>CM062820.1:651248566-651911566 GCA_031772625.1 Pinus tabuliformis | reverse complement strand
TTGGTGAACTTGTCCTTCTGCATGTGCTCCCTTCTTTCATCCTATTCATTGTCTTGCCATGTTTTTTGGTGTACCTGTACCTGTAGTCACTCATGACAAGACAACATCAAATCCAGAAGCCTCCTAATCTACCATGACACATGATCGTTTTAGATGCAGGTGACCAGGATAGGCAGCAAGGTTGTGAAGCGAGATGATGGCTCCAGGCACTACTAATGAAAATTGCGTAAGAGTCACTGAGTGATGGAGACGGGAAATCTGAGTCGACAATGACTGTCTACGAGGTTTGGCTCGGCTGGGAGGCAAAATTATGCATATTTTGGGAAGGAGAGTCCGGGCTGTAGGAAGGCAAGGTAGGCATGCTTTATGGATTTTTCGAAACGAACAGTCAGCGGGGTCTGGATAACTAGATTTGCGCAATTTTCCAAAGGAGTAGGTCAGGCTGCATGATGGGTCACTTGGCAGGGATTGCACATTTTTCTTGGGGAACTGCCCGGGAGACTGGTAGCCAGAAATGTGCAATTCCTAGAGGGAACTTCCAGTTTGCTGTTGGGGTCACTAGCAACCAGAATTGCGCAATTCCTAGAGGGAATTGCCAGTTGGCTGCTGGGGTCACTGGCATCCGGAACTGCACAATTCCTAGAGGGAACTTCTGGTTGGCTGCTGGGGTCATTGGCAGCCAGAACTGTGCAATTCCCAGAGGGAACTACTAGTCTATTGCTCGGAGCTACTGGTAGGGAAATGAACCAAGGTCGGGAGGCCAACCTGCTGATCATCTCTGCGCAATTTATGAGCTGAGCTGACTGATGGGAAACGGAAGGCCAACTCATAATACTGCACAATTTCTAAGATGAACAGTCGGTCGACTGTTCGGATGACTGGCTGGGAAAATTGCGCAATTTTCTAAAGGAGACAGGGATGGGCACTTGGTGTCTGTTTGGCATATCTACGTAATTTTCTTAGTCAGTTGAGCGAGTGAGGTCAGTGGCCTGTGCGTAAATTTTGAAGGGAGTCATTCCGGGGTGACAATTGGGTTCGACTATCTAGGTGGCCAGCATGAGAGTTGATTGCATTTCTTGCGGGTAGCGCAACTTGAACAGGTTAGCTAGATGCTTCTACGCTGTTCCAGTGGAGAATCGATCAAGTCGAAGATGGGGTAATGGTCCGGATATCAGAGTGGAGTTTGGTCGTCAGAACTTCAGAAAATTGACTAAGTGTGTGAACAATCGAAAGATGCATAGGTGATCATACAAACACACACTCACATGACTTGACAATGAAACGACCCAAATCATCCAGACACACATGTTCAACATGACTGACCGACGGTGTAAGTGACAAGTGCTACACTCATGATTGACCGTTCATGATCGAGACGATGCTTGTGCGACAGTGAATGTGACTCCGTGTGTGAGTGAAACAGATGCTTTTATAGCGAACACAAAAAGCACATACGAAGCAAAGACTTTGAGCATAGCCAGAACATGGTCGCAAGCATGACTAAGACATCAACATGCAGAGACTTGAATGCAATGAACAAGAAAGGCGTATGTAAAGACTCACACGAGCTCACGGAGTGAATTCAAGTGTTTGTAGTCATCAAGTGAAACTCTTCAAGGGAGGCTCCGAAATTGGTGTAGGCCAAAATTTTGGAGGGTGGTTGTAGCCGCTACAACACTTGGCGACACATTGGTAGAACTCCAGCTTCTCTGTTTTGGTCCATTGCTAGCACAAGGCCTTGGTCTTTCAGGGAGTATTGAATCATTGTGCAGGTTACTTCAGTTTCCCCATTTACCCCATGGACATACATGGTTCACCCTTTTCCAACTCAGTCAAACACAATCAAAAGTTCAGCTTAGATCTCAGTGTTTCGAATCCGAGAAGGGTAGTTTAGCTCACGAGTTGAAGATTTTCAGAGTATAAGTTTTCATCTTTGGTGTTGCTTCGCTGCTAGTAAGCCTAGACAATACCTCGGCGGAGTCACGCATGAACACACACATTGCTCCACTGCTAGCGAGCCTGGTCAGTACCCCGATGGAGTTGCATGCTTCACCTCTCTGGCGGGAATCCTTTCTCTTCTTTCGCCTTTGTATTTTTAAGATAAATATGCATAGGAACTTATTTATTTTTGGGGTGGAAGAGGGATCCTGACTTATTGGGAGAAGAAGAGGTTGTTCCTTCAGAGAAGCATGTAAGACCTCTGACATAGTTTTTCTCGTTTAGATTTTCTCCTTCTCTGTTTCTACTAGTTGGATGAGCTTAAACACAAAGGAGAAGGCTGAGTACAGGCATGGGGTTTCCCAGTGTGGACATAAGTTCATGGTTGGACTAAAACTTCCCTTGCATATGGTTCGTATTTTCCGTCAGGACTTCATTAGCCAAAGGTTACAACCAAGCAAAGAGAAGGCGGACAAAAGACTGACCAAGTGTTGCTGTGTCACAATTCTCTTAAAATTTTAGCCACATACTCTATTCAAAATACATAACACAATAGTTGGTAGCACTTATTTCCGGAAACAAAAATAGTAATATACCAAGTAAACAAAACAAACATAAACAAAAATAGTAAGCAGAGAAAGCAAAGTAAGTAGAAGCAGAAGTAAAAGCGAAAGAAAAGCGAGTAAGCAAACACACAAGCAAGCAAACAAACAAACATGCAAAGCAAGAAAGCAAACAAGCATGCAAGCAAGAAAAATGAAAGAAAACACTACTCCTACTCCTAAGCTAACGGTGCATGGGCCTAATCATGTAAAGTGATATTTCTAATGCAACCATCAATGCATTGGTTAGCCCATGTTGGTGAAGGCTTGGTCCGCGAGCAATCTGGTTGTGCGAACCAGCAAATGTGAAAGATACAACAATGAAAATAGACACACTCCAAACTTACAAGCATCCACAGAAAAAAATGAGTGAAACTGCATGTCATGCACTCTGTGGACTTTCCATGGTGTTGTGCTACATTGCATGCATATTTTGAGTGTATGCATTCCCTTGACCATGATATGCAAGCAAACGTGAGAAAGGTAGACCACTTGTGTTGCACAAGTGTGCTTGCTGTGTAAGATTCCTCCAATGCATGAGTGATGGGATCGTGTAGTTCACGAGGAGGAAGAAAAATATGAGTGTTAGATTGATCTTGAGTGCATACATATGAATGATGAGGAGCCTTGAGTGTTTGAACAATTTCTTGATCAAAATTGAAACCAACCTTAGGACAGCGAGGGCTTGACATGACCATCAGATTGGGCTCAAGTGCCTCAACAAACTATGGGGTTTCGACTTCGTTGACAGGTGGATCTTCGTAGAATAGTGGCTTAGACAGATTAACAACAAGTGAATCAACATTGTGATCGGATGACGAGGTGAAGAGATCACGACAACCAAGATTAGAAAATTTAGGATGTTGGTTGGCATCCTCATGGTTTGATGAGTCACACAAAGGGGTAGATGAGAAGGAAGGATGTTCACCCTCTGCGTTTCCAGAAAGAGTAGATGAAAGATCAAGTGTATTTTTAATGAATGAATGGTCCTCTCCGTTGTTGTATGATGGACAGACATCGGTGAGTCCTGCGAGTGATCAACAGTGGGTGCATCCATGGATGAAGACACACATGCAAAATCATGGATGGCAGGTTCACCAAATATGTTAGGAAAGAATGGAGGGGGCTCGGATGGAAGGGAATCATCCTTCACCGAGTGTTGATGCTCAAGCTCCCACTCATACTCTTCATGAATGACAATGCATGTTTGTTGTGCAACACCAACTCCATCAATGGCTTGTTCCTTGTTCACAACAAGTGAAGAGTCCTGAATGGATGAACACAAGACAGCATCATCCGGTGGAACACTTGGGTGTGAAGACGAAGGTCGTAGAACATAATGCATATGAGAACTCGAAGGACTCACAACCGAATTTGCGCGAAAATTAATTGAAGTGATGTTGGGAGGATGTGAAATATGAACAAGTGAGTGAGAATGATCCTCAAAATCACTCGGCAGTGGTGGAGCTGTTGGATGAAGGGATGCCGGACAGTCAGTCGAGACAATGACCGCATCAACATGACATTTCGTAGCTCTATCTGTGAAGAATGTTGTGTGAGGCTTGATCTCAAGCTTCTTCTTGGGACGGGAAAATTTCTTAAGGGAATACTCGAACTGGTCCCAAAGATAGGCAAATTTCATTTGGCTCCACTGAGCTTGAAACTGCAAGTCACAGAAGCACCGCCAAAAATCAATAACCTATTCATGTGGAGCCTAACATTGTTGTAACATTTTCCAGTCAAGATAGTCTAGATCAAAATGATAGAAAGTGTCTTCAACGATATCATAGAAGTGTTCAAATGAGTGCACGTTTTCAGCTGGTAGGCTAAGCAGCCAACGAAATGAGGATTCGCGAAGTGTGTATGCAAGCAGAAAATCGTCATGTTCGTCAGAAAACTCATCTTCCTCATGAAGCATGGAAGGAAAGTCATGTAAGTACTCAGGCAAGACCACTTTGGCTTCACCATCATATGTGTAAGTGGACAAGAGATCGAACAACTTCCCCGTGATGGAGACATCTTCACGATTCAAAAAACATTGCGGAGGGAGAAGAGTGCAAGATTCCATGAAAGATATTTAAAGGTTAAAAATTAGGTGAGAGGACACAGCTTGTCATCTGGCCCTCCTTCTAGTGCTAGAAATGTTGACGGTGCTAGACCCGCCAACATTCAGGGGATCACCCTGGTATGAAGTCCCAACTAGACCTCGCATCATTTGGTTTGGGAGTCCCATCCGGTATGATGTCTCGGTTGCCATTGTCTTAAGGATTTTCCTCAACTCTTGGTTGTCAGCATAGGAGAGTGGTCTACTTTGTCTTCGGGAAGTGAGGTTTGTGTGCCTGGTGAGTGTAAGTTTACTTGGGTCAATCGTTCTTTCACTGTGAGGGGAAGAGGGTGAAGGTGAGTTCTAGGTTGAAAGGGATCAATCCCAACTCATCTAGGAATACACAACACAAAAGGACATACACAACTTATGGCAGAGTAGTCGACTTTGATGCGGAAGTCACAACATACAAGGTAAGATAACAAGTACAACACTCACAGATCAGTCTGAACGAGTGCAACGATTGTTATAACAAGGTTCATGTGAAAGGTCTATCTAATGTTCAATAGAGCAGTTGACACGGATGGGACAGTATTAACAACATGTACAACACATTTCCATTAATAGATTATGCATTACAACAAATGAAACAATTTATATGTAGAACATAGGTTAAAGCAACATGCATTACAAGTGTTAAAGATCAGTCTTATAACAAATAAAATACATGTGTGAAAACGTGCTGGCCTGTTGACAGGCTTTTGAATTAAGTGAAAGTTCCAAGACACATCGTTACACCATACATCACTAACCCCGTCAATGGGGCGTTGGATCCATTACTTACTCCTCAAAGAAAAGATTACAGACTCTCTTGGCTATGTGGGAAGAGTTGAGGTGAAAAGTCCCCTCTATGTACAAATGAGCGGGTATTTATAGCCAAGGGTGAAACTGACCCTTGTGGCTGTTCAACTACTCCCATGACTGTTCAACTTCCATGACTTTTCGACTTACATGACTCTTTGTTCAAAATTGGGTCTCTTGGACTTTCGCGTTACATCACATTAATTGATAACATAGCCCATAGTGGAGATGTAGGTGACATGACTCATGACATGACTCGACATGACTTGACATGACAATGTTGGTACATTGCTGCTACTAGAGTGCATATCAAACTACAGTTCTGCTGGGTGATGGATGTCTTCATGATGTATCACAGTTTCACCTCTGCGTGACGAAGTGCGCAGAGTCCTTGATGGTCCTTAGTTCTCTTGATTAAACTCTAGCATGTTGTTCCTTGCTTGCATGCTGGAAGGTTTGATAGGCTCATATGTTCGCAAAGGTGCATGTTCATCGCGTTTGTCCACTTTGCATGCTTCGTTCGTTTGTCTGTTGGTGAACCTGTCCTTTTACATGTGCTCCCTTTGTTCATCCCATTCGTCGTCTTGCCATGTTTGTTGGTGTACCTATACCTGCCGTCACTCATGATGAGACAAAATAAAATCCATAAATTGCCTATTCTACCATGACACACGATCGTTTCAGATGCAGGTGACTAGGAGAGGCAACAAGCTTGTGAAGTGGGATGATGGCTCCAGGAATTGTTGATGAAAAATGTGCAAGAGTAATTGAGTAATGGAGATAGGAATTCTGAGTCAACATTGACTATCTGCGAGGTCTGGCTTGGCTGGGAGCCAAAATTGCGCAAATTTTGGGAGGGAGAGTCTAGGCTAAAGGAAGGCAAGGTAGGCATTCTTTGTGCATTTTTTGGAACAAACAGTCAGCGGGGTCTGGACAGCCAGATTTGCACAATTTTCCAGAGGAGTGGGTCAGGCTGCATGATGGGTCACTTGGCAAGGATTGTGTAGTTTTCTTGGGGAACTGCCCGGGATACTGGCAGCCATAACTGCGCAATTTCCAGAGGGAACTGCCAGTCTGCTGCTGGGGTTGCTGGCAGCCAGAACTGTGAAATTCCCAGAGGGAACCTCCAATTGGCTACTGGGGTCATTGGCAGCTAGAACTGTGCAATTCCTAGAGGGAAATGCCAGTTGGCTACTAGGGTCACTAGCTGCCATAACTGCGCAATTCCTAGAGGGAACTGCTAGTTGGCTTCTCACTCACTAGAAGCAAAAACTGCACAATTCCCAGAGGGAACTGGGAGTCTGCTGCTAGGAGCTGCTGGCGGGGAAATGCGCCAAGGCTGGGAGGTCAGCCTACTGATCATCTCTGCACAATTTTTGAGTTGAGCTAACTAATGGGTAGTGGAAGGCCTACTCATGAATACTGCGTAATTTCTAATATGAACAATCAGTCGGCTGTCCGGATGACTGACTAGAAAAACAACACAAATTTTTGAAGGAGACAGGGATGAGCACCTGGTGTCTGTCCAGCCTATCTGTGCAATTTCCTCAGTCAGTTGAGCGAGTGAGGTCAGTGGCCTCTACCCAAATTTTGAAGGGAGTCAGTCTGGGCTGACTGTCAGGTCCGATTATTTGGGTGGCCAGCATGAGAGTTGATTGCATTTCTTGCGGGCAGCACAACTTGAACATACTAGCTTGGTGCTTCTGTGCTGTTCTGGTTGACTATTGATCGAGTCAACGACAGGGTGATGCTCTAGGTGTCAGAGTGGAGTTTGGTCGTCAAAAATTCAACAAAATGACTAAGTGTGTGAACAATAGAAAGATGCATAGGGGATCATATGAACACGCACTCACATGAGTTGACGACGAAACGACCCAAACCATCTAGACACACATGTTAAACATGACTAACCGACGGTGTAAGTGACATTTGCGACACTCATGATTGATCGTTCATGATCAAGACGACGCTTGCGTGACAGTGAATGTGACTTTGTGTGTGAGTGCGACAGATGCTTTTATAGCAAACACAACAAGCACATATGAAGCAAAAGACTTTGAGCATAACCAAAACATGGTCACAAGCATGACTTAGACATCAACATGTAGAGACTTGAATGCAATGAACAAGCAAGGCAGATGTAAAGAGTCACACGAGCTCAAGGAGTGAACTCGAGTGTGTGAAATCATCAAGTGAAACTCTTCAAGGGAAGCTCTGAAATTGCTATAGGTCGAAATTTTGGAGGGTGGTTGTAGTCGCTACAACAGAATACAAGCTATAATTTTATTAATAGCTGGCTATCGACTATGAAAATGATTTTTAAGGACTTCCTTGTTAATATTAAGCAATTTTTCTTCAATTTCCCTATGATCGAGTTTACATAGACCATCCCTTCTGATTATTGAAAAAATTTGATTGAAATCATGACGTTGAACAAAACATTTGTGGAAAAACTTAGAGTTCTTCTCCCCCTCCTTCAATCATCACACTCTAAATTTCTACCACCAAAGTGTTTCTTCCTGTTGCCTTCATAATTATAATTTATTAAATGTAGTCCCCTCCTCTAAGACTAACTTTGAAGTGTGATCTTCAAGGATCATGCGTTGTTGGATTTTTTGCATTTGGCATTCCAATTTGTTTTCTCCACAAAAATGTTACCAAAATCCTCCTTAGTCCATAATTTAATCTTTGCTTTTAATTCCTCCAATTTCAATTGGAATTTATGCATTTGGTTTTTACCTTGAATGTGAATTTCCTCCCACCATACTTTCACCTTCTCTACAAAATCTGGTTCCTAAAGCTAAAAAATTTCAAAGTGTAAGGGCCTATTCCTGGGAGCATCCTTAAGGTCTAACTCCACTTGTATAGGTCAATGATCTAAACCAAGACAAGGAAGAATGGTCACTTCAATGTAGATGTCTGTATCCATAACTACTTCTAAAAGTAAAAATCAATCCAAATGACTCACCACATGATGTATTCCCCCTCTTCTATTATTCCAAGTGAAAGTGTCGTTAATAGTGGGTACATCCACCAGCTGCAATCTCTTTAAAAACTTATGAAAGAGACCACTTTAGGGTCCAACTTATGTACCCTTCCCTTATTTTCATCCAATTCTCTAATGAGATTAAAATATCCAACTAAGATCCAAATATAATCCAAGATGTAATTGCTATGCATCTTAATATTCTCCAGAAAAGAAAAATTCTCTCCTACAACTGAAGGAACCTACACTTCCGCAAGGCTCACAACTTATTTGGATCCAAGATAACAAAATCCGTCAGTCAAGATTCATGGGCTAGCTAACTAGCCTAGAAAAATAACTTCGAAAGGATTCCACAGAATTTCGAGTCCACCAGCCCTGCCATCGAACATTAAGTTCCATAACTTCCTACCCCTCCAATAATAAACACTTATTTCACACATTTTTTCATAGAAATCTTAGTTTCTTGCAAAATTATCACTGCATGCTTTTCAACCTTGATCCTATCCCACAAATAATGCTTCTTATATTTACTGTTTAAACCTATAATGTTCCAATTTTTTATTTTCATTGTGATAATTTTTGAGAGGGGGTAAAAAACTCTAAAATTGTCGTAGTTTGTCCCAAATTAATTAGTTCATCCCCGGTACTCTGAAGCAATTCACGTGCTAACTTTCTGCCTTTTGACTTTTTATCCTTAACTAACAACTTTTTACCTTTATCCTTTGTTGCTTGCCCTATTTGGATTTCCTGACCTCCTTCTGCAAATTTTCGATTTTATTCTTCCATCCAAGATATTCTTGTGCATAACACTCCCTTTGATATTTGGACAACTCCGCCAAATCTTCCATAGCCCAATCATTTAGAAGATTAACCGAATTATTTTCCTCATTTGTTAAGGAATCAAAGTTTACCTTCATCAATGTTATAACTTGTTCGATTCTAGGAAGATTAAAGAAATAGCCAACCATCGTTTCCTCATATTCATCGTCGAGTAAATTTATATTTTGCATATGTTTCTAACCTACAATATTCATAGCCATTTCTATCATTTGGACATCAGCTGCTAAGGATTCCTCCTCCTCCATATCTTCTAGGACAACAAAAGTATTTTTATCCTCCATCAATTTCATCTGCTAAGTAGATCTGCCCCAAGTAGACCTTCTAGAAGAAACCTTTGTAAAAAACTCATTCAAATCCAAACCAAAACCATGTTGTTCTTTCTTCCAATATGGATGATCTCTGAATAAATGCCCATGATCATGACAATGGCGACAACAAAAAGGAACGCATTCATAATCTAAATATTTTTTCCATATTTCTCCTTGATATTTGAGGTCAATTGACTCTAACAAAGGCTATGAAATATTCATATAAATACATAGTCATGCATAAGACATATTCCTCCCACTTTTAATGACCTATGATACTTTGGAAAATTTAGCTAATGTGTTCCCAATACCCTCAAAAATTTCTGGAATCCAAAAATCCACTGGGAGAGAATAAAGTCTCACCCAAACATGTGCTACCATAAAATTTTCCTTGTCTGGATTGAAGCATTCTTCCGAGTGCCACATTTATAGCCTTGAATTATTAAAAAAACAGGGGCCACCCTTAAGATCCCAATTTTTATCTTCCAGGTTCAGGAAAATAATCGTGTAAAACAACGGTCCTAACCTCAAATATACTTCTCCTTTAGGCCATCATTTTTGTTGAATACACCTCTCGAGCTCCTTTTATGTAGGCCATTGTCCAACAAACTTGAAAATGAAAGCATGGCCCTTTATACGTCAGTGATGAGCTTACAAAATGTTTAGAGGAATTAAAAATTTAGGGTTTCATGTTGCCTTTGGTATACTTTTACCTCACAACCCAACTTGTCATTGTGCTCCCAGAATTGGCATTTCATTAGACGTACCACTACACCTAGGTTTATTAGTTTTTTCAATATTATACTTTAAATTTATTGTCATAACATTTTTGAAGAAGGGGTCACCAGACCCCACACCCACCCACACCCACCCCCCCCCCCCCCCCCCCCCCCAACTGAGGCACTCATCTCAAATCCTTACGATCTCGTAAGTTGTTAAATTAACCAAAAACTTACAAAATCAAGCAAGAAAGAGAAACTTCCTTCCAAATTTTGTAATGAAACCTTTGACCCAACATCGAATCTCGTCCCCTTCATAAAATTTATTGTAGTTCTACCCCTTTATCACATTGGGAAAACACCTCATATATGATCTTTATGATTAATCACACTTTAGTACATCATTACATAAGTGTTTTGGGGAGAAAAGATAAATATATGGTTTGAAAGACACATGAAAAGCACCAAAGGAAAAGTTGGCTTTAAGGGATATCATTTGATTTTGGACCATCTTGTTAAGTTGAGGACAGTTACGGAGGAGTTCCAAAATAATAAAACCAAACTTCTTTTTTGTTTCATTGATTATAGAACAAATTTTGACACTATGCAGAAGACAAACCTTTGAAATAGATTAGAAGAGCTAAAATTTCCTTATGAGATGATAGTTGTTGTTGTAAGACTATATGAAAGTGTCATTACCAAGTTTAGGAACATTGAGGGGTAGTCATAAGATATTAATTATAATATAGGAGTAAAGCAATGTTGTCTCTTGTCTTCTACTCTCTTTAGCATTTACATTGATATGTTTGAATGTTTGGTGAAAGGAGTTGGTTGTGCTGGCCCAACTCTCATTGATATAGTCATCATCCTTCTTCTTTATGTTGGTGATATTATTATTATTATGGCACAAAATCCATATGATCTCAATAATCATCTAAGAATTCATTGTGGCTTATACAACAATCCCCCATTATTATGTATATTTAATAAAATAATGGGGTCCCTACAATTTTTTTTCTTTTATATGTTTCTTGATTTGTTCATTGATAGTAATTTTAGTTTTAAAATTATTTTTTATTTAAAGTTTTAGTACTAATAGTTTAATTTCAAATAAATTCATTAAACATCACATAAAAACTAAATAAAACTTATCCTTTACTTTTGTCCTGGCCTGATATTGTGACATCTCGATATCCTAATAACTCGCTAGCTTGATCGCCTCATAAATAAGATATTGGGAAATAATTCAAGGCATAAATAACATTGAGAGATGATAGCCCGGAAAGTCAATATAGCCCAAAAATATAATAACCTAATAAGAAAATAATGAAATGCATCAGTAGCTATACAATTCGATATCCCAACCTTCCCATTGCTTGACATCTCGATATCCCAATGACTAGATAATGTGATGAACTAGTGTCCCAACAACTTGGTTTCCCAACCTCTCAATATCTCAATTTTATGATAGTTTGATGACTTGATTAATGAGAAACCAAGTGTTATGTAACTTTAAGTTTCCTATTAGGTGACAAAGTTTTATTGAATTCTATTAGCATGCAAAAATAATGTGATGGTTAATTTTATAAAATGCCTGATGCCTAAAAGAGAATAAGCCAATTGACAAAAATATATGCATTTTGCACTAGTTTTTTGAAGTTTCAAACTGTAATGTCCCACATTTAAATCTATTGATGATTGGTAATTAATTCACAAATTGTGAATTGAATTCTCCCTGCAATAATGAAACTTGGTCTTAAAGCTTTCATTTATCCATATTTTGCATGTTGTAACTTCATTCTTCTTGTACTTCTCTCTGAAGTTTTTAAAAATAAATTACACTTACCAATAACCATTAAAAAGAGATAAATAGAGAAATTCAAGGAGTTCGTTGTTCTTGTTAGTAAGTTTATTTTCTTAACAACTTAGTGTTGACGGGCATAATGTGACTCTTTTGTTGGAATTTTGTCAACGAAAAGAGGAAACTAAATCGCGACTCCTGATTAAACCTGCAGTCTTTTGGTGTGGTGACCTCCAACCAGTATGTGGGCTCTGTTAGCCTCCTATTGCAACAGGTGTTCATATTTCATGATTAACAGTTTTACATGCCAAATATGTCATACTTTGCATACTGCAATGCTCCATATTTCCAGAAAGAGGTCAAAAAGAGACCATGAAAGTGTGCCAGTCTAAATGCCACTGCTGTATTCCAATTTTGATGACTTAACCATTTTTGAAGAATGTTCTGTTAAGGGAAGTCCAAACAGCTTAATCTTGGCTTCCCTAGGTTTTAATTTCTTGCTTTAGAATATAGAGAATGAATATCTGTCCAAACAGCTTAATCTTGGCATATTTGTAGATAGGTAGAGAAACAAAGGAGCCCAACTGCTTAATCCGGGCCCTTGGCAGAAATAAGGATAGATTTAGATAGGAGGGCACTCAAAAGAAAAATTGTAAAGCAAGGTCTGCAAGTCTAAGTGCACCCAAACCAAAAAGAAGAAAAAATGTTAGGTAAGTAGGCTAGGTAGGTAGTTTTGAGGTTGCAGAATGTTGAATTGTGATCAATTTTGTGTTTCAAAGTGATATTGTACTTCAGATCACAGGTACCAGGCAGTTTTCATTTGGAAGAGCTCAAGCGAGGCATGGCTAACTCCCCTTTCTTCTTATTCCCCAAATCACTCACTAATTTCCTAAAGAGGTCAAGATCTGCTTGATTCCTCTTAGTTTCATTATTTTCCATATCATTTGCCTGGGTGAAGATCTGCTTCACTCAAGGATTTCCATTCTTCCTCTATGAGTCACTTTTCCCCCCTTGATAGCCTAAGATCCACATACTTAGCGCTTTTTGTCATCTCCATATTAACTACTAACTCTATTATTTAGCTCCCTAAATCATTTTCCTATCCCCTACTATGCAAAAATATATAAAATCCCAAAAATATTAAATAATCCCCCCTTTGGCACTATAGCCATATTTTTCTAAGTTCGGGAGGCAGTAGTCCATCTGGGGCTCCTACTAACCTATCCGTGTCCTAACTAGAGTTAGTCTGACACCTGGTCATGCTAACAACCATTCCCCCTTAACCCCAACCCTACAACACTCATATTCTGCCCTTATCCTAAAGTTTTACATGTAAATATCTACCCCGCCCGCTTATAACCCCGTAAACCCACTCTTCTAATGTTTAAATCCCCCTGCCATTTAATAAATTATTCAAATGCGCCGCGGGCCCCATCCTTTATCCCTCCGCCGCCTCATCTGTGCTGTCGACCATCAGATCTGGCGCTCTGCAGATCAACGGTGGGCGGGTCTTGTCATCTCCGAAGCCGCCGAGGGTTAACGCCCGGGAGATCGGCGGTTTTCCCGTCGTACTCCCGCCACGCGTCACCCTCTCGGCTGTGGCGGAGCCCCCTCCTGCAATACCACCTATGCGGAAAGGCGGTGCGCCATGAAACCAGATATCGCCTCCGCTGAGTGATGTCATCCTGCGACATCATCAAACTACGTCGGCCTCCTGCCACCGTACCGCCAAATCATCCTGCCACCGTGTCACTGCCACGTCATCCACCGTACTGCTGACGTCATCCTGCCACGTCACCGCTGTACTGGGACCCACTGCTGACGTCATCCTGCCACGTCATCACCGTACTGGGACCCACTGCTGACGTCATCGTCAAAAAGCACGAAAGGCACAAATCGCAGCCTAGGAAGCCCGGAATCAAAATATGAGGTAGTTTTAGCGCTAATCGCGCATGGCTACGGGAAATAGGTCAAAATGGAAAGCCCCTTCGTGACTTGGGCTCCAGCAAGCCTGAAAGGTGCAAAATGACCAGAATTTCTTCGCGAAGCATTCAGAAAGGGGCAAACACAGTTTTTAAAGAAATAGAGGGCCGAATAGTAGCCATAAAAGGTCGATGGGACAGTCTAAAGCACTCAGAAGACATTGAAGACTCCAGGTTCAACGCCAAAGAGTATTAGGAAGCAGCAAAGTGTATCAGTGAAGATATGTCAGCGGCCCGAAGCAGGAAAACATTAAAGAGCCCCCCAGCAAAGTCAACAAAACGGCGCTAAGCCATTTAAAGCTCTCGGATCAGTGATTAAAGCATTTAAAGCCACATCGGTGGATCAAAACCCAAAGCATAGTTATGGCTAAGTGATCAGCACAGAGCCATAAAGACAACACATTAATTCCTTTTTGTTACAGCTGCACCCAGCGCAGCTCGAGGATATTTTCGCGCATTTATTTCAGACATGTGTTAGGTTTAAAACATTTATTATAGCAGATCTGTCTGAGATCTGATTAGGGTAGATATTTTGCTTATATAAACAACCCTAATTCACTGTTTAAGGGGTTGGTCAGTTGATTGTATAGAAAAGGAGAGACTCGCTCCATGGACATGAGGTTTTTACTTAATCAAAGATTGTTGAAAAGCTTGGAGGAATGAATGTGTGCTGTGTATTAGTGGTCTGAAGAATTGAATGTGGAATTCTTGTGCTGCAACATGATGCAATAAGTGTTTCTTACCTCTGTTTCAATTTCATATATGTTTTATCATACTTGTATCACCGTCTAAATAGCAGGAAGAAAGATTAGCTTAGAACTGGTTTAATTGCCCTCTATGCTCAATTTCTACTGTTTCTTTATGTTTTCATCTGGATTAGTAATGAATATGAATTCCTTGCGGCTCATATTTTCCCTAATTCACTCATGTTTGACAGTTATCTAGGGATTCTTCACTGCTCCTAGATAGAGCTCATTCGCCTTCCCTCTGCTAAGCTGAAAGAGAGATTCTTAACTGCCTCTCTTTCCTAGCCCTCATTCCATCTTTTTAAGCTTGAATCATTGTTTCATGTGCAGCTAGCTTGCTCCATATTCCTTCTTGTGACCAAGAAAACGCACCAGCAGTCTTACTCCATGACTCCACGCCCAATGGTTCTAAAACCTTCATGCTATCTCTGCCTCTCTACTTGAAAGCATCAATCTTCCCACCAAAATCAAAACAAAACCCCTTGAACTCAATAACTAGCCTAAAATCATCTTCAAGAAAGCTAAATCAGAAAGAGAGAGCCCTCTCTAATTACAGGTGGGCTAGAACCTGCAGTCCAAAGATTGGTCTGTGGTTACCTCGGCCGTATCCTTTTGAGCTGACTAGAAGGACAACCTGAGTGATAACATAATGGCGACTCCACTGGGGAACATCCTCAGTTAATTTCACAAATCAAGTTGGAAAACTCCATGAGAACAAAAATCAGTTGTTCAAGTGCTGTCTATTCCTTAAAACTACAGATGAAGTCTGAATGTCGGCCAGGAAGCCTTTGAAACTGTTCTTGCTTTGCATTTACAGGAGTAAATAAATGCTGCTTCAGTCAATCTTCATGCTAGTTTTAAACTGCAGATAGTTGTCCCAAAAATTTGATCAGTTCCTTGCTAATTCTAAAAAACATTCACAGAAAATACCAAAACAAATTCAGAATCTGGCTCCCAAAAAGAATTCTCGTTATACAAGGACAAATCTAGACCCAAATCCCCCAGCTGCTTTTGAAAATCTGAACTTAATCCCAAAGATCCTTAGGAAGCAAGAACAAAGAGAAGACTTTGCTGATAATAGTCCTGAAGCAGTTCACCCAAGCAATGTTCCAACCCCTGTCAAAGTTTTATTCCATTCAACCCCTGTTTCCCCTTGTTCATCATCCACCTCTCAAAGCAGTCCTTCCGCACCTCCATTCACTACACATACTACCACTACCACCACTGTTGCTACAGCGGTTCCCGCTGTCCCTGTTGTCCCAGTTGTTCCACTTATCCCTGTAAACATGGCTAATAGATATGCACCCCTGCAATTACCTGCAAACCCTGGGGCTATGCCTCAGGATTATCAAACTAAAATCACATATTTTGATGGAACTGGTACTTGCACAGCCCTTCAGCATACAAAGAAAATGCAAGACTATTTTGAGAACTACGAGATAGATGATGATAGTGTGAGGATGAAAATTTTCGTCCAAAGTCTGACAGGTGATGTCAGGACTTGGTTCAGAGCACTTGCTGCAAATTCCATAACCAATCCGGATGAGCTTTATCAATCCTTTATCAACAGATGGGAGAAAAATAAAGACCCCTTGCACATACTAGCTGAATACGATACAATAAAAAGAGGCCCTCAGGAGTCCGTCTTGGATTATTGTGCAAGATTTAATAATGTTTATAATGAAATACCACAGAAATTAAGACCTCCACCTGACCTTGCCTTGTATAAATTCCCTGATGGATTCGACCCAGATATGGCCTACCAGTTAAAAGAAAGAGCCCCTCAAACCCTTGCAGACATGCAAAATGTTGCTGTTAGCGTAGAGGCCAACCTAATTGCCAAAAGAAACAGAGCTAGAATGGAGAGAAGAACCACCTTCAAAGAAGAGCCCTCAGCCTTAGATCAGAAACTAGATGCTATTATCAATGGCATGCAAAGGCTGGGAGACAGAGTAGAAAGTGTTGAGAGGAAATCATCATGGGAAGGACAACAGTCCAATACCATAAGGAACCCAAATTTTAGGAAAACACAAAACACAAATGCTGGAAGGTCTAGCCCAAACCATGATATAAGACCCCCTTTTCATGAAAATTATGCGGAAGCATCTACATCTAGTGAGCCCCCAGAGGACACTCACATGAACTTGGTGGATTCGAGCGCTGAGCAACAAATTTTCCTAACTCAACAAGACCAAGATGAGCATGACTTGAATCAATTTCAGACTAAGTCTGGTGAATCTTTTGATTTTAAACAAGGCTATGATACTGCTGTGTATGAGGTCCACAAACAATATAAGCTGAGAACTAGGACCATTAACATTCCTGAACCTGGTAAACCAAAGGACACCAAACAACCCAACAAGATTAAAGGCAAGGCTGTCATAACAGATACAGTAGATATACCTGTCCCAAAACCGCATCAAGTGACTGTAGAGGACATAACAGAAATGCAGCCTTCTAATGATCAGCCTCTGCCACCCTTTTCCTCAAAAGAGAATTCGAACAACGTTCCAAAAAGCCCTCCTAAAACTGAAAAACCACAAGCAGTCACTTCCCATAACACGGATAAACAAGACCAAATTGCTGATACTCCAATGGAAAAAGGGAAACCTGCCTCTCACAATACTAAAACCCAATCTGAAAAATCATTTGACTTATAGGCAGAAATAGGTAAACTGAAGATATCCATCCCCTTATCTGAACTTGCCAAACATGATGTGTATAGGCAACAAATTCAAAGAGCACTTCAAATGCCGGAGGTTGAGGATGATGTGAATGTTCTTGATGATCAACCTGAACTACTGTTCGGTCCAGAAGTTAATGGAAAATCAGCATATGGATCTGTTCTACCTTTTTATGTCAGTTTGCACATACATGACAAAGTCTTACACAATGCCATGTTTGACTCAGGTGCCTCACACAACCTTATGCCTAAAGGTGTAATGGAAAAGCTGAACCTTGATGTTACAAGACCCTACAAAGATCTATTCTCCTTTGACTCAAGTCAAGTCAAGTGTTTAGGCCTCATCAAAGACCTGTGTGTCTCCTTAGTCCAATTTCCTAAAAGACAATCCTCATGGATGTGGTGGTTGCTGACATTCCACCAAAGTATGGCATGTTATTATCAAGATCTTGGGGAGAAAAACTCCAAGGATCCCTCCAATTAGATCTCTTTTACGCCACTATATCTGTCTTTGGGCAACCAAAGAGACTGTATAGAGAAACATTGATGAAATATGTGGTAACTAGTGAGAGCAAGCCTGAAAATTTTCCCATTTACTCAATCCATTCTGACATGGATTCTTTTATTTTATTTAATGATGAAACAAGTCCTCCCATTAATGACAAGCTGTTGGCTTTAGAACTAAACACCCACGTCAATGAAGAATCGGTTGCCCATACTGATAAAACTGTCAACACAATAAAGGCAACCAGCTTACAGGAAGAACCTCCCCAAATAAAATTTTCAAATCTGTCCATTGCAAGAATGACTGAAACTCTTGATACTAACCACAAGCAAGAAATCACATGGTATTTAGAGTTTGATGGCTCCGTTAACAAGTTAGGAGCAGGGGCAGGTGTTTGGATTCACAATACACATAACAATCGGCCATGCCTACAGACTAAACTTTAAATGCACCAACAACATGGCAGAGTATGAGGCTCTCCTTTTAGGCCTTAAACTGCTCAAAGCTCTAGGAGCTGCAAAGGTGTCCATCCTAGGTGACTCTGATTTAATCATACAACAAATGAAAGGTAACTTTGTTACCAGTGATAATAGAATGAGGGCCTATAGGACTGCTGCCACTAATATACTCAATGCATTTACTGAATCCAAGCTTTCCAAGATTTCAAGAGAGCATAACATTCATGCACACAGCCTAGCTACTTTTGCTAGTACATGCAAGCTCCCTTTTGAGCCAAATCACCATTTTACTGTTGAGAGAAAACATAGGCCTGCTATCCCAAAAAATGTTAAAGATTAAGTGTTCGAAAATGATGCTCAGATTAACAACTTCCTCACTCTTGAGCATGAGTTTTCAAATGTTAACATTGACATGGATGCCATGACAGATGAGCAACAGCAAACGAATGAAAATCAGTAGGCTGTAACTGTTGTAAAAGTCAAACAAATGTTAAACCCAACTGTTTTTGACAAAACAAATATAGAACAGCTGAGACAAATGCATTTGGAGGAAATAGCCGAAATAGAGGCCGAGGTCGTTGATCTAAAGGATAACTTTCTCCCTGTCGGCCTCACTCCGTTAGAAGATATGTTTGATGCAAATGATGTTCCCAAGAAGCCAAAAATGCAGCCCTTAAACACTTCTATAGAAGAACATAACATCGGGACAACAGAGAAGCCCAAAATGATCAAATTGTCCAAAAATTTGACACCCGATCAGAAGCCCAAATATGTTGATTTGTTCAAAGAATTCCAAGATGTATTTGCTTGGAGTTATGAGGACTTGAAGTCCTATGACACCTCAGTAATCCAACACACCATTCCCTTAAAACCAAACCAAAAGCCCTTCAAACAAAAACTAAGGAGAATCAATCCTATGCTTCTCCCTTTGATTGAAAAAGAAGTGAAAAGAATGTTTGAAGCAGGTATCATAGCACCCATCAGATTTTTTGAATGGGTATCCAATCTTGTTCCCACAAGGAAAAAGCCAAGTGAGATTAAGCTATGTGTAGACCTAAGAAATTTAAATCAGGTCTCCCTAAAAGACCACTACCCCTTGCCAAAAATGGACCACATCCTACAAAGAGTAGTGGGGTCATCTAGAATCTCTTTGCTAGATGGCTTTTCAAGTTTTAATCAAATACTGGTTCACCCGGATGACCAAGACAAGACAGCCTTTACTACACCGTGGGGAACATTTAAGTATGTGAAGATGCCATTCAGACTTAAAAACGCTGGTGCTACCTTTCAAATGGCAATGGATATTGCATTCGCCAAGGAAATACATGATTTCCTAGTTGTCTACCTTGGTGACTTAACCCCTTTCTCTAAATCTGATCAAGAGCACCTGAAACATTTGAGGCAAATATTCATGACATGTAGGAAATATGGCATTTCCTTGAACCCCAAGAAATCCCTCTTCGGCCTTGAAGAAGGAAAACTCCTTGGCCATATCACATCAAAGGACCGAAGGGATTAGAATTGATCCTGAAAGAATCCAAGCCATCCTCCAAGTCCCATATCCAAGAAACATAAAAGAGTTGCAAGCATTCCTTGGAAAAATCAACTTCTTGAGGAGATTTATTCCAAATCTAGCCGAGCTAATAAGACTGTTAAGTAACATGTTAAAAAAGGATGCTAAGGTAAAATGGTCTCTTGAGACCAAGCAAGCCTTTGAGAGTATCAAAACTTCCTTAACCCAAGCCCCTGTCCTCACAAGTCCGCAATTTGATAGGGACTTTATCATATTTTCTTTTGCATCTGATCACACCATAGCTGCTGTCCTTTTGCAAAAGGATGACCAGGGAGCTGAAAAGCCAATTGCATTTTTTAGCCGAGCCTTAAGAGATGCCCCTCTGAAGTACCCAATCATGGAGAAGCAGGCCTATGCCCTGGTCAAAGCAATCAAAGATTTCCGAGTCTACATTTTATATTCACATGTGATTGCTTATGTACCAAACGCTGTTGTAAAAGACATATTAACCCAAGAGGGATTAGAGGGCAAAAGAGGCAAGTGGATTGCTAACATCCTTGAGTATGACATAGAAATAAAACCAACCAAACTGATAAAGGGACAAGGTTTAGCCAAACTGATGTCCAAAACAAACTTTCAAGCCTTAGACATCAACCAATTGGACAATGAACAGGAGCTGGCAACTCCACAGATCAGTGAAACCTTTTTGCAATCCCCATGGTATGCTGATATATGCTTTGTATTGTTAAACCTGTTTGCTCCCCCAGGATTGTCGAGGACCAAGAAAAGATATTTAAAAATAAAGGCTTCAAAGTTTTGTGTCATAGATGGTGCATTATTTTGGAAAAATCATGAAGGTATATTGCTTAATTGTTTAACCATGAATGAAACTAACGATGTCATGAAAGAATTCCATGCAGGTGACTGTGGAGGACATCTATATTAGAAGTCCACTGCTGATAAAATTTTAAGTGCTGGTTTCTATTGGCCCTCTCTTTTTGCAAATGTAAGGAAATTTGCCATTTCATGTCACAAATGCCAAATCTTTGAGGGCAAAAGAAAGTTGTTGCCCCTGCCCCTTAAACCCATCTCAACTAAAAATCCTTTTCAACAATGGGGTCTTGAATTCACTGGAGAAATCCATCCCTCCTCCTCAGGCCAGCACAAGTGGATTCTAACAGCCACCGACTATTTCACCAAGTGGGTTGAAGCCATCCCATGCAGACAGGCCAATGACTCCATCATTATCCAGTTCCTTGAGTGCAATATCCTTTCTAGATTTGGCTGCCCTGAGAAGATCATTACTGACAACGCCGCTGCTTTTAAATCCAAAAAAGTGATCAATTTTTGCCATAAATTTCACATCACCTTGGGGCATTCCACAACCTATTACCCCCAAGGTAATGGCTTGGCTGAGTCATCTAATAAGAGCCTGATTAATATCATAAAGAAAGTGCTAGAAGAAAACAAGAAGAACTGGCATAGAAAACTCACAAATACCCTATGGGCAGATAGACTTTCAACAAAGAAATCCATTGGGATGAGCCCTTATGAGCTAGTATATGGCATGGAGGCCAGATTTCCTTCATCCTTGGGCATCTATACTATCAAACTGTTACAAGAGATTCAGGCTGAACCAAATGATATTCAACGAAGAATCAATCAGACCATTCATCTTCAGCAAACCAGAGAGCAAGTTTATGACAGAGCTCAGATTTTGCAAGAGAAGCTCAAAAAGATGTTTGATAAAAGAGCTAAGGCGGAAGATTTCTGTGTTGGCAACAAAGTTCTAAGGTGGGACTCACGAAGAGAAGACAAGGGAAAACATGCAAAATTTGATTTTTTATGGAAAGGGCCATTCGTTATTTCTGCTGTTCAGGGAAATAACACATATTTTCTCAAATCTGTAGAGGGCAGCACTGCTGAAGAAGGCCCTATAAATGGCCGAATGTTAAAACATTACCATGATCCTTTTTAAGGGATACAATGCAGCTCGGTATATATCTCTTTGTACATCGATATTTTTGTATATCAGCACTTTGTTTTTATTTTTTGTATAAGCAGTCTGAGTGTTAGAGGAGCAGCAGCAAAGTTTGTGAAGACACAACCAATCTTGCAGTCTTCAGTCAAATAGTATCAATAAGAGAGGAGCATTTTCTTAGTTTCACATCAGCAACTGTTTCCAGATCAGAGGCTAAGGAAATGCATCAGTTTTGATCCATGTTTTGGATCTATTTCAAAGGCAATGCTCAAGCAACATTGTATATAATATCAAGCACGCAGAAGAAAACAGGCAGTGCTTCACTTTTTATGACAATGCAGTTGAGTAGAGGGCTGTTCATATTTCGAAGTTTCACACTCTTAACAGCCTGCATAAAGAAGTTTTCTAATCTACAACAACAATAGAAGATCAAGGCAGTTTGACCTGCTGTTCTTGGCTTTTCACAAGGAAAAGCCATCCCCAAGTGGAGCCACTGTTAGCCTCCTGTTGCAACAGGTGTTCATCTTTCATGATTGATAGTTTTACATGACAAATATGTCATACTTTGCATATTGCAATGCTCCATATTTCCAGAAAGAGATCAAAAAGAGACCATGAAAGTGTGCTAGTCTAAATGCCACTGCTGTATTCCAATTTTGATGACTTAACCATTTTTGAAGAATGTTCTGTTAAGGGAAGTCCAAACAGCTTAATCTTGGCTTCCCTAGGTTTCAATTTCTTGCTTTAGAATATACAGAATGAATATCTATCCAAACAGCTTAATCTTGGCAGATTTGTAGATAGGTAGAGAAACAAAGGAGCCCAACTGCTTAATCCGGGCCCTTGGCAGAAATAAGGATAGATTTAGATAGGAGGGCACTCAAAAGAAAAATTGTAAAGCAGGGTCTGCAAGTCTAAGTGCACCCAAACCAAAAAGAAGAAAAAATGTTAGGTAAGTAGGCTGGGTAGGTAGTTTTGAGGTTGCAGAATGTTGAATTGTGATCAATTTTGTGTTTCAAAGTGATATTTTACTTCAGATCATAGGTACCAGGCAGTTTTCATCTGGAAGAGCTCAAGCGAGGCATGGCTAACTCCCCTTTCTTCTTATTCCCCAAATCACTCACTAATTTCCTAAAGAGGTCATGATCTGCTTGATTCCTCTTAGTTTCATTATTTTCCATATCATTTGCCTCGGTGAAGATCTGCTTCACTCAAGGATTTCCATTCTTCCTCTATGAGTCACTTTTCCCCCCTTGATAGCCTAAGATCCACATACTTAGCGCTTTTTGTCATATCCATATTAACTACTAACTCTATTATTTAGCTCCCTAAATCATTTTCCTATCCCCTATTATGCAAAAATATATAAAATCCCAAAAATATTAAATAATCCCCCCCTTGGCACTATAGCCATATTTTTCTAAGTCCGGGAGGCAGTGGTCCATCTGGGGCTCCTAATAACCCATCTGTATCCTAACTGGAGTTAGTCTGACACCTAGTCATGCTAACAACCATTTCCCCTTAACCCCAACCCTACAACACTCATATTCCGCCCTTATCCTAAAGTTTTACATGTAAATATCTACCCCGCCCGCTTATAACCCCGTAAACCCACTCTTCTAATGTTTAAATCCCCCCCCGCCATTTAATAAATTATTCAAATGCGCTACGGGCCCCGTCCTTTATCCCTCTGCCGCCTCATCTGTGTCGCCGATCGTCAGATCTGGCGCGCCGCAGATCAACGGTGGGCGGGTCTTGTCATCTCCGAAGCCGCCGAGGGTTAACGCTCGGGAGATTGGCGGTTTTCTTGTCGTACTCCTGCCACACGTCACCCTCTTGGCTGTAGCGGAGCCCCCTCCTCCAATACCACCTATGCGGAAAGGTGGTGCGCCATGAAACCGGATACCGCCTCCGCCGAGTGACGTCATCCTGCCACGTCATCAAACTGCGTCGGCCTCCTGCCACCATACCGCCAAATCATCTTGCCACTGTGTCACTGCCACGTCATCCATCGTACTGCTGACGTCATCCTGCCATGTCACCGCTGTACTGGGACCCACCGTTGACGTCATCCTGCCATGTCACCGCCATATTGGGACCCACCGCTGACGTCATCGTCAAAAAGCACGAAAGGCACAAATCGTAGCCTAGGAAGCCCGGAATCAAAATCTGAGGCAGTTTTAGCACTAATCGTGCATGGCTACGGGAAATAGGCCAAAATGGAAAGCCCCTTCGTGACTCAGCCTCCAGCAAGCCCGAAAGGCGCAAACTGACCAGAATTTCTTCGCGAAGCATTTAGAAAGGGGAAAACACAGTTTTTAAAGAAACAGAGGGCCAAAAAATAGCCATAAAAGGTCGATGGGACAGTCTAAAGCACTTAGAAGACATTGAAGACTCCAGGTTCAGCACCAAAGAGTATCAGAAAGTGGCAAAGTGTATCAGTGAAGATATGTCAGCGGCCCGAAGCAGGGAAACATTAAAGAGCCCCCCAGCAAAGTCAACGAAACGGCGCTAAGCCATTTAAAGCTCTTGGATCAGTGATTAAAGCATTTAAAGCCACATGAGATTGGTGGATCAAAACCCAAAGCATAGTTATGGCTAAGTGATCAGCACAGAGCCATAAAGACAACACATTAATTCCTTTTTGTTACAGCTGCACCCAGCACAGCTCGAGGATATTTTCCCGCATTTATTTCAGACATGTGTTAGGTTTAAAACATTTATTACAGCAGATCTGTCTGAGATCTGATTAGGGTAGATATTTTGCTTATATAAACAACCCTAATTCACTGTTTAAGGGGTTGGTCAGTTGATTGTATAGAAAAGGAGAGACTCGCTCTGTGGACATGAGGTTTTTACTTAATCAAAGATTGTTGAAAAGCTTGGAGGAATGACTATGTGCTGTGTATTAGTGGTCTGAAGAATTGAATGTGGAATTCTTGTGCTGCAACATGATGCAATAAGTGTTTCTTACCTCTGTTTCAATTTCATATATGTTTTATCATACTTGTATCACCGTCTAAATAGCAGGAAGAAAGATTAGCTTAGAACTGGTTTAATTTCCCTCTATGCTCAATTTCTGCTGTTTCTTTATGTTTTCATCTGGATTAGTAATGAATATGAATTTCTTGCGGCTCATATTTTCCCTAATTCACTCATGTTTGACTGTTATCTAGGGATTCTTCACTGCTCCTAGATAGAGCTCATTCGCCTTCCCTCTGCTAAGTTGAAAGAGAGATTCTTAACTGCCTCTCTTTCCTAGCCCTCATTCCATATTTTTAAGCTTGAATCATTGTTTCATGTGCAGCTAGCTTGCTCCATATTCCTTCTTGTGACCAAGAAAACGCACCAACAGTGTTACTCCATGACTCCACGCCCAATGGTTCTAAAACCTTCATGCTATCTCTGCCTCTCTACTTGAAAGCATCAATCTTCCCACCAAAATCAAGACAAAACCCCTTGAACTCAATAACTAGCCTAAAATCATCTTCAAGAAAGCTAAATCAGAAAGAGAGAGCCCTCTTTGATTGCAAGTGGGCTAGAACCTGCAGTCCAAAGATTGGTCTGTGGTTACCTCGGCCGTATCCTTTTGAGATGACCAGAAGGACAACCTGAGTGATAACAGGCTCAACTGCCAATTAAAGGACAAATAACTATATTTTATTAAATTATTTACGTTACTATTAGTGACATTCTTCATTATGTTTTTTTAAACGAAACGATTAGGTTTTTTATATTAATTTCAAGCTGGTTTCAAGGCTATAACCTTTTACATCTGCAATTAGATCTTCATCAACTAAGATAAAATAATTTCCAAAAATGACTTTATTTCTTACTACATCATCTGCATATTACAAATATAAATTGATATTGCCTATAAACCTTCCAAAAGACTCTTAGAACTAATATATATATTCAACACAAGATTTAAAACAAGAAACAAACTATCCTACACTGGTCGGACCAGGTTCAAGGTTGACTTCTCCATTAGCCTTGTTAGAATGCCTTAGTTGCATTGGAGTAGGAACCTGGATCTATGTTTCCACCTTAGCATCCCTCTTCAGTTGTTCTAGGGTCATGACCGGATTTTCCACCATCACTATGATCTTGTCTTCTGCCACACCGACTATTGTTGCACCATTTCCACCCATGGATTCCAATCTTGCAAGATGGAGGTCCAGAATATCGTTTTTCCTCTGAATTTTGTCCAACTTAGTCTACATCAAGCTAATATTTTGATTTAGAAGAGCTAATTGAGCTTAAGTCCCCATGGTCCCCATTTTCCCCTACCTGTTTAAGAAAGACAATATGTACTCTATTGTTACCATGAGATAGCCCATATGTTGGCTGAATTCTTCCTTCTCTGAGCCAATCGACCCATCCATGATTTTACCCATGCAACAATCCACCTCTCCTGTTGTGAATTTGAATAATCAGACCCAAACTTCAGCAAAGACAATGATGAGAAATCATGCCTTATAACCAAACAATCTCGCCCTTGGCAATCCATAATTTTTCTCGTCATCTGCAATGCAACAAACTGCCATACACATTCTCCTGACCAAACATTAGATTTTTTAATTAGTATCACTGCAATTTTATTTCCTCACCATTAAAACTCTATACTTCATGCATTCCTTCCTCTCCTTGAATATGGATATAACGTCCCTCAACATCCTCCAATATTTATTATGGATATGAACACACATCCATTTGACCATGTCCATGCATGTGATCATGTGCCCAAGCCAAGTGTAAGCACAAGCCCAGGACCCGATGGAAATGGAGAGCCATCAAAATGTTTGAGAGAGAATTTGAAGGATCAAAAAACATGGTTGTGATCTACCATGAGGAACTAATATTACCAGCCAATTTATTTCCCTTTTATTACTTTTCAAAATATTCAATACACCTAGTCTCTAATTTTTATTTGGGATTTTCATGGTAAAGGTTTATACATACCAGTTATTTCATCCTAAGCCAATATTGCTTGTTCTAAGGTGTCTCCCTTATTTTCTAATGCATCAAAATTTGAGTTGAGAGGCATCTTGACATGATATAACTCAAAAATCTCAAATTTTTCTATCTGTAAGCTTATTCTTCACAGAATTGAGGGTTGAGCCTGACTAGGATTCTCTTGGAGCTTACACACTTGTTGAATGACTATCATCGAGTATCCATACACCATTAATTGCGAAATTCTCCTTGAGATATGCAATTCTAACCCGTGCCACAAGGCTAAAAATTTGGCTTGATTATTAGTAGCATTCCCCAAGCCCCATGGGTATTGTATCTCTATTTTTCGCCAATGCTATAGATAACCCCTCTCACTCCTACCTCCCTTGGTGACGTTATTCATTATTATTAAGTTAGCTTTTTAAATTAATTGGCGGAGGATTGGGGAAAATTCATTGTCGCATTGAATACACATGAGATAACGGAACTAGAATTCTCCACTTAAACATAAGTTAAGAACAATACTATTGAGAACCAACTGAAATATCAATCAAGAAATAGTCGCATAGTGAAAAATTGTTGATTAACAAATATTATGAGAGTTTGGACATTCACATAACATAAAAGACTCAAGAAAATCAATACACAAAATTTACTAGATAAGGGCGATACAAATATCTCCTGGAAAAGCGAATTGTATTAATCAATAAAAATGTGGCCTTCATTTACAAAATGTTGCACAACTCAGCCTCCTGAAAAGAGGTATCTAGTTTGTATAATTCTCTCCCCTTTTTTGTCCTCCTCCTTTTTTCCTCTCTTTTCACTTCTCTCTCTCTCTCTCTATATATATATATCTATATATAAACAAAATGAGGCTAGAAAAATGGCCCTCCAATAGTAACACCTTAGGCATCGTGAGGATGTTATGACTTCTCCAACACAACTTACTATTGGTTTTTCTTCCAAGTGACATGAATATTTAGGATACCAGAGATCTGAGGGTCTTAAACCTTTTATAACTATTGCTTGGCCTTCATTTCTTGGTCCGCCAAGTTCTTTATGTCAATATTCATTCCAACAACATAACAATTTAGCTGAGTCACTTCCCTAGTGGGTGTTATAATGAATGTTTCAATTGCATCTTCCTCCACCCTTTGAATGTGTTCGATATTGGGGATTATTGCAGCTCATACTCTAGTGATGTTGTTCGATATCGGTCTGATGGATACAAAGCTAGATAACATTCCTAGATTCCTTAATCTCCATTCTTCCAACATTTCTATGGTTGCATTCCACATCTTCTTAGCCAATTCAAGAGCTCTAGATGTCATCACCCTTCCTTGTGTTCTATTTTCAATACATTTATCAACGACTTACCTTTCCTCTTCTACTCATCAGAGAATTTTTTAGGTCTAAAATGGGCCTCCTAAGGAATAATATAAAATAATAGTGGAAATAATAAAATAGGATTAGATTACCTCATCAAGTTTTGGAGGGAAAAAGAAAAAACTATTTCAACTTATCTCCCTACGATTTTACTCAAATTTCGAGTTGGAGTGCTTTTTGGATGCGGAATTTATTTTTTCATCCAAAAAATACCCATGTTGCATACTTTCGATTGACCCTACTACACGAAAAGTGTGAAATACATGAAAATGAAGATTACAATCACATTTTATATTTCACATTTTCATGTATTAGGGTCCATCAAAAGTATGCAACATGGGTACTCCTTGGATGAGGAATTAAATTCCGCATCCAATGAGTGCTCCTCGTCGAAATTTGAGTAAAATTGTAGGGAGATAAGTTGAAAATACAAGTTGAAAAAGTATTATTTAATCTTTTTACTTTTTTACTCCAAAAATGGTGAATCATCCCCCATGGTTGAAATCATCATATTTAATCCTATTGGGTTTTATAAAGTTTATTTTTGTTGTACATTTTTGTTTTGAGGCCCATTTTTTACCTCAAAATTTCTCTAATGACTTACTTAATATGTGTAGTGAATCACGACCATCAATGTGTTCCTTCTACCACTCTAGTATCTAGCCAAAAGTTATGTTGAACATATTGTAAGCTCAAAATTGAGCATCCAGTTCCGTAGTGTCTATTCAAGCTAGGTAAAACACTGTTGGACTTATTGTAGTTTGTTTACAAAGGAGACATGCTCTCTTTGGAAATCACTCTTTACTCTTTTTACTTAAGCTTTCAACACTTGGATGTTGATTCTCATCTTCTACTCTTGATTAATCCTAGCGTTCATCTCCTTCTTGTGGTCTTTATTTAATATATTTAGCTCATTTAATGGATATCCATGAGTTCTGTTTCCTGCTTCTCAACTTGAGCATTGAATGACTCACATAGAGTTGTGCACTACATTTCTAATCCTTATTTCCTTCTGGCTTCAAAATACTGCCTTTGATCTTCCAATTGTTGTTGCTATGATTTTACTGTTTGATTCAACTATTCCACATCTAAGGATAGGCTTTGAGTAGTAGATTTATTAGAAGTTTCCAGGGCTCCTAGGACTGAGGTGGTATCAACAATGCCTTGCTAATTGGTTTTCCTAGAAATTCTCTCGATAATCCTTCGTTTCGAGCTTTCTAATACAATTGCTTCTTCACCCTTGTCATTATATTTCTTCTCATTGATACACTTCGAATAACTACCTTCTTAGATTTACTATAATAATAGTTTCCTTTAAGTCAACAAATTCATCATCAATATCCCTACGGTGATCCGGATGGGGTGTTTTACCTATTTCCTCAGCAATTAAAGGGAAGAGGAGATCAAACTTTGCACAGTGATAAGACCATGTACTAGAGTAACTACTGGGACCTATATTTTTGGGACTTCTTGCTATTTAGGAGGAAATGGAGAATGTTGTTCCTTTTTCCTTTATCTACTTTTTATTTGGTACAATTTCCTTTGTCTTTGGTCCATCATCATCGATGGTAATTTTTTCAAGTCTCATCCCTTTTGCTAACTAGTCTCATCACTGCTTCAAGCCTTTTCTTTTACAAAACTTCACCTTAAGTCTCTTTTCCTCATATTTTACCTCTTGGAAGTTGAAGGTATGATAGGTATTATTGTTTTTTCATCTACATTCTCATCTATGCCTCCTTATATGTGAAGACATCTTGAAATACTGATTCACCGGGATCAAATTTGTTCTCATATGGATAGGTAAGTCATACAAACTTACAATGTTCTTTCACAATTCCATGGGAATTATGTCTCCTAAAACTTCCTGTGAGAATCTTTAATTATTCAATGCTATCAACTTCTTTGATGGCCTGAGGGAATTTTTCAAAGCATAATGACCTATCCTTTGAGGAAATCTTGTCCTTGACCTCTTATTATTATTAGTCAAAGCCAATGACACTCCATCTCTTATTATCTTATATGCAATTTATTGAATTACCATCCAATACGGGACAAACTAAGGAATGAAGTTTAGGGGAATTGGACAACCTAATACTATGATATATGCATAATTGTATTAATGGAACCAATTCCTGATTTCCCTAATATCAACTACCATTGATTATACTCATGGTCAACTACCGTCGACTACATAAATGACTCTATTGTACATTAATCATCCAAGGATGGTATACAATATTTCCCTAATTAATAATCATTCCCATTAGGCTCTAATGACAATAAACATCAATTTAACTAGCCTATAATATTTTTTGGGTGCATTATCAGACCATTTTCTCACGTTATGGTACCCTTGTCTCATAATTGGTTTTTTCATGAATGTCTCATGAATGCCTGTCATGTTATGCATCATTTAACATGTTCAAAATGGAAATATAAATTTGCACAATACATAAAATATGAAAACAACATGTATACATAAGAAATAACACATCATTAAGCAGTTAAATACACGATATAAACACATATCTTATGTAATTCATGGAACGGATTCTAACCTTAGACGTTTCACCCATCCATAGACCTCACTATTCTAAATCTCTTAGCAGTTGGTCACCCCTGAGCTAGGGATATGACTCCACTAGTGAAAATGATCAGTTAGAGCCGACTACGATCATATAGAAAACATCAAACAAGTATTATGGCAAATAATAACTCAAAAAACCTCCCTAACTATAGTCTCACATCCCCCAAATTGCACAACCCAGGGTAATGCACGCCTTCTCTACCTCTACAGTCCATCAATTGTGCCAATTATTCTTAGGATTCCAACACAAACTAGATAGGGAATCTTAAAGTACTATAGCTCTAAGATTTCTAGTTGCCTTCAAGATTCTTCCAGGCACTCATCAAGCCTTGCACTCAATAACCCTACCCAACTAGATCTCCCTCCAAGCTCTATCCTTACCTAAGGTGAATAAGGAGAAATTGACACAAAAATTACACCTACAAATTTAAGACTGGTTTACCTAGTTATAGGCTTTGTAGCTATTCAAGCTCACTCGTCGATCATTCTCCAACATGAACCAACAAGCAACCTTCAAAGCATACTAGTCGAATGATAATTGGAATGACAAATTATCATAGGAATTCAAGAGGTTTGCATGCATGTTGTCTTTTCTTCAAGTGTCATTTAAGAAACTCACCCTCATCACCTAGGAACCCAATTGACTACCCATCCACTTACTTTTTGGACTAAAGATATAACATTATATGATGAATTAGGATTACAACATACTCTTTATGACTTCTGATTATACTTATAAAGTGACTTTACATATATTTTATTATTTACTTGACTTAGGAACCATATCCAGAGAAAATTTTAAGTATGGAAGTTTATCTTAAAGTTTAGAAACCTTAGCGAATCTTACTAGTCCATAATATGCAAATTGTAAATTGTTTGGTGATATTTTTGTAGAAATATTTAGATTTATAATGATTTTATATTAGTTAATATAATATTTTGGCAATTTTTAAGGTAAAATAATGTTGTACTATAAAATTTGGGCGAATCATTTTAGAAAAAAATGGAAATTGGCGAATCTTTTTTTTTGGAAAAAGCATGGAAAATTAGCCCACCTATGAATATTAGCCCCTAAAATTTTCCCTGACCATATCTTGGTTCCACCCACTCAGTTTTCTCCTTGTGAAATTCTAACCCACCATTTCTCATGTTTGAATCACTCTATAGTAGTGGCATATTTTATTAACATGGGTGTGACAACATACTACATGTCTAGGCTCATTAGCCTTTTAATACATAGGATCTCCAACCTTAATCACATAGGTACTTGGCCTTAAAACATATATAATCATAGGTACACAAGCCCCATAAAGTGGAGTTCAATAGAGAATTATTCATTATAGTAGCTTCAACATAGTCCATGAGTTGTTTGACAATAATATACTTAAGACAAAAAAAAGAGTTTGTTTTCCAAGAACAATTGTGTCCTTTAGGACCTTTAGTACATGCTTTCATTCAAAGAAGTAATTGACAAAACCTAAGGTAGGGAGAGAGAGAGAGATAAAGGGTGCATATATGCTCATCCTTATTTCATTATCAGGTTAGATGTTTTTTGATATTTAGTAGTTCAATTTTTTTTCAAGTTTTTCCTTAATTAGTAGTTGTATGAAAAAATAGTTAGAAGGAATCATTCTCTATTATGCTAGCCACTCCTGAGGATGGTATGAAAATGGTAATATTGACAAAATAATGTCTCCTATGAATTGATATTAGAAAAATACTAAATGCAATTAAATAGATATGCAGGGATAAATATTGCATGATGACGAACGTCTAATCTTCAAGCCTATAACAATTTTACTAGGAAGGTATGACAAACATAAAATTTAGTTCTTGCTAAATTCTGGCAATCTGATGGGCTGGATAGAAATTACTCTACTTTGACAAAATATTTGAACATCTATGTTTTCTTTTAGCTATTGTTGCCTTAGAAAATTCCTTTTAAAGAAACCTCTTGATTGGTCATATTTACCAAACTACTACATAATAAAATAGAAATAATGCTTGCAAAAATCAACAAATTTTGTAAAGAAACAAGATCATAATATCATTAGTTAAGCCTCCATGATTTGATTACCAATGAGAAGTCAACTATCCATGAAATTTTGAAAAAAAAATTAAACATTTTATGATTAGTTAATCCATATATGTCAATGAGAACCTATCATATTTATAACTTCATTAAACTTTGAAACTTACCTATGTATTCAGCAGAAACCCAACTTGGTTGAATGGACTCAAGCCAAGTGCTGTAGTGAGCCAAGAAGCTATGATAGTTGGAGTGTGGGAAATATTTAAAGCTAGGAGTGATAGTCTTGGACCAATGAAACTAATTGACTGCAACGATGTATAACAATAGTGTAAGAAATCAATCATGCCATACACTTCTAGAACTAAAAAAAAGGTTAGAGAAAATTTTAGTGTGAGAAGGTTATTAAAATAGAAAATTGATAAGAAAACATGTATACAATCATAATTTCTCAAGAATTAGAATGAACACCTAAGTGCTTCCAAGATTCAAATCACTTTGTTTATCATCCTTGAATGTCTCACAATTTATAGCCTGTTTAATTTAGATTATTTTAGACATTTAAATTTTGAGTTAATAATCAAAGTAAAATCGACATTTGCAATGAACTTTATGATTGCTACATTTAGGTAATGAGGAGAAATCAAGTGACCATTGAATATAAACATTGAATAATTGATGATTCAATCCTTCTATCTCCTTATCAACCATTGGATGATAAAGATGCACTAGACTGAATAAAGAAAATAAAGCCAATATAAGCATTAAATAATTGATGATTCAATTCTCTATCTCCTTATAAATCTTTGGCTAATAAAAACGCATTAGGGTGAATACAGAGAATAAGGCCAATATAAGGATTGAATAAGCCCAATATCAAGATTAAATAAAGACACATCAATGATTAGGGTTGAATACAAAAATAAGGTTTTGAAACACCCTATTGGTAAGGCAAAGTAAATATTTTCAATAAAGTTTTGAAAGGTCATTCAAAATTGTCAGGCTGGGAGGTAACTCCTCAAATGAATTGTGTTTTTTCATTAAAGGTTGATCATAGATATATACATGGAGGGAGAGACTCTTGGACTTCATCTCCTAGTGTATCTTCATATTTCAATTCTCCTTATTTTCTTTTTACACTATTTTACATGGATTCACCAAATCCTAATGATTAGGTGTCAACATTCCCCCCCTTAATCTTAAGGGATGTTGGTGAGTCCAAGCATTGTTCTGAATCATTTGAACTTTTCTCTTACAAGCACTTTGGTGAAGATTTATGAAATTAGCTCATTTTTGGAATAATGACATAGATGGATTGTCTTGGCCTCAACAAGATGTCGAATCAAATGGTATTTTGTATTGATGTGCTTTGTTCGATCATGGAAATTTGGGTTCTTGGCCAAATTTATTGCAGAAGTGTTGTCAATCATGAGAGGATTTGAATGCACTTATTTCTCCTGCAAATATTCCAGAATTTTCTTGATCCACACAATTTCCTTTGTTGCTTCAACTGTTGCCACATATTCTGCCTCAGTTGTGGAATTTACTGGAACCAATTGTTTGTGTGACCTCCAAGAGATAGCTCTTGATCCAAGACTCATAGCATAAGTTGAAGTAGATACCCCAGTTTATTTATCTCCATCAAAGCTTGAATCAAAGTATCCAATCAAGCTAAAGTATCCCATCTGTGTATACTTAATTCCAATGTCTTGAGTTCCCTTCAAGTACTTTAGAACTCTTTTCACAACAGACCAATGTCCCTCACAAGGTTTTTTCATAAACTTGGAGAGGATTCCAATAGTAAATGAAATGTCTTGTCTAGTAGTAGTCAGGTAGTTGAGACTTCCTACAATCTATTTATACTTTGTTGCATCCTCAAATTATTTTCTTTCAGTGGATGTGAACTTTAAGTTTTGTTTCGTTAGAGTAGTCAAAGGATTGCACTCAACCATGGCAACCTTGTCCAAAATATATCCAATGTACTTCTTCTAAGAGAGGAATATAAACTTCGGATGTTGAGTTAATTCAATACCAAGATGGTAGTGAACATACCCCAAGTCTATCATTTCAAAACCTTTCCTCAATTCCTTCTTTATGGATTCAATATACCTCTCATTGTTCTTTGTCATCAAAATATCATCTACATACACCACAAGATATAAAACTGTTTTTCCAACATTCTTGACAAAAGAAGTTGCATCATTAAGATCATAATTTTTTAAGTTGATTTTTAGAAGATTCTCAGTTAATGTTTCGTACTAGGCTCACAGTGCTTGATTGAGGTCATACAAGGATTTTACAAGATTTCATACGTTATTTTCTTGACCCTTCACAACAAATCCTTTTGGTTGGGACATAAAAACATTCTCTTTCAGATCTCCATTCAAGAAAGTAGTTTTTACATCCATTTGGTGGACTTTCCAACCGTTTTGAGCCGCTAGGGGAAAGAGTGTCTGGATGATATCCCATTTTGCTGTGGGGGTAAAAGTATCCTAATTCTGTTAATCACATCACTCAAAGTGCCATCTGGATCAATGGTTGGAGCTTCATGTGGGGAAGAAAGTGTTTCATAATAAGATTCCACAGATTGATACAGTATAGGAATGCCCTCTTCAAGATGTGGAATCTCATTATCAAATTCTTGAAAAGACTTTGCATTTTTTAATCTATCCAAGAAATCAAACTGTTTCTCAACAACATTGCCAGCCTTGGAATATTCATGAAAGATCACATCTCTAGATACTACAAACTTCTTATTAAATTCATCATATAGATGGTATTCTTTGGAGGTATTTGAATACCCCAAGAAGATACACTTATGACTCCTTGCACCAAGTTTGCTTCTTTGTTCCTTAGGTATCATGGCATAACAGGTGGAACCAAAGACCCTGAGATGCTTTACTAAAGGAATGCGGTCATACCACATTACATAAGAAGTCTTATTTCTAATATAATTAGATGGAAACCTATTCTTTACATAGACAACATATAGAATTGCATTGACCCAAAACATCAATTTTACATTATTGATAAACATCATGGTACCGTATTTAATATTGTCATGTTCATTCTTTTAGCTACTCCTTTATGTTGCAGATTATAAGGCACATTTGTTTGATGTTTGATCCCATGTTGGCGAAGATAGTTTTCAAATTCATTTGAAGTGTATTTTTTTCCATTATCAGTGTGAATAGAGCCAATAAGAGATTGTGCATCATTTTCAACCCATGCATGAAAATTATTGGATGTTTGAAAAGCATCATATTTTTTCTTCAATAAATAAATACAACACATTCTGGTGGAGTCATCAATAAATGTCATCATATATTTGTTTCCATTTGTAGAAGGAATAGGCATTGGGCCACATAATTCTTAATTAATAAGTTCAAGTTTTCTATGTGCTCTGGAATGTGAATCATGAAAATATTGTTTGTTATTCTTTCCTAAGATACAAGCATCACATTTCTTAAGTTTCCTAGGAATTGTAGGCAAACCAATAACACCACTTTTCTTCAACATACGAAGGTTGTCATAATTCAAGTGTCCAAGTCTAGCATGCCATAAAAGACTTGATGGAAATGTACCTTCATCATAATGAGAAATGTATCAGAAGTTCTGTGCACGAGCAAAGGTTCCTTGTAGCTTCAAAAATCTTTTTTCTTCTATACCCATCATGACAAGTGAGTGATCTGATGCTTTTCTCACCTCAACCTCGCCATCAAAAATATCAATGGAGTGTCCTTGCTGGTGGATGTGGAACAAATACAATAAGTTTCTCCTCAGCTCCAGGAGATATAGGACACCATGCAGAATAAAGTTTAGAAGACTAGGCAATTTGAGCCTAATTGTGCCAAGCCATGATGACTTGAGTTTTGACTTGTCTGAAAGTATATTTATCCATCAATATTGTCAGTAAATTCTTTAAAAAAATCTCTTATAAAATTCATGTGGTAATGTTGCACCTGAATCAAGCAACCAATCATTTTTCCATGAAGCATTGAATAAGTCTTTAGTTACTCCAATATTGCAATGTGCCACAACATAATGACAGATTCAGGTGCTTTACCTTTCCCTTTGTCATTGGTTTTACCTTTGCCTTCATTTCTTTCCTGCTCAATATTGTCCCAAGGAAAATTCCATGTGGATGAATTATGTCCTTTTCTATCACATCGTATTCAATGAAGATCAAAATTTTCTCCTTGGAACTGTCTGCCCCCCTACCTCTAAAATTCCTTCTTCCTCTTCCTCTTTGGCCACCTCTTCCTCTAGGAGAATCTTGTGCATAATTATTCTCTCTATGTGCAAGACACACAACTTCTTAAGAAGACTAAGGATTTGTCTTCTTCCCAAAATAATTCTCTCTCTCAACAAACTTCTTCTCAAGGGAGTCAAAGGTAATGTCCTTGAGGTTTCCACTTTCTTGCAATGACTCAAGATAATTTAAATAAGTGGGATATAGTTCCTTGACATAAGATATGAGAGGAATGTCTATTTAAATGATAGTGGTTTTTATATCATGCATAATGGATCTTACCTCTTATGCTAAAGAAGAGGGTCATCATTTTTCAATTCAAGACTGAACAATTTAATTATCAATTGGACAACTTCAAGTTCAGAGTGTGAGTCATACAATTCCTTCAACTTCTATAAGGCTTCAAAAGCATTTTAAAATGGTGAAATATGGAGACTCTCCTATTCATTTACAATTGTTGCGATCAAGGCATAGGTATTACTGTTCTTATTTTCCCAAATGGAAATTTCCTTATCTGAAGTGGGCTTTGCAAGTTCGTTGTCTCCTTCTCCTACACAAACTCCTTTCTACAACTCATTGAAAATGAGAGTGTGTTTTATCTTCCTTGACCATTAAGGATAGTTCTGTTTTCCAGAGAGAACTACTCCAACAATAGATATCAATGAATGCATTTTAAATTTTGTGTATTGTTTAAAAAATGTAACCTGCTGGAAATATAATGCAAAAAAAAAAATTCTGTTACGGTGGGAAAAAAAAGCACTTCTCGTGGTAAATTGTGTAAAAAAATGTATTTCTGGTGTATATATATATATATATATATGACAAAGTTGTTATATGGGGGAGGGTTATATGGGGAAGGCAGTGTATGGGGAAGGGATAAATGGGGGAGGTGGCATATGGGGGAGGTATTAACTGTGGGTGAGGTGTTATATGGGGGATGTATTATATGTCGCATAACCAGGACCAAATACCAGCATTCAACGTATGGGGGGACCCAATGGAGGCGGATGAGATATAAAAAAACTGATATATAATTGTCAGGCCAATGTTATATATTATGACTACATTATATAATGGGACAACGTGGTATGGGGAGGCAGTATGGAAGGGTTATATGGGATCATGGTTATATGGGGGTAGATGTAGGCCAACGTTATAAATTACGCAATAGACAATGTGGAGGTGAGGTAGAGTCATCACATGGGGGAGTGATAAGACCAAGTGGGAGGTGAGAGGTATGGATCACGTGGTGGTATGGAGTAGGTGATGCCACAAGTCGGGGAGGGGTTTGGCCACACCAAACCCCGAGAGGAGGCATTAAGGAGCGTTAACCAACTGTGGTATGGCAGTGGCTATTAACCAACAGAGATGTCAGGGTGGTATATGTATTATAATTATCGACCACCACAACATAGTCAACACAACACCATTCAACGCAGAACACCGTTCACCACAATGCCATTTAGTGTAGAATACGTATCAAATACGTCTGGATGCAATACATACCTACTTCACTCACGACACTCATGACATCATCATTTCAGACTTCCACGCAACATAAACCTCAAGGAATAGCCTTTAAAGGATGTATTCTTTAAAGGACATAATCTTTAAGGGTCATTCAATTTTATCCCAAATGTAGAGTGTACTCTGTCCAACACCACGCTCTAGTAGACAATGTTTATGTGCATTCAATGGGCTCCAACAAACCACATTTTCACTACAAACTCTACGCAGGAACAATGCTCCAGGGAATAATAGACTGCAAATTCTACACAAGGATTTGACAGATTGCAAAAAAATGATAGAAGGGAGTTACAAGGGCAGAAAGGGAAGCCAAAAATGGAGTTAGCTCTAATACCATGTCAGGCCAGGAGGTAACTCCTCAAATGAATTGTGTTTTTGCATTAAGGTTGATCATATCTATATATATATATATATATATATATATATATATATATATATATATATATATATATATATATATATATATATATATATATATATATATATACACACACACATAGAGGGAGAGATGCTTGGGTTTCATCTCCTAGTGTCTCTTCATATTCCAATTTTCCTTATTTTCTATTTACACTATTTTACATGGATTCACCTAATCCCAATGATTAGGTGTCAACAAAAATGAATGTATAAATGAAGCATTAAAAGGCCTATTGGGAGGCCAATAAATAGTATAAATTTGAGGATATATAATAGAGAGTGCATATTTATACAATTATAAAAGTAAAGATGCAATAATGTGTACACTAGTTCCTTCACACAAATTATTTATTCATTTGCAGAAGCAATGAAAATTAGAAGTAGATGGGAGAGGAGCTTTGGAGAAAAATTGGCTTATTTGCAGTTGAAATCAGTTGCAATAAAATGTATCTAAGTAGTAAATTGATCAATTTTGATGACATAAGGAATGAGAAGCAACCCTTCAAACTATCTTAAAGCTGAGCCTATTGTTTCCCTTACACATGTCCATTGAAATATCTGATAAATTACTATAATTTTACTTAGTTTCCCCGTGTATAGGAATACTTTTTATATTTAGAAACTAACATAGATCCATCTTAACCCATGATCCACCAAACGGGATTGAAAAACTCACATTGCAAACCACAATATGTTTGCACATTTAGTTATTATTAACTTCACCATTTTTATGTTGGGAAAAATACTGAGAGGGAGGGTGAATCAGTATTTTAAAAACTAATAATAATTTTTCCTTTTCTGAAATGTATATGCAATTTTACAGAACCCAAATAGCATATATACGTGACTACTGTTATAGAAACTAGCGTATGCTAAGTAAACTTTCTAAAACAACTAATTCTTTATTTGTTAAACTTTGAACCAGAGTGTAAGAGATTTATCAGGCATTTGATAAGTAGTAAATAGGTGAAATACAAAAAGAATAATGTATCACACATAAATCACACATGAACACTAGGATTTAAGGTGGAAACCCAATGTGGGAGAAAACCACCACTATTGTCATCTCAGTCTTCAAAACTTATTAATATAAAAAATTGCTTACATTCTTGTACTAGTATAGACTCATACCAATACGCAAGCACCCACGTGCTGAAGTGATCCAGGTGGATACTGGTGGCCACCTACCAAGTCTACTTGGACCCCCACCATTTTTTCTTTGAGCTTTTTAGTTTCCTTAATTGTAGCACAGTTTACTATTTTTAGCAGTTTTTCGGGTCTTGAACTTCTGGAGTTGTTTTGAGGCCCTAAATGACGTTTTTGGAAAAATGGGAGTAACATGGATCCATGTACCAATGTTTCCCTCCCCAAAGTTGTAGTTCTTGGATATATCTTTCTAACGAGATACTGTGCGCGTCAAACAGAGATCGTTTGCCAAAGTTACGATCCCGGGAAGTTGATGTACTAATTTACCCAAACAGGGCCCACAGTTTGGTGTTTCATCTTCTTGGGTTAGGTGTTTGGATGTTTAGGGTTTTCCATTGTTTCTCAACAATAAATAGGACTTCGAGCCTCATTGTAACACAATTCAGAGGCATGTAGCCGCCACATCTCTTCTCAGAGATAAGCTACCATAGCCCTAGCTAGTTTATTTCCATTTCTGTTTGTAAGCATATTTTAGTATTTTACATTAATGAAATAAGGTATTATTTCTACTGCATCTTTGTGTATATGGTTATCTCTGTATTTTTTTGCGTTCCTGTTTAAATCTGGATCAGTGGTATCAGAGTGGTCTGCTTTTTTTTTTCTCTCTATTTTTCTTTGCATGTCCCTAGTGAGGTCGAGATATAAGGAGTTAGGGCTTGAATTGGTCAAACCTTTGCAAGACCAGCCTCGCAAATCCCGACGACCTCCCATGGCAGATGAAGAGAAAGACGAGGGGTAGGAGATCCTATCAAAATATTTCTCGAAGAAACCCTCGAGCGACAAAGGAACGCAATGATGGACAACTTTGCCCAGATCCTTCAGCGACTATCGAGGGGCGACGCATTGGCTTCCAACAGTGACTCTAGAAATGCCACACCATTTATGGTACAAGTTAATTTTGAAATCCCCATATTCGAGGGTCAGATAGATGCAGATGCCGTTGATAAATGGTTAAATCCGCTAGAGGGTTATTTTTTTATTCTTGATTTTTCCAGTCAGGAAAAGATTATTTTCGCTCTTCTCAAAGCAACCCCCCACGTCAAGGACTGGTGGGAAACCTACTGCGAGCATAAGGATGAAAGTACAAGCTCACTATTTTTTGCTGCACCCACTTGGAATTCATTCTAGAATGCCATCAAGGAGTAGTACTACCCTGTCGAAAGCTATGAGGATCAATACATAAAGTGGACCACGCTGCGGCAAGGAAGGAACCAAGACATGTTGGAGTTCACCAATATTTTCCATACCCTTCGCACAAAGTTGGGTATCAAGGATTCAGAGCAGCATTTGGTACTCAAATAATGTGGCTACCTGCGCAAGTACATCCAAGAAGAAATAGAATTCCTAAAAATCTCCCTGCTCGGCATTGCATACCCATATGTCATTAGGGTCGAGCAAAAGTTTAAGCAAAAGAAGCGAGACTTTGGATTTGCGAATCTGAAGCAAGGGAAAAGTGCCCCCAGACCGCAGAACAAAGGACAAAGCCAAGGCAGGGCGACCCAAGACAACCCGCCAAAGCTGCAAGAAAAGAATAGCTCCGCGAAGCCGAAAAAGGACACAGGAAAGTGGTGTGAGTTCCATAAGATCTCCACTCACAATAGAAGTGAGTGTCGGGCCAAGCAGTCACTGGTGGCTGAGCTAAAGGTTTCTGAATCGAATGCAGGTTCTGACTCTGAGTCAGAACTCAACAAGGGGAATGAAAAAGGTAAGTAGATTATCGATGCGGAGCCCAATGCCACAGTTGCCACCATGAAGATCCAAAAGGAGGAACTCGAAGATCCAAAGGAGGAGGAGCATCTCTTCCACTCCCAGATGTGGGTAAAGGGCTCCCCACTATAGTTCATTGTCGACAGCGGGAGCCAAAAGAACCTCATTTCGGTAGAGGTCGTGAAGTGGCTGGGCTTACCAACCATAGCACATCCACAACCGTACACCATCGGGTGGCTTCACCAAGGACAGGATCTTCGCGTGAGCCAGCAGTGTCGCCTTCCATATAACATCAAGCCCTTCACGAATGAGGTATTGTGTGACATTGCTCCCCTTGAAGTTTGTGATGTATTACTAGGACAACCATACTTGTGGAACCGACATGCTGTGTATGAATCAAGGCCTCGTGATATTATTGTTACTTTGGGAAGTAAATTGTATAGGATACTGGAGGTAGCATCGCCTACTGCCATCTTTTTGATTACTGCAAAACAATGCAGTAAGCTCGTTTCCAAAACTGGGAAATTTGTTTTCCTGATGATACGCCCTCAAGGAAAGAAGAAGGCAGTGGCCACGACCTCTAGAAAGGGCCCCTTCGCACGACAACTACAGAGGGACAAGGTCGTGGAGGAGTACGAGGACATCTTCATCTCCCCCGCAGGGGTTCCTCTGCACTGTTAGGTCTAGCACTCCATCGATCTGACCCTAGGTGCGCCGCTGCCCAATGGACCAATCTATCGACGCTCTATTATGGAGAATGATGAAATCAAGAGGTAGATTCAGGAGCTATTGCAGAAAGGTCACATCCATCCAATTTCATCGCCTTGTGGGAGCCCGATCGTGTTGGTACAGAAGGAGGATGGGACTTGGAGACTCTCTATTGACTATCAGGTGCTGAACAAGATCACTGTCCATAATAGGTACCTGATCCCACGGATTGATGACCTCTTGGACCAACTGAAGGGGGAAAAATATTTCAGCAAGATCGATTTGAAGTCAGGATATCACTAGGTACCAATTGAACCCTCCGATGTGTGGAAGACTGCCTTCAAAGCCAAGGAGGGCCTGTTCGAATGGTTGGTGATGCCTTTCGGATTGAAAAATGCTCCTGCAACCTTCATGAGGCTAAGAGCACCTCCACCACATCTTGCGGTCATTCACCAACTCATTTGTAGTGGTATACTTGGATGACATCCCGATATTCAGCTAGAGTTGGGAAGAGCACCTCCACCACATCCGATAGGTTCTCCAAACACTGCGGCAACACAAGTTATGTGCCAATTTGGAGAAATGCACTTTTGGCATGACCCAGGTTTAGTATCTGGGATACATTATTGATGAACAAGGGGTGCATGTGGATCCATCCAAGATCCAAGTCATTCGAGATTGGCCATCTCCAACCACTCTGACAGAGCTCCGCAGATTTCTAGGTCTTTCCAACTTCTACCGTAGGTTCATGTTGGGATTTTCTCATATCACTTGGCCCTTGTGTCAAGTCACCAAGGGAGGAGTGAAACAAAAATTATTTTGGTTTGAATCTCAACAGAGGGCATTCACAGAGTTGAAAGATCACCTCTGCATGGAAACGGTGCTCACATTACTAGACTTGCAACAACCATTTGAGGTTGAGACAGATGCCTCTGACTATGCTATTGGGGTAGTCCTTACTCAACATGGGCATCCAGTGGCATATCATAGTGAGACACTTTCAAACACAGTCTGGAAAGTATCCCACTTATGACAAAGAGAAGTATTCCATTGTGCAGGCCTGCCGACAATGGAAGCATTACATTTTGGGGAAGGAAATGGTCATCTACACAGACCACCGACCCCTGTAGTTCATACAGACCCAAGTTCAGCAGAAGTTTCCTCATCTCATGGAGGAACTCAACGCAATGGGGACCATTTCTTCCTAAGGGGGGAGGAATGATCCAGGTGGATATTGGTGGCCACATGCCAAGTCCACTTGGACCCCCACCATTGTTTCTTTCAGCTTTTCAATTTCCTTAATTGTAGCACAGTTTACTATTTTTAGCAGTTTTTTGGGTCCTGAACTTCTGGAGCCATTTTGAGGCCCTAAACGACGTTTTTTGGGAAAACGGGGAGCAACATGGGTCCATGGATCGATGTTGCTCTTCCCAAAGTTGTAGTTCTCAGATAGATCTTTCTAACGAGATATTGTGCACATCAAATGAAGATCGTATGCCAAAGTTACGACCCCGGGAAGTTGATCTACCAATTTACCCAAACGGGGCCCACAGGGTTAGGTTTTTGGATGTTTATGGTTTTCCATTGTTTCTCAACAATAAATAGGCCTTTGAGCCTCATTGTAACATAGTTCAAAGGCATGTAGCCGTCACATCTCTTCTCAGAGATAAGCTACCATCGCCCTAGCTGGTTTATTTCCATTTCTGTTTGTAAGCATATTTCAGTATTTTACATTAATGAAATGAGGTATTATTTCCACTGCATATTTGTGTATATGGTTATCTCTGTATTTTGTTGCGTTCCTATTTAAATCCGAATCATGAAGGCTACAACCTTCACTCATTTTCTAGCTCCTACTAGAAGGGAGCTCCAACCCCCTAATTTGATCACCAACTACTACTGGTAGGAAGCTTCGACTTCCTCACTGAAGGCTCTATCCCTCAGCAACATCCATGGACCATGTTTCATCAAATTTTCATACTGGATCCAATATCAACACTTATGCTAAAAAACAATCATCAATATTTGACACAACCAATCACTGAAACCCAAATAATTGATACATAATCAAAACTTAGCCAATCAACTAGAACAATCAGATCATTGTAACTAGTACACAGAACTGAACTCATAATGCTACATTAACACACAGAATCAACTGCCACCCTGATCATTTATTTTTCAAATTGTATATGATACTTCACTTAAGGCAACCTACATGCATGTGCTCTTTTTTGGAGAGAAACCCGCATATAGATCTTAATATACTAAAAAATGAAAATTTGACCACTGCATTTTCTGAAAGGAACACTGACGCACACTAAGATCTACTGAAACACTCTGAACCAATCATAGGACTGTCTCTAATCTTCAATCACAATCAACTAGTACTCTTAACATTCATCAATCAATTAATACCTAAATTCAATTTTGTCATTCAATCGTATCTACTTCAGACATTATTACTTAACGCAGATCAGCATGAGGACATCATTCATAGACAGTAGAGAAACAACAACACTAATCAGGTTGATTAGTCATTTATGAACATAAAACTTCTTACTTTATATACGTGACTTTGCAAAAGTGAACCTGTGTGTATACACGCTTTTCCCAAAACCAACCTGCTTATAGATCTGCAAATTTTGACCTATAATTGTGCAGCTCTTCATAAATTCAAAAAGACCCGGATCATAATAAGAAAAGATAAAAACATGTGTTAGTACTTAGATCCATTTAATCCTTGAACATATCATACAATGAACAATCATTTCAGGTCTCATGATCCTGATCCACCATTGTATCCATCAGTGCATAATTATTTCAGATCAAGGTGATAATTATGGCCCTTACAATGCAAATATACTTCATATTGAAATATTCATCAAAAACGATTTCTCTTGCACACTTAGCCCTTTGATATTCACTTATTTATATATATTAACCCTTATCCAATACCATGGGTCAAAACAGCATTAGTGTTATTGGTAATCTTTGACAGGATCAATATTCATTGTTGTGCTCATTACTATGGGCCAATACCATGGTAAGGACCCCTGGTATTTATAATACCATAGTACAAAAACCATACGCTACTTTCCTTCATTGAAATCGTGTGCATACACGACTTGGATTAACAAAACCCATGCATAGTTCTTGAACTTACAACTTTACCATTCTTCTGAACTGATTCCTCTCAATTTTCATGCATTCTGTCACATTTGCATTCATTCTGGTATTTTGTTTGTATTCATTCTGTCACCTAGAACTGACTTGTGAATTCTATTACAAGTGAGTTTCCATCAAGGGCAACACATGTATCATAATGCCAAAAATATCCCTCTTTGGACTTGATGGAAACCATTTGGTGTTTGGTCACCACAACCTATAAATAAAATCAAGTCAGACGTCAAGCTACTCTCCAAACACCAAGCTACTCTCCCCCTTTGACATCAAGTGAAAAGGGTTGACCAATGTTGAATGAAGACTTCCATATCTGAACTGTTGAATATGCTAAACTATTGAATTACTCCCCCTGAGCACATGCTGGATTCTATGATCACGCTCCCCCTAAGCACATGTTGAACTCTTTGATGGATGGAAAATGAAGTATATGACTCTATTACTATGACCTTCCTATCACCAAGGATCCATGCTTACATCAATCACCCAACCAAGTGGGATTACATTTAAACACAACCACCCAACTAAGTGGGATTACATATTGGACATGATCTCAAAATTCTATACATGATTGAATATGACAATTATTACATCATAGGTCTTTACATGAACTTTACATCAAATGATATACATGACATTTAAAAACCAAAAGACCTTAATGCCAACATAATTCAGCAATTGGAATGCTAATAATGCATTGCATGCTGCAAGACTACTACTCCCCATGAACCTGTGCTACCTGATCATATTCAACAACTCATTAATCAAAGCATATTCATCATTCAAAGAAATATTAATTAGAAAAACATAACTCAATACCATATCGGCAAACTGTACCCTTCATCATCAGACCAAGAGAAATCAAATCATAGCTGCCAAAAGCATGTCAGAGGTTGATATTGAGTCTGTCCCACTGCTTTTCTATCAGAGAAAAACATAGTTGAATTCCTATAAAGAAACACACATATATATGCGACTATACTTCATGAAACTTACGTATAGCTAGAAAGCTTCTTAATTTTCACCTATAGACTTAGCAAGCTGATTTAACAGCAAAGTGAGATAGAGACAACCCCCAATTTCTGTCTGAGATATTCAAATGCTTCTCTAGGAAGGGGTTTAGTAAATATATCAAAAACTTGTTCTTTGGAGGGTACATACTCCAATTTAACCTTTTTCTCAAGACTTGTTCTCATAGAAAGAAATACTTAATAGGAATATGCTTGCTCTTGGAGTGCATAACAGGATTTTTCGAAATACTAATAGCACTTGTATTATCACATATGATGGAAATGGGTGGAGAACATTTGATTTGTATATCCTGTAATGTTTGCATCATCTAGATAAGTTGTGTGCAACAAGATGCATCAGCTACATATTCTGCTTCTATTGTAGATAAGGCAATGAAACTTTGTTTCTTGTTGAACCAAGATACCAATCATGGCCCCATGTAAAATGCACCTCCACTAGTTCTTTTTCAGTGATCAACATTTCCAGCGCAATATGCATCTTTGTATGCATGAAGGATAAGATCGACATCTTTAGGATACCATATACCAAAATCTTGGGTTCCTTGGAGATATTTGAATATTATCTTTACTGCCTGAAGATGTGATTCCTTTGGATTGGCTTGGAAACGTCCAACAATACCAATTGCATGCATGAAGACTGATCTGGTATGTGTTAGATAAAGTAGACTGCCAATCATAGATATGTACTATGGTTGGTTTATTGCAGGATAATTATCATTATAAGTGAGGCTACATCCTGTCATCATGGGAGTACATACAAGTTTGCATTCTTCCATCCCATACTTCTTCAAAATTTGCTTGAGATATTTTTTTTTGTGAGAGAAAGATGCCATCTTTTGCTTGTTGTACTTGTAGACCAAGAAAATAGGTTGGTTACAAGTAAAGACATTTCAAATTCTTGCTGTATAATTGAAGCAAAGTTTTGACTCATAGATTCTTCATTACGGCCAAAAATGATATCATCAAAATAAACCACAATAATTAGCAGTTTATCACCCTCAATTTTTGTGTACAAGTTGTTGTCTGCGGATCCTTTTGTGAAACCTTATTGTTGAAGATATTTGTCAAGATGATAATACCATGCTCTTGGAGCTTGTTTTAGCCCATATAAAGCCTTTTTGAGTTTTCATACATGGTTTTCATCATTCCTAAAAATGAATCCTTCTGGTTGTTCAATATATACTTCTTCTTCTAGATCTCCATTAACGAAGGCAGATTTTACATCCATTTGCTGAACTTTGAAATTTCAAAAACTTGAAAATGCAGTCCCAAAAATGAATCCTTCTGGTTGTTCAATATATACTTCTTCTTCTAGATCTCCATTAAGGAAGGCAAATTTTACATCCATTTGATAAACTTTGAAATTTCAAAAACTTGAAAATGCAAGAAACATTCTTATGGCTTCATGTCTGGCTACTGGTGCAAATGTTTCTTCAAAGTCTATACCTTCTTGTTGAGAAAAACCTTTATAGACAAGTATAGCTTTGTTACTAATTATTTCTCCATTTTCATTCAAATTATTTATGAATATCCATTTTTCCCCTATAACATTTTTATCATGAGGCCTTAGAACCAATTCCCAAGTATCATTCTTTTCAATTTGATCAAATTCTTCATTCATGGCCTTAACCCAACATTCATATTTACTATCTTGATTCAAAATTTGTGGTTCAATTGTGGATAATAAATGTAGATAACTAGAATATCCTAGAAGAGTTCTTCTTGTTTGTACCCCAAATTCCTTTTCTCCTAGAATTTGAGTTTCTGGATGATTCTTTTGAACATACCTGGATGGAGCCTTTTCTTTGTCTGATGTGTCTTCTTCTGTTTCTTCATTAGTTTCTTCTTCTATATCATTGTGACTTGATGTGGGAAAGAATTCATCATCATCATCCTCTTTTGTTGATCTTACCTGTTTGGGCCCTGTGCATGTTTCATCAATCACAACATCAATGAATTCAACAATTTTCTGAAGTATCTTATTGTAACATTTGTATCCTTTAATTCTAGATGAGTAACCAAGAAGTATTCCTTCATCTTCTCTAGCTTCAAACTTACCAAGTTTTTCATTATTATTTTCGATGAAACATTTTCTTCCAAAGAATCTAAAATTCTTTACAGTGGGAGGCTTACCATACCAAATTTCAGATGGAGTTTTATCACTATTCACATGAACATGAGCCTTGTTGAGAATATTTACTACAGTATGTGCAGATTCACCCCAGAAGGTGTCAAGAGTTCTAGACTCATCAAGCATAACATGAGCCATTTTTGAATAGTTCTATTCATTATTTCTGCCACACCATTTTGTTGAGAAGTTTTGGCTACAAAAAATTATCTTTTTATGTCGTGTTGTTCACAAAAGTCAAAGAATTCATCTGATATGCACTCTCCTCCTAGATCAGATCTGAGACATTTGATTTTTAGATCTACTTCATTTTCAACTAATGCCTTGAAGAATCTGGATTTATCAAATGCTTCATATTTTTGTTTCAAAAGACCAATCCAACACATTCTAGAAAAGTCATCAATGAATAATGTATAGTATTTTTCTCCATGAGGTGAATTTTTCTGAGGCTTACTTGCCGATCCTTATTTGGCATTGAATTGAACTCTGGTTTTCTTACCGAATTGGCATGACTTACGGATGGTACTTTCTAATATGGTGATGTAGGGTATATCATGAAAAGCTTTGAGTCTGCTTGATTTTATTATTTGAGAAAAGCTTAGATGTCCCAACCTTCTGTGCCATAACTAGTTTTATTTTGCCTTGCCTAGGTAACATTGTTCTTGGCCACCTTTCGATATATACAGATTGCTTGTGGTTCTTGTTCCTTTTATTATGGTCTTTCCCATGTCAAGTTCACGAACCACACATTATTGTGATTGGAATACCACTTCGTTTCCTTGATCACACATTTGGCTAACACTCAACAAGTTATGCTTTAATCCATCAGCATACATAACATCACCAAATTTAACTTTTCGTTTTAGAAAAAAAGAACCTTTACCCTTAATGACAACATGTGAGTCATTTCCAAAAGTGACATTCTTTTCTTTCTCTAAAGCATTGTATGAAATAAGTTTATCTTTATCACCTGTCATGGGTTTTGAGCATCACTATCAATGTACCATTGATTTTCTTGTCCTTCTGCAAACAATGTTATGCCACAGTTTTCAGACTGTACCTCCTTCCTTTTCCATACCTTGGAATTTGTTGATAGTTGTTCCTTTTGAGATGTTGGCTGTACTTTGATTTTGCATTCAAATTATTCGTGACCAAAGTTATTGCAAATTGAGTATTCGATTTCATATATACGAGGTGAGAAGATATTATAGGAGTTCTTCTTGACTCCTGTCTCATTCCTTTGTTTTCTTGCTTCTCTGGTCATGACATTTTTGTATGAAACACATTGAACAACCTTATGACATGATAAACATTGTCCATTAAAGAAGGAATTTATGTGACCATAGAATATTTTGCTATTGTTTACCTTTTGACTATAGCTTCTGTTGTTGTTCATCCTTGAATTAGGGTGAACATGATTTACTTGTGTAATGATTTTATTCTTTTGCTGAGAACTGTAGTTTTGCTGGATGGGTTTTGTTGCACTACTAAAGCTTTGTTGGATGATTTTTGTTGTATTACAAAAGCTTTTCTGACTGGTTTTTTCTGCATTTAGATAGCTTCCAGTGGTGGCTGAAGGGTTTTATAGTTGAGATGTTTCTCCAGTGTATCCAAGACCTATCTTCATAAGAGGTGAGCATTGAACCTTGATAATTTCATCTAAGGTTTCAAATCCCTTAGAAAATATAAGATTCAAGGTTTTTATTTTCTCAAGTTCCTTTCTTAGACTTACTACTTCACATTCTAACTTCTCATTATTCTTTTCCATTTCTATGAGTTGATGCTTCAAAGTATATATGGCTACTTTGTTTTCTTCCAAGCAAATTTTGAGTTGAGTAATTTCTTCAAGGAAATCCTTTTCTTCTAATGCATCCACAAATTTAACATTATACTCAAAAGCCATGAGTAATTTGAGATATTGATCAGATTCATCTTCTTCACTATTTTACAAGCCATCACTATCTTTATGAGTATAATAACTTTTTCTACTATCAAATTGTCTCCCATTAATTTTTCTAGAATCCTTCCCTTTGTCATGGTTTTCTTTATGAAGACATGAGTAGCATAATGACCAACTCTACCACAATAAAAACATTTGAAGTGAAGCTTACCTCTGAACCTTCTGGTGCCCAGTTGAAGTTTCTTAACAAAATTTAGCTCATCTTCTTCTGATATGTATCCTGATTCCTTGTGTTCCTCCTTTTATTTTCCCTTTGCAAATGCTTTAAATGCGGCTTCTCTGACTTATGAGGGGCCTCCTTTCCTCATTTCAAAAGCAGCCAGGATCCCATGAAATTGAACAATAGTAAGAGTCTGCAAATCCTGGTTCTCTTCAATGGCAAACACTTTTGACTTGAATTTAGGAGTTAGAGATCTTAAAATTTTCTCTGGTAAAGTAGTGTCCTTTATTTCTTCACCCAGATTTTTCATGTGATTTATAATCTCATCTATATGAAGAAAGAAACTTGCAATACTTTCATCATTATGCATTCTGAGAGTTTCATATTGAATTTTGAGAGTTTTGAGTTTAGCACTTTTTACCTTGGTATCACCTTCATAACTTTGAATGATTTTGTCCCATATTTCTTTTGCTATGTTTCGCTGCATAACTTAGAATGATTTTGTCCCATATTTCTTTTTCTATGTTTAGTTGCATAACTTTGAAAAATTCTTATTCTGTCAGACTTCCAAATAAAGCATTGATGTCTTTGGCATTGGTTTCATATGTCTTTTTTCTGCTGTATCTGTGGGAACTACCAGTAGATATTAGTAAGCTCCTTCCACAATTGCCCAAAGATCTGCTTCAAAAGACTGAAGATTGGCTCTGGTTCTTGTTTTCCAATATATAAGATTATTTCTGTTGAAAAGTGGTGGTTTGATAGATGTTGATCCTTCTTGAATGCTCATCTTGTGGGATGTTCCTTCAAGCGATCAAGATTCTTTTGAACGACCTGCTCTGATACCAATTGTTGGAAAAAATACTAAGACGGGGGGGGAATCAGTATATTAAAAACTAATAGTAATTTTTCTTTTCTGAAATGTATAAGTGACTTTACTGAACCCAACTAGCATATATATGCAACTGTTGTAACAGAAACTAGCATATGCCAAGTAAAATTTGTAAAAAAATATAATTCTTTATCTGTTAAACTTTGAACCAGAATGTAAGAGATTTATCAGGCATTTGATAAGCAGTAAACAGGTGCAGTAAGAACAGAATAAAGTATCACACATAAAGCACACATGAACACCAAGATTTAAGGTGGAAACCCAATGTGGGAGAAAACCACCATTGTTGTCGTCTGAGTCTTTGAAACTTATTAATATCAAACACTGCTTACATTCTTGTACTGGTGTAGACTCCAGTACACAGTCACCCACCTACTGAATGCTACAACCTTCACTTGTTTTCCAATTCCTACTGGAAGGGAGCTCCAACTCGCTGATTTGATCAACAACTACTACTGGTAGGAAGCTTCAACATCCTCATTGAAGGATCCAATCCTCAGCAACATCCATGGACCACGTTTCATCAAATTTTCAGACTGGATCAAATATCAACACTTATGATAAAAATCAATCATTAATCTCTGACACAACCAATCACTGAAACCCAAACAACTGATACATAATCAAAACTTAACCAATCAACTGGAACAGTCAGATCACTGTAACCAGTACACAGAACTGAACTCAGAATGCTTCATTAACACACAAAATCAACTGCAGCCCTAATAATTTATTTTTTAGAATGTATATGCTACTTCACTTAAAGAAACCTACATGCATACACTCTTTTCTGGAGAGAAACCCGCATATAGATGTTGATATACTGAAAACTGAAAATTTGACCACTACAATTTCTGAAAGGAACACTGAATCACACTCAGATCTATTGCAACACTATGAACCAATCACATGAATGTCTCTAATCTTCAATCACAATCAACTATTAATATTAACATTCAACAATCAATTAATACCCAAATTCAACTTCATCATTCAATCAGATCTACTTCATACATCATTACTTAACTCAGATCAACATGAGAACATCATTGACAGATATCAAAGAAACAATAGTACTGATCAGGTTGATCAGTCACTTATGAACATAAAACTCCTTACTTTATATACACGACTTTGCATAAGTGAACTCACGTGTATACGCACTTTTCCCAAAACCAACTGCGTATAGATCTGCAAATTTTGACCTATAATTGTGAAACTCTTTAGAACTTCAAAAAGACCCAGATTATAATAAGAAAAGATAAAAACACGTGTACATACTTAGATCCATTCAATCCTTGAATAGATCATACAATAAATAGTCATTTTAGGTCTCATGATCCTAATCCATCATTGTATCCATCGGTTCATAATTATTTCAGATCAACATGATAATTATGGCCCTTGTAATGCGAATATACTTCATATTGAAGTATTTATCAAAAAATATTTCTCTTGCACACTTAGCCCTTTGATCTTCACTTCTTTATATATATTATCCCTCATCCAATACCACGGGTCAAAACAACATTAGTGTGAGTTGTAATCTTTGAGAGGATCAATATTCGTTGTCACGCTCATTACTATGGGCCAATACCATGGTAAGGACCCTTGGTATTTAGAATACCATGGTACAAAAACCATACGCTACTTTCCTTCACTGAACTCATGTGCATACATGACTTGGCTTAACAGAACCCGCGTATAGTTCTTGAACTTCCAACTTTATCATTCTTCTGAACTAATTCCTCTGAATTGTCATGCATTCTATCACATCTGTATTCATTATGGTATTCTATTTGTATTCATTTTGTCACTTCGGAATTTACCTATGAATTCTGTTATAATTAATTTACCATCAAGGACAACACATGTATCATAATTCCAACATTTTATCCTTTCACTTGTAATAGATCCAAGGTTAAAATGGATCTATGCTAGTTTATTTACAGTTGTTCAAATATGGTAAGTAAGATATTTGTTTACATCACTGTGATTAAAAAAATGAGACATCAACCCTTTTATTCATTTTATGTTATTAACACTACATGGAGAGACAAATACATGGACATCCCCTAATAGGTAACATCTATCTTCTTTCAATGCAATTGTAGGTGTTCTCATAAGAAGAAAAGAAAAAACAAGAATGCATGAGTTAAATCTCCAAGAGATGTTTTAAGAGGAAATTGATATTACTGAAGGATGAATATTCCCAATAGAAATCCCTTGGTAAATCCCCTCCTATACCTCATGGAGATACAAAAGAACATGTATGCACAAATAATGACCTATTATATTTGAATCATTGACTTTCCTTTTCCAGCTATTCAAACACAATTAATTAGAACCATAAAGTAGCCAAGAAATTTGTTCGTATTTAGTTCACTTAACCATAAGACTAAAGCATATTAAAGTTGAATGAAAAATATCCAAGGGATTCTATGGTTAGTTGAGATCCATGCTTAATTGAGGCCCTTGTTTCTCTAGAAGATGACAACTAACTATAGCATTGTAGCTTATGTAGTGGTGTTTAAGGAAACTATCTGATCAAAAGAAGTGGACTCATAACTCTAAGAGGGACACAAATTTATAACTTTATTGTAAAAGTTGTTTCAAATATTTGATATTGTAAAAAATTACAACAATGAAGCCAAGAAAGGTTAGATAAGAGAATGAATTTGTGGTTTCTCTACTATAAGTTCCAACACCACTAAGCTATTATCACAAATAGTTTCCACCATACCCAAAGCCCAAGTGCTTCTTCAAAGGAACTAAATTCATGAACATTATTAAATATATTTTGATCAAACATGATCATGTCGTGAGACCAAACATATGTATAGTACAATTTGGGAAACTCAATGGATTGAGTAATTCTCCAAGTCAAAGTTCTGAGTAACATGAAGAGAGATGAGAAAGAATAGAATATTAACATACATGCATCTAACTATGAAGTATATTCCCATATGAACATGATCATACATATTAACAAAGCGAACCACAAATATGTACAAAGAATCATCTCATTGACTTGTTAGAAAGGATACATACCACTGGCATGAATTAGAGACCAAAAATCTACTTCTTCTTCATGCCTATTATACTTGGACCACAATGGAGGGGAATCGATCAAATGATTTAAGGAAAAGTACAACCATCCTATAAATGTTTCAATTGTAAAACATTTACTAAGAAAATACTATGCACATGGTAAGCATGTCATCAATTTCTCTTCTCTAAATATTATTTATATCAAACTATATCTAACAAAATACAATAGAACTTTTAATAACCCATTGAACTAGCTACAATAGTTGAGTGCTTTAAGATTCATGAAGGTTTTGGGATAAATACCCCAAGATGGCATCCTATGTTTCATGCCTCATTCAATGTCCCTACTGGGTCAGGGATTATAATCAACACCAACAAGTTTGCACCACCTACCATCCTCAAATGCAGGGAAGTGCCTAGGAGTTTCCGTGCAAGGTTTTCCTTTGGAAAAAATGAAAATAGAAGCTTTTAATATGAAATATAATAAATTTTATAGCTAAATGTTTTAATTTTTATCCTTGTTAATATTGGGGGCTAGCAACAAGCTTTAACTTGAACATATATCCCATACAAAATTATTTCTACAACTTCTGTGGAAATGATATTAACAAATAACATTAAGTTGTAAACCTGCAATTTTTGGTGAGGCAAATGTCCTTGGAGGGTTTGGCCAAAGACATTACATATACACACTTTCCCTCAAAAATTCCACCTTTGTATTATAGATGTCTTCCCCTTTTCTTTGTTTTGGTGGACACTTCTAAAAGCATCCCAAACAAAGTTGTGTAAAGGATTTACAATCGTGCATGATAGGTTTGATAACATCATATGCCAATATTTATCCATTGAATCATTGTCTAGCAGTAAGGTGGATTTATTGTTGTAACCAGCCTAGATCCATCTTAACCTCGGATCTATCAAGCGCCAGAGGGATCAAATGTCTCGAGGTGAAAACCTCTTTTTTGAGTGAAAAACTTGAGGAAAGGTTTGCACCTCGAGAGATTTGATCCTTCTCAGCGCTTGATAGATCTGGGGTTAAGATGGATCTAGGATGGTTATAGAATACTAAATAATACCTATATTGGTATTTATGTATCTCTTTATTATTTCCTCTCTCTATATCATCCGCAAAAAATACACACTCTATCTCCATATCTATCTCTCTCTCCCTCGCTCTTCCATACCCCCCCCCTCTCTCTTTCTCTCTTCCCTTAAGCTCTACTGTCTCCCTCACTATCTCTCCATCTCTCCCTTGTTACTCCCTCTCTCTCTTCACCTTTCTCTCTCTCTATATATCTTTCTTCTTCCCTCCCTCTCTCTCCCCATCCAACTCCATCTCTCTCTTCCTTCCTCTCTCTCCCTTTATCTCTCACCTCCCTCTATCTCTCACCCCACCACTCTCTCTCTCTCTTCCCCTCCATCTATGTCACTATCTCGCTCCCTCTCTTGTTCTCTCTCTCCCCTCCACCTCCGTCTCCCTCTCTTCCCCTTCTCTCCCTATCTCTCTCATATCCTCTTCTCTCTGTTCCCTCCTCTCCTCTCTCTCTCACTCTCTCTCCATATTGCCTTTGTCATTCCCTCTCTCTCTCCACCTCTGTCTCTCTATGTCTTTGTTGTTTCCTCTCTCCCCCTCTCTCCTTCTCTCTCTCTCTCTATCTTCCCTCCATCTCTCTCACTATCCCCCTCTCCCAGCCTCCACCCCCTCTCTCTCTTATATTAGATACCATTGTAGTGTTTAAGAAATAATTTAAATTAAAAAACTCAATTGGATCACCTCAAATAAAATACAATAATGAAAAACATAAAGAAATCATGCACTATATTTCCTCTATTAGTGTCAGTCACTTTGCTTAGTTAAGATGGATCTATGCTGGTTCTTAATACTAATATTTATATTATATAAATTTCACATGTTTATATGTAAAAGTATTCTAATTTTTAATTTTATTAAAACCTTGATTTAATACATTGATTTAATTTCTATGGGAATATTTTTAGTAGTAGTGAGGATAGAGGGTTTAGATATATCTCAAAAGTAATTATAACCTTTTACCTCTTAGGTTTAATTAAAAAATGTTATATAATTAATTTGAAATCAAATCTTTATAAAATGTTTTGATCATGTAATAAGCTATGTTTTTGGGCATGTGTTATTGATAAGGCATGGTATTAGCTCATGGTATTATAACAAAACCTATTTACAAGTTAATAATATCCATGGTAAAGTGGGGGAGAATGTTCATGGTTAAAATTTTTGTCATATTGTTATACAATATTTTGATTGTGAAATAAGTTATGAAGTTTTAGCATGTGGTATTGATAAGCCATGGTATTGGACCGTGGTATTGTAACAAAGCCTATTCACAAGTTCATAATATCAATGACAAAGTGGGGGTTAATATCCATGGTTAAGAATCTTGTTATATTGTCATAAAATATTTTGATTGTGAATTTATGAAATAAGTTATGTTTTTGAGCATGTGGTATTCATAAGCCATGCTATTGGCCCATGGTATTGTAACAAAGTCTATTTACAAGTTAATAATATCCCTAGTAAAGTGGGGAGTGAATATCCATGGTTAATAATCTTGTCATATTGTTATAAAATATTTTGAATTTGAAATAAGTTACGATTTTTGAGCGTGTGGTATTAATAAAGCATGGTATTGTAACAACTATTTCCTAATGGCTAATTCATAACAGCTATTTCCTAACGGCTAACTCTGTAACAGATGCATCCTTGCTATTTAAACATTCTAATTGATTTTTTCACCTTTGTCCTGATGATGAACCACATTAGATGGTTCTAAAGGTCGACCAAAAACTCATGATGTGATTAATTCAAAAGAATTTATAAAAAATTATTTACAAGTTAATAATATCCATGCTAACATGCCATGAATATCCATGATGAAGAATCTTGTCATATTGCTATAAAAAAATTTGATTGTGAAGTAAGTTATGGTTTTTGGGCATGTAGTATTGATAAGCCATGGTATTATAACTAAACCTATTCATGAGTTAATAACAAAATCAAAATATAAAAAATTGATATTTTTTTTATTACTCAACATTTTATTATTATTAATTGAGCCAACATTTAAATGTTTACACCCAAGGTGGGTTGATATTTATTAAATTTTAAACTTTTTATTTATTACTTTTAACTTTTTGTTTATTACTTTTAATTTTTTATTATTAACTAAGCCAAAATTTAAATGTTTACACTCATCCCCTATTTGTTTTAAACTTTTTTATTATTTTTAAATTGAGCAGCTATTTAAAATTATTTACATACTTACATTAAGCTACACATCTACCCCAAACTTGGTAACAAAGCCTATTCACAAGTTAATAACAAAATCAAATCGTTATTTTTATTACTCTAACTTTTTTATTATTAATTGAGCCAACATTTAAATGTTTACACTCATCTAGGGTTAATATTATTTTAACTTTTTGTTTTTTATTTTTAATTGAGATGAAATTTAATTTTTTTTACTTACTTACATTACACCTACACTTCTACCCTATATTGGGCTGTAGAATGCCTCTCTGCAATAAAGACATGGATTCACACCTTGCGAGGCTTTATCCCCCATGGTAACTTAATAAAGGCCCAAGCTTATATGGGAGAAGTGGGAAAAACCCAATGTAAGTCTTGGGTGAATTTTGATAGATAGGAACCTGACAAATTGTTGATTTTTGTACCTTGTGTAGGTACTTCTACAAACGCATTAACGTTTGTTCATACATGTTGAGATTTATTTAACCATTCAATGGTCGATTTAATATATTTTATACATATTAATGTTAATTCAAGCTTGGGCACCCTACTTCATTTTGCATCTTTTCACACTTGAAGGGGTTAGTTCGAGGTTGATTGAGAAATTCTGATGGAACACTCCAATCTTCAACACATTTCAAGGTTTTCATGCATTATTCCATTGTTTATTGGAGGATGGAAAACATTTCTAAGGCACGTCTAGAATAAGGATCTCACTTGCAAACTTGAAGAAGGTTTTTGAGAAAATGACAATCTCTCTTTCAAGCATAGCTAGAATATTGGATCTTTTGAAATATAGATGGCATAAATGTGCTAGAATTTGAATATCACTCTGAATGTATTTCAACATAACACATAAATGATGATTACATCTAAGACTAGTGATATTACATACTAGTTGAGGGTAGCAAAGGACATGTTGAAATCTATTATGGAAAAATTAAAATATTACGAGGAGACCATAACGATATTGAAATGATATGTTTCAAATGGTAGATAGAAAGATGAATGTGTGTACTTACTCATGTGAAAGAATTTCTATTATTGTGATATTGGGAAAAAATGACAAGAGTGCTTTAGTACCTAATGATAACAAAAGGACAGGATTAAATCTAAGAACATATACTTGTGCGCTTCAACTGAAAAAATCCACTATGCACACAACCAACATGGCAAAGAAGAACACAGATGTAACTATTTTAAATGGTGATAAGGTATGGAAAAACTGAAGGTTCACACATGTAATATTCTTGATGATGTAAAATTTTGGAAGTTAATAACAACAGATGCTTGTTAGTGCCTAATGGAGTTACATGGGTGACATAATATAATTCAAGAAAATATCAATGTGTGACTCAACAACATTTATCTATAGAAAATTGTAATGTTGACATTGATCTTGTAAATGGTACTAGTATTACATACTGCTTATTAATCATACTAGGATTTCATCTCTTACAAACTTGAATCGTAAGATCCATTCTTCTTAATGAAGCTAAGGTATGTGGTATGTATACAAATAAGTGATAAAGAATGAGAATGAAGATTTGAGGGCCTTCCTTATTCACGGTTATCTCCTTGCTAAAGGGGAGTTTTCCTTAATATTACTACTCACATAAAACTTCAAGGTTCATGGAAGTAATGCCTTACCATATAAGCTCACCAAAAGATTCAAGTATGCTTCCTTAACCTCAAAATTCAATTAAGCTTGATTTTAGTTGACTAGCAATGACCTACCTTATGGTTGGTTTGAAAAGAATCAAGAAATAAAGGTTTTAGGGATAGCCTCTTGGCTTCATAGGGTAAATAACCTCTTAAATTCCCATATTACATGAAAAGGAAGCATGATCAACCATATATTGAGTTGGACTAATATGACATTTATGATTTGAAGAATTCGCATCTCCAAATCTCCTTTTTTGGGTCAATTTGGAATAAGATTCCTATTGGTCAAGCTTATTGATATAGCATTACCAAGTCTCAAACTTAAGTTAAGTACTTATAATAGGCCTTATATTATTGGTGGTAGGCTATGATCAAGAGTGGTTTGATATCCTTTGAGTGAATGAGTGCACTATCATATATATATATATATATATATATATATATATATATATATATATATATATATCGATCGATCGAGAGAGAGAGAGAGATGAATGTGTGTACTACACATAATTGCCATAGGTTCGTTGGAACAGGTTGGAGTAAACAAGGAATGGAAACACATGGTGAAAGTGAAGGAATAGGATGGATTGTATTCAGAATTCAATGAGCTAAAATCTTATCAGAAAACCTTGAATGACTTATGGTGTTATTTACCATTGATATAAGGTTAATGACCTCAATTGCATTCCTTTGAATTGGAATGGGCCTTGTACAACCCCTGATTTTATAATCAAGACAAGGATAACACTGTGTTCACTCAAGCCTCTTATGGAATGTAATGTGAAATGTTTCATTGAATTGATATTTAGCCAAATGAAAACATGCTCTCGTCATATCTTCAACAATGTATTGCTTATGGTAACCATAACCACACCTTAGCTTTAATTGATGGTGGTAAGTAATATTATTTCATTGAAAGGGATTACATGATTTTGTTTTTCAATAAGAACTTGAAATAGGGATGAAAAATATGATATAATAACTTGTGTCCTTCGTCCTTTCATGCCTTGGTATTACAAGGATTGATAATCAACTTCAATCTCACAAAGCATGAGAGGCAGGTGAAATTATGAGAAAAGGGGGAAACATATATGTACCAAATGATTATGGTTAAACATCATTAAGGTATGCTAAGAAATATGGGCACACCCATATTTTTTATTGTCATCTAGAAGGAAAAGAGCCAGGGGAGGGAAATATATCAAAATGTAAATAGGCTAATCAGGAAGGAAAATGACCAAACAAAATTATATTCTCCTTATGTGAATCATGGTGGTGGAAATGCTCAAGTAGAGGAGATTGAAAGTATGCAAAAACAACACATAATAGGAACTAATTCAATCAAATCCTTCCACATGATAGAACCCTTTGAGGACTTCCATGGATAGCTGTACCAGTCTTTGATTGACAAATTATATATTAAATGATATTCTATTGTAAATAAGATGGAGCTCAAATCTATGTAAGGATTTTCTCCCTACATTGCTATTCATTGTTGAATTGATAGGGAAGCCCCTCTAATCCTCTTTGAACTTCTTGTAGAAGGGGGAAGTGATGGTACAAACAAGTATATGTGAGGCTTCCATCTTCGCTCTCTTTTGTTCTATTTCTAAAGTACAATTCCAAAAATATGTCAATGCAATAGTTGTTCTTATATATGTAGGGGACAGATGGGAGAATTGACAGCAGTGACTTGGTTCATGTACTAATCATGCTTGCTTGATAAAGATCACAATCAGAGCAAGGCCAATATTAGGAAGACCTGAGTTACATTTTTGTGCTTTTTCATATTAAACTTCAAACTATGGTATTCATATTTTTTACTAAGAAAAAAATAACTCTAAACATAGGTAGTTTAAAACTTGAAAGCTTCAATCAAAACAAGAAAGATGAGCTACATTAGTTTACAGACACATATTTCTAGAAATTATGAACAAAAAAAACACTCAAAATCGCGAAAAGTACCCAATCATGTCGATATATCCTTTGCCCTAAGTTTCCCTCATCTCATCATTTTATGTTCCTTGGAAATTGAAAATAAAAGTTTATAAGTGTTGGAAAATAAATATATACTAAACAAATAAAATATTCTTCAAAAAAATTATGGATATCTGTGCCCCTATTGGAAATTGTGTTAGTTCACCTACCTCATAAATGCCTTGCCTTTGTGTATGTGCACCTGTGCAAGACAAGATTTGTTCACATTAAAAACAATTTTTTTTAGCAATAAACATTAAATATAAGGTAGACTTGGAAACACATGAAACAAATAAAATCAAATGTATCATCTCCTTGGACCTTAGTTTCCATCATCTCATCATTTCTTGTAAACTAAAAAGTGAAAATCAAAGTAAATATATAGCTTTAGGAATTTAGAAATATACTAAACATAATAAAATATTATTAAAAATATTTATCGATACTTGTGTCACTGATTGAAAAGGAGTAGGTATGATCTCCTCAATCATTCCTTGGTTTGTCCCGCTAACTTGAAAATTGAACATAAAATGTAAGAGTCACACCATAAAATTTATGTGACTTAAAGTCATTCACAATTTCAAGCAAAAAATATATATACATAGTAATACCTATGTTTCTCGTACATCAACATGTTCATGATGCAACAATTGTACCATGGAGTTGAAGTATTCATCATTTAAAAATGATGAAAACCAATTAAGTTCAAATAAAAATATATGTACGTGATATTTGGAGACAAAATGTATATACAGTTCAACATAATAAATTTATGTAACATGCATTATATCTAATATTGAAAATGTAATTTTTTAGTTCATTAATCATAGATTGCTAGAACATACCTCACCAATGCTCTAAATGTCATGAGCCATGAATTGCTCACAATGATCTCTACAATATGATGCATATCGCTTGAGATTCGATCGATCCATATCTCTCAACAAGTCATCTAAAACACTGAAAAATGGTGGAATCTGCTCCTCACTCTCTTAATGCTTCCTCTTCCCTAAGCTAACTGTCACCCCTCCCAAAGAAGTTTGAATAAAATCCCTAATCTAGTCCCTTACCTAAGTTTTTTTATTGGATGTAACAATAAGTTCATTTAGAAGTGTAACCACTTTAGGTAGTCGAGGTGCTAAACTAGGTGTTGGAGCCCTAAATCAAAGATCTCACATAGCATCAAGTTCTTTTGTTAATTTTTGTCGTATGTTCTATGTTTGCAACAATTACTTCAATGTCTTATCATCACTGACAATAATTGCGAATAGAACATATACAATACATATAAGAAGATATGAGATGATTTATTTACAATTGAGGATCCCAATTACATACCTAGGGAGGTATGCATTCACGAATGGTCATGTTCTTGGAGGCATGACTCTTCAAGATTAATTATTAGTTAATTATTCATTATTTTTTTTATTTTTATTATTTATAGTTATTTTTATTATTTTATTTATAACATGCTTCTAGGAAGGGGAATTAGCCCCTAGTTTCACTCTTTAACACATTCATATGTACAACCTTTTCCAACTCCATAGAATTTGCATCCCGTATCTATATAATTGGGGTCAAGTGGCCTTGAAACTCGGCATACAACATCGTTGCAAAATATTGTGACACCTATCATTGTTGTGGAACTTCTCTTAACATACTAGAAATTCTCATAAATGAATGGTGCAATATTAGGATCATTTTATCTTGCAACCTTCTTACATTTTTTGTCTTTAGGTTGCAAGACAAGTAATGGCAAGGCCATTTCTTTAGTGACCCTACTTTTCACTTCATTATAAGAGTGTCTACCAATAACTGTTGATCTGCTCCTATGTATCATGTAAGAAAAGATTTGGTTGATGATCCAACCCCGTGATGCATCTCTATGAGACTCTCCAATCTCTGTAAAACTATTTGGAGACAATCTTGAGTAGGGCTAGAGAGATTTCTACTTTCTTGCTCATTGTGCAATCTTATGGAATGCTCCCTAATTCCATCAACAATAAGCAAGGAGGTGTTTTATTCCCAAGGAATCTCCTTAGGAATATCTCTAAGATGGGTGTAAAGAGGGTCATAGCTTGGATTGTGGGCATACTATTGCACCCTATGACCTCTCCCCCCGTGATGAGGTCCTATAGGAGGAGGACAATCAAAACTTCTAACATGTTAAATGTTCACACATTATTTAAATGTAAATAAATTGTACTTGGAAAATTCATATTTTAAAAAAATCTCTACATTTAAAATTACCTGATGGAAAAACCATATCATTCTCCAAGCTACTTGTCGAAGCATGATTGTCTCCTTATGAGGAAACACAATCCGAGCTATTACACCATGTACAAAACATCAAATTGTCAATCGTTCACACGTATGCGAGACATGATAACTTTTAATATTAAACATGTCTTGAACAAGATTTCTGTACATATTTCATCTGAATGCCCTTGGAGGCATGGCTCTGAATCAAAATGGCCAACCTGAGGCTCAATCGATGAACCTGTGGATGACAATATTTTTTTACATTAAATACATGTCAAATAAAAAATTATTCACATGTTAAATATTAAATTTTTACCATAGACTTGAACATGTTAACTAGCAACCAAAAATATACATGTAGCGTGCACAATAGACCCCTCAGAATTGCATCTTTCCATGAGGGATTCCCTATCAATAGATATATATGTGGGGCCTGTACAAAACATTAGATTCTCAATCAAAAATTTGAGACACACGATAACTTTTCGTGCATTAAACACGACACTGCAAGGTTTCTATTTAGATGTTACCTAAACTAATTGTATCAGATGATTCTCTTAGGCAGAGTACTAGAATAATACACTAAATACACGTATGGATCCAAATCAATATGGTAAACTTGAGGTTCAACCCATGCACCTTGATAAGCCCCAATATTCCAGCAAGGATGTTGCAACTCCTAGGGCGACCAACTTTACTTTATCAACCTGGGGTTTGTACAAACTTGGAGGTGACAGTGCTATATGCACAACAGATGCAACAGTCTACTCTTGTCACTTCTCAACTGGGGTGATAGACCACTAGGGTTTTTCAAACCAATCTACTATTGACTAGAAGGAGGCTGACTATTGATAGCGAATGTAAAGCTATCTTTAATGCAGAAAGTGTTGAATATAAAGTGTTATGAAATGACATGAAATTGCCTAACTAAGAATTAACACACATTACTTGTAGAAGGTATCTAATTTAACCTTGCATTCTATCATCTAGCTATCTGGACTAAGTAGGCATGGAAATTATCTTAACATTGCTATGACCGATGTATGCATGCACTAGCTAATATTGCAGAAAAGAGTCTTTTGGTTTTCAATTTAGAACTGTAAATTCTAAGCTAAACAAGCTGATATTTTGCAGGGGAGGAAGGTATGGGAAAGTTGGTCCAAAATGTCATTGAGGGGTATGGAGGTCAAGTTGAAGGCCTACCCTCGGCTCTGATCATCATTTCTGCCCAAAGAAATATAAAACAGGTTGCCACAGGGTTTCCTGTAGTTGCTACAACATTTCCTGTAGTTACTACAGGATGTCCTGGTTTACTACAGGAAACTTAACTAAAATTTGTAGGAAGGCAGGGAAGGTGAATGGAAGTGTTGGGAAGATGTATGATGGATGAATAAGGTATGGGGAAGGTGCACACTACCCAAGGATCAACCCAACTCTTCATGATGGTTGGATTTGCTCAAGGTGGCTATCCACGTTGGCTACAAAACAGAAATATGAATTAGTGGTTGGTAGGATTGGGCGAGAAATGGAGAAGACTTAGATGAGGCTGGTGGAATGAGTTCCTCCCTACAAATCAACAACTCCTACAACAACACATATTATTTTCTTCATTCATGCACAACTTTATGTAAATGTGGAAAAGATGAGTTGAATTTGAGAAATTGATTTATTGATGGCTAATAACTTAAGTATATGGAATGGAATGCTTTCTTTTCTACAAGAAACTCAAGAAACCAAAATGACAATTGGAGGTGCATCTAAGAAATCATAAACAATGATCTACTCAACAAGAAATCCTAAGCTATGTAATAACCAAAAGATAACTTTATTTTTGGGGTTGTAAGAGTGGGGCCCTCAAACCATGATCCCATGAGGGATATGAGGATGAGGCCACTGTCACAAGATTTTATGAAGTATTTTCTTTCACTATTGTAACACTAATCTACTTCTCCAACTAATGGAAGAAAAACTAACCAATCATTCAAAGGCTTGTACATTAAACAAAGCAGAGATAACTTCAACAACTAATCTATTATTCTAATCTAATAATACATGTACAAAAAGAGGAACTTATGCTTCTAGGGTTGGGCCCTAACCCAAGAGCTTTAGCCCTCTGATTCAACTCAGTGTTGGATCAAATAAACCCTTTTCATTATCATTAAAATGTCCAAAATAACATGAGAATAATAATCACAATATCTTAGCTCGAAATTGCCTCTTGGCTACAATAAAAAGTCAAATCCTAAAGAGGCCCTAGGCCTTTGAATTTATACAAGTGAAGCTACCAACATCTTCATAAAAATTAGGGAGGCTTGGCTCCCAAACTTGAGATTGACTTGTCTTCAACTATCACTAGCTTGGCTGCCAATGAACTTGGTTGGATTGGTGGCTTGTAACTCCGAGCTGATGAGATCTAGTGGAGGAACCTTCGAGTGATTGAGGAGTTAAGGAGGGAGACCAAATCTCCTAAAATCCCTATTGCTTGTCTACTTCAAGTTACTGCACTTAAATTAGCCCAAAACTTCTCCAAATTCTACATTTAATGCACATTAGGCCACATGACATAACATATCACCTTTACCCTTCTCACTAGCAAAATATAATAAAATATGTAAAGAAATGTGAGAAAAGTTGATTTTAATAAGCTAGAGAGTGGCATTAAGGCCCATATAATTTACCTATTTATGAGCCTCATCATCACCCCCCTACTGAAGGTGTTTCTAATCCTTTGAGAAAATTAGTCTATGTCCATATACTTCATAGCTCTTGTGGCCTCTCTGACATCCCATGCCTCTGTTGATGGAGTTTCTTCTTGCGCATAAAACCCTACATGTTTCTCTATTTCCTCCCACTACTTTCTTTCCTCTTCCTCCTTTCTACCTTTAGCATACCTAATAGCAAGGGTGAATTGACTTTCAAACCAATCCAATTGATTTTGAGTCTCTTCAGTGCATTCTTATAGAGTGGGGTCCTTTCTAGTGCATCTCTCATCATCTCAGGGGAATGATACTCCCTGATCCTTAGGTTGTATGGTAGGGTGATCCATATCCTTTAGTATGCTTGCTAGCTTTCATTCCCTAGAAATCTAAAGGTGTTCTCAAAATGTGTGATTGCTTGTTCTTGTGTAGCTAGGTATCTTGGTGCAAGTTTGGGATCATTGGCGATGATGTTGTGGGTGCTAATGACAACAATTCAATTTATCTGTTCTGCTCTAATGTAAAGGGACTACCTTTCTTCACTTTCCAACACCCTCTTCACCTCCTTAGCCTTGGCCTCCTCATGGCTCATCCATGATGCAAGGGACATTAGTTGTAAGTCCCCCAACTTTTCTTTGGGGTGCACACATTTAAGTATGTTAAGGCCAAGTTGTGCAAGTGGAATTCAAATATCTTGGCCTTATCCTCTAGGATTGTCTTGTCACATAGTTTAATGAACTTCCTATAGTCTTGGAAAGGCATAGTCCCCTATTGTGCTAGTGTCTTGATATGAAATTGCAGCCATTGATCTTTGAGGCACAAGGCATATGATTTTGATGGAATCCTGCACTAGAGTGCCTCCATGGAGAGGCTTTCCATGGAGGCCAATTGGTGCTCTTTTTCCTGTAACTGCCTCCTTAGCCATGTGTTTTCTACCTCTAGTTGAGATCTCATAATTTGTTCCTTCTCTCTTATCTTACTCAACTCTTTTTCCATCTCTAGTAATTTCTCATCTATATGGTCCACATCCTCTAATTTCTTTGATTTGGCAATTTGCATCCAGCAATGTTTTCTTCCTCTCTCTTTCTCAATCTCAAAGAAGAGAGGGATGGAAAATTTATGTGGTATTACTCTTCCTCTGTTGGGCATGGAATCCCCCCGAGGAATGTTTTGGGGCTCAAAGCCCATGTTTTGACGGACTGATGTTGTAAAGCCCCGTGAATTGTGGGTACGGAAGTATGTTGGAGTCATAGGGTTGCCTACCCTAGTTTATAATGTAATGCCGGCCTACCCATGGTCCGCAGACCATGGGATTGTATAAATAGAGTGATGTTCTAAGTGTAAAAGAAGGAAACAGAGGAAGTAGAAGTGAAGATCAAGAGTCTAAGTGTCTAAGTGTGTCTTGGGTCATAGAGTAGGAGAAGGCTCTGCAGCTGAGTGCACAGAGGCCTAGTAGTCCGCAGCTAAGTGTGTGGACCCCTGCAGCTAAGTGCGCAGGGTGGATTCGAGTCTGTAATAGAAGGAAGATAATAATAAAGAAGAGTTTTATCTTAATTCGGGTATCTGTTCTTGGTTTATTACCTGTTTGATGTGAATTGCAATTATACTATTTATTTACTGCGTGCACGTGTATGAATGATTTATATTGCTAATTATACTTTACACATGCAAATAAGCAAAGTTAATTAACTAACTATGGAATACTAGTAAGGACTTGGGTAATAACAACGTTCGGACCCTAAGTAGGGCTGTACGAAGGCAACATCTTAGGCTGTGAAGTACGGGTAAGTATGTGTAGCGATGTGCGTGCAGGGTCGAATTGCAGACCACTTGAACTCATCAGACATCTCTAGGGTGTGGAAACCTGGTTCTAGCACCCTCCCATACTACTTCAGGTGAGACCTCAGTCCACGCTTCGCGAACTATTGTCAAAAGGGCTAGTAGTACCAGGATATTGCGAAGATACGTACCTGAATTTGAATGGAGTCAGATCCTCGCGGAAGCACATGGGGGCGCTGCAGGAGGACACTATGCAGGAGGTGTGATTGCAAAAAAGATTCTTTGCGTAGGGTTGTGGTGGCCAACCCTTCACTAGGATTGAAAAGCACACTGTAAGGCCTGCAATATATGTCAAAGGACCAGAAAACTATCATGGAGGGACGAGATGCTGTTGAATCCACAAATGACACTGCAACCGTTTGAGAAATGGGCAATTGACTTCGTGGGACCTATCAAACCTCAGGGAAAAATGGGTGCGTGCTACATCATCACCGTAATAGAGTACCTTACACGATGGGCAGAAGCATAGCCAGTCAAAGATTGCACGACCACTACAACTGCAAAATTTTTGTTTGAAAATGTGTTGACCCAACTTGGTTGTTTGAAAATCTTAATGAGTGATCACGGAACACATTTCCTAAACGAAACCATCAACGCGCTCACAGAAGAGTTCCAGGTGTATCATCAGAAAAGTACACCATATCACCCACAAGACAATGGGACTGTAGAAGTATTCAACAAAATACTGGAGCCTGCGCTGATGAAAGTCTGCAACGCGTAACGAAGTGATTGGGACTTGCGCTTACCTGTAGTGCTTTGGGCTTATAGGACAATGTGCAAGAAACTGACGAGACAAACACCTTTCCGGTTAGTTTATGGCGTGGAAGCTATCATGCCAATGGAATATATCGTACCTAGTCTGTGCATAGCAGCGCCAACAGGGATGACGGACCGCGAAGCTCTGGAGGAAAGACTCGCGCAATTGGAAGAACTTGAGGAGGAACAGTTCTTGGTTGGATTTCATCAGCAGGAATAAAAGCAGAGTGAAAAGTCCTGGCACGACCGACATATCAAGTTGTGCACCTTCAACGTAAATGACTTAGTGCTACTGTACGACAGTAAGTTTGAAAAATTTTCAGGAAAATTCAGAATGCATTGGCTGGGACCATATGTGGTTAAGGAGGTCACAGATGGAGGTGCGGTCCAGCTAGTCAAACTAAACGGAGAACCCTTCCCAATCAAAGTGAATGGCAGTTGCTTGAAGCACTACACGAGTGGAACGACTATCTGACTAGCTGACAGAGGCACAGTCTTCGCGCTCCGAGGAGTTAGACAAAGGCGCAGGACTATAAACATATGTAGCAGATACTAGTACACATGTATTGAAACAATTTTGACATGAAGGTTTCAGAACAGAGGATGAAACAAATTTAGCAAGCAGCAACTCAGTGCACTGTAGACATCAACATAGTTCGAGGCCAGTTGGAGGAACTTCACGCCAAGATTGCCGCGTCGACTGAGTGACTCCAGGGCGAGTCACAATGTTTGTGTTGGGGGCTTGTTGGGCATGGAATCCCCTCAAGGAATTTTTTGGGGCTCAAAGCCCATGTTTTGACTGAACGATGTTGTAAAGCCCCGTGAATTGTGGGTGCGGAAGTATGTTGGAGTCATAGGGTTGTCCGCCCTAGTTTGTAATGTAATGTCGGAATACCCATGGTTCGCGGACCATGGGATTATATAAATAGAGTGAGGCTCTACGTGTAAAAGAAGGAAACAGAGGAATTAGAAGTGAAGAGCAAGAGTCTAAGTGTCTAAGTGTGTCTTGGGTCGTAGAGTAGGAGAAGGCTCTGCAGTTGAGTGCGCAAAGGCCTAGTAGTCTGCAGCTGAGTGCATGGACCCCTGCAACTGAGTGTGTAGGGCAGAGCCCAGTCTGTAACCGAAGGAAGATAATAATAAAGAAGTGTTTTATCTTAATTCCAAGTATCTGTTCTTGGGTTATTACCCGTTTGATGTGAATTACAATTATATTGTTTATTTATTACGCGCACTTGTATGAATGATTTATATTGCTAAGTATACTTTATGCATGCAAATAAGCTAAGTTAATCAACTAACAGTGCAATACTAGTAAGGACTTGGGTAATAACAGTGTTCGACCCTTGAGTATGGTTGTGCGAAGGCAGCATCTCAGGCTACAAGGTACGGGTAATTGCGCGTAGCGACGTGTGCGCAGGTTCGAACCGTGAACCACTTGAACTCATCAGACATCTCCAGGGTGTGGAAACCTGGTTCTAGCACCCTCCCATACTACTTTGGGTGAGACCTCAATCCGCACTCTACAGACTATTTCCGAAAGGGCCAGTAGTACCGAGATTTGTTTAGCTAAATCACCTCTGAACCTGGGTCAAGCCCCAACAAGCCAACATCCTCCTTCAATGAATCTTTAATAAGAGGTGAGATTGGGTTGTGGGATAGGTTTCTACATCTCTTGGAACTCTCCCTTAGATTTTTTTAGAGAAGTTGTCCCCTCCTGCACTTGTGTTGCTAATTCCTTGCCTTCCGTCTGTCCTTGTTGTCCTTCCTGTAGCTTTTTTTGTGTTTCCTATACCGGTGAAAAAGTTTCTTGTAGGCCCGTCTGAGGATCCTGTAGAAGGATTTTTCCTTTCTGAAATGCGGTAAAACATGTCTTTTCTTTCTTTGTTGATGTTGACCTAGTGACGGCTTCCTAACCTAGGTGATGGGAGACTTTGGGGAAGCTTGTTTTGATGTGCCCTCTTCACTTTTTCTTTCCAGGGAAATAATATTTTCTTGCTCTTTTGGTGAATCCTCAATTATGATTAGAGTCCTGCTAGATGTTTGTGATTTCCCTCGTTTGATCCTTTTGCTCCTCCATATTTTGAAATATAGGGGAGTTTTCCTCTATCTTTTCCCTTTTGACTTGACAGGTGTGCTTAGGGTAGTTAAGGTAGCAACTTCCTCCTTCTCAGTGGGTCCAGGGGACAACCTTTGAGATTCCTCCCCTTCCTTGGCATGTTCCCCAGGGCTCGCTTCTTCCTTCTGTTCTTCCTTCCTCACTTTTTTCTCGTATCCTTCTTATAGTTCCCAAGGTTCATGAAGATTTCAACTGAAATTGGTTTTAATTTCAACTTCTGAAACTTCGTAGAAAAAAAGTTATAGCAAAAATTCCATGATGACCTGTTTGAAGCAGCGAAACCCTAGAATCCAAAGCTTTGATACCAAATTTTATGCAACCAACTCACAAAATAGAAGAAAAGATAGATCAATGACTTCAAAATCAACCTCTTTGAGGGGGAAACCTCCTTTATGTTACACAAATGAACAATTATTGGATGATACAAATGAAAATACCTCCTTTCTATATATAAGAGTCGAAGGGGTCCCAATACAATCATAGCCTACATAAAAATAATATTGTAGGGGCACAAAAATAACAATAGTGGGCTTCTATGGGGCACAATAATAACAACATGGGGACTACATGGGAACAATAATACAATAAGGGGGTGCACTAATAACAATAAGGGGTTACACTAATAGTATAGGGACCTAACATGCCCCTCTCCTACAAAAAGTGTTGTCCTCAACGCTTGAGTAGTTCTGGATGCTTCTGTATAAAATTCTCATCCTCCCATGTGGAATCATCAGCGGGTAAGCTCTTCCGCTTGATGACATACTCTGAAATTGATTGATTTCGTAGCTATCAATTTCTTGTTTCCGTGGCTGCTTCAGGTTCCAATATGATTTTTACTTCCTTGTCAAGTTCTAGAAATATTGTTTGAATTGGGATATTCTCACCTATAACCTTCTTTAAGCATGAAACATGGAAAATTTGGTGCACTCGGGAAGATGCAAGAAGCTCCAATTTGTATGCCATAGTACCAATATTTTGTAACACCTTGTACACACCATAATACTTTGGTGATAATTTATTATCCTTATTAGGTTGCTTGAGGGATATTTGTTTGTATGGTTGTAGTTGTAGAAATACCTAGTCACCTACATCAAAACTTCTTTCGTTGCGATGTTGATTTTCCTATTTTTTCATTCTATTTTGTGCCAAAGTGAGGTTATCCTTTAAGAGTTTGAGAACTTGTTGTTGATGCTCGATGTGATCTTCCACTACTTGAACCTTAGAATTTTCTTTTAAAGATGATGTGATGCATGGTGGATGATATCCAAAAAGTGCCATAAATGGGGTCATTTTTGTTGCAGTATGGAAGGAAGTGTTATACCACCATTCAGCCAAAGGAAACCACTTGACCCATTGTGTCTGTTTATTATATACAAATCAATGAAGATATACTTCCAAACATTTGTTTACTATCTCAATTTTCCTATCAAATTGAGGATGATAAGATGAGCTATGAACTAATTGAGTACCCAAACAGGAAAATAATTTTGTCCAAAAATTCCCAGTAAAAATGGGATCTCTACCGCTTACAATAATCTTTGGGTTTCCATGTAGCTTTTGAATTGTTTACATAAATGTAGTAGCAACTGTACTGGATTCAAATGGATGAGATAATGCACAAAAGTGTGCATACTTGGTAATTCTATCAACTACCACCATGATGACACTCTTTCCTTCGGACTTGGGTAAACCTGTGATAAAATCCATTGAAACCTCCCCCCAACGTTGACTTGGAATGGATAAAGGTTGTAACAAATCTGGGGTCTTAATTGTGTCAACTTTATTTTGTTGGCAAACCAAACATTCCTCCAAAAAAATTTGAATATCATATTTAAGGCCATCCCCAAAAAAATATTTCTTAACCCTATGGTAAGTTTCTAAAAATCCTAAGTGGCCTCCTAAGGGAGAGGTGTGCAATTATAGAAGAATATTTTGTTTGATTTGGTAATTCTTACAGAGGTATAAGCGATATTTGTACCATAACGAATCATTTTTCAGCTAAATGTATCAGATGTATTGGGATCTTGTTGCAAATTTTGAATGAGTTCCCACACTTCTTCGTCATTCTTTCATTCATCCCTTGCATTTTTTATCCAATCTGGTTGGATAATATAACAGGCACAAAACAATGCTTCTACATCCTCATCCTTTCTTGAGAGTGCATCTGCAACAACATTTTGCTTCCTTTTTTTGTAGATGATTCCAAAGTCATAACACAAAATCTTTGTGACCCATTTTTTCTATTCTTCTGAAGATAATCTTTGTTCTAAAAAGTATTTAAGACTATCATGATCCATTTTTACCTTGAAGTGTCTTCTCATTAGGTAAGGTCGTCATTTCTTAAGTTCATGTAGTATTGCCAACATTTCCTTCTCATAAATACCTTTTTGTAAATACTTTGCTTTGATTGGATGGCTTTCGAAAGAAATGGGTCTTTCTTCTTGCATTAAAATAGCACCAATTCCATTTCGTGAGGCATCACATTCCACAATAAATGTTTTTGTGAAGTCTGGCATAGCTAAGACTAGTGCTTGGAATATTGCCTCTTTAAGATGTTCAAAGGCCTTCGTTGCTTCTGGAGTCCAAAAAAATTCTTATTTCTTTAGTAATGTTGTTGGAGGCGTTTCTATTCTCCCATAATTCTTAAAAAACTTGCGATAATACCTTGTCAACCAAATAAATCCTTGCAGATTCTTATGGATGTTGGAATTTTCCATTCCTTAATGGTTTTAATTTTTCTAGGGTCTACCTTAACACCTTCATGAGATGCAATATGACCCAGATATTCCACCTCTTTTACTCCAAAGAAACATTTAGATGTTTTTGCATATAATTGTTTCTCCTCCAATAGTTTGAGCACCGTGTCAACATGTTGAACATGATCCTTCCAAGACTTGTTGTACATTAGTATATCATCAAAAAACACTAACACAATGTTTCTAAGGAAGGGTTTGAAAATGGAATTCATCAAACCTTGAAATGTAGAAGGTGCATTGGTAAGTCCAAAAGACATGAACAAAAATTCATAATGACCCTCATGAGTTCTAAATTTTGTTTTTGGAATGTCTTCAGTCTTCATTCTGATTTGATGATATCCTAAACGAAGATCCAACTTGGTAAAGTAAATTTCTCCATGTAATTCATCCAATAATTCATCAATGACAAGAATGGGAAATTTATTTATAATAGTGAGCTTGTTGATCTCCCTATAATCCAGACACATGTGCCATGATCCATCCTTCTTGTGTACCAATAGTATTGGAGCAGAGAAAGAACTTTGACTAGGTTTAATTATACCAACCTCTAGCATTTCTGCAACCATACGTTCAATTTCACTCTTTTGGGCATATGGATATCTGTAAAGCCTGATGTTTGGGGGAACACTTCCTGGAATCAAATGAATAACATGATCATGAATAGGTGGGAGGCCTTTAGGAGTTTCAAATACCTTGGAATTATTGTCCAAAACTTTTTGAAGATCTCGAGAAATAGATGATCTCGATGTGGGAACCTCTAGTGAACATAATTGTGTAATTACGCCTCGTTGTTCTTTATTTAGAATATTTATCATGCTTTTAGAGCTAATTATATTTCCTGGTTTCCTTGTGATACCCCTTAATTCAACTTCATTTCCTTCCCAAAAAAATTTCAAGAAAAGTTCTTGAAAATTAAAATCTACTGCACCCAAAGATTGTAGCCATTGTACTCCTAGTACAACATCAACACCACCCATTGGCAATCATTGGAAATCATTGAACTATTCAATACATATTCTCCCATGGATAGCTTGATATTATGGCACTTTCCAAAGAAATTTATGGTTCCTCCATTTGTAACCATCACTTGACACTCTAGTGTTAGATATAGGAAGCAATTCAATTCCTTGACTATATTACAATGAATAAAATTATTGGTACTACCCAAATAAATAAACACTATTACCTTTTTATTCTTGATATGTACTTCTATCTTGAGAGTTTGAGGAGTCGTAATTCCTACCAATGCATTACAAGATATGGTAGGATTCATTTATTATTTCTATAGGGTTGGTTCCTAGTGTATATCCTCTTCTTTTGACGTTTCTTGTTCCTTTTCTTCCTCCTCCTCACAATCTATGTAAAATAATTTATTCTCAGCACACTTATGACCTTTAGTATATTTGCTATCACAACTGTAGCAAAGCCCGTTTTCTCTTTTTTCTTCCATTTGTTGTGGTGTCAACCTTGTAAGTTGTGGAATGCTAGGGGCAACAACACTTGCATCTTTATGTATTTATAGTTGTGAGTGGTAGGCTTCCTGTTCACCATATTGTTTTTTCATTTTTTCTTGCCAACTTGAATGCCTTTTCCAATGAATCAGGTTCCCAAATGTGAACCTCATGTTGGATGTTATCCTTTAAAGTCCTTATGAACACATTAACTCTATGCTCCTCTAGGATATCTTTTACGCTTATATTCAATTTTTGGAATTCCTCAATGTGCTCCACCATTGAACCCTTTTGTTTGAGATTTATCAATTGGGTAAAGAAGGTGTTGCTTTTGGTATCCTCATAATGTGTTATCGTTTCCTCCATAAAAATTGACCAAGTGATAATTTGTTTACAAGATCAAAGTCATTGAGACCATACAAACTAATTGGGTTCTAAATATAAAGTTGCAATGCATAGCTTTTGTGTGTTTTGCACGTTATGGAGATCGAAATATTGCTCCGTCTGTAGTATCCATGTTATAGGATCCTTGCCATCAAAATTCCTCATATCAATCTTTGGAACATGGTGGGTCTTCAATCCAACATTAGATTCTATGGAATCATGATTAATGTTTCTTTTGTTCTCATCATTAGTTCCCTCTACCATTTCTGGGAAAACTAGTGTCTTTTCGATCTGCTAGTCCCACTAGGATTGGTAGCTATCCTAGAAACAAACAATCAAAGTAATTTGCGATTTCCTCTATGTATGATAGATAAGAGAGAAGAAAAGTGACCAACCTGGATCTTCCGCTTGACTCCATGCTTGATTTCTCTCCCACTTGATAGAACTTTCCATTCCTCTCCTACTTGTCCCGCTTAGAGAATATCTGTAGAAACAAAGTAACAAAACACCATCAAAGCATCTCGATCTATTATATCATAAACAATGCAGAATCATAAATACATTAAACATACAATAGCATTCACAAATAACAAGATTCACAAATACACGATTGTATGGAGGAAAACTCAAAGAACTTTATTAAAATAGAAGGGAGAATTACAACCCAGCTGTCTAATCCAACATCATCCTCCCAACATCAAAGCCCTATTCACCTCATGAAAGGAAAAATCACCCAACAATACAATGCTCTTTCTCAAAGAAAAACTATCAGCACTTCCTTACAAATTACAAAATTCCAGCCTCTAGATCTCTCAGACGAGGGATCCATTTATAGATGTCTGCAATGGTGTGAGTCATCTTTTGGTTTTTGATTAGTGTCATTCCACTTGTTGTTCTTGGTTCCACTTGGAGATTTCTTGGATCTCTTACTCATCCCTGGGCGAATTCAGAGAGGTAAGTGTCATATGAGAAGTTTCTGGAAGATTCCATGAGCATCCACTTAGCAAAATGTCTTGGAAATTTGCACATCCTCGCTTATCACACCCCACAGAAGGCCTCTTCAATATGCATCGCACCTGGCTAGTGTAGAAGCCAGTATGCATCACACCCTAACAGTGGAGCAGTCAGTGTGGTCTAGTTTTGGCTCGTTTTGAGTGGTTTTTCAGGTGGAACTTTTGGGGAATGATGTAATCAGTTGACCATGATCCTTTAGAGTATGAAACAACACTTTTAGGGGTTAAAGATCCCTTGGTTTATCGACATATAATATTGGGGTTGCAGTGCCCAAATATGTCTATAACATCTACCACCTTTTCGCCATTAGGAAGCCTTTCTTGAAGCAAATTTGCCAAACCTCCTTTCAAACCTTCCATGTCTTTCTTCAAATCTTCAATGTTTACTTCTAAACCATCCATATTAGATTCCATGCCATCAATCTTAGCTTCCACACCATTAATCTTAGCTTCCATGCCATTCATCTTCGCTTCCATGCCTTTCTTTAAACCATCCATCTTAGCTTCTGTTACTTTTTGTGAGAGTGAAATTTGTTGCACTTGGTCTCGTAATTTTGATATATCATGTTGCATTTATTCCTCTTCTTCATGAGTCAAGGTAGAGATTTCAGGTTTCTTACTAGGTGTTTCCATTTTCTTTCTTCAGGGCATCAATTAATGATAATTATGTTTCACTATGCCCTTTGAATTCCTTCAAAATAATTTTTCAAGCCAAACTTATGCAAACTTTTAAAAAGACTACACACATTCTTTTTCTTTTCAGGAGCTCAATATTGAATCTGTTGTATATCTATAATTTCGGATCTCCAAGGTCTGAAATTTCATCATGTCGTATCCTTTTGAGTCCTCTTTCGAACCCCGCAAGTTTGATCAAGATTAGATTCTCGAAGAAATATTTATTCCAAATCTCCCACGATGACATAATTATAGACTAGTTCAATAGAGAGAGCTTGTACGAAGTTCCACGTGTCACTATTTCGACCTTCAGACCTGGAAACGATACAAAAAAAAACCAAATTTTTTCCTCTTTCTGTATCGTTTTACAAAATTTAAATATGATACTCAAAGATAAAGTTATGATGATTTTCCCCAGGTCACTTGTTTGAGATATAATTTGGGAGCCTACAAAATCCTAACTTCCTTGGATCATATCTCCGAAAATATAGTGGGACAAGATCTAAAATTCACACCCAAGGTTAATGAAGATTTCGGCTCAAATGGGTTTTAATTTTAGCTTCTTAAACTATGTAGAAAAAAAGTTATAGAGAAAAATCCACGATGACCTGTTTGAAGCAGCGAAACCTTAGAATCCAAAGCTCTGATACCAAATGTTATGCAACCAACTCACAAAATAGAATAAAAGATAAATAAACGACTTCAAAATCAGCCTCTTCTAGGGGGAAACCTCATTTATGTTACACAAATGAACAATTCTTGGATGATACAAATGACAAGACCTCCTTTCTATAATAGGAGTCTAAGGGGTCCCAATACAATCAGAGCCTACATACCAATAATATTGTAGGGGCACAACAATAACAATAGTGAGCTTCTACGAGGCACAATAATAACAACATGGGGACTACATGGGCACAAAAATAAAATAATGGGGTGCACTAATAACAATAAGGGGTTACACTAGTAGTATAGGGACCTAACATTCTTGTAGTTATGTTTCGTGTAGGGTGGCTGACATAGGTTTGCTTCCTTGATGACTCTCCAACGTGGTCTCGGTCTTATATGATCTCGAAATGACCAAATGGTGCATGAGAGTTTGGAATGTTTGTTATTTATGGTTGATTCCTTGGAACGTTGCATTGCCTAGCAGTGTACAGGATTTCCTCGTTGGGACCCTTGGCCCACAGTTAGTTATTATGCAACCTCCCCTCATAATCATCACCCACTCTCACAAAAATTAGCTCGACCACCTTTTCAACTCATTCTCCTTGATGTGTGATCTAGGTGGATATTAGTGGCCACCCACCATTGCTTCTTTCAGTTTCCTTAATTGTAGCACAATTTACTATTTTTAGTAGTTTTTCGGGTCCTAAACTTCTGGAGCTCTTTTGAGGCCCTAAATGAATTTTTTTTGTAAATCTACCGCCAGTGATTTTTTGCCTAAAATCGCCTTTTCCTTCATATTCCTCGGAGAGATCTTTCCAACGAGTTATCATGCACGTCAAACGGAAATAATATGACCAAGTCATGACCCCAGGAAGTTGGCTATCCAACTCAACCCAACGGGGCCCATAAACTCTTGGTGTTACATCCTCGGGTTAGGGTTTTGGTTGTTTAGGGTTTGCTCTTATTGTTCAATAATAAAAAGGCCATTGAGCCTCATTGTAAGGAGTTCAGAGGCATGTAGATGCCACATCTCTTCTCAGAGATAAGCTACCATAGCCCTAGTTGGTTTATTTCCATCTCTGTTTGTAAGCATATTTCAGTATTTTACATTAATGAAATGAAGTATTATTTCCACTGCATCTCTCTGTTTATGGTTATCTCTATAATTTGTTGCGTTCCTTTTTAAATCCGGATCAGTGGTATCAGAGCGATCTGCTTTTTTTCTCTGTTTTTCTTTGCATGTCCCCAATGAGGTCGGGATATAAGGAGTTAGGGCTTGAACTGGTCGAACCTTTGCAAGACCAGCCTCGCAAATCCCAATGAACTCCCATGGCGGATGAAAAGAAAGACGAGGGGGCAGGAGATCCTATCAAAATCTTACTCGAAGAAGCCCTTGAGTGACAAAGGAATGTGATGATGGACAACTTTGCCTAGATCCTTCAGCGGCTACCCAGGGGCGATGCATCGGCTTCCAAAAGCTACTCTAGAAACACCACACCATTTAAGGTACAAGTTAATTTTGAAATCCCCATATTCGAGGGTTAGATAGACACAGATTTCGTCGATAAATGGTTAAATCTGCTAGAGGGTTATTTTTCTGTTCATGATTTTTCCAGTGGGGAAAATATTATTTTCGCTCTTCTCAAAGCAACCCCCCACGTCAAGGACTAGTGGGAAACCTACTGTGAGCAAAAGGATGAAAGTACAGGCTCACTATTTTCAGTCGCACCCACTTGGAATTCATTTCGGGATGCCATCAACTAGAAGTACTACCCTGTCAGAAGCTATGAGGATTAATACATAAGTGGACCACGTTGCAGCAGGGAAGGGACCAAGACGTGCTAGAGTTTACCAATATTTTCCATACCCTTCACACAAAGTTGGGTATCAAGTATTCGGAGCAGCACTTGGTACTCAAATACTGCTGTTGCCTGCACAAGTACATCCAAGAAGAAATAGAATTCTTGAACATCTCCTCGCTTGGCACGACATACCGATATGCCATCAAGGTTGAGCAAAAGTTTAAATAGAAGAAGCGAGACTTTGGAACTGCGAATCTGAAGCAAGGGAAAGGTGCCCACAAACTGTAGAACAAAGGACAAAGTCGAGTTGGGGTGGCCCAAGACAACCCACCAAAGTTGCAAGCAAATAATAGCACCGCGAAGCTGAAAAAGGACATGGGAAAGTGGTGTGAGTTCCATAAGAGCTCCAATCACAACACAAGTGAGTGTCGGGCCAAGACGTCACTAGTGGCTGAGCTAAAGGTTTCAGAATCAGATGCATGTTCCGAATCTGAGTCAGAACCCGACAAGGGGAATGAAAAAGGGAAGAAGATTATTGATGCAGAACCCAACGCCACCATTTCCATCATGAAGATCCAGAAGGAGGAACCCGAAGATTAGAGGAGGGGGAGTGTCTCTTCCACTCCCAGATGTGGGTAAAGAGCTCCCCGCTATAGTTCATTGTCGATAGTGGGAGCCAAAACAACCTCATTTCGGTAGAGGTCATGAAACAGTGGGGCTTACTGACCATAACACATCCACAACCGTACACCATTGGGTGGCTTCTCCAAGGATGAGATCTTCACGTGAGCCAGCAATATCGCCTTCCATACAACATCAAGCCCTTCACAGATGAGGTATTGTGTGACACTACTCCCTTTGAAGTTTGTGATGTATTATTAGGACAACCATACTTGTGGAAGCGACATGCTGTGTATGAATCAAGATTGTTACTTCGAGAAATAAGTTTTACAGGATACCGGAGGTAGCACCACCTACTGCCATCTCTTTGGTTACTGCAAAACAATGTAGTAAGCTCATTTCCAAAACCGGGAAATTTGTTTTCTTGGTGATACGCCCTCAAGGAAAGAAGAAGACGGTGGCCACGACCTCTAGACAGGGCCCCTCCACACGACAACTACAGATGGACAAGGTTGTGGAGGAGTATGAGGACATCTTCACCTCCCCTGCGGGGGTTCCTCTACACTGTTAGGTCAATTACCCCATAGATCTGACCCCAGGTGCACCGCTGCCTAATGGACCAATATATCAACGCTCTGTTCTAGAGAATGATGAAATCAAGAGGCAGATTTAGGAGCTGTTGTAGAAAGGTCACATCCATCCGAGTTTATCACCCCGTGGGAGCCCGATTGTGTTGGTACAGAAGAAGGATGGGACTTGGACACTCTGTATTGACTATCGAGCGCTGAACAAGATCACTGTCCATAATAGGTACCTGATCCCATGGATTGATGACCTCCTGGACCAACTAAAGGGGGAAAACTATTTCAGCAAGCTTGATTTGAAGTCAGGATATCACCAGGTACCAATCAAACCCTCTGATGTGTGGAAGACTGACCTCAAAGCCAAGGAGGGCCTTTTCGAATGGTTGGTTATGCCTTTCGGATTGATGAATGTTCCTGCAAAATTCATGAGGTTGATGGATGACATCTTGCAGACATTCACCAACTCATTTGTAGTGGTATAATTGGATGACATCCTGATCTTCAGCTAGAGTTGGGAAGAGCACCTCCACCACATCTGACAGGTTCTCCAAACATTGCAACAACACAAGTTATGTGACAATTTAGAGAAATTCACTTTTGGCATGACCCATGTTCAGTATCTGGGATACATTATTGATGAACAAGGGGTGCATATGGATCCAGCCAAGATCCAAGTCATTCGGGATTGGCCATCTCCAACCACTCTGACAGAGCTCCATAGCTTTCAAGGTCTTGCCAACTTCTACCATAGGTTCGTGTTGGGATTTTCTCATATCACTTGGCCCTTCAGTCAAGTCACCAATGGAGTAGCGAAAGCAAAATTATTTTGGTCTAAATCTCAAAAGAAGTGATTCACAAAGTTGAAAGATCACCTCTGCTTGGCACCAGTGCTCACATTACCAGACTTGCAACAACCATTTGAGGTCGAGATAGATGCCTTTGACTATGCTATTGGGGCAGTCCTTACTCAACATGAGCATCTAGTGGCATATCACAGTGAGACACTTTTAGACACAGTTCGAAAGTATCCCACTTATGACAAAGAGATGTATTCCATTGTCCAGGCCTGTCGACAATGGAAGCATTACATTTTGGGGAAGGAAATGATCATCCACACAAACCACCGACCCTTGTAGTTCATACAGACCCAAGGGAAATTGCAGAATGATCGCCATTAGAAGTGGTCCACATACCTGCAACAGTTCCATTTGAATATCAAGTATAAGAAGTGCAACACCAATAATGTTGCAAATTTCCTTAGTCAACCACTGATCATGGCGTTAACCACCTTGCTCAACTCTTGTTGGCACGAGACTTTTGATTGGCCACTTCTCTACAAAAGTGACCCAGAAATCGGCCACACATACCAGACACTCTTAGAGGGTCAGCATGTTCCAGATTTTCATCTCCAGGATTCCCTGTTATGCCACCTGGGTCACCTTTGTGTTCCTTCAAGCGAGTGTGCCAAGATGATTTGGGAAGAACACTACAGTCGGGCTGCTTGGCATTTTTGGGTTAAGAAAATGGTGGCAGTACTACAGAAGTATTTCTATTGGCCAAATCTTCGATAGGATGTCGGGAAGTACATCAGATCATGCACTGCCTGCACCATTACCAAACCGACCTTCAAGAAGAAAGGCCTCTATACCTCACTGCTTACCCCTAGTCAACCTTGGGAATCCATCTCCATGGATTACATGTCAGGCCTTCCTTCCACTAAGCATGGAAACAACTGTGTTTTTGTGGTCGTTGACAGGTTATCGAAGATGGCCATTATGGCGGCCTGCAAGAAGAATATCACAGTCGAAGCCACTACTAAACTCTTCTTTGAACGAGTGTGGGTACACTTTGGGATCCCACTGTCTATCATCTTAGATCGGGATAGCAGATTCCTTAGTACATTTTGATCCAGTCTCTGGTCGATGCTGGACACCAAACTCACTAAGTCCACAGCCTTTCGTCATCAAACTGATGGCCAGACAGAGGTTGTCAACAGGATGATCATACACATTTTGGACATGTACAACTCAAAGCATCCACGCACATGGGATGAGAGCCTCCCCTATTTTCAACACAGCTACAACTGGGCTCTCCATAGCTCGACTAGCCACAACCCTTTTAAGGTGGGCTTGGGATTCCAACCACTCTGTCCCATTGATGTGACCATGCAATTTGCAGCTACTCACACAGATTCGGCTCATGTCCAGTCCGAAACAGATAAGGCAACAACATCATTGAGCACATCCAACATATTCGCCAGCAGGTCCATGACATTATGGAGAAATCAAATTCCAAGTACAAGCAACGACATGATCAACATCGGGTGCCACACAAGTTTCAGGTGGGCGACAAAGTCTGGTTGCATTTGCAAAAGGAACGCCTTACTGGAGCCTATCGAAAACTCAGACCACTCCAATATGGTCCTTACACCATTACCAAGGTTGTGGGAGACAATTCATTTGAGTTCAGCATTCTCCCATTCCTTGGCCTGCACCCAGTGTTCAATGTGGACCACCTTCGGCTATACTTTCCACCATTAGTAGACACATTCGACATTGCAGAATAGCTCACACCCACAGAGTTAAATATAGATTGCATGGAACAAGCTGCAACTGATTAGATCATGGACACACAGATCAAGCACACTTGCCAGTAGAATATCCAACTATATTGAGTTGTCAAAGCAGGCCAACTCCTTCACCAGGGCAAGTGGCTTTCCAGGGACCAAGTTCAGCAGAAGTTTCCTCATCTCATGGAGGAACTCAACGCAATGGTGACCATTGCTTCCTAAGGGGGGAGGAATGATCCACGTGAATATTGGTGGCCACTCGCCAATTCCACTTGGACCCCCCACCATTGCTTCTTTCAGTTTTTCAGTTTCCTTACTTGTAGCACAGTTTACTATTTTTAGCAGCTTTTCGGGTCCTAAACTTCCAGAACCGTTTTGAGGCCCTAAACGACGTTTTTTTGGAAATCTACTGCCAAAAAACTTTTGTCTAAATTTGTCTTTTCCATCGTAGTCCTTAGAGAGAGCTTTCCAACGGGTTATCATGTGCGTCAAATGAAGCTAATATGACCAAGTCACAACCCCAAGAAGTTGGTTGTGCAACTTACCCTAACGGGGCCCATAAACTCTTGGTGTTACATCTCCTCGGGTTAGGGTTTTGGTTGTTTAGGGTTTGCTCTTATTTTTCAATAATAAAAAGGCCCTTGAGCCTCATTGTAAGGGGTTCAGAGGCATGTAGCCACCACATCTTTTCTCAGAGATAAGCTACCATCCCCCTAGCTGGTTTATTTCCATCTCTGATTGTAAGCATATTTCAGTATTTTACATTAATGAAATGAATTATTATTTCCACTGCATATCTATGTTTATGGTTATCTATGTAATTTGTTGCATTCCTATTTAAATCCGGATCAATGTGACATTGCAACGTGTCATGCTGACTAGGAGTTCACCTTTTATTTTCGAGTTGAGGGTGGCCAAATTAAATGGCCACCTCCAACTTATAAAATCAAACTTTTTCATATTCCTACACTTTTAACATAGCGTACTTGGGGAAGAATTCGGATGAGGTTCCATACTTGTGGCTTCCTTCACTTGGTTGATGCATGCTGGAGGACGACTTTGCTGTGCTTAGTTTTGTTCAAGTAAGTGCTTTTCCTTGGTCACTTTTCTGTATATTTCTTGTGGCTGATGTGGTTGTATTCATTGTTGTTGTCTGTAGGTGCTTGGCCTATGCTACTGTTTTTGAGCTCTCGATAGGAGTCATAATGTTTGTAGGGATGCTAGATCTTTCTAATTGCATGGATGGTGAAGGAGAATTCATGGAGAAAATGTTGTTGTGATAACACAGGCTGCTACAGGGTTTCCTGTTGTTACTATAGGAAATCTTGTAGTTGCCTTTTTTTCATCATTTTTGTTTTTCACTTGGAGGAGGAATGGGTGGTGATGTAGGAGTGGAAAGATGGGAATGGAGGAGATGGAGTGGCAGGTGAGTGAGGCCAATGATGGAATGACCCTTCAACTCTCTTTCTCTTTATATATATATATATATATATATATATATATATATATATATATATATATATATATATATATATATATATATATATATATATATATATATATATATATATATATATATATATATATATATATATATATATTGATGGATTTTGATGGACACAGAGGTTGGTATGGTCATGAGTTAGTGTTGGGCGAGAGGTGGTGAGGTGTATGGTCCCCTCTTTCCAATCGGGACTTCATTCCTATAGTGTTTCAAGACATCTTGTAGCACTACAATAAACTCCTATAGTAACTACAAGAAACCCTATAGAAGTAAAAAAACTATATAAAATTGGTTTTTGATGCTTGGAAGTGAGGATGGATGATGGAGACATAGTAGGAATGAGAGATATGAAGTGAATGGAGGAAGAATGGGGTGATGTTGGCTTGCTATCCCTTGAACTCTGAGTCCTTTGTCGCCTTTAAAAACCTAAAAAAAAATCACAAAATTTTATTAGTGGGCAGGTATGAGGTCCCTGTCGTGGCATTTTTTTTTTGAAAGATACAAAGGTCGCTTCAAAGGAGGATTTCAACCTGTTTTCCTACCCTAGGCACCTCAAGGGAGGTTTTCACCCAGGAATATTTTTTTTTTCCTTTTTTCACTCTTGGGCCACCTCAAGGAGGTTTTCAACCCAAACGTTGGCCTCAGGTGCCTCACATAGATTTTCACCTAGGTCCCTTATTGTTTTTTTTTGCTTTTCATTTTTTTCCAAAAATAAAAAAAGTCCTCAAGAATTTGGTGCGCTGGAAGCTGAGACACTTCCAAGAACATTCACTTCCTTACTAATGGTACTAATGAACTCTTCCCCTGACAGAGGTCTTTTATAGGCTTTCAATTTGTATCCACTGACAAGCAAGGGGATACCTTCTTCATTAATGGTCCTTATTTTCACAACCCCATTGTCATGGCAATTTTCTACTAGATATGGGCCTATCCACCTAGTCATCAATTTTCCTTTGAAGTCCTTGAACCTGGAGTCATAGAGTATAGCACAATATCCTTATTGGAAAACTTTGTCTTTGATTTTTTTGTCATGCCAAACCTTTCTTTGTACTTGAACAACTTCTGTGTGTAGGAGGGCTTGCTTCCTGAATTCATCTAAACCATTGAGCTATAGTAGACTCTCTTGTTGTGCCTTTGTAACATCCAAATCCAATTATGCTATCATTCTCAAATTGTTGTACTCAAACTTAGTGGAGAGTAGAGCCTTCTTCCCATATACCAAGTCATAAATGGTGAAGCTAGTGGTTGTCTTCCAGGTTTTATTATAGGCCCAAGTGGCCTCCACTAGTCTGTCAACCCAATCTCTTATACTGCTGCTCACAACCTTGGTGAGAAGGCCTTCCAATGCTATATTAGTAACCTCTACTTGTCCATTGGCTTGAGGATGATAAGAATTTGACTTCCTATGTTTGATCTTATGCTACCTCAACAAATTTTCAATTAGGTGTGAGGTGAATTGAGCTCCTTGATAAGTTACTAGCTTTCTAGGGTACCCAAACTAGTAAAATACATTCTCCCTTGAGAACTCAACCACTTTCTCTTCTGTTGCTACCTTGACAGCCTTGGTTTCAGCCCACTTTGTCAAATAATCAGTACACACAATTATGTACTTTTTCTGCTCTGATGGTGGCTCAAAGGGCCCAATGAAATCCATGCCCCACTTATCAAATGGCTCAAGATTCACTTGAGGTTGCAAAGGCATTTCATCCTTGGGAGTAGGTTTCCCCATTCTTTGGCATTGATCACATCGAATGGTGTATCTTCTTGCATCTTGGCAGAGAGTGGACCAGTAGTAGCCAGGTTGCAGTACCTTGAAGGTTGTCCTCTTGGTTGCAAAGTGACCCCACAAGGCCCATCATGACAGGCTAGAAGGATTTCAAATACTTCCTCCTCCTTGACACATCTTCTAAAAATCTGATCTAGGCCTAGCTTGAAGAGATTGCCCCCATTCCAAGTGAATGGGGCATTCTTTATTACAATTATGATTTTTTCCTCGGAGGATAGATTTGGAGGGAACTGCGCAACCATTAGATAATTGGCCATGTCAGAAAACCATGGAGAGAGAAATGAAATAGAAAAAAAATGCACATCTGACAGTTGATCATCAACCATTCCTTCCTCACTTGCAGGCAAAGCAAGTCTAGAAAAAAAATATGCAACTACATTTTCTTTACTAGGCATATCAATGATAGTTAGATAAAATTGTTGTAATAAAAGAAACCATCTAATAATTTTGGCATTCACATCAGACTTGTTCATCAAATATTTAATAGAAGCATGCTCAGTATGTACAAAGGTTTGGTAACTATTGATTGTCTAAATTTATTCAAGGAATGGACAACAGGTAGAAGCTCTTTTTTGGTCACAATATAGTTCAATTCAGCGTTGGACAAGATTTTTCTAATGAAATAAATGGCATAAGGCAACTTGTCATCTATATGGCCTAGCACTGCTCCTATATCTTTGTCAGAGGAATCAACACGAATGTGGAAAGGAAGAGCCCAATTTGGGCCTCGAAGTATGGGTGCAGTAGTCAACTTTTCCTTTAAGGTTTCTAGGCCCCCTTGGCAGCTTTCTAACCAACAAAATTCAGAGTCCTTGCAAATAGTGCAAACAAAGGTGAGGCTACTTTGCTGAAGTCCTTTATGAATCTCCTATAGTATCCATCTAAACCCAATTTTTTTTTGACATCCCTTTGATTTTGAGGAGTATGGGCCCTCTTTATGATAGCAATTTTATTTGGGTCCACTTGTAGTCCTTCTTGGGATATTGAGTGACCTAGAACAATCCTTGCATTCATCAAGAAATCACACTTCTCAGGACTAAGGGATATGTTCATTTCAATGCACTTATTTAATATGTTCCCCAAGTCAGAGAGAGCCTCCATGAAATCACACCCATGGGGAGTGAAATCATCCATATACATTTCTACAGAGTCATGGACTAGCTCTCCAAAGATGCTTATAACTACCCTCTGAAAAGTGGCAGGGACATTACATAATCCGAAAGGAAGGACCCTGTTGTCCTCTAAGATGACTCTAGGTCAGTTAGTCATGCCAGAGCATCTAAAATATTTTCTTGGTTTTAAATTTTATGGATGACCAATAATATGAATGATTTAAAACAGGTGCTTAAGCCTTAACAATTACTAAACTAGATGAAAGGGCTGCTATTTGTCTAACTATAGTTAATCGATTTAAAGTGAATGAATATAAGAATATGTGATGGTATAACTTGCTAATTATTCAAACAAAATATTTTATTGGTTATAAGAAAAGAATACAGGCAAACAACGTTTCTTGTAGAACAAAATATATTCAAACGAATCCACATTTGTGTGATAATTAATTGATATAGGTGAGTTTATAATAACAAATAGTCTTATAAGCTAGTCTCTAGTTATTTCTGATAACTTCACATGGGATTTAATACTGACTGATACTCGGTATGATCTTACCTAGTTCTCTGCATAAAGAATTGAATATATGAAGCAATGCATAATGAAATAAGCACATGTCAAAACTTACAAGAAAACAAAACTATAGTAGGCAAATGCAAAATCCTATCATTAGCTTTGTAATCCTCCAGCTAAGTTACAATTATGTTCTCAATGTTCATACAAGGGTTCAACCCATAATAACTCAAATGAGGAGTTATTTATACAAAACTAAATATCTACTAGAGATATTTCTTACAAAATCTTACAAAAATAGTACAAAATAATAGGAAATTGAAAACTGCTAAGTGGTGGCATTATTCTTTAGGAATATATTGATGACTGGTCCCCAAAAAGTGTTGCCCAACTGTTTGTTGGTTGAAGATGAAATTTACTCAATTACTTCGCAGAAGTGATCCCATATTTCTTCACTTGGTATGGTGAGATTTACCAACTTCCTGTAAACTTCATCTACTTCTGTATATTTCTCAAAAGTGGGCTTATTTATAAAAAGATGTTTTATTTCATGCTTAATGGTCAAGTCAAAATATAATGCTTCCAATGCTTGCTTCCCTGTAATGTGCCCTTTTATGCCTACAAAACTTTATTTATCACTTGCTTTGTTGTAAAGTTTCTGGCAATAATCTTCCAAACTAATAAGCCTATAATTTGGAACCACTAATCCTGGAAATCCTCTCTAATTAAGTAAATTAAACTTAAAGGGAAACCTTTGAACAAAGGTCCTTAATGGTTGACATTTAGTTTCTAGTTGTGTCATAAAGTTCTTCTTTTGGAGAACCTTCTTGATCTCCAAAATGGTTTATGTTCTATATACAATCTATATTTTCTCCAACTCTGTCCTGCTCTTTGAATTAAGAACTCTGATCATATTAGTAGCTTCACTTGGTTTATCTTTAAGAAACTATTTCACTTCATCAATAACTGCTTGACATTTGTTGATGAGTTCCTCCTGCTCGAAGACGATCTGAATAGATGGCCATATTTCAATTATGGCTTGAGTAATGTCTACCCAAATTCTTTCCTTGGATTGGGCCAAGGTATGTGCCATTAGTGACTGACTCTACAATTCTTCGATCCTTCTATTCAACCTGTGCATTTTCTACATTTCCTCAACATACAAACTGTCATTTTTTATTTTCTGTGATTTGAAAGTCTAGAATTTCTTATTTAGCCTTTCATTCTCTTGCTTTTGATGAATGAGTTCCTGTGAAAGTTTGTTCAAATCCTCTATTGTGGATGTATATTCCCTTGTGGCTGATGAAGATGTAATAGGAATAACTGTGATGGGGGCTATAGACAATTGAGTAGATTTCTCTTTTTCTTTAACCAAATCCTTAATATGTTCCTCCAAGGTTTTAATCTGTACATTTTTCTCAACTTTTAGTTTGAGCATTTATTCCTTATGTTATTCAATTTCTGTTATTTCCTTAGTCTGGGGGTCCTCTGTAGAAGGCAGTTTCAACTGTTTTCTCAATGCTGCAATATCTGTGTTCTTTCTTCTGATTATATCTTCTGCTGCTTTTACATCAATAGGGTCATATCCTATTTTAATGACTAAGTCCTCCAATGACTTAACCCTATTATCCTTAGCCAGAGATGATATTTTCTCAATTTTCAATTGAGACTGCACATTTGATAGAGCAGTTTTAAGCTTAGACAATGCCATAGCAGTGTTGGTCATGGTTGAGAACAACATCTCACCAGACTGCCTATGCATGTCCATTTGGTCAATTGGATGAATCTGATTGGCATCAAATGAGAATATAGTTTTCTTATAATCAACAGAACCTTTGGGAAAAGGTACTTGAGCTTGCAAAAGGGCCATCTGCATTCTTCCCTTCTCGCTGTCAAAAGTTGTTAGTAACATATGTTGTGAAGTGGAAGTCACTTCCAGAATTGTGCGTAGACATTATATTTTAAAGGTTCATGATTGTGTTTAATCTCTAGAATGTTAGTGAAAACATTTGAATCCTCTGTTTCACTTGGTCTAGCAGAGTGAGTAATTTCTAGTAAATTTTGTGAAGTGGAAGAGGAAGGAGTAGTAATTACAGGCTCCTCAGTGCCTATAGATACCTGTGAATCATCTAGGTTGATGACTATAGGCTCCTTTTGACCTTGAGTTGCAATAGTAGTAGTAGCCTTTGATTCAATCCTTGGTTTATTCTAGTAGTGGATGAACTCCTTTTCTGCCATTGCTGATGATGATGATCCTTCACTAGGCCTTTTTTTAATCTTAGTATGAGAAACTAGAGTCTGATGAGTAGAAGCAGGCAAGACTTGTTCCTCTGCTTCTTGAAGAGTATTTTCTTCCCACTATTCCTGATTTCTAAATTTCTCAATTTCAGGCCTAGGTGTATGATTATGAGTAGTCTTAAGCTCCACCCTTAAATCTGAAATAATGTTGAAAGGATCGTAGGACCAAGTGAAGCTGGATTGAAAACCAATCTATTTGAGTATGGCATCTGACTCTGAGCCAACTGATTTAATGTTGCAAATGAATGACCCAACCTGTGCTTTAATATTAAACTGTGATTTTCTCTTTCCTAAGATGAAATGTAGCTCATCCATATTCATCATTTGCCTAATATATTCCAAAGAGAAAATTCTCATTGGAGCATACAAGCCAATTCACACCCATATACTATGATCTCTGTGTAGTTATGGTACAGATACCAGTTTCTTGTTCTCACTTGATCATTAAGGTGCAAGATCCTCTTGATTTCAGGACTAACTCTTGGTTCACTTTGACTGCTGAAAATTTGTGCTATTGGGTGAATGAAACGGTCTATGAAATTTGCAAATTTGAACTCATTTGAGTTCTTTCTGATCAACAAGGTCCAATGAATAACTTATTGATATTTTTGTTTCTCATCCCGCTTGTGTAAAACAATGGGTAATTTGTCTCCCTATTGAAAAATAAACATGTGAAATAAGATAGAAGAGTATTTGAATACTCCTTAAGTTGTGATATTCATAAGCTGCTCATGCATAACATCAACCAAAAATCGACTATAATTATACATGAAGGTAGGCTTGTTTTTCTTTGAAAAGATAGACAAGTAACCTAAGATAGCCTCATCTACCTATTAATCTGGTGGGTAGCCTAACAGGTAGGAAATGAGGAAAATAATTTGCTTGGCTCTCTCTGGAAAAATGGATGCTGAGTAAGGAGGATTTTTCTTAGGAAGCTCAACATCTTCAGGGAGAAAAATCTCAAAGATCTCATCTCACTGAGGGAATGTAAGTTTATGATATAGGTCAATTAGATCTTTAGGGGATAAAAAGATGAGGGCATCACTCTCAGGTATCAAAAGCATTTTATTTATGGCTTTGTCAGTGATGGTTATCAGAATGTCAACATTCTGAGTCACTATTGTTCTTTGTAAGGGATTATACTTGGATTGACCCCAAATAACCAATTCAGAATGGGATTGGGGAAACATGTACAGAGGAAGGTTTGATTCCTAGAGGGTTATTTCATCCTCTGAATCAAGGTATGTTTGTCTGAGCCAATTATGCAATTCAAGCATGTCAAATTCACACTCAGTATCTTTGATTTTGAAGTATTGGTTGACTAATGGGATATGGTCTAGGTGAAGAGGATCAGAAGTTTGCGAGTTTTCATGTGCTAAAGAAGAACCAACAAAATGTTTTTCCTTCTTCCTTGGAGCCATAATATTAGACATAAATGGTAACATGACAAAAACTGCAGAGATAGTATTGGGTAGTATAAATGCAAGATTTACACCAACATTTAATTTGTCAATCCGAGTAAGTAAACTTAGAGGCGTAGCACAATATATGCCAGAATATGACCTCAGGGATAAATAAAAACCAAGCTCTTGCAAGAAATTCAAAAGGAGCATCATTCAAGAAAAATAAACAAGACTCTTCAAATCAAAGTAAAAACACTCCAAGAATCTACTTCTGGCTCCTCTTCTGGGTTGAGTTAACTCCTGCAGTAAGTCTTCCTCAGTTGTCCAGGGGACAAGGGAACTAGGCCCCATTCAAAAGAATGTGATTCAAGAAATAAAGAATGCGAAACCTCTTAAAACATTATTGCTATGTTGCACATGAAATTAAACTAGAAATCACACAACAACTTCATTCCAACTAATCAAAGGAAATAATTGAATGCTTTAAGAAGAATCAAGATAATAATGCACTACTTCTCTTAAAGACAATTCAATACTTTAACTGTTAGAGAAATATGCAATAAGAACCAATATATAATTCATGTTGTTTGGCCTGATCTTATTAAATACTTTCATATAATATATGAAACATTTAATTATAATGAAGAATTATGTGAGTGTTTTGTCAACAAGATTCACAATCTTTCATTATGTTGATCCTAACATCTACTTGCAAAAGTGCAGGAATAAATGTTTTTCTGCAGAAGTGCGGGAATAAATGTTTTTATGCAAAAGTACAGGAATCTGTCTCATATAATATTCAAAGGCAATAATGAATACATGTTAATTTAAGTTAATCATAATTCTTGATTAGCAATTATTTCACCATTACATTCTGGAAATAAACATTGTTATGCAACAATGAGATTAGGGTAAATATTTGTAAGAATAAATAAGAGATGTAGTTAAAAAATTCACTGTTTACTTTATTTTAGCCTTTATCAGAATACATCCAAAAGCATTGATAGTAAACTTGAATAACTAAAGCAGTAAAATAAAGATTTTGGAATGAAATTGAAAATGAAATGACTAAAAGAAGAGCTATGAAATGAAATTGCGAAATTATCTAAGATCACACTCACAACAAGCAAACTAAAATGCAGCAAAAGAAAGTTAAGAGGTTTGGGGAAACGGACTGGATGGTGGGCCCAACCATCCAGCTCGTTGCCCTTGTAGCAATTAAGTCACAATCTTTAGAACAATATGGAGAAACAAAATTACTCAGAAGTGATTGCCAAATAAACTCATTTCAGAGTAGAAACCAGAATTCAGAATTTAATGCCAAGGAAATTCATTTCAGAAGTCTTGTTATAGATTCATTAAATAATGAAGCATTGGCTCCAACGGTCCCCTCCAGGGATCATCCCAATGGTGCGATGCTCCTCCTTCCCTACATAGCAAGATCTAATTCCCTATTCTGCAACTGAAATACAATTTACAAAATACAAACTGCCATCCTCCCTCCACCTACGTAGCTCCTCTCTTTTATATTGGTTTTTACATGATAGTTTATTTAGCAAATAACATGGGGATTGAATCCCAACTGATATTCATCAATAGAATATTAGTACAACCATTTAGCCATTGAAGGAATGAATATCTAGCATGAATTTCCCAAATCTGGCTGTTTTCTACAATTCTAGAATTTTTTATTTTTTATTTTAACAAAATGCCTCTAAAGAACTTTGCGTATCTCGTTAACCATTACGAATTTAAGAAAACTATTTGAAGGGAATATATCTTGTTATATTTTCAACCATAACCTCTCTCATAATTTTCTTTTTCAGATCCATTGCCTCAGAAATCATGCCCGAAAATCACTGTTTGAAATCTGAGATGCTAAAATTATGGAAAAACAGTCTATTTTTAGAACACTGCCTCAAAGACCGTTAAGTGACTTTTATACCTTTACAAATTTTAGAAATTGGTTTGAGGCTTTGTCAATTTTCTATACTAGGACCAAAACTCGTGTTCCATAATTTCTCTAGTTGCCGTCTCCTGCATGGAAAACAAGGTGGAAGTTGGTAGTTTGGAAACTGCTGCGAATTTGGGGCGGAGGCATTAATTATTGCCTAAACATAAATCTGTATGACCTAGGTGTATCTTATCTTATGTGGAAGTGTTCAAACAATAGTTTGAACAAAAACCTCTTTCATATTTCCCTAGAGATGTGTCAATGCATGAAAGCCCCAAATTAGTGCAGGCATGTTGGTGCAGGCAGAGCTAGTGCATGCACAACTGATATAGGAACTACTACTATAGGAATGTTAGCACTTGCCACAAAGGAGCCTAACATTAATGAAATTTTCACATTAAATTAAAAAAACAAGAAGAGTTCATAGATCAACAACTGTCAACTCTAAATTCCTCTAGATAATAACTTAATAATGTACAAAACAAATAATAATAACTATACACTTAGTATAGGCATACAATTATTTTGTTAAATCATGAAAATTTGGACAAAATGGAGGCTTAACACTCACCCACGCTGAAATTCTTGCATGTCCTCATGCAAGCCAAACCATAAGATTATAAAATCATAGAGGAAGGCAAGGGGAATGTTTAAATATCATACTATGCTTCCCGATAAAAGTGTCAGCAAAAATATCCACAAGGAAATATGAAGATATCATGGTATGTCATCATTTTTAAAGCATTCATTAAGTTTGCAACATCACTATTACAGTGCCAACTAAAACCATGTTACATCCCTTATGAAAGTATTGAGTGTAGGAATGATAAAATTACAACAATATCAAGTATAGGAAAACAATGCTTTGTACCATAAATTATGGAAAAGGAATACTGCACCTTTATGATAGACATCACATACATGCTATCTTGTTTCAATTGAATTCCTTGCTTGTCATAGATTTCATAGCTCTTATTTATATCCAGAGTCTTATTAACACCCATGATAAAAATCAAATCCTTGTTGAAAGGGCGCAATTTCAAGAAAATTACCATAAGATTCCTTCACCTAATACAACAATCTTGTACCTACGTCACATAGTTCTTATTTAGAGGAAAACACAATCAATAGACATTGTTTTCCATCAAAACCTGGTGAGTAATCATTGCTGAGTAATTCATTTCTCTAAATACCATAAAAAATTAAGTGAGTTGTGATACCAGAAAAGGGAGATAAAATAGAACAAAATGACACCTTCCTGGGCCGATCAACAAATTGAACACTCTAAATTTGTTGTCATGCAGATGCGAATTTAAATTTCTCCTTAATCGAGTACAAAGAATTACCTCCACTAAGGGTACCACATCATTAAATATTCCTAATTTTTGAAAGATAGAACTCAAAGCATCATGCTCAAAGCATATTAAAACCATTATCCAAGAAATAAAATGATGAATTTTAGGGAAAGATAAAGATAACCAAGTAAGTCATAGTATGCAATTAACTTTAATATCATAGACATGGCCCTGCTGCCCATAGGTGCCTATAACCTTGGCAGGGATGTCTTTTAACCCAGCAAAATGCCCGTGTCCCACTCACGAGATATAGATTCAGAGTTAGCTTATTTGACTTTTTAAAAATTAGATGAAGGCCACTATCCTGGCTTGGTAACCAGTTGATGGTAGTGCCACTCACAAGAAATAACACGGATGAACAGGTTGGCTCGTGATGAGACCTCCTGTCTTCCAAGTTTTCAGCTAAAATCCATTACTCTGGCTTGATGACCATCAACAATAATGTCATGCATGTTAGGTCTCATGATCGTGGTAGGTTGGCTCATCATGAGACCTCCTATCCTCCCCTAAATATTTTATAAATTCTGATTTTGATTAACCTTAAAGGTTACTTAATAAGTGGGGAGACATATCTACTCCTTAAGAGTGCAGGATGGCGTGAAAAGTTTTTAATGACTAATCATTACTGGTTAGTTCCTCTACCTTAAAGACTTTTTAAAAATATCCCAGATAATGATTGAAAGATTCTTTAAGTTAATAATGCTAGCATTCTCGTGAATAGCTTATTATAATCTTTACAAGAGTGGTCCACCATAGGGGCTCTCCAATACTACCTTCTTAGGGAAACTAAAAATATATATCTCATATGAAAACTTCGTTAGAGTGGTTAATGATGGTTACTTTTGAAAAATCATGAGGTATTGGAGTGAATCATACTCAATACGATTTGTCACAGATGTGTGTGTTAAAAACTGATGTGGATTAAAATCAGTTTTAGTGGCTATGCTTTGAAAGTCAAAACCCCAATTGCATTGTTGTAACAACTTTATTCATGGCATTTCTTTAATCTTCTACCCTACTCTACCCTAAGAGGTGGAAGACTCCCTTTTAAGTATAGGAGGAATTCCAATGCAACCAAGTGCACAACAAAATGTTGATTATACTCACACTTAGTTTTAAAGAATAGACTTCAAGACATACCAAAGCGTGAGAAACCAATTGCTTCAACTGATATGGTACCAAGATTTTTTGAATGATGAGGAAATAAGGTGGCTTGATGACTGCTCAAAACTAGGATTCGATGAAATCCACATATGTATGATTCTCCAACTGATGCAAGTATTCCACAATTTGATAGTCACTCTCCTGGAGGCACAAAGAATCTGGTGAAAGAAAAAAGATAAATCCGTCAAATTCAGGCTCAAATATTTGATTTTCAAATTGACAAGAATGGTTGAGAGAGATTCTAGGGTTTTGAGCTTCAACAAAATTTTGAAAGAGTTCCAATGAAATATTTCTCCTCTGGTGGTCTTTGAATGATAACTTCTCAGGGTGAATGTTCAGTAGTAATGGGGGAAGTTTCCAAATTCATTCCCTTTCCAAACATGGAAGATGTAGTATTTTGTTCAACATGGGAATCAACCGGAAGAATAGGTGGTTCCAACTGCTGTGCAACCTCATGGTTTAGATTAGGGTTTATGATATGGTTTGGGCTAGGGTTTTGGTTAATTCTTGGACTAAGTCTTCGGTTTGGATTGGGATTAGGGTATGGACTAGGGTTAGGTCTAGGGTATGGGTAAGGGTATGGACTAGGGTTAGGGTACATATTAGGGTTTGAATGAGAGCTATGTATGGGTAAGGATAAGGAGTAGGGTAAGGATTAGGATAAGGGGTAGGGTATGGATTGAGGCTAGGGTAAGGTTGCACATGCAGCTGAGACCATGAGGGAGGATAACTTAATGGTGCATTGGAAATTGTGGTTGTTGTTGGTGCACATATGATTGAATTTTCATGGGAGATTGCCCTAGATATAAGGATCCAAATGATTCTTGAGGCCATGGAGGTATCTGGCTCGAGGATGAGGGCCAAGGAGAGGGCCACTGCGACCATGAAGTAGGATATTCAATTAGAGGAGGATTAAAATTTTTCCATGAAACTGCAGGATTATAAACATGTTGATGAGCCTGCTTGGGAAAATAAGCATTATTCCAAGTATCAAATGGTGATGGGCCTTGGGTTATACCTGGTAGTCGATTTGATTCCTTACTTGATTTCCTAAGTACCTTTAGTAATCCTGGTAGTAATGGAAAATGTTATGTTGGATGATCGTCTTCACAAATTTTGCAAATTTTCGGGCTACTAAGTGAACACTTTCCAAGGAGGTGTTTATTTCTATAGTTGGCACAAAAGATAAAAGGTGGGTTTTCATCCTGCTCCCACTCTTCCTGCAAATCATCCAATTTCTAAATTAAAGATTTAATGATATCATTTTTATGTTCAATCAAAATATTAAAATTTTCAATTGTTAATTCTTTGTTAGACGAATTGTATGTCTCTGTAGCAGCATAAATATTCCTCATTAGATGATTCCTCATAATATCATTTTCCTATTTTTAGTAAGCCAACTGGTACATTCGTTAGCACATGAATGGTGTATATGTAGGGTGGGGGGTTCTTTCAACATCAGAGAAAATGAGAAACCTTAAAGCAATAGTGCAGGAAAGAAGTAAATTCAAAGAACATCAAATTGCAAGAGAAACTAAGTGAGGGAAAAAAAACAAATGCGGTAGATCACCAAGGTCAATCCCCTGAGCGCCTCACCGACAACGACGCCAAAATGCTGGGTGGTATAAATCCAAGATTTACACCAACATTTAATTTGTCGATCCGAGTAAGTAAACTATAGGTGTAGCACAATATATGCCAGAATATGACCTCAGGGATTTGTTAAATAAAAACCAAGTTCTTGCAAGAAATTCAAAAGGAGCATCATTCAAAAAAAATAAACAAGACTCTTCAAAGCAAAGTAAACACACTCTGGGAATCTACTTCTGACCCCTCTTCTGGGTTGAGTTACTCCTGCAGTAAGTCTTCCTCAGTTGTCCAGGGGACAAGGGAACTAGGCCCCGTTCAAAAGAATGTGATTCAAGAAATAAAGAATGTGAAACCTCTTAAAACATTATTGCTATGTTGCAAACATGGAATTAAACTAGAAATCACACAACAACTTCATTCCAACTAATCTAAGGAAATAATTGAATGTTTTAAGAAGAATCAAGATAATAATGCACTGCTTCTCTTAAAGACAATTCAATACTTTAACTGTTAGAGAAATATGCAATAAGAACCAATATATAATTTGTATTGTTTGTTCTGATCTAATTAAATAATTCCTTATAATATATGCAAAATTTAATTATAATGAAGAATTATGTGAGTGTTTTGTCAACAAGATTCAGAATCTTTCATTATGCTGATCCTGACATCTGCTTGCAAAAGTGCAAGAATAAATGTTTTTCTGCAAAAGTGCAGGAATAAATGTTTTTATGCAAAAGTACAGGAATCTGTCTCATATAATATTCAAAGGCAATCATGAATACATGTTAATTTAAGTTAACCAGAACTCTTGATTAGCAATTATTTCACCATTACATTCTGGAAATAATCTTTGTTATGCCGCAATGAGATCGGGGTAAATCTTTGTAAGAATAAATAAGAGATGCAGTTAAAACATTCACTATTTACTTTAGTTCAACCTTTATCAAAATACATCCAAAAGAATTGATATTAAACTTGAATAACCAAAGCAGTAAAATAAATCTTTTGGAATGAAATTGAAATTGAAATGATTGAAAGAAGATCTATGAAATGAAATTGCAAAATTATCTAAGATCACACTCACACAAAGCAAACTAAAATGTAGCAAAAGAAAGTTAAGAGGTTTGGGGCAGTGGACTGGCTAGTGGGCCCAACTATCCAACTCGTTGCCCTTGCAATGATTAAGTCACAATCTTCAAAACAATATGGAGAAACAAAATTACTCTGAAGTGATTGCCAAATAAACTCATTTCAGATTATAAACCAGAATTCAAAATTTAATGCCAAGGAAATTCATTTTAGAAGTCTTGTTACATATTCATTAAATAATGCAGTGCTGGCTCCAATGGTCCCCTCAAGGGATCATCCCACTGGTGCGCAGCTCCTCCTTCCCTGCGCAACAAGATCTAATTCCCTGTTCTACAACTGAAATACAATTTACAAAATACAAACTACCATCCTCCCTCCACCTACGTAGTTCCTCTCTTTTATATTGGTTTTTACATGATAGTTTCTTTAGCAAATAACATGGGGATTGAATCCCAAATGATATTCATCAATAAAATATTAGTACAACCATTTACCCATTGAAGGAATGAATATTTGGCACGAATTTCCCAAATCTGGTCGTTTTCTACAATTTTGGAAAAACTGTTTTTTAACAAAATGCCTCCAAAGAACTTTGCGTATCTCCTTAACCATTACGAATTTCAGAAAACTACTTGGAGGAAATATAGCTTGTTATATTTTCAACAATAGCCTCTCTTCAAATTTTCTTGTTCAGATCCATTGGCTCAAAAATTGTGCCCGAAAATCATTGTTTGAAATCTGAGATGCTAAAATTTTGGAAAAACTGTCTATTTTTAGAAAACTGCCTCAAATACCATTATGTAACTTTTTTACCTTTACGAATTTTAGAAATCAGTTTGAGGCTTTGTCAATTTTCTATACTGGGACCAAAACCCATGTTCCATAATTTCTCTAGTCGTTGTCTCCTGCATGGAAAATGAGGTGGAAGTTAGAAGTTTGGAAACTGTTGCGAATTTGGGGCTGAGGCATTAATTATTGCCTAAACATAAATCTGTACGACCTGGGTATATCTTATCTTATGTGGAAGTGTTCAAACAATATTTTGAACAAAAACCTCTTTCATATTTCCTTAGAGATGTGTCAATGCATGAAAGCCCCAAATTAGTGCAAGCATGTTGGTGGAGGCATGTTGGTGCAGGCAGAGCTAGTGCAGGCACGACTAGTATAGGAACTTCTACTATAGGAATGTTAGCGCTTGCCACAAAATAGTTTGACATTAATGACATTTTCACATTAAATTAACAAAACAAGAAGAGTTCATAGATCAAGAACTATCAGCTCCAAATGCCTCTAGATAATAACTTAATAATGCGCAAAACGAATAATAATAATTATAGACACTTAGTACATGCATAAAATTATTTTGTTAAATCATGAAAATTTGGAAAAAATGGAGGCTCAACAGATAGCTGGGTGATGACTCAGGGTACAGACTTGGCTCAATAGAAATTTTGCAGGAAAACTGAATAATTTAGAAGTAATGGAGCAGTAAGAAAAGAAGCTGTAATGGGGACAATGAGTATTTATAGGGAAATTTAAGCTACCGTTACAGTAGAAGTTGTCAATAACAGACTAATAGGAAAATTAATGATTTAACGGGAAAGGATTATAGAAATGGATAAGCATTTACAGTGGAATGAGAAAGCATTTATTTGGCAACAGATAAGGCATTTAATCGGCAACAGATAAGGCATTTATTCAACAATGGATAGCGGTAATGGTTAACGGGAACGACTAAAAAATATATATGGAGGGAGCGTGGTACAGAAATATTGGATGAAGGTGGCACGGAAGGATTGGATGTCAAGGTGGTATCAGAAGACGTGGGAGTGGGAATAGTGGATTACAAAGGGGGGATAGTGGTAAGTAGTTTAAAGCGGGGGGTGCGAAACATTGAGAGGGAAACATGTAGGTGGGGGGGGGGGGGGGTGGTGGCGTGTGGGAGGAAACCACTTTTCGCACCCCTCCCTCCTCACCGTTATTTCATTTCATAGCTGGGGGGTGCGAAGCACTTCCTCGCCGTTGATCTGGGAGGGAAGGGTGGCAACCGTTTATTTTGGTTCAATCATTAACACTTGTCGACAAACATCTTTGTCGTATGTGAGCTTGATAAAAAATATTTACTTATGACCCTTTACAATAATTAATCACCACTTAAGCAGGGTATTTAACAATAATCACGAGCGCATTTAGACAAGCTACCCTTAATAATCTAATCAACTATTCTAAACCTAATCTATATGACTTTAGGCCAAATTTTAAGCATATTAGGCCTTTTATTTGTCCTAATCTAACCTAATTTCTAATTTTCAACCAATATTAAACTATTTTATTGAATTTATTCTCTAGTCTCGAATAAAAATTTAAATGCTCAGATCAAGACAATTTGATTTAGATCAGAAGAAAATGTTATGGCATAAAAACAAAATGCACACAAACCTTTATTATTACAAATGGAATTTTTTCATGAAGTGGCACTTTAAAAAAGCACACATATTCAAATCTTTTTTACTTTCTTTTGATGGGGTTCTATTTCATCTCTTTTTATTTTTCTATTTCTTCATATTTAATTTTTTTCTTTAATTTTTTATACCCTATTTTATAAAATAACAACTAACTTATAAAAAAATAAAGTATGTTACAACAGACCCTATAAGAAAAAGTACCCCAATGTCAAGTGAAGGTGGTTTTATCTTGGTCCTCTAGGCTAATCTAGATCTGATTGTAGCCATTGAATCCATCCAAGAAAGAGAAGAACTTGTTTCTTGCAAGACCATCCAAGACTTGATCAATGAAAGGTAGAGGGAAATAGTCTTTTTTGGTAGCTTTGTTTAACTCGTTGTAGTCCACACATATCCTCCATTTTCCATTCTTCTTTGGGACCAGCATTAGAGGAGACACCCACTCACTATCTGAGATGGGGTAAATGAACCCTGCATCCAACAACTTTTGTGGTTCTTCTTTACCTATGTCTTTGAGGGTTGGGTTCATTCTCCTCTGAGGTTGGTGCATTGGCTTGCAACCTTCCTTGATGTAAATGTGGCAAGTACACACTGAAGGGTGAAATCCCTTCATTTCCTTATAACTCCAGTCAAAGGCAACCAGATGCTCTCTTAGCATGTCACATAACTCCTTTTCCTGATGTGCAGAGAGAGGGGTTTATTTTCAATGTTTTAGCTGAACCAAATTCTATCATCTTGACATGAGTAGGACTTGATTCAGCTAGGCACAAATTCGTCCAAGGGTTATCTACATCTTTCTTTACTAACTCATCAAGAGACATGGTGTTAGGGGGCTGAATCTGTAGGATTTGATCAATCAAGTCATCTTCATCAGGTTCCCCCCCCCATAGTAGAATCTAGGGTACATATTGGGTAAGATGTGGCATGGCATACTTCATCTTCCTCCTCCTCTTCCAACCATAAGGGTAAGTCATGCTCTAGAGATGGTTGAGCAAGAGGGTACAAGACTAATTGTTCGGACAAATGCCCATTTTAATGGTCATATTCCCAACCCTGTAACTTATGTAAGCATCATTAGTGGCTAGCCATGGCCTTCCAAGGATGAGAGGATAACCATTGAACTTGGTCTTAGGTTGGAGAACTAAGAATTCAGCAGGGTATTCCCAGGAATCAATGGAGACCATCACATCCTCAACAACTCCCTCAGAAGCTATTATGGATCTGTCTGCAAGATGCAAGACTATTATGGTCTTCCTTAATGATCCTTGGAGGTTTGATTTAAGCATAGTCTCCTTAATCGTCACATTGATGGAAACCCCAATATTGATCAAGGTATGGGGGACAATGATACCATCAATGTGCACATCTACCATAGGACTTCTAGGGTCTAGATACTTCGGGAAAATCACTCTCCCCAACATTAAGTTAGACAGTTGTCCAATGAAATTAATGGTAGGGGTGTCTTTCTTTCTCCTCCTAGGATGTTTGAAGCATTTCTTCTTGATTAACTTGTTGTAAATGGGGACATCCTTGATAGCTTGGAGGAGTGTTATTTTAACACACAAATATTTCAATTCTCCTAGAAGTTCAGTCTCTTCTAGGGTGTGCTAGCTAGGATTGATTAGTTTCTTAGGAAAATGAGGTGGATTGGCTTGATGAACACTCTCCTCATTTTCCTCTTCAATATCCTTATGTGGAGATGAAGGTTGGTTATCTGGAAGCACTCTTCTATACTTGAGGTTGATTTCTTAAATTTCCACATCATAGGCAGGGTAGGATGTCTCTCCACTATAGACCTGTTGTGCCTGCTTATTGTTCGGGTTCAGATTTGGTTGAGTAGGCATCTGAGGTTGCTTAGGTGGAGCAGGGAAAAGGAGTTGTGGTTGAGATGGAGGTGGAGGTAGTAAGGCTGGAGATTAGTTGTATGCGGGCCTTCATCCTTGTGATGGTGTATTCCACTACGGTTGTTGGGGATCATATGGTTGAAATGATTGATTGGACGGTTGGGAATGGTATGAAGGTCTATAAGGCCAGAGAGAAGGTGTGGACCATGAAGGATGAGTAGGAGGACACCAAGGGGGAATGGATGCATTTTGGTTAGGGTTGTAATATGAATAGGACACCCATTGCATGCCCTGTTGGTATGTTCAAGTTCCTTGAGGCCTCCTTTGGTTGATATAGCAGAGTTGTTCAGTCACACCTTCAGTTCCTTGATACACAACTTTCAATCCAAGTAGAGAGGAGAACTTTTCTATGGAGTGGTTTTCCTCAAAGATAGAGTAGTTCTCAATAAGATTCAATGAACATTCATTTCTAGGGTGCCTCCTGGTGCATTTAGGGAAAAAGATAGCTAAGGCTCTTTCTGTTTCCTCTTGTTTCCTCTTGATTTGCATGGTGTCCATTTGAAAGTAAGGGTATGCAACATTTCACTCCTAAAGTCTTCCAACATGTTCCCTATTTCACTTTTGATGGATGTGTTGGAGGAAAATGAAATGGCCAAAGCTTGACTAGCCCTACCCTTCTTTCTGGCTTTCCTAGAATGACTTTTTAAACATGTCTTGATATCATCATAAGATAACTGGTAGATGTCCCCTCCCGACAACATGTTTAGGGTTTATAGGAGATCTTCCTTGATCCCTCTAAGAAGGACTAACTTGAGTGATTCAGGATCGAGGGTGCATCTGGCCCTTTTGTAGCTGAGTTGGAACCTTTCCTCATAATCTTCCAAAGATTCATCATGTCCTAAGGTCATTCTAAATATTTCCTCTTTGGTGTCTTTGGACCTAAAATAATCCCTACTTGTTATTAAAGGCTTGTTGCATTTGAGCCCGGGTAGTGATGTTGTACCCAGGTAAACCCATGAACCAATGTAATGCTACATCCTTAAGGGTGAATGGGAACAACTTAAACTTCTGGTTGTTAGAGGTATAATCATAAGTTCTGTAGATGATAAAAAACTCAAACAAAAAGGTATCAGGGTCCTCTGAGGTTAAGCCGTGGAAGTGAGGAAGAGCAAAGGGGCTTATGTTTTTCATCCTAGCATCTCCATTAGTTTCACTAATGGGAAAAGCACCCTCATTTATGTTTTCAATCCCATTTCTATTTTCAGCCATGGTATAGGTTGGTGGAATGGTTTCTTCTTCTTCCCCAATAGGCTCTTCAAAGATCTCTAGTTTTTCTCCTAATGGGTCCTCTAGCTCACAACCACCGAAGAAGAGGGAAGGTTGGCTATTTGATGGTGTAGGGGTATTTTGCAAAAAAAATCGTAAGTTGTCTCTACTCCTACAAGGCATGAAATAATTTTGTTTTGTTTTGTTTTTTTCTTTTTTCTTTTAGGGTTTTTTCAGAACTACTTGTAGAATGGAAAGAAAGTAGAAATTGCAACTATTTGTTGAATGGAACTACTTGTAGAATGGAAATAAAGTAGAAATTGCAACTATCTATTGAAAGAAAATAAAAGGAAAGAAGGAATTGCATCTATTTACTGAATTTCAAATAGAAAGGAAAGAATAAATTACATCTACCTAGACACCTCCTTGACAACAGCACCAAAAAGTGATGAGCCCCAGTATTGCAGCAAGGATGCTACAACTCCTAGGGTGACCAAATTTACTTTATCAACCTGGGGTTCGTACAAAATTGGAGGTGACAGTGCTATATGCACAGCAGATGCAACAATCTACTCTTGTCACTTCTCAACTAGGGTGATATACCACTAGGGTTTTTCAAACCAATCTTCTATTGACTAGAAGGAGGCTGACTACTGACAGTGAATGTAAAGCTATCTTTAATGTAGAAAGTAAATGCTTGCCTATTTTAAGGAAATGAAAGTGTTGAATAGAAAGTGCTATGAAATGACATGAAATTACCTAGCTAAGAATTAACACACATTACTTGCAGAAGAGACCTAATTTAACCTTTCATTCTATCATCTAGCTATCTAGACTAAGTAGGCATGGAAATTATCCTAACATTGCTATGACTGATGTATGCATGCATTAGCTAAATATTGCAAAAATAGTATTTTTCGTTTTCAATTTAGATATGTAAATTCTAAGCTAAACAAGCTGATATTTTGTAGGGGAGGAAGGTATGGCAAAGCTGGTCCAAAATGGCATTGAGGGGTATGGAGGTCAATTTGAAGAACTACCCTAGGCTTTGATCATGATTTCTGCCCAAAAAAGTCTAAGACAGGCTGCTACACGGTTTCCTATAGTTGCTATAGGATTTGCTATAGTTACTACAGGATGTCCTGGTTTACTATAGGAAACTTAGCTGAAAGTTATAGGAAGGTAGGGAAAGGTGAAAGGAAGTGTTGGGAAGATGTATGATGGTGGTATAAGGTATGGGGAAGGTGCACACTATCCAAGGATCATCCCAACTCTTTAGGATGGTTGGATTTTCTCAAGGCGGCTGTCTAGAGTGGCTACAAAACATAAATCTGAATTAGTGGTTGGTAGGATTAGGTGAGAGGTGGATAAGGCTTAGATGATGCTAGTAGAATGTGTTTCTCCCTGTAGATCAACAAATCCTGCAAAAACACATATTCTTTTCTTCATTCATGCACAACTTTATGTAAATGTCGAAAAGATGAGTTGAATTTGATAAACTTGTTTATTGATGGCTAATGGCTTAAATCTCTAGAATGGAATGCTTTCTACTCTACAACAAACTCAAGAAACCAAAATGACCATTGTAGGTGGTTCTAAGAAATCAGAAACAATGATCTACTCAACAAGAAATCCTAAGCTATGTAATAAACAAAAGATAAATTTGTTTTTGGGGTTGTGAGAGTGAAGCCCTCAAACCATGATCCCATGAGGGATATGAGGATGAGGCCACTATCATAAGATTTTTTGAAGTATTTTCTTTCACTACTGTAACACTAATCTACTTCTCCAACTAATGGAAGAAAAACTAACCAATCATTCAAAGACTTGTAAATTAAACAAAGTGGAGATAACTTTAACAACTAATCTATGATTCTAATCTAAGAATACATGTACAAAAAGAGGAACATTTGCTGCTAGGGTTGGGCCCTAACCCAAGAGCTTTAGCCCTTTGAGTCAACTCAGTGCTGGATCAAAGAAACCCTTTTCATTATCATCAAAATGTCAAAAATAACATGCGAATAACAATCACAATAGCTTAGCTTGAAATTGCCTCTTGGCTACAATAAAACGTCATGTCCTAATGAGGCCCTAGGCTTTCTTATTTATACAGCAGAATCTACCAACAACTTCCTAAAAATTAGGGAGGCTTGGCACCCAAACTTGAGATTGACTTTTCTTCAACTATTACTGGATTGCCTGCCAATGAACTCGATTAGCTTGGCTGCTTGTAACTCTGAGTTGATGAGATCTAGTGGAGGAACATTCGAGTGATTGAGGAGTTAAGGTGGGAGACAAAATCTCAAATTAGCACTTAAATTAGCCCAAAACTGCTCCAAATCCTACAATTAATGCACGTTAGGCCACATGACATAACATCTCACCTTTACCCTTCTCACCAAGTAAAATATATTAAAATATGTAAAGAAATGTGAGAAAACTTGACTTTAATAAGCTAGAGAGTGGCATTAAGGCCCATATAATTTACCTATTGATGAGCCTCATCACACCTGTCGACAATGATGCTTTTTCACATTAAACATGTGTCAAAGAAGATTATTCACATGTCAACATTTAAATTATAGCATAAACTTGAACATGTTAATTAGCATTTGAATGTGTACTTATAGCACGCCCAATAGACCCCTCAGAATGGAATATAATATGCATGTGGGAACTAGGTTTCAGAATATCTCTATATGGCTCACGTCTATCCACCAATGACGAGATATATGTCGACACTTGAGTCATATGGGTATCTATTGTTGTGCCCAACAAGAGGTTTTCACAATCTTATTTTTTTTCATAATAACAATTAAATATAACCTACTTGAAAACATGAACTAACTTTAAAATTCAAGTATACATGACACTTCTCCTCCCATGGAGCATCCTTGCAAGGGGTCATTGGAGAGGTTTTTTGATGCCATTGTTCCTATATACAAGAGGACTAGTTATTAATATTGGATTTGATTTTGATAAATATCAAACTTGACTTTGGCATAAAACTTGTGTTCTTTAAAATCAATCATCATGAAAACATATATTTTATATTATTTATGATGGATTATTTATTTTATTCTCAAGAGTTTGCAATTTCAAACAGTTATTATTACTCATAAATAAATTAACATTTCTAAATCAATACTTATCTATATGGCTGCATTGTGGTTCTCCAAGATGGCATTGGAAAGTATTGTTGATATCCCATTGATTGTCAAAGATGCTATCAATTAAGTAGCATCCTCAAGTTGAATCCATGTCAACTTAAAAATATTCATCTAATGATCCAACCAAGTTCAAGTTCACTGGGGGTAAATTAAACTTGCATTAAAATAAAAAAACCCCAAATGGAACCAGACTAACCACTTATTAGATGCTCAATTCATCTTCCAAACCAGTGAACACATGGAGACCCTATCTAGTCTATTGAACTTATAATAAACTTTCCTATTATTTTATTATTATACATATATTCAAATATTACAAATACTATCAACCACAAACAACACTACTCAACTCAAAATTTTCACTTGCATAAAAAAATTGTAGTAATCCATCATGAACTTAAGAAAAAACAACGAAATGGAAACATATTTCTAAATAAAACTCGATCCAACCAAGTATTAAAATCATAGAGAAGATTTGGTCATTCCAATGGTTGTAGCTTCTATAGTGAACTAGACTAATATATAGCATGAAATATTTCACTCGCTTAAAATAAAGAATAATAGGCATGTATGACCACTTTCCAAATGAAATATGTACAATAGTTCAAATGGAAAATTTGCAACTAAAAATAGACTCAAACATGTACTCCAATTTCAAGTAGATGATGGTCATTCTCATACAAACGAGGAACAGAGATTCAAAATGCCACAAAATATGAGCATACATCACCCTTTCATTTCTAGAACAATTTCCCTTCAGAAAAGTAATCCTCAAATATTTCTTCTAATGACATAAACCAAACAAATTAAAAATTTCAATATAGTCAAGACATTTAGTCAAATATCAATATCAAGGCTTTCCATAAATTGTTCAGTAATCTTCAAATTGCACATATTACAATGTAAAATGACCAAATCCACTATAACTAAATCATTCATTCGTATGATGTAATATGTATCTTGAGGCATGGTTAGCATCACATGAATACAATATCAACTATGAAAAATATTCATATCAACATTGCATGAATACGATATCAACACATGAAAGGAGGAAACAAACTCCAACATCAGTATCTCTCTTTTGAATCTAGAATTTTGTGCATTAATAGACAGATCCCATATTGAAGAACTACGTCTTTTTTCAAAGCTATGTTACCAGCTTTCATATGCACAAAGCTTCAGAGTTATGGTTAACATATAGGAATGTGAATGCAAGCAAAGTATCACATTGTTTTGGCATGCAAACAAGATTTTGTAGCAGGGGAACTTTTGTTTACACAATCTACATTAGAAAGAGAACCACATGGAAGGTGGTAATGAACTCATACATCATTCTCTCTCTTATGAACTTGGAATTTTGTTCATTAATAGAAAAAAAACTGATTGAAGAAACACATCCTTTTTCAAAGAAATGTTATCAAATTTCATATGTATACAGTTTCAGAGTTATGGTTAACATGTAGGAAAGTGAATGTAGGTTTTAGAGCCTCTATGAATACTGACTATATGACTATAAGATTTTTATGGTAGGTCAGACACTATGTTTTTCTTGCTCAGTGGTTGGAGATATAGTAATTTAGATGATCACCCCACCCTTCTCATAATTACTCAACTCATCTATGCGAAAAACATTAGAAGGTGAAGTTGGCATTAAGTGTGAAAAATAATATAAGCGATCACTATGATATGCCTTCCCCATGGAAAGAACCTATAATGAATCATAAGGTTCTCTAATAATCACATAATAAATTGAATAAATTAAACTTTGTTAAATACCTCATTGGGATATAGATGGGAAAATATGCTAACCAAACCAGTCTCAATTCCTGTTATCAACCGTAAAGAAAGAATAATTGTTGAATTTGTAGAATAATTATTTCAATTGTCATGAAATTTTAGAATGATGGATCTTGATATTTAATTAGTCAAATTAAATATCATTGGAAACACATTTTATGGCGTGTAGATCCATGAACCACTAGCACCATAAATAATTTATGAAGCATCAAAACAATGTTGTTGCAAGAATCGTTGGCGAATGAGTGCATATAAATTAGAATTTCAGTTGCAATTGTAGAGGAGTGATAGTCCTTGCATCATATTTGTACTAATTCAATTGATTAAATTTGTCAAGAATTGATCATATTTAGGAAAAACTATATGTTTATTAGCAATGAAGATTCTGAGGAGGAAATGTAGATTGAGGGCTTGTTGCTATTGAGCTTGCTAGAGAAATGTGGAGGTTGTATTGCATTGTTGATTATTAGATGGGGAGCCCATTATTGTAGCCTAGAGTCAGTGTGGACATGTAGAGAGGAAACAACAATGTTGTATGAGGATGGTGCATGGAACATAAAAGAACTTTGTGATTTCAAAGGGGTTGTAGCCACACCAATAAAAGGAGAGCCATGAGGCCAAAATACCAAGTGAGTAGGATTCAATTTTTTTATTATTAAACAAAAAAAAATTAAGGTAAAAAGTTCAATAAAATTTATACCTCTAATAATTTTTGCAAGATTGATGAATGAATATGGAGACGTGCAACAACAATTGTTGTTATACCTTGTGAAAGTTGGATTCCAAAAGAATCTAAGCAAGCTATCCTCAATACAAAAAAAAACAAGCAAGCATCACTCATTCAAATCCACATGGGAACCAAGAGAGTGATGATGCATGATGATGTTTGCTATATGAATCACTCAACCTCTGAAAAAAATGGTTACAAGAATCCTTGTAGATATATATATATATATATATATATAATTTTAGGATGAAATCATATTAAATGTAGGTAGAAGTAAAGATGGAAATGCTACATAATGTGTGGTATCACCTAAATTCATATAAGCATGTACCTGGAATGTTGAATCACCTCATGAATATGATGCACATGATAACATAGAATGTTTACGTCATATTATCTTAAATTATGCACATGCATGATATCTTAAGAAAAAACTACATAGAACCTAATAAAACCATTATCCCAAAATTTCTACAACTTTTGTACATATGATAGCAGAATATTAGCCTGTCATAAACACGTTCAAACACCAATTAAACTAGTCCTTGGTGAAATAATTCCCGATATATGAAAATAGATAGGAAGAATTTCACTTAAGGTGCAACTTTATGACTAACCATGCATGACCACATGTATGTTCTTCAATAAACTCACACGGCCATGCGGATATTGGTGAAATAGTCATGCAGTAGTTGTTTACATGTTTTTAACTATCCATGAGGTGGATTTGATCACACTCAGTCACACATATTGAGATTCCCACCTTTCAATTGAGGAAAAATCAACCCCAGTTCCTATTTTTCCATTAGAATTATTTGTAACGGTTATGGAAGTTTTTCCAGAAAAAACTTATCCACTCAAGTCTAAAAGAAGAGCCAGACCAAGGAATTAAAGAGACATCCAAAGTAAGCTTATGCTGACATTTTTGTGTAGAAGAAAGGAGGATTGAGAGATAGAGAAAGAGACAAAGGCCCATCCCTTAGGAGATATTGATTTTCTCCCCTTGTAGCCTTTTACACAACAAAGTGAAGTTACAATAAATTTGACGAGTATTATACTTACTTTCCTTTTCTATTGGGTTGTGTTTATAAGAAAATATCTTCGATATTTTCTTTACATAAATTAATTGTGAATTTTTATTGTCTTATGGACTATGGATCTAACCTAGTTTCTATACTAATAATCATCTTGTTGTATGCTACCATCTGAAAAAGTGATTATTTCATATTTTCATACATGCCTGAGACGAATAATCACCAATAGGAGTGGTGGCATTATTGGGTTTAGATATTAATTTATTTCTCTTTGCCTCCCTTATTTTTAGTTTTTCCTTCTCACATTTGCTTGTAGGTATCTTGTTTTTTCTCCCATATTCTATTTTGTTGAGTTTTTTTTTGTGGAAATTGGAGCAGAATTACTCACGGAAATCCACCATGCAGGAACGACACCACTTCATGTTGGCTTAAGGGGTTCTGACCCAGGTTCGAACTTAGTTGCGCCAACTAACAAAACCCTACATTTCTGGCCCTTTCGGCAGCAACTTGCATAGCGTAGGTCGCAGTCTCACCCGAAGTAGTATTGGGGGATGCAAGAACCAAGTTTCTACATCTAGAGACTAGTGTGATGTCTTTCAGTGCCTTAGATCTGCTTCCACGCAGATTGTTAGTCTTCTAGGGCTCTTTACTGTAACTAGGATAAAAAGATTCCAAACCTTCGCAAAGGTCCACAATCAAACTTTGCGGACCTTAAGCTAACGATCTACCTACTTTCGTGCATCAATAAACTACCCTAGATTTGAGTTCATGAAGATCTACTTAATTCATCCGGAAACATAACATAAACAACTTTTAACTTCGTGAAATTAGACAACCATTCATATCATGCATTATTAAGATAGATTTAGTGACTGTAGAATTCATTCATTATTTCATAAAATATATCATTAAGCGACAAAATATAACATAAATAGATTCACAGAAATACACTCTTTCAAAAACAGTATTTATTGATCTTCTGTTCTCATATTACATACTCTTCTACCCTACGCACACATCTGCAGGGGTCTACGTAGTCAGCTACAGACTCTACCTAGGCCTCTTTCACACTCAGTTGTAGGAGCCATCCCTTCTTCACCCAAGCACAGGAAGCAGAGCCTTCCTGCCTTAGCACTTGCCCAAGACAACAAAAATCTTTCAGCGTACCCAATTCTCTATCAAAAGTTATCTCTAAGACTTGCTATGACTCAACTATTTATAGCTTTCCTTCATACAATACCATGGTCCATGGACCATGGGAGAGTCTAAAAACCAACCAAAAACAAGGGTTAAGATCCTTTTGACTCCTATCTATCTATGCACTCTACATCCTCATATCGCGGAGACTTCACATTATTTTTACAAAATTGGGTTACATTAATCCAAACACTAACCCTAGGGACCCTATCCCAATAGGCCCCCAACACAAATATCGTGACTCTCCCTTGAGTCACTCAGTTGGTGGCGTGATCTTGTTGCTAAGACCACCCAACTCAACCTGTATCACTGCCATTTCTACAGTGCTCTGTGCCACTGCCTGTTATACCTCTTCGACTAATTTCTTAGTTTTTGGCCCCTCCACTGCGAGGCGCATGGTCCTCTATGTCTAATGTAATCATTTGAGCTTATCCTGAAGTGACGAAGTAAGATGACAAGCTTCCTCTATGCATGTATGCAATCTGGCCTTCAACAAAGGCCTCCTTCCTCTGTAAGTCATCCACTTATGTGAGCAAATGCTTGCCCTCTTGTAGATTCCCGAGGCATTGCGCTGGCACCAAAGTGCACACAGCCACTCATACCTCATCATGCTATCATTGTGTCTCTCGAACATCCATGTTGAGATTCTGCAGGTTTGGTCCTCCTACATATTCATCCATAACTCCATCGTGGCATCAAACATCGAAGAGAAGTCATTAACTGCATTGTCCAATGTAGTCATGCCCTCCTTTATTGCTACTCCACGCTACTCCTAAACCTCTGGCAGAGTCATTGGCTACAACTTTAACTGATCTCAATGAATTTCATTTGGAAATCAAAAGTCACCTTATCGACTTCCTCCTTTGAAGCATGTATTGTAGCAGCCAATTTCCTCACTTTGGCTGAGGTCTCTGCATCCACTGGTATATTTAGTTCAGGCACTGACTTGCAGGCCTATGTGATTGTTGTCTCAAAGTGCTGATGGTGTGTCTGAAACTCTTCCTTTTGCTTTAGTTCCTGAGTTTTCTCTATGAACAGTTGTTCATTTTTTACCTTAAACTCACTGACGACAGTGAGTACGCATTGCTCCCTGATCCTCAATTCTTTTGACACCCCCTGATGCAATACATGGAGGGTATGGAGTAGCAACATGACTAAAATCAGCCCCATGTCCTTAACTATATTAATCACAGCACGATCCTCTTTTGATTCTGCGTGAATGGACCCCTTTGGCAATGGAATGACTCTAAGGTCCAGAGTCAATTCTAGCTCTGCAACTATGCTACTTCCCTGTGTCAGGCACTCTTGCGCTCCACTCGCCTGCCTGATACCTGCCTGGATCCTGTTCGCCTAGATCTGTAGCTTGCACAAATCCTTTTGGACGCTCCCTAGTGTCTGCATATATTGTTGCTCAAATTGTTGCAGCACCTTAGTTGTCGTGTCTCGTATATTGTCTCCGATCTCATCGGGATCACCTTTGGTCAGCATCATGGGATCGATATGTGTCTAATTGTCAGACTTATGCTTTTTCCATTGTCCACCGTTCTACTCCTATCCACATCTGTTCAGGATGAAATGAGTACTCTGCTCCTCACCATCACCTCCTCCCTACTCTGAGAGCTCTTTCTTGTTGGTGTGATGCGAATAAACCTTTCCACCCTCCTTTGTATCATGTCATTCCTTCTCTCCCTACTATTGAGTAGTGCATTCTTTCTCCATCCGTTCTTTCTCTGAAGCTACCTTAGCCGCTTCCTTCTTCTTTTGTTTAGTCAAGGTGCACACAACCTTTTGAGCAACATCCTTCCACTTCTGCACAATAGAGATCTCTGCACCTTTTCTTGTTCCCACATCCAGCGTCGTAGGGTCCCACCACTCTACTGGCCAATGCCTACAACTTCTTGCACATCCGTCTTGGACACCAAATAAGACAGAAAATGCCATGTCTTCTCAGGGTCCTTCCGTGCGTGGATTGACACATTGTGAAAATCAGCCTTGAACTCCGTGTAGGCTTCCAATTGTTTGAACAAGGTTGGGGACAACCTTGGCCTATTTATAACCACCATATGAAGGTCCATTTCCACTAGGATCCAAAAAATATTTGTCTCCTTGACTAGCACCTAATATTTTGTAGACCATAGCGAGGTGAACCTCGCTGCTTCGGGAAAAATGTTCCCTGTGCGGAGGAAATTGGATATCCTCCGACAACCTCTAAGCAACTAAGACGATTGAGAATAAAATCCAAGCATAATGAAATGGCTTGCTTTCCTCCTAAGCTTCTCGATAGTTTTTGAGGAACTCTTGGCAGAGATATTTGCACCAATTATACTGCAGACACTTCGCACATTGTGCAACAGGTGACACTACCAGCGCCAGAACTTCGTCCACGTTGCACTTCCTCGTGATCTTGCTTATAAGGATTTGGGTAGTGAAATGTACTACCTGGTCTTGAATTGACGGGATAGATTATCCTCACAAAGTTTTCATAAGACCATACTCCTTCTTCATTTTATTAGCTAGTTCCTTTCCCCATTTTCCCTCCAAACTCCTTGGTAGGGTTTGCGCCTTTGTTAAGCAATTTCGTTATCCCGTGGATCAACATGTATGTTATTGGAATGGGCTGCCCAAGCCACATAATCCCATCACGCACTAGCATGAGGAGCTGGCACACACACACCGTGTTGATAATTGAGCGGTGATAGTGTGGCACTAAGAGCATGTTCAGCAGCCCCGCCTGCTCAACACTGCGAACCCACTTCATGGATTCCAACATCATAACCCTCGTTTCTTCATAATATATCTTTGTCATATACTCATGGGTCACCAAGTGCAGGAAATTTTCATGGTCTGTGAAGTCCCAGTCCTCCATTTTGAAGACTAGAATTCGCGCTAACCTGGGACCTTCAAATTCGACTTGCTCAGGCAGCAGGGGTGTCAATATTGTGAATTTCTGAGAATCGGGATCCTTGGGCACTTTAGTTTTTCCCTTCCATGGAGGGTTGTACTCAGGAAGCCTTGAAATATGCTCGATTCCCTCAGCATCGACTTCTTCCACACCTTGGTATTATTCTTCTTCTAAATCCACCACTTTCTCGGTTTATTTTTCTTTTTTCTCCTTTTGCCGCACCTCTAGATTTTTCTTTGGTGCCAGTGACTTCTTATATTTTTCCTTAGAGATTGAGTTTTTTTCCCTTGCGGCCGGTTGTGTCCCTTTTGTGGCAGTTTGCTTTGGCCTAGGCGACCTCGGTGTCATAGGCACAACAGGCGTAGCTTCCATACTGGTTACTTCGGAGCTTGGCGCGTTAGAAACAACATCTTTTGAGCTTATGGCTTCAGGAAAGTTTGTAAATTTCATCTTCTCAATGAATCGCTCTCACGCTATTGCAGAGTAGTTTGCAAATGAGGGGCATGTCACAAATTCTTTCCAGAATGCACGATTCATACGCTTGAGACAGTAAAAAGCGCAAGCAACTCTTAGAATTTATAGTGTTCTTCATAGGACCAACATGCGTAATTTATAGGGGGTTTTGAATTCAAATCCGACCGTTGCCCCCAAATTTTAATATTAAATGCCCCTTTGGCGACATATCTCTAAAGATTTTCACAATAAATAGCGCCTACCTGCTCCCCTTAACTATTTTTTAGCCATCAAATCATGAATAGTGACCTCAATGGTTACCTTTGGACCTGCCTACGTGACACCATATGCTATGGCACAGCTTCTCCTTTCGCACCCTTGCCATCCATCGTGTAGCCTCCCCACCAAGATTTTCCTTGAGTCGGGCAGCGTAGTTTATAGTCTCGCAATCCCTTGCAGCTGCCTGGATTACTGAGACTGTCTTGTTGCCATATAGTCATCGCGCAGGGGTAGGATCCCTTATGTATAGCTTAAGTCTACTTTCATTCACTTTTCTAGGGAAAGGTTCCCCATTTAGCTTCGCGAGCTGAACTACGCCACCATTCGTGATCTCCTTAATAACATATGACCCCAACCAGTGCATTTTAATTTTTTTTGGAAACTTCATGAACTTGTTATCATATAAAAACACCAAATCATCTAACTTGAGCGTGCGTAGCTTAATGTGCTTATCATGCCATGCTTTTTCGCGTTCATTTTGCACTTGCTGATGAAATCCTGTTAGGAAACGGTCTTCCTCTAACTCTATGATCTAAGCGAGCCGTTCCTCCAAGGTCTCGTGGTCCACCATCCTAGTCAAGGATTCAATCCTTAAAATGGGCACAATGTATTCCATCGGCATGACTACTTCAATTCCATAGACCAGCCTAAATGGTGTTTGTCCTGTCAATTTCTTGCAGGTTGTTCTATAAGCCCCTAATATTACAGGTATACGCATGTCCTAGTCATTACTCTATGCATTGCATACCTTTGTCAATGTGTGCTCCAAGATCTTATTAAAATCTTCCACCATTTCATTCGCCTGTGGATGATAGGGCATACTCCTCTGATGATACACCTAAAACTCTTCCAACATCATGTTGATCGTTTCATTCAAAAAATGTGTACCCCTATCACTCATCAAAATATTTGGGCATCCAAACCTTGTTAAGACATACTCAAAGAGAAACTTCGTAGCAATGGTAGTTGTACAGTCCCTCACTAGCTACACTTCCACCCATCTGGTTAAATACTTCGTTGCAGTAATAATATACTATGTTCCCATGTTCTTTCCTGGTGGTTGTATGGGACCTATAAAATCAATGGCCCATTTCTCAAATACCTACGATGAAACTTGGGGATTAAAAGGAAATTCATCCCTTTGCGAAGGTTGCCCCATCCTTTGGCAAGCATCGCATGCCTTACAATATGCCTTATAATCCTTGTGTAACATTCACCACGATAACCAAGTGCGTAAAATCTTCTGCGTGGTCACTTTTCCTGCATAGTGGCCTCTTGCCACTCCTCCATGTGCTTCAGCTAGGATACTCGTGTGTTCAAACTCCAGAACATACCTTCGCAATATCTCATCTATCCCCATCTTATACAAATGACCCATAATTACTGAAAAATCTGCAGCGTGAACTACTAACTCCTTCTTTTGTTGAGTGGAATATCCTTCTGGAGCTGTTCTCATTGTTAAGAACTAAATAATGTCAGCAAAATGATCATCTATGACACGCACCACAAATAATTGTGCGTCTGGTGTTCCTTCCTGCAAGCTACTGGGTTCTTCGCCTGTTTTGATCCTTGATAGATGGTCTAGACCTGCATTTAACCTTCCATGCTTCACAATCACGTCGAAGTCATACTCCTGGAATAATAGCAACCGTGGACAGATCTTCGCCCCCAACACTATTGACTAGGTACTTCAGCATAGAGTGATTTGTATACATGTTAAAGTGTTCACCCAACAAATCATGTCTAAATTTCTACAATGCGTAGACCATTGCCAGCCCTTCGCTCTCTGTGGTGGAGTAATTCTTCTCAGCTTTGGATGTCTTTCTACTCACAAACACTATTGGATGATCAATCTCGCCTTCTCCTACTTGGGTTAATACATCTCCAAGTGCAATAAAGGAGGTATCATAAATGCACATGAAACTCCTTTTTCTAGTCAAGAAACACCAAAATAGGTTTTTCCACCATCTTCTCCTTCAAGACATCCAAGCTGCACTCAGAGTCTTCATCCCAACAAAACATTGCATCCTCTTTAGCCATTTTTACATCGGCACGGTTATCTGGGCATACGCCTTGATGTACTTTCTATAGTACCCAGAGTGTCCCAACATCATGTGTAGTTGTTTCACATTCCTAGGGGGTTCCAAATTCACAATAGTGAATATCTTTGCAGGGTCCACCATCAATCCCTGCTTACAGACAATGTGGCCAAGCAAAATCCCAAAAGGCACATAGAATATACACTTCTTTATGTTTAGCATGATCTGATACATTCAACACGTATCCAGCATGAGGCACAAACTCGCAACATGGCGCTTCACCAACCCAAACATGGTCCAATCATCAAAATATACTTCCAGGAACTTATGAATAAATTATTTGAACGCCGTGATCACTACCCATGAAAAGATTGTAGCCATGTTCTTCAACCCGAATGGCATAATTGTATATTTGAAGCAACCCCACTCCGTCGCGAAGGTTGTTTTGCTTCAATCCTCCGGTGAAATCTTTATTTGATGATAACCTGAAAATCCATCAGTGGATGAATATGCTTCCTAATCGCCAACATTTTCTAATACTTCATTAGTAAATGGTGTCGGAAATGGATAATGTACACAAGCATCATTCAACTTTTGCAGATCTACGAATATGCAGATTTCTCCCTTCTATTTCTTTTCTTGGACCACCATTGGGCTTACCCAATCAGATTCTTCTACAGGCTCAATAATGCTAGCTTCTAGCTTATCCAGTTCGAGGCACACCTTTTCCTTATACTTTGGATTCAATCGATAAGGGCACCACTTAATAGGATTCACATCCGATTTCAATGTAATCTTCATAATGCCTAAATCTCTGACAATACCTTTCAAATGAAAACTTCTTGGAAAATAAGTCTTGGTACTCGTGTAGCCGCTCAGCTACCTTATCAACTGTATCTTCATCTCAATAATCTCCTATCTTCGCGAACTTGGGTTCTTCTTCATACCCAATGTTTACCTACCAAGTCTTTAGAAGCTCAGATATATCTGGGTTCACTACCTTCGGTCCTTCAACATTGCACTGTCCTTCAGTCTCAGGGACGGTAATATTCCATGGGTCATCCTCTTCTTCAGCAGTGACATTATACCATTCGAGTACATGGCACAACTGTGTACTCCAATTTGGTTGAGTCCATTCTACCAGTTCCTTAGGTGTTCTGAATATAACTACTTTTATTTCTAGCAACACTTCATCAATAATCTCAAATTCATCCTCAAATCTGAAAGTTAACAGAAAACCTTCTTTTAAAAGATCCCATTCTGCAGTCCCATGGCAAAGCTTAATCTCCAAATACCAATGGGGATTGTATCTAGCGTATGAAAGAATATACGCACCCACTCTAGCTGTGGTTCTATTCCCCAGGTTTTAGTCCATCGTGCTAAGTGATCATGTGGATCATCTTTCCCACTATATTTTTCTTTCATCTTGGTATTAACATAGCTGAACCTTAGCTTCATCATTCTTCAGTACTCTCTCCATCTAGAAAAGCTTTCCTTGTGCGCACCCCACCAACAGGTAGGCATAGTATGCAATGCCAACTTCAGTTCCTGGAATCGATGCTCTTATGGTACTTCCTTTTCAAATTCATCTAAAAACAATTCCACTTCAGTCAATCCATCATAATGCATAATATTTCTTACATCAGTAAAAACACACCTAAGCGACTTGGTCATCATATTGCATCAAAATGTAGATACTTCATGCAACTTATTCTACCAATTATCAAGATCCTCATCTGAATTTGAAGTGCAAGAGTTATTCCTGTCCCACGCGATTCGTCTGTCCGCTGTAGGATTGATCCAATCCTCATCTTGCGTAGTTATCTTGTATACATGATCGAGATCATTGTCACTTTCTACATAGTCGCGCAGAGGTTTAGTATAATTCGCTCCCTCTGTAGGGTCTAATGGCACTATTACCTTGAGTGACTTCTTCTCAAAGGACATCTTTTGCTTCTTCAATTTGATTACCCCATTCATATCAATAGCCTAGTTGATTCCTAGTAGTGCAGGGTATGGTTATTGTCATCCACTATCTCAATGACCTCAACATCATCTAGCGCACTTTCTCCCTCAATATCCACCATTACACCATACAAGTGCCCCATTGGAATAATATTTTGTTGACTTTCCATGCACAACTGAATAGGAGACCAGTACAATGCAGGTCTCCCTATCCTCTCCCATGTTTTTTTAGGCAAGACATTTGCATCAGATCCCAGATCTAAGATAACTTGATCCATTTCGTGTTCACCTATCTGTGTGGTTAACCTCATTTCATTCCCTGTTCGTGCCTTATGCTTGCCAATCTTCCTCACTATGCATTGCTCCGTAGGAGTATTTTCCTTATTGGCACATTTGTCTATTAAGTCTTGCAGTCTTTGAATTGCTTTCTAATCACGCAAAAGCTTCATACAAGTCTTCAAAAAGGTAGCTAGTATTGAAGGATCTACTTCTTGCATCGCATTAGTCTCCAGCAACTTCTCCTGACTTCCTGAGGTGGAGGTCTCAGCAAAGTTCTTCTTTGCTTCCAAGAAGGTCTCTTTAGCGCAGTTCAGATCAAAATCGAGTTCCTTCTCAACAACCTTCTTCTCTTGCATATTTTCCATAAGGACCAGACATTCCTCTATGACATGATCAAACTGTTGACACTACTAACATGAGGGATGTGTGGGATTTAGACAATCGTACACAAAATTCCTTGCTTCACCACAGTTATAGCAAATTATTGGCCCACACCCTTGCCCTGGTCCAATGCTTCTTCCTTGTCCTCGGCCTTGGAATCCACTAGGTGCTGCTCCTGCACCTTGATCTGAAGGTCGGTTTTTTGCATTCATTATGTATGTAGGGGTTTTATCCATCATCAACTCATAACTTCTAAAATGGCATTCATCATGCCCTACAAACTTACAAAAATTGAAAAATAATTGTTGGGGGGTATTTACAAACTTCTGCAATAGATGACAATTATCAGTAGCATGTTGTCATGTGACTTGACAAATAGTGCACCATAGTGCAGTTCCCATGCTCATCCCAATATTAATATTTGGTTTCAGGGGTATAGGTCCTCCCCCTATAATGTTATTCTTAAAGACCGGGAAATGGTCCTTATCATGTCCATGGCTTTTACATTTTAGACACCAGATCTTAGTGCACACCTACGACTGAGCTTCCCATCCTTTCTTCAAGTTCTGTAACTCCAAGTGTAGGCTCTCCAGCTGTGAATGAATTTGTTGGATCCCAAGGTTCATATCCAAAATAGGTGATGCATGCAGCCTCATCGCAATCTCTAAGGCTCCTGCTTGCATTTTTGTCTTCTACTGTGATAAAGGTTTTCTTAAGTGTGGAAAATGTGATGCTATAAACCAATCGCGATGCTGGGTATCTGAGATTTTCATGTTAGCCTGCCTGATCTAGTACTTCAACCTTTGATCAAAGTCCCAAGGGGTCTCATCAAATCTCATTCAGATCTCCTTAAATTCAATTACTGACTGCGCCTTTGACTTTGGCCTACTGAACTCTTTTTTTAAAGCTAGCAGGATATCTACCAATGATGCGTTGGGGTTATCAGTGCAATACTTTATATACCAAGTTAATGCGTAGTCTTGAAAGTCTATAACCAACTGTGTTTTCTTAATATTGTCATCAGTAACTTGTTGCATTGTGCATACAACTCTTGCAACAAACCAAAATTGTTCTGGGTCTTCATCACCCGTTCCTTTAAAAATCGACATGTTCATCGTGTTTGCCATGTTGAATGGTGGAATTGGAGGTGGAGGAGTTGAAGGCATAGCTATATAAGGTGGAGGTGGAGGTGGAGATGGAGTGGATGGATGAGATATCCTTGGAATACCTTGAGTTATTAACTGAATGGTGCTTCATGGTGTAGTTAACACCGACCCTTCATTGTCACTTGAAGGGGGTTCAATGAGTGGACTATACTCTGGGTTATATCCTCTGTTTCTTCTAAAGAGTCTCCCACTTCGCGTAGACCCAAACATCAAGGTAACTACATAACCTTCTTTTCACATAATAGAATTTTAATCCAAGTGCTCAATGACCTTAAGTACTTACCTCGCAGTCCTTTGAAGAATCTTCGCTATAGCTAACTAATGTGTCAACTCCAAATTCAGTAACGAATCCTCCCAGAATTTGATCAAGCCAATGATCGACAGCCGGCGTGATCTTGTTTTCAGAGGCCTCTAGTCATCGCACCAATTCTAGAGTCCACACTATAGTACTATCGAGCTTCCACCTCCCTTGACTATCTGCCAATTTAGCTAATCACTCATATAATTCGAATGGAAAAGTGCAAAAGAAAATTTTGTGGACCTCTGTATACAGATATCTATTCAAACAATCTACCTTCGACAGGCATGCATTCTTGTTTTCTTGAACTGAAAACTCGTAAATCTTCTAATCTAACCACTTTTCAATGTCTCTCTTAGTCAGATTCCAATGATGTGACATCACACATCTCTTAAACAGATCTTGGTCCCGACAGCAGAACCATTTGTTGGCTTAAGGGGTCCTGACTCAGGTTCGAAGTTATTTGCACCAACCAACAAAACCATACACTATTGGTCCTTTCAGCAAAAACCTGTGTAGCACAGGCCGTAGTCTCACCCGAAGAAGTATTGGGGAATATAAGAACCAAATTTCTGCATCCAGAGATTAGTGTGATGTCTTCCAGTGCCTTAGATCTGCTTTCGCGTAGATCGGTAGTATTCTAGGGCTCTTTACTATAACTAGGTTAAAATGGCTTCCATACCTTCGCTAAGGTCCATGATCAGCCTTTGTGGACCTTAACTTGATGATCTACCTACTTTCACACATCAATAAACTACACTATATCTAAGTTTGCGTAGATCTACTTCATTCATCAGGAAACATAACATAAACAACTTTTAACTTCACGAAAGTAGATAACCATTCATATCATGCATTATTTAGATAGATTTAGTGACTTCACACATCATTCATTCAATATTTCATAAAATATATCATTAAGTGACAAAATATAACATAAACAGATTGACAAAATACACAGTAATTCTTTCAAAAACAGTCTTTATTGATCTTCAATTCTAAGATTACAGACTCTTCTACCCTACGCACACAATTGTAGGGGTCCGCACACTCAATTACGGACTCTACCCAGGCCTCCTGTGCACTCAGTTGCAGTAACCTTCCCTTCTTCACCTAAGTGCTGGAAGAAGAGCCATCTTGCCTTAACACTTTCCCAAGACAACAAAAACCTTTCAGTGTACCCAATTTTCTATCAAAAGTTATCTCTAAGACTCGTTATGACTCAACTATTTATAGTTTTCCTTCATACAATACCATGGTTCACAGAACATGGGAGAATCTAAAAACCGACTAAAAATAAGGGCTAAGACCTTTTTGAATCATATCTATCTGTGCACTCAACATCCTCATATCATGGAGAATTTACATTCTTTGTACAAAAACTTTTACAAAATTGGGTTAAATTAACCCCAAAACTAACCCTATGGATCCTATCCCAACACTCCACCAATGACCGCACAATATTTCCTTGAACAATCACATGACACTATGTCATACCGCACAAATATCTTTCTAACATTCATGTAGTTGAGATAGATATGTGTGGTTTGAGTCTATCTCAACTAGCAGTGGATTTTGTCGTATTTGAGATCCAAAACCCCTTTGTTTTTTTTTTGCAACTAGTAAAATCAAAATATACAATCAAGAATAATTAAGTAAAATTTACCTCACATAGTATAAGTAGGGGAAAAATTCACTTAGACTCATAAATTTAATTTAATTAGAGGTCCAACACCACCATAGCTAGATTTTTTTTTGCTTTCCATTTAAAAAAAATTACATAATTTGTTTCAAAGCAATCATATAATTCTAGTTTAAACACTTCACACACAAAGAGGTCTCACTCAAAAGTATAATACCATGTGTGCTCTTTTCCCTATGTTCTTACTAGCGATATCTGCAAAACAACATCATATTTTGTTTTGGTCTTGATGCTCCTATTGTAGCTACTACAACCCCCCTCCAAAAAATTTCCCATGCTTTGATTTTGGAGCCTCCCTTTGGTCATGTGAACTATCATTTTTAGATACCTAAGCCACCCCTGGTATTATTTTCCTAAGTTTCAAGTTTTCTTCTTGGAGTTCTAAGTGTCGCAACCTCTCACTCCTTCATGCCTAGATTGTGATATCATAAATTTCCATTCCCTTGAATAGCTACTAGGCACTTCATGATGACACTCATTCCTTGTCGATGGTAGGTGTTCAACTTCTAAAGACAGAGAATGCACATTTTGTGAAGACATAATTAGGAAATTCTCTACTGACACTAATTGTGTGCCTTGATATGAGGGATTGCATAGTTCCTTATGGAATTCAACTGCGTAACTCCTTGTTAGAGTGAACTGTGCAACCCCTTGTGAGAGGAAACTATGTAAATCAATTGTGGGGGGAAACTGCACACTTCCTTGAGGCAATGAACTGTGCACTCCACTGAGACAACCAGTTGCACATTCTTTTCTGCTAGTGAACTATGTAATTCCAAGAGATAGGTAATTATGCATCCCTTCAAAATAGGAAGTCCTCACTTCATGATGATAGCCCATGTGCACTTATAGATAACAGTGTGGCACCTTTTTCCGAGTTGTTATCTTACATGTGTTAATTTACTAAGTTTAGATCCTTTATTCTAGGCATGAACACTCGAAACCCTAACCCTAAATTTGTGAGTGCTCATCTATATAACAAGCCATCCTAGAGCTCAGTCTCACATTTATCTTTGGATCTCTACCTATTCTTGTGAGCATAAGGAGCTTTTGGTTTCCTTTTTGTCGCGTTTTGGGAAAGTTTCTTAACTATTGTTGTTTGCTTATTTTTCTTTCATTGTTGTCCCTTTTTCCTTCGCAAGTGTCATTTTGGCCTACATAAACAAAATCATTTTAGTTATTATTAGCTTCTGCATTTGTTGTTTCAGTATTTTTATTCTTCTTCTATAGTTTCACTTCGCATTCCATGTCTTTTCGTATGCAAGTAATAATTTTTGTTGGGTATATTAATGCATGCTTTTCTTCTTACTTTCATTATATTTCTTGCTCAAAGTGAATGATTTTTTGGATGAATATTGAGCTGATCTACATCCTTCCTCCCCACAATCATGTGATCTCAAGCCTTACCTCTGTCGAAGAAAACTGTGCAATTCCTAGATCCTCCTTCCCTCTCCAAATGTGCATTGCACAATTCCACTCACTAGATGAACCCTCTTGCCCACTGTTACTGCAAATAACACAATCCTGGGCCCCATGTGAACACTGCACATTCCCATCCAGTAGTGAGGCCTCCGCTTGTCCACTACAAATATGCATTGTGTAGTAGGGAAGCCTCTATCCACTAGTAACTTCACATTATGTAGTCATAAGTCACAGTCCCTCTCTCTTTCTTACTCAAACTACGAAGTCCTCCTTCTCTCACTATGCAGTGTGCATTTCCAGTGACCAGTGAGTCACTTTGCCTCCCTCGTGCTCCAACATTGCACAATCCCCCTCTCATTGGATTTCTTATGCTTGTGATTGATTGATATATTAGTTTATATTTTGTGGAACTAACTTATTATTTACATGAGTGCATTTGTTTGACCAGGTACTACAAATATAGAACACATTAGCCTTTCATCATCCACCAACACCATGCCTCCTACTACAAAGAAGGGACCATCAAAGGAGGTCACAAAAATAAATATTGAGGATTTCGTGGATATTACATTGAAAAGAGTGCCCATTTTGTCAGACACTCAATGTTTTATTGATAAATATTATACAAATACATGGATAACCATCAAATATGTCTTCAATACAAACCAGTCCGCATAGGATCTAGAAGATGGGGAATTTTACGAGAATGTCAAGAATTCGGGGTTCCACAAAGTTGCCTGCATGTATCATGTGTTACCTTATGTCGATTCCATCAAATGGATACTACAGGGTCTTGACACTGAGAACATGGTGCTCGACAGTATTAGTGGGAAAAAACTTGCATCTTACTAGCCGCACGACTTACACTCGTACTACAACTTGCCCAATCCTAAGAACCATTTGAATTCCTAGTTTTATGTAGCTTGGAGTTATTTGGACACAAGGGAAGTGATTAAATCAAGGTGGCTAGAACTGACTAAGTTTTTCCAGAAGCTAGATGGTATCTATAGGAGTAAGTCTCTTGGTAAGGTTTATCAATAAATGATGGCTATGTGCTACAGGATATATCGGTAGAAGAATATTGAGTAATGTGACAAAGGTTAGATATTCATGCTTTATCCACTTGTCACAAAAGAAAAAGTATTCAATTGATCAAATATATTGGCCCAGCGGCTGAAGATTAATGTGATCAAGGAAAAAGAATTACCACAGGAAATGAAACTGCATTTCTACATGTATTCCTACTTACTAGATGGTATTTGTGTCCTCCATGAGTTCCTAGGTCTAGGTTGGAAGTGGACTCCAAGAGAACTCCCTATCAATGCTCATTATAGGTTATTGTCAAAATACAACTATATAGGAGTTTATGAAAATCTTGTTGAGAACTTCTTCATGGTATTATATTAGCATATTTTTTAAGTATACACCCCTTGCATGTCTTATGAGGCTAGAATAGTAGTTGCAGAGATATTAGATTGCTTTTCCTCACCTAAAGGCACACACATTAGAGTGTTTGGTTCTCATATGCCCCCACATCTCATGCCAAGGTATGTGACCGAGAAAGTGGTCATGTAGGAGCTTGGATACAAACTTAACATAGGTTTATCTTAGATATTGTAGAAGAATAAGAAGGCACCTTGGCCTTCTTTTCCTTTGCAAGCTGGATCCTATTGTATATTTTTACTTCTAGATTCAAACTTCTTATGTAATATGCTAGAAAAAAAGACTTGAATCTACTCTTCTCATCAACAGAAACAAAAAAAATTATCGATGAAAACACTAAGCTGAAAAGGAAGAGTTTCAATCACACATAACACAATATTTTTCTGGGGAAATCAACTGCTCAAAACCCCGAATATCTATATTACATTAAACAAAAGATCTGGGAAGAAAATACAATGCTTGTTCAACCCGAACAATCTTTGCACAAGTACAATCTATATCACTGCTTCACAAACCAGCTCAAGCCAATACTTAGCCAAATCTATTGCCTACCAAGGCCCCAATTCATTGCACAATCCCTAAGGGAATTAGCCCATATTTAATTGGCAAAATCCATCACCACAATTGTGAAATCCATCATAGACCTTCTACTAATTGCATGCACCATCTGTACAACTCGGAAAATTATACAACTGATAATACACTTTCCCTGAACTCTAATATCAACTGGCTCTTTCTTAGAAATGACAAGCATGAGTTATTTATGAGTGAATTACCAGTTAACTAGTTGAGCACTAAAGCTTCTCCCCACTGCTAGACCTCCTACTAGTTCCTCCAACAGTTGGAACTAGTTTAACTGACTTTAACTCAATTAGACAGAATTAATTAATTAAAACTCAATAATAACTCAACTTGGGCCCCTAAAATTTAGGGATCACTTTACATGACTCTAGATAGTCTTCCGACTTGAATTTACTGAGCCAACTAAGTCAACTTAACTTACTTAACTGTTACAAGTTGCTATGATAATAGAATTTCGATTTAATTTCCAATTTAATTCAAGTACAAATTAAATTAGGATTTTCTTGTTATTATTTTTAACATTCCATCTCAACAAGAAAGGGATTATCTCCTACGCCAATGCTGCCTCTGTGAAACTTGAATTTGTATCTTGATAATGCCCTTGTCAAAATATCTGCATCTTGCTCCTCTATAGGAAGGTACTCCAGTAGCATGATTCTCCTCTGCACACAATATCGTAGATGGTGATACCAAATGTCAATATGCTTGGACCGATCATGAAAAACTAGATTCTCAGAGAGTTTGATACAACTCTTATTGTCATAGTAAATCACCGTTGGATCCATCTGCTGATAGAAAAAACTAACAAGAATCTTCCTCATCTAGATAGCCTCACAAGTTTCATGACTAGCAGTCATGTACTCTACTTCTGTTGAACTAAGTGCAACTGATCTCTACTTCCTGTTGTACCAAGAAACTATTGTTGACCCAATACTAAAGATTCCACCTGATGTGCTCATCTTATCATATGGACTCCCTCCCCAATATGCATATGTGAAGCCTTGAAGCTTCACTTCCTCTGACTGTCTGTACCAAAGACCAAACTCAGTGGTGCCTCTAAGGTATCTCAACACATGTTTGGCTTCCTTCCAATATAGTTTGGTTGGCTTAACCATGGCTTGAATAAGATGGTTAATTTCATAACACATGTCCGAGCATGCGTTCACAAAATACATGAGTGAACCCAGAAGTTGTCTATAAATCTAGCCTCCACCACTTCTCCTGAAGTAGCATCCTCCTTCCCCATGGGTTTACTGCTCTCCATGTGGAACTTCTTCAGTATCTCATTGGCATACTTTCCCTAAGAGAAAGACACTTCCTCATCTCCTTTCCATACTTCCATATCAAGAAAGTAATGCATGGGCCCCAGGTCCTTCATTTCAAACTCTCTTGCAAGTCTGATCCTCTTTGCATTACTTGATCAACTTCTCATCACCTTTCATAATCAAATTGTTGACATATAAAACTATAATAAAAAAATTACCTTCAACCACAATATGGTAAAGGTTTAGATCTACTTCACTTTTGGTGAAGCCCAACCCGGTGAAACAACTATCAATTGTGGTATAACAAGCATGGGGTGTTTGTTTCAGTCCATACAATGCTCGATTGAGTCTGCACACATGGGACTCTCTGTTGAAGGTCTCAAATCCTTGTAGCTACTCAGTGTACACCTCTTCCTCAATCATGTCATTGAGTAATGTTGTCTTTACGTCCATCTGATGTATCTTCCATTCCATCTAAGTTGATAATACTAAAATAGATCTGATTGATAAGTACCTTGCTATAGGAGAAAACGTCTCATCATAATCAATTCCCTCCACCCGAGAGAACACTTTGGCCACAAAAATGGCCTTCTGTTTCTCCACTCTACCATCTGTTGCTTTCTTTACCTTCTAAAGCCATCTGGAACTCACCACTGACTTATCCACTAGTATTAGGACCACTTCCCAAACATTGTTCTTGATAATGGAGTCATACTCCTCAACCATGACATCAACGCATATTGGTTGCTGCACTGCTTCTTCGAATGAGGATGGCTCAATCTCTACACTCTCGCTCATTAGATCCATGTAGCGAGTGTACCAATATGGTGACCTCCTCTGCCTGTGTTGTGATGTGGGTGCCCCCACATTCTCTCTAGCATCATGCATCAATCTTTCATCCTCTCTGGTGCACTTCCTTCCATCTCTGGAAATCTTTGCATGAGTGGGTGCTTCCACTCTCTGCTCTTCTACATGTTGTTGCTCCACATCATCCTGAGGTTCCTCCTTTGGAGATAAAATTTCCTCTTATGCATGTAACTGAACCTCCCTCTCAAGGGAACATATCATGGCCTTTTCTTCATCGAACTTTACATCTCTTTGAACCACTCTCATCCTTCTAGATGAAAAGTACACCCGATAGTTGTGAGGTGTATCAGTGTACCCGACAAACATGCCCAACTCAGCTGTTGGCTCTAGATTTTTCTGTGCATCTTTGGTAACATGGAAATAGACTAGTGAACCAAAGATCTTGAAGTGTGCCAAATCTGGTTTCTTCCCTCAAAAATCTTGTTTTGTTATACTCATTCCGAGAATTCAATGAGGGATTTTGTTATGCAAATAAACAACTGTGTTGCATGCTTCAACCCACAATTGCAATGGGAGGCTCTAATCATGTAACATCATCTGTGTCGCTCCCACAATACTTATGTTCTTCCTTTCAGCCACCTCATTCTTTTGTGGGTTATGAGGTGCTATAAACTCCCTTCAAATGCCCTCTGATGCACAAAAGTTCTTGAACTCATTTGACACATAATCTCCACCATTGTCACTCCTGACAGCTTTAACTTTCCTACCAGTATCTTTCTCAATAAGTGATTTAAATTCACAAAACTTACCGAACGCCTGATATTTCTTCTGCATGAATAAAATCCAACACTTATGAGAAAAATCATAAAAAGATATTACATAATACATGTGCTTGGCCATGGATGTTGTCGAGAACGGTCCACACACTTGAGTGAACTCGATCAAGGATTGTTTGTGCTCAACTGTCCTTGTCATGAAAGGAAGCTTTGGTGTACTTCCAAAATGTACACCCTTTGCATGTGTCTCTCTGCTCTAGTGTACCCTTGGGAAGTCTTGTAGAAATTTGTTGCATGATCTTCAAAGCTCCATGGTGCAAGTGACCCAATATTCTATGACACAACTCACCAATATCTTGACTCTGCACCTTCTCTGCTTTAGTGCTCAAATTAGTGTAGACTTCTACATCCAACTTGTAGAGGTTCTTCACCCAAACCCCAATCCATTTCACATTTCTTGAGGCTATGTGATGAAGTAAAGCCTTTCCCTTACTAAATGACACATCATAGCCTCGATCCTCCAGCATGGAAACATAAACCAAGTTCTTCTTCAAACCTGGAACATACATCACATCTTTCAATTTGAGGGGAGAACCAAACTCCCTCTGAAACCTAAAAATATCGATGTCATCTTCCATCTTGATGTGCATCTGGAGGTCCTTATCCTCCAAGTCACTGAAGAACTCCTTGCTTCTAGTCATGTGGAATGAGGCCTCACTATCCAGGTACCACACACTACCCATCACTGATGTCACCATGTAAGCGATGAGGATGAAATCCAGTTTTAAGTTTGAAGCAAGAGCTTCACCTGTTGCTCCTCCCGAGGGCTTCTTATCGACCTTCTTGTGCGAACACTTTGTGGCATAGTGTCCTATCTCATGACAATGAAAGAATTTTACTTTTGACGCATCCTTCTTATTTTTCACCCTAACAAGAATAAGATTTGGAAAGGGATGACTTCCCCTTCCCTTTCTTTGCCTTACCAGCTAAGGCACAATTCTCCTCATCATCATGCTTAGATGAGGAGCCATCTCTGATCTCTTCTTGTACCAAGTCAGACCAAAATTACTCCCACTCTAGTAGCTTCTCCCTTCCATTAACTTATTCCTAGTAGCTATGCCAACTCTTGGGAAGTCCTAGAAGTGTTAGGCTGACTAGATCATCTTCTACAACAGTAACCCCAACACTTTGAAGCTCATCCTAACATTGGGTGAACTTGGTCAAGTACTTCAGAATTGAGTTGCCCTTCTCCATCTTTATATTTTTGAGTTTTCCTTTTAGTGCCAGCTTCCTATGGTCACTTTTGTTTTGAAATAGGTTCGTCAAGGCCTTCCACATAGCATATGGCATTTCCTTGCCATGGAGATTCAAGACAATATGATCTTAAACTCCTTTTAGGATAATTCTTCTTTCCTTTGCCACACACTTTCTCCATTTTGCCAGATCCTATGCATCAACTATTGGAGACTTAGGAATATCATTATCAATGAATTATTTAAGCTCTTTGTCTTCCAACACTACCTCCATCCTATCCTTCCAAGCTATGTAATTCGAGTTTCCCTCCAGGGCATATTCAAGTCTCAAACCATAGAAAGACATAATGTTGGCTGAAGTATGAATTGGGAATTTAAATTCTCTTGCAACCACAAACTCATATTCTCTTCTAAAGTGAATTCATCTCTGATACTGTTTAGATTTTTACTTGTAGATTCAAAATGCTTATGTAATATGCTAGAACAAAAGAATTGAATCTACCTTACTCATCAACGGAAACAAAAAATTGATCTATGAAAACAGTAAGTAGAAAAGGAAGAATTTCAATTGCAAATAACACAATGTTTTCCTCAAGAAAGCAACTGCTCAAAACCCCCGACTATCTATTTTGTATTAACTAGAAGATCTAGGAAGAAAATAAAATGCTTTTTCAACCCGAACAATCTCTACATAAGTACAATCTATCGCACTGCTTCACAAATCATCTCAAGCAAATACTTAGCAACATTTGTTGCCTACCAAGCCCTTACTTCCTTGTGCAATCACTAAGGGAATTATTCCATATTTAATTGGGAAAATCCATCACCACAACTGTGAAATCCATCATAGGCCTTCTACTGATTGCATGCACCATCTGTACAACTCAAAAAATTATACAACTGATAGTATATTGTCCCTGAACTCTAATATCAACTAGGTATTTCTCAGAACTGACATGCATGAGTGAATTATCAGTGAACTGGTTGAGCACTAAATCTTCTCCCCACTACTAGACCTCCTACTAGTTCCTCCAACAGTTGGAACTAGTTTAACTGACTTTAACTCAGTTAGACTGAATTAATTAATTACAACTCAATAATAACTCAACTTGGACCCATAAAATTTAGGGATCACTCTACATGACTCTAGATAAACTTCCAACTCGAATTTACTGAACCACCTAAGTCAACTTAACTTAGTTAACTGTTACAAGTTGCTATGAGAATATAATTTCGATTTAATTCCCAATTTAGTTCAAGGACAAATTAAATTAGGATTTTCTTGTTGCTATTTTTAACACCTATGTGTTACAGATCCATTTTGGCACATCACTCCCATCATTCATATCAGTACCATTAGGGCTCATCAAACCCTAATTCAGTTGCTACATGCCCTAGACAAGTCACCTCTTTGAATGCCTCCTTCCCTAAGAGTTCTTTGGCCTGAAATCCTCTGAAATTGCCTCCTTGAGGGACCAATGCAGCCTTGGACAAGGGTAAGTGCGCTTCAGTGCAGGTAGGCCCATGTTAGGGTGCTTTGTAGAACACCTATGCCCACTTTGACTTGCATTGGGCGAGATTGAGCAAAATACACATAGGGTTCTGGGAATATTCTTATCTTCTAGAGCCATCTAGAAGATTCCCAGACTTATCATCTCCTATGATCTCAAAAATGGATGAGGAATGAGTTAAATTACCTCCTATCCTCTCATCCCTTCCTCCATGGAAACTAACTCTAAGTTTGGAAGGCCATTCAATACCCTCATTTATGACAAAACTTCCTCCTTTGGCCTATAAATTGAGCACTCATCTAAGTGATCAGGGGCTAGAATTTGAGAATTTGTAAGGAGATACTGTTGAAGTGAGAATTGAGATTGTATGTGAGTAATGTTATGCTGCCAGAGTGTTGTGCTATTGATGTGATGTTGGTTGGAATGCAAGGTGGAAGAGTGACAATGGATCAAAATTCATGGTTGTAGTTCTTCCTTCTACTTAATAAAGTTGTTTACACCTTTTTCCATATGCTTATCTTGATATATGATGTTTATATGTGTGAATGTATCTGATTCCATTTACTTGTATTTGATAGATCTCTTGCTTTGATTGGTTCTTTGTCTTCTGTTTATGCTTGCAGGTACTTTTTGAGTGAGTTAAGTTCGAGAAGGAGCGATGGGAGTCAAACAAAGGAGACAAAAGGAAAGTGAAAGAACAAGTAGGTCATTTGATTCCCTTTGTCTTACTTATCATTTATAGAAAAATGATAAGCACTTTAAATCTATTGTTTTAGGTATAACTACCTACCTAGAGAATTAGTATTTATCCGTAGATACCAAATTCCTCATAACAAATTGGCGACTCTGCTGGGGAACGATCATCATTACGGGTGGTTTACCTTCATCCTAGTACCCTCTAGTAGACTCTACTTACTTCCATTGAGTTTCTTTCAGCCTTTTGAAGTGTTTTTTGGTGAAATTTGTGCTTGTAAGCCCCTAGGATGGCCTCTCTGGCACCAGCGTAGGCTTGGTCTAGAGACAGAGCACTGCAGAGCACCCTTGGCTTGAGGATAGTGCTCTGAAGCACACTGTCTCCCATTCAAGGCTGCGCTAATCCCTCTTAGGACAAAAATCCCTCCTCTGAGTTGATTTTTTGCCAAATTTTCTTCCCTTTTTGCTTGCTGAAAGATCAATGATGGTTGTCTCTCTGAAATCAATTTGTGTTTCCTTTGCCAGCCCTACTTTGTCTTTGATTTTTTAGTGTTTCTTAAATCATTTCTTTATCACTATCAATTCATTGTCAAAGTTAGATAATAGTCAATTGATCTTTGTTCAAAAGAAAGTGTCGTAAAAGTATTCATTTCTTTCGAAATGAAACTGTCGTATAGTCCTCGTTCTTGCAAAAATATTGATTGATTCTATATGCATTAGTTTTTTTTGTTCATCATAACGTTAAGGGAATCAAAAATAAAAACTTGCATTTTGCATTGAAAAAGTTTGTGTGTGCTCATAGGAATAGTTTAGGGAAATTGCATTAGATTTATTCTTTGATTACAATAATTTGATTGCTCTATCCCTACTAGCTAAGGTTTTCATTGTCAAAATTGAATGAAAAAGAATGCTTATCATATTAGTTGCATTCTAGGAATTGAAAATACATCACTTGCTGAACCTTGAAAGGCAAATTATTAATCAAGATCAACTTAAATTAACATCAATTAACCTAATGGAGCATTGTCATCTAACGCAAAACATTTAGAGGTTCCACGCTAGAGACGTGTTCCGACATCGTAAAACATAGTAGCTGTCACTAACTTGTCTGCAATACATTTCGAGTGTGATACTTCATTCCACGTATGAGTATATTGTAGATTGTCCACATACCTTCGGGTATATAGGGTGGTGTTACAGTACGTAAAGTATATGGTAATGCTCTCACTATGCAGTTTCACATTAGACAACGCTAATATGGATTGGGCCTCCATGTACTTTCGGGTATATATGGGAGGACAACACTAGGTTGTTATCCATCCTTAAGTAATCGAGTCGGTCACCTTGTACACTGTGATACACCAAACACAACATTCGGGGAGATTGCCTACCCATACTTCTTAGTTTGCTAGGAGGTATTATGTAGTTCACAGTTGCTTGGTAAACCTTTTTGCCTAGCTTAACCCTTTTTGTTTATTTCTTTTTTGTAATAAAATCAATCAGGAATGGTGGAGGAAAATCAACCCTTACCTTGTCATTCGCGGAGAGCAACGAGTAAACTGCCTTTACCGCCCGAAGCTACACCTATCCGGTCGAAGCGGTCTCATTTGACAGGATCTAGTACTTCACAAGCCTCTAGTTCTTCATCTGAATTACCAGAAACACCTATACCGGTAAGTACTACGACCCTAGTTACTCCTACAGTTACTGGTACATCTGTTATTGAAGTGGAATCTCCACAATTACCTGAGTAAACTAGAACTGTATCTAGTGAAACGGTAACCCAAGTTGTTCAACAACAAGTTGATTCTTAATCCGAAGTTGTTCAACAAGAAATTACTTCTAAACCTAGATTTGTTCAACTAGAACTGGATCCTAAACCCATCACTGTTCAAGTAGAAGTTACTTCTGAACCAGAAGTTGTTCATGAAGTCCAACTTGCACTTGTTCTTTTACCAGAACATCTGGATTTTGAGGTGGAACAATAAGAAGTTGTTAACTTACCGGAAGAATATCGACTGGTACATCCTTAGACATCTATAACTGTTGAGACTTCCTCTTTACCTCAACAACAAATACTAGAAATCTATTATGGACCGGACGGTGAAATTCTTCCACTTGGTTTGATTTTGATTGAAGAGGAAACTAAGGTAGAATCACCCAGAACTCCATTCCATTTTGGAACTGGACTGCATCAGTATCCTTATACTCCTCATTTTACTGCTACTTTTGATCTTGATTACTTTTAGACACCCATTGATTCGTTAGGAAGCTTATTTGGACATTTGACTATGGTAGAGTCAACATCCCAGACTGTACCATCTGTTATGGCTATGGCAAAATCTTCTGTAGCAACCTCTTGGATGTTTACTATGACACCTGAGTCACACTTGTATGGTGTTCTGTCCATCCCATCGGGTTACCAATGTTTATCGAGAACCCACTCAGGTGTCTCTTCTAGCCCTTGGTGTTCACTGATGTCCTCTACTGGAATTTTATCTCGTTCCTCATTTACGGGTATTGAACAACTAGACCCATCAAGTTCACATTAATCTGGTTCATCTAGTTACCATCCTATGTGTCCTCTTAACACTGCACTACCCCCATACAGAGAAAAATATGCATATTCTCCTTATCCTCCATAGTCTAGGGGGCAACCATATGTTGTTATGTCGTCATCTTTAGGTCAGCCTGAAATGACTATCTATCAGTGGTAGCGAACCATGCCCGTTCAACCTAAGCTTGTGTCTCCATCACAACCTATGCAATTTGTATCATCCATACCTACAACACCTTTTGCTACAATTGTGTCGTAGTCGCAAGCTCAGATTGTTGTATCTCAACCTATGCAAGCTAGCCCTTCAACCTCAGACCCCCAAGTTTCAAGTATACAGATCTAGCCTTCTCAGGCAGTTTTACAACAACCACTTGTGTCTGGAGTCCAACAACTTCAGGCTAGTTTACCTTTTACTGGAATGACTCAGACTTACACTAGTTTAGTGTATTCACAACCTGGTCAACCTTACATTGGTGGGAAACAACAACTATTAAATCAACAACCGTTGTACCAACAACAACAACAGTTGCTTCAACAGCCTTGGCAGCCCCAATATCAACAACAACAATTCCAGCAATACCAACCTCAACATGGACTTGGACAACAAGCTCATGCTGGGTTTGGTCAACAACAAGTTTATCCAGGTCCTAGTCAGCAAGCCTATGCTGGGTTTGGACAATAGCAAATGTATCCTTGTGCTCAAAAACAAACTTATGCCATATTTTCTCAACAAACTTACCCATATCAAGGTTACCAGATGCAGATGACCTATGCTGGTATGCAAAGGCCCATTGCCCAGGCAATTCCATCTTACCCTAGATATGCTCAACCTGACCTCAATAGACAGTTTCCTTTCGTTGCGACACTTGAGTTACTAGATCTAAATCGGCTCACCAATGACCCAATTCTTTATGCACCTTGGTGGTCGGTGATTCCTCATAAGTTACCTTCCAATATTCTGAAATTCAATGGAAACCCTGAAGAAGACCCGTCCAACCGTGTCATGACTTTTCATTTATGGTGTTCATCAAACTCCTTGAATGATGATTATGTTAGACTTCATCTTTTCCAGAGAACGCTTACTGGTTTGACTTCGAAGTGGTACATCGACTTACCACGAGCTTCTTTTGATAACTTCACTGCCTTAGCTACCACGTTTTTAACCCACTTCTAGTTACCCATATGATATGAGACTGGAATGGAACTATTAACCAAATTTAAACAGACTACTGCTACTTATATCTCTGATCATATTCATGAGTGGCGTCATCGTCGTTGAATGGTTAAAACTTATGTTCCTGATCAGATTTTGGCTCGGTGGTTTATAAAATCCTTGCTGCCATCTATCACTGAGGATGAGGCAAAAGGTGGAGTTGTCACAGAAGAGAAAGTAATTGATCATGCCTAATATTTGGACTTGATTTATACACAGTCTGGCACACTCTATGACAAGATCCCGAATGCACCTCGATCAGCTTTCACTGTTCCTCCTCCACCATTGAGTAAGGACTCTCATGCTGGTGACTGTGTGATTGGTTCTTCGAGCACACAAACGGTAGGTAGACCATCTGGTCAAACACTTGCCATTACCAATCAAACTACAAATGCACCTGATAACACTCTTACTTCCGAAATCAATGTCGTGTCATCTGATAAGGGCAAGAATGAAAAGAAACCAGGAGGTAAGAAAAATGGGAAAAATAAGAAGAAACAAAATAACTCCCCTCAAGAGAAATCATTTGATTCCTCTTCTTCGGCTAGGAAACCTCATTACCCATGTTTGATCTGTAACGATGAGAATTTTACGTGAGATTTTCCTCACTGCTCTGAAGTCTCAAAGCTTCTGAAGACTTCTAATACATCCACAGTATTGACTGATCCTTTTCCAAAACCAAGGACAAATATGGTTGCTACAGACCAAGATTCCACTTCCCAAGTGCTTATGTTATCCGCATCTAAGCCAAAAGATGATGTTTTGGTGTCAAAATGAAGTAAAGATTATGGAAATCAACCGTTGTCATCAAATAACCAGGTTGATCGACCTAACCTTTTGACTTCGACTTCGAATGATCCTATTCCACTACCTATTGCACCAGAGCTAACAATAAAACCGCCTTAGGGAGTTATACACAAATTGACATTTAAACCTCGAGCTCGAGCTACACAAAATTATAATATAGTAGAATATTTGGCTCAATCACCTTCTGCTATGTCTACACTCAAGGTACATTAGAACTGTCCCTCCCAAAAGCAGGCTTTGTTGTCAGCAATTGGTGGAATTGATCCAACTGATTCCAATCTTGTGGTTTTCAACCATGCGGGTTATATGCCACAATTACCAACACAATTAGCATTTCTGATTCAAGTAAATGCCTTGAATAAACTTGTTCATCGAACCATTATTGATGAGGGAGCATCTACTTGTATAATGTCTATGAGTTGCTGGAAAATACTTGGCTCACCGCCTTTGTCATGTTCACCAACAATGTTAAAAGCTTTTGACGGTAGCACATATACACCTTGTGGAATATTGAGTAATCTAAAAATCGAACTAGGAGGAAAAATGGTAACAGTTGAAGTTGAGGTAGTTGACGGACCCCTTGATTACAACATTTTACTAGGAAGACCATGGTTTATGACATGGCTACTGTGGTTTCAACATATTTTCGTATGATTGCATTTCCTCATAAAGGTGGAATCACAGTTATCCACCAAATCTCCTTATTTTCCTCTAGTTCACAAGTTACTGGAAGCATTCCATTGGTACACAGACCCATGCTATCTCTCCAAAACATTGGTGTAGGTCTCTTTAAATACTCTTCTCTAATGGGTACTTTTTCACTACCACCACCATCAAATTTGGTAGAAGTGGCAAAATTTGAGACTTGCAACATGATATCTTCCACTTCATCTGACTTAAGGAAGATTACCAATAGTTTTGAAGTTGATAGTAGTAATGAAATCATGCCGCTAATCCCTATTGAGCTAGCATACCAATCAATCTTTTTGTCTTGTGCGGCAAATCCAAATCCATTTTCGTCAATTGTATGGGTAGATCGTTCATTAAAATATGGTACTTCCTCCGATCCTTTTTCACGTATATTTTCTATTGTTGAAGGAATCATCCAATCAATGATGATGGAAGGAGAACCATGGGAAGATTATCATCATCATTCCCATATTCAAAATCACATCGAACATTATTCAAATGAACTTAATCACCCTTTAGTTGTTGATTTCCTTTCAAATTTTGTTTTCATAGATACAGTAGATTCCAAGCGAAACTTGTCAAATATCAAAGAAATTATTTCTATGAATATTTCGACCAAACCTAACATTGTAGAAAATATTCATGTTGGAAAATATTGTTCTCCATCAGAACTTGATATTTACCATGCTCTCTTTCGTGAATTTCGAGATATATTTTCTTTGTCATATGAGGAGATGCCAGGAATTGACTCTAGTATAGTTGAACATGAAATCAAAATGTATCCTGATGTCAAACCAATGCGACAACACCTCCATCCTATTCATCCGAAGAAGGTTGCTGCTATTAAAATAGAAGTTGAAAAACTTTTGCTCGTTGGTTTCATTTACCTTGTTCCTCTTACTGGTTGGGTTTCCAATAGTGTTCCTGTCATGAAGAAACAAGGGACAATACGATTGTGTGTCGATTATAGGGACATTAATCAGGCTTGTCCAAAAGACAATTATCCTACTCTGTTGGGTCCCTATAATACTAGTGATTACCCCATTACTATTGTAGTTATACCCCTTATTTATATTGTTGTGCCCCTATTACCCCCATATTGTTATTTCTGTGCCCCATAGAATCCCTCTATTGTTATTTTTGTGGCTTTATATTATTATTGTTAGGTCGGCTGGATTATATTGTGACTCCTTATACTCCTATATATAGAAAGGAGGTTTTGTCATTTGTATCATCCAAGAATTGTTCATTTATGTAATGTAAAGGAGGTTGCCCCCTCGAAGAGGCTGAATTCTAAGGCGTGGATCTCTCTTTTCTATCTTTTTGTGAGCTGGTTTCATAACATTTGGTATCAGAGCTTTGGATTCTAGGGTTTCGCTGCTCCAAACCGGTCATCGTGGAATTTTTGCTATAATTTTGTTTCTGTGATGTTTCAGAAGTTGCAAAAAAAACCCATTTGAGAAGAATTGGCGCTGAACCTTGGGTCCGAATTTCAGAGCTTTTTGCGCGATATTTTCGGAGATATGATTTGAGGAAGTTCGCCTTTTTGCAGACTCCTGAATTACATTCAAAACAGGTGACCTGGGTAAAATCGTCATAACTCTCTCTCTGAGGATCGGATTGAAATTTCGTAAAAAGGTACAGAAAGAGGACAGACTTTAGTTTCTTGTATATGTGTTTTGGATTCAAAGGTTGAAACAATGACTCGTGGCACGTCGTACAAGTTTTCTCTACTGAACCAGTCTAAAAGCAAGTCACTGTGGGAGATTTCACATAACTCTTCCTTGGAGAATCCAATTTGGCTCAGACTTGTGGCATTGGAAAGAGGACGCAGAAGGCTACTACAGATAGCAATTTCAGAACTGGATGATCTGAAATTACAGAGATATATCAGATTCAATATCAGGCTTCTATAAAGTGAAAAAATGTGTGTAGTTTTTTTTTAAATTTTTGTGTAAGCTTGGTTTAACGGAATTCAAAGGGCATAGTAAAGCATTATTATTGGTAACTGATGCCCCGAGGAAAGAAAATGCAAACACCTAGTAAGGAACCTGAAAGCTCTAGCATGACTCATGAAGAAGAAGAAGAAATGCTACATGATATATCAAAATTACAAGAACAAGTGCAACAAATGTCACGCTCACAAAAGCTAACATAAGCTAAGATAAGTGGCGTGGAATCTAAGATAAAGGTCATGGAAGCTAAGATGGATGATTCGAAGATAGATTTGAAGAGAGACATGGCAGATTTGAAGACAGATTTGAAGACAGACATGGCAGATTTGAAGACAGATTTGACAAATTTTCTACAAGAAATACTTACTAATGGTGAAAAGGTTGTAAAGGAAACTCATGATGTGAACAAGAGTAATGTTAATCATGATTCCATAGACGCTAATGTTGGATCGAAGACCCACCATATTCCAAAAATCGATATGAGGAAGTTTGATGGCAAGGATCCTGCCACATGGATATTATAGATGGAGCAGTTCTTCGATCTCAATAATGTGCAAAACACACAAAAGGTACGTATGGCAACTGTATATTTGGAACCAAATCAGTTTGTATGGTATCAATGGCTTTGCTCTCGTAAAAAATTTATCACTTGGGAAATTTTTACGGAAGAATTGATAGCACATTATGAAGATACAAAAAGCAACACTTTTTTTAGCCAATTGATAAGTCTCAAACAAAAGGGTTCAGTAATGGAGCACATTGAGGAGTTCCAAAAATTGAACATAAGGGTAAAAGATATTCCAGAGGAGCATAGGATTGATGTGTTCATAGGGTCTTTAAAGGATAATATCCAACATGATGTTCGCCTTTGGGAACCTGATTCATTAGAGAAGGCATTCAGGTTAGCAAGAAAAATGGAAAGCAAAATTATGGCAACTAGGAAGCATACCATTCACAACTATAAAGACGGAAGTGTTGTTTCCCATAGTCTTCCACAACCTACAAGGTTGACACCACAACAATTGGAAGAAAAAAAAGCAAAAGGGCTTTGTTACAATTGTGATAGCAAATACACAAAAGGTCATAAGTGTGCTGAGAAGAACTTATTCTACATAGATTGTGAAGAGGAAGAAGAAAAGGAGCAAGAAAGGTCAAAAGAAGAGGATATACTCCAGGAACAAAGCCTAGATGAAGAACAAATAAATCTGACCATATCTTGTAATGCATTGGCGGGAATTACCACTCCTCAAACCATCAAGATAGAAGGACAAATCAAGAAGAAAAAGGTAATAGTGTTGATTGATTCAGGAAGCACCCACAATTTTATTCATTGTAGGGTAGCAAAAGAATTGAATTGCTTCCTATATCCAGCACCAGAGTGTCAAGTGATGATTGCAAATGGAGGAACAATAAATTGCTCTGGAAAGTGCCATAATATCAAGCTATCCATGGGAGAATATGTATTGACTAGCCCAATGCTTTCCATTCCAATGGGAGGTGCTGATGTTGTACTAGGAGTCCAATGGCTACAATCCTTGGGTACAATAGCTTTTAATTTTCAAGAACTTTTCATGAAATTTTCTGTGGAAGGAAAGGAAGTTGAATTAAGGGGTATTGCAGGGAAACCAGGAAAGATAATCAGCTCTAATGGCATGACAAAGCTTCTAAAAAAGGAGCAAGGAGGTGTAATTGCACAATTATGTTCACTAGATGTTTCCACATTGGAATCATCTATTTCTCCAGATCTCCAAAAGGTCCTGGACAATCATTCCAAGGTATTTGAGACTCCCAAAGGTCTCCCACCTATGCGTGATCATGATCATGCTATTCATCTGATTCCAGGAAGTGTTCCTCCAAACATCAGGCCATACAGATATCCCTATGTCCAAAAAAGTGAAATTGAACGTATGGTTGCAGAAATGCTAGAGGCTGGTATAATTCAACCGAGTCAAAGTTCTTTCTCAGCTCCAGTAGTATTGGTGCACAAGAAGGATGGATCATGGCACATGTGTCCAGATTATAGGGAGCTCAACAAGCTCACTATTAAAGATAAGTTCCCCATTCCTTTCATTGATGAATTACTCGATGAATTGCATGGATCAATTTACTTCACCAAGTTGGATCTTCGTTCGGGATATCATCAAATCAGAATGAAGGTTGAAGACATTCCGAAAACGGCATTTAGAACTCATGAGGGTCATTATGAATTTTTGGTCATGCCTTTTGGCCTTACCAATGCACCTTCAACATTTCAAGGTTTGATGAATTCAATTTTCAAACCATTCCTTAGAAAATTTGTGTTAGTATTTTTTGATGATATACTAATCTACAACAAGTCTTGGAAGGATCATGTTGAACATGTTGACAGGGTGCTACAACTATTGGAGGAGAAACAATTATATGCAAAAAGATCCAAATGTTTCTTTGGAGTCCAGGAGGTGGAATATTTGGGTCATATTGTATCTCATGAAGGAGTTAAGGTAGACCCTAGCAAAATTAAAGCCATTAAGGAATGGAAAATCCCCACATCCATAAAGCAGCTGCGAGGATTTCTTGGGTTGACAGGGTATTATCGCAAGTTCGTTAAGAATTATGGGAGAATAGCAGCACCTCTAACAACATTATTGAAGAAAGATTCATTTTCATGGACTCCGGAAGCAACAAAGGCCTTTGAACATCTTAAAGAGGCAATGTGCCAAGCACCGGTCTTAGCTACACCGGACTTCACAAAAACCTTTATTGTGGAATGTGATGCTTCAGGAAATGGAATTGGTGCTGTTCTAATGCAAGATGAAAGACCCATTGCTTTTGAAAGTTGTCCAATCAAGGGAAAGTTTTTAAGCAAAGCTATTTATGAGAAGGAAATGTTGGCAATACTCCATGCACTTAAGAAATGGCGACCCTACCTAATGGGAAGACACTTCAAGGTAAAAACGGATCATGATAGCCTTAAATACTTTTTAGAACAAAGATTATCCTCTGAAGAGCAACAAAAGTGGGTCACAAAGATGTTGGGTTATGACTTTGAAATCATCTACAAAAAAGGGAAGCAAAATGTGGTGGCAGATGCACTCTCAAGAAAGGATGAGGATGTCGAAGCATTGTTGTGTGCCATTTCTATTATCCAACCGATTGGATAAACGAAGCAAGGGAGGAATGGAAGAATGACAAAGAAGTGTGGGCACTTATTCGAAAGCTACAACAAGATTCCAGTACTTCTGATACATTTAGCTGGCAAAATGATTCGTTATGGTACAAAGATCGCTTATACCTCTGTAAGAATTCCCAGCTAAAACAAAAGATTCTTATGGAATTGCACACTTCTCCCTTAGGAGGGCACTCAGGATTTTTAAAAACTTATCACAGGGTTAAGAAGGAATTTTTTTGGGATGGCCTTAAATCAGATATTCAAAAGTTTGTGGCGGAATGTTTGGTTTGCCAACAAAATAAAGTTGAAACAATTAAGACACCAGGTCTATTACAACCTTTATCCATTCCAAGCCAACGTTGGGAGGAGGTTTCAATGGATTTTATCACAGGTTTACCCAAGTCTGAGGGAAAGAGTGTCATCATGGTGGTAGTTGACAGACTTACCAAGTATGCACACTTTTGTGCATTATCACATCCATTTAAAGCCAGTACAGTTTCTACTGTATTTATGGAAACAGTTCAAAAGCTACATGGAAACCCAAAGATTATTGTAAATGATAGAGATCCCATTTTCACGGGAAATTTTTGGACAGAATTATTTTCTTGTCTTGGTACTCAGTTAGCTCACAGCTCATCTTATCATCCTCAATCTGATGGGCAAACTGAGATAGTAAACAAATGTTTGGAAGGATATCTTCGTTGCTTTGTATCTGATAAACAGACACAATGGGTCAAATGGTTGCCTCTGGCTGAATGGTGGTATAACACTTCCTTCCATACAGCAACAAAAATGACCCCATTTATGGCACTTTACGGGTATCAACCACCATCCATCACATCATATTTAAGAGAAAATTCTAAGGTTCAGGCAGTGGAACATCACATCGAACATCAACAACAAGTCCTCCAACTCTTAAAGGATAACCTCGTGTTGGCACAAAATAGAATGAAACAACAGGCAGATCAACATCGCAGTGAAAGAAGTTTTGATGTAGGTGATTGGGTATTCCTACGGCTACAACCATATAAGCAAATGTCCCTAAAGCAAGCTAAGAAGGATAATAAATTATCACCAAAGTATTATGGTCCGTACAAGGTGTTGCAAAAGATTGGTACTATTGCATACAAATTGGAGCTTCTTGCAGCTTCTCGATTGCACCCAGTTTTCCATGTTTCATGTTTAAAGAAGGTTATAGGCGACAAGCTCCCAGTTCAAACAATATTGCCAGAACTTGACGAGGAAGGAAAAATTATATTGGAACCGGAAGCAGTCACAGAAACAAGAACTTGACAGCTACGAAATCGATCAATTTCAGAGTATCTTATCAAGTGGAAGAACTTATCCGCTGAAGATTCCACATGGGAGGATGAGAATTTTATGCAGAAGTATCCAGAACTACTCAAGCGTTGAGGACAACACTTTTTTGAAGGAGAGGGGCATGTTGGGTCCCTATAATACTAGTGATTACCCCATTACTATTGTAGTTATACCCCTTATTTATATTGTTGTGCCCCTATTACCCCCATATTGTTATTTCTGTTACCCATAGAATCCCTCTATTGTTATTTTTGTGGCTTTATATTATTATTGTTAGGTCGGCTGGATTATATTGTGACCCCTTAGACTCCTATATATAGAAAGGAGGTTTTGTCATTTGTATCATCCAAGAATTGTTCATTTATGTAATGTAAAGGAGGTTGCCCCCTCGAAGAGGCTAAATTCTAAGGCGTGGATCTCTCTTTTCTATCTTTTTGTGAGCTGGTTTCATAACATACTCCCTTTATTGAACAGATTATTGATGAATGTGTTGGATGTGAAATATTCTCATTTATGGATGGTTTTTCTAGCTATAATCAGATCAATATCTACCCAGAGGACCAATCTAAAACTGCATTTATTTGTCCATGGGGCACATTCGCTTATAGGAAACTCCTGTTTGGTTTGAGGAACACAGGGGAAGCATTTCATAGGGCGATGAATTATGCCTTCCATGACATAAAACATATTGTTCAACCATAACTTGATGATTTACCTGCTCATTCATGAAAATAGTATGCTCACTCGCAACATTTGAGAGCTATATTTTTACGGTGCCGACACTATAAAATACGACTTAATCCACACAAATGTGTGTTTTGTGTTGGTTCTGGTCATTTGCTCTGATTCATAGTGTCTAAGGAGGAAATTTGACTAGATCCACTTAAAGTTCAAGCAATCCTTGATTTGCCTCCACCTTCCAATCTACTACAGTTACAGGGACTCTAAGGGAAGGCTAACTTTCTGAGGAGGTTCATTCCCAATTATGCTGAAATGGCTAAAGGATTTACTCATTTATTGAAAAAGGGGATACACTTCCATTGGGATCAGGTTGCGCAAGTTTCCTTTGATGCTCTTAAATATACCTTGATTAGAGCCTCATTAATTTATTCCCTGAATTATCAAAACGACTACTTCCTGTATCTCGTCGCTGCAGATACAACCATTGGAATGCTTTTAGTCCAAGACGAAGATCGGATTGAGCATCTGATATATTATTTGAGCCATAATCTCAATGATACAAAATTTAAGTACTCTTATGTTGAAAAGTTAGCTCTGGTTGTTGTTCAAGCTGTACAGAGATTTCGCCACTATATCCTGCTCCGAAAGACCATTGTCATTTTAGATTGCAACCCTATGACATATATTTTGTCATGTCAATTGCTGGGAGGTAAATAATCAAAATGGATTGTCATTTTGCAAGATTCTGATTTGGAATTCATCAAATCCAAATCAAAGAAATCTCTATTCTTCTCCGAGCTTCTTTGCGACCTTCCCTCAAATACCATGATTCAACTTTAGAACCATCAATTTTGGATGAGCCTCTGTTCCTGATTTCGTCATCTGACGTGTAGTATGGAGATATACTGATTTATCTCCAAACCCAAAGTTTCTAGCCAGATACCACTCACTCACAACAACGACGTATCCGATACCAAGCCAAAGATTATCTGATTGTTGGCAACACTCTTTATCTTCATGGTATCGATATGATTTTATGAAGGTGCCTCACTCAAGAGGAAGTTGAGAAAGTTTTGAATGATTTCCATTCAGGTGCTTGTGGTGGAAACTTATCTGGTTATGCTATCGTGCAGATAATTCTCCGTGTTGGTTATTTCTGGCCTTCCATATTCAAAGATTGCGTAATTGCTGTCAGAAGCTGTCATGCATGCCAAATCTATGACCGTAAAGCTAGATTACCACCTACACCAATGCATCATGTCATTGTTATTGGACCATTCGCCAAATGGGGCATTGACTTCATGACATGTAACTCCACCTCGGCCGGGGGGCATGGGTACATTATAGTCGTCATTGACTATTTCACAAAATGGGCTGAGGCGATGCCAACATTAAACAACAGCGGTGAGACGACTGCTCTTTTATTTTTCAACCACGTGGTTGCCCGGTTTGGTGTACCACAGGCTATAATGACTGTTCATGGGTGACATTTTCAAAATCACATGATGGATGAGTTAACTGCAAAGTTATGACTTTCACATGATAGTTCTACTCCTTATTATCTGCAAGCAAATGGACAAGTTGAGGCTATCAACAAAGTCCTGAAGCAAATGCTTCAAAGAATGATAGGGGTTCATAAACAAAACTGGCATTTAATCCTATACTCTGCCTTGTGGGCATATTGAACCTCGGTGAGAAATGCAACTGGATTCACACCCTTTCAATTGGTTTATGGTTTGGAGGCAATCTTGCTGATACAATGTGAAATTTCATCTCTCAAACTCGCAATTGACCTGTTACCCGACACTTCTAAAGAAGAAGCACGTTTCTTGGAACTTATCCATTTGGATGAAACTCGTCGTGAAGTCACATTGGCTGACGAAGTGCATAAGAAATGAACCAAGGCTCAATATGACAGAAATGTCAAGCATCGCATTTTCTCAGAAGGAGACCTAGTCTTGCTTTATGATCAGGAAGCTGATAAACTAGGCGTAGGAAAATTTGAACTGCTTTGGACGGGTCCTTATACTGTCAAGAATGTTTTGGAAAAAGGTGCATACGATTTGGTGGATTATGATGGAATTCCATTGTCACAACCCTGAAATGGGTTGTATCTAAAACGTTACTATGCTTAATTGGGAAAATCACTGTATATATGCTTTAATTGCATGTGTGTGTTTCAATGGTCTTTTAGAGTTTTTATGTGGTTAAGTAATCCACTTTTCATTTTTTGCAGATGTCGGAAACTTTGGAACCATTTGTTGGTTATGCCGATGGTGCTAGTCATAGTACACAGAACCCATCTTCTGCAACATATGCCATTTTCGCTCCAAGTGGCTAGTTAGTGAGTTTTCAAGGGATTTGTATCGGTCGATCGACAAACAATATCACTGAGTATAGTGCGTTGATCGAACTTCTCTCTGATGCCATTTCACTTGGCATCCGCCGAATCATCATTAGGCTGGATTCACAACTCATTGTACTACAACTAACAAACATTTATACTGTCCGAAATCCAACAATTCTTCGTATGTTCCTTAGAGTTCGTCTTTTGGAAAGACATTTTGAGTACATTCAATATCAACATATTTCCAGAAACTTTAACACATTAACCGACTCATTAGAAAACTATGTGTTAAATAGACATTTGCGACACATGTAAAAGTAAATTTTCAATTCACATCATTAGTTGAATAGGATTGCACATAACCATATATATATAAGCTCTGAAGGTAAAAATAGATAGAATTTTTAAAAGTTTTTACAAAATTTGTGTCCAAGACATGTTTGGTCATCTGACCTAAAAACTCAAAATGCATGCAAAAAACATCGTAAGTAGACCTAGTGATGCTCATGATAACAGGTCACAGCCTAAGCTATCATGAGCAAGAGCTGCATCCAACAACTTGGAACACCAATAGTATGGCACTGCAACCTCATAGGTAACTCCTCGATCCAGACATCCGAAATACCAAGGGTTAATCCCTCCACATGATCCTGCAACTCTACCAAGGTCTCAGCCAAATCAAAATCCTAGAGAACTGCTCTCCCAATGTTTCTCTATGCTGGCCCACCTGCCTCCTATTGGTGCCTCATAGGTTAAAAAATACCCACATCTGCATGCATGAGAATGATTTTAGTTTAGTATTGGAACATCAAAACAAAAAAACATGTAGAAACTTAAAAATCAAAAAATATTTTGGTAAAAAAAAAGTTACCTATAGGACCCCATTGAGTGCCCATTGATAGACTCAACTCTGGATCTCCACGAAAATCCATCCCTGAATATGGATGCTCCTCGATGACAATGTGTTTTTAATCAATCCAACTAAATAATGCAGTGGTAAATGTAATCGATGATTGACCAGCATGTCTAGCCATCAATTCAACCCATCGCTGCGTTTGTGGATCTCTAGGACTAGCTACGCCTAATGTTACATGCTAGGGTTGCATCAATGGAATTCTTTCTAAGGTAAAAGCAATTAAGAGTGATCCATATCTAAAGTTCTTGGTATTACCGCTCTTTACCTTTGTCAACTGCTCTTTCAGTGAAGAAAGTACTGCCTCACACTAGTTGAATAAAGTTGGCTCAAGACACTCAAGTACATACTGAACATATGATATGTTTTCCAGATGAAGGATCACACTGCTTGCCAACTTTAAAATGGTGAAAAGGATTTTTCTCAAAGGAAAATCATGGATATCTTTGATGATTATCTTTCCGTCCTTGCTAGGTTGTGTACCTGGCAGACAGAATTGTCGAACATAGTCCCTCACCAACTCCCCTCCACAGGAAGCACCTGAAAGAGATATGGGGCACCACGTCTCGAAACCCTATAAGAAGGTAAACATCATCGATCAAAATAGGGACAAATTCGTCTCTTATGTGAAAACCCTAATCTGCTGGATCCCATGCATGAACTAGGAACTGCAATAGTTCTAATTGTTGCCTCATTCTAGACAACTTGAAGTATTTGAGCAACCCACAATTTTTGAGGGCCTCAACTGTACCCAAATCATTTAGCGCAACCATGTTTTATTCTTCATGCTCTCTTTCTCGCCAGGTAATAGACATTATGATCCAATGAAAGCCTGAAATCAAACCATAAGCTTAGTTAGGATCCTTTTCATGCATAAAACTGAAGAAATTTTGGGTCTTTTTGGTGAAAAAAGTTTGGGAAACTCACCCAACACGGCCCAGGCAAGGAGACACTACACTGTAGTGTAGAATCCCTTTGATCTGGGTGCTCCCCAGTGTAGTTTTCAACATGCAATCCTGTGTTGGTCCCAGGGTGAAAAATTCAAACCCCAAGGGCCCTAAAATCCCTAAAAACTTACATGAAATAGTAAAAGAATGGTATGAAAATAAAGAGGAGGGGTAGATCTCCTACCTAGTCCAGACGGCACAAGAAACGATCCGTAGAATCTCTCGCAATTAGTTGATGAAGATCGATGTAAAAAACAGGGTCAGAGCACAAACTGAATGGTAAATATCAAATGGTGAAAATAACATGGTAAATTCATGTTTTTATGTTTATTTCATGATCACTAAATGAGTAAACTTTATTATTTACCTATTTTTATCAATGAAACAAATATATTTAATCCATTTGGTATTGCTTTGAAAAGATTTACAGCTGACTTATAGAATTTGACGTGCATGATCGTGAATTGTATTTTGACCACAAAGCATACTTTTATCTCTTTTTCGAGCTCTGTTAAAAATCGAAAAAGGAAACCCCTTGGAGTCCTCTTTAAGCTCTTTTCAAACTCTCGAAATATGAAAATATTGTCGAGCGCTTGTCCTTTTTAGGTCGTTAACGGATTGGAAATGACATCTACTCAGTATAAGTTTAACCATTTTTCGGGCTGAGATAGACTATTTACGAAAAAGGAATACGTTGACCGAACACGGTCAATAGGTTCTCTCTTGTATGTTTTACACTTTTTTGGACTTGAGAGACAAATCTATGAAAAAGAACTTGTAGAGTTTTCTTTTTGTCCCTTTTCAAAGTTTCTAAACATGAAAATGACAGAGTTATCATTATTGTTAGACTTGTTAAAACATCAAATAGCGAAAAAAATTTCCATCATGACAAGACCGAGTTTCACCTTCGCTAGGCTCGTTAAAACATCACATAGCGATGTATTCACTCGAAGGGTGGAATTATACAACAAGCCTATGTTATCCCCTCAAGATTGATAAAAATAAAGAGGTAATGATCAGCAATGACTGGGGAAAATAGGAAAAGGGGTAAACCACTTTATGGCAGCAGGTCGCTCTTGAACATGACACTTTCACTTCATCATTGTGACTATATGGGTTGCGTTATTTGCTTGATGGTCATCATACCTTGGTCTATCATACCATCCATTAATTTTGATTTGGGTCAATGCTACCAATTCATTTAATGTCGTTGACATGTTCAAGAGAAGTCACTCAGTTAAAATTCATCCTTTGCAATATTCATAAACCTTCATTTTCATGACTGCCATTCCTAAACCTTGTGTCGTCAGTCAAATTCCGTCTCCAAAATCATTACACTAGTTTCGTGTTGTTGATGTGGGATACATCAAGGCCCTCCTATGATGAGTCGCTTCTTGTCGACATCAACACATTATCCAATAAGTTGACTTAGAAACACCCTTCCAGTACCTTGAGGCTTGCATACATCAATGGCAAGTTTCTCGCTTCCAGCGATAGGTTGACATCACTGGCCTTCGATAAAAAGAGTTTGTATGGTGTTCAACATCAAAACATCTATTCACACCATGCATAATGTACTACAGTAACTTGAGGATCATTATCATTATCGGAGATTTCTCTCGTGTCTGTTAACAACTTACATCATTAGCTAGTAATCAGACAATGTATTCCCATGTTCAACTTTAGATCACATATTCGCATGGTTAGACTCATACTTGAGCGAACAATTGAATGAGATAGAAGACCTTGGATCTAGTTTCATCAATCTAGGCTGTGATTTTAGGAAATGTACCAAATCATCCGTACTATGGCTTTACATTGATGTTCATCCTATCATGGGTCTATATTTGTAGACGACTGTCTATGTACTTGTAATGAAAGTTTATATGCTGAGAATGGGTATTCCTTCCCTCAACGATTCATGAGAAAAAATTGAAATATCATGATATTTTGTATTGTAATCGATGCAGGTCACCAACCACTTTGGAACCTCCTCATCACATCGTAAAGCATATCACCCGATATTATTATTTTTGACTTCATGCTTTAGGGGGCAGTTGTTACAGATCCATTTGGGTACGTCACTCCCATCATTCAAATCAGTACGATTAGGGCTCATCAAACCCTAATTCAGTTGCTACATTCCCTAGACAAGTCACCTCTTTGAATGCCTCCTTCCCTCAGAATTCTTTGGCCTGAATCCCTCTAGAATTGCCTCCTTGAGGGACCAGTGCAGCCTTGGACAGGGGTAAGTGCGCTTCAGTGCAGGTAGGCCCATGTTAGGGTGCTCTGAAGAACACCTAGGCCCACTTTGACCTGCACTGGGCGAGATTGAGTGAAATTCACATAGGGTTCTGGGAATATTCTTATCTTCTGGAGCCATCTAGAAGATTCCCAGACTTATCATCTCTTATGATCTCTAAAATGGATGAGGAATGAGTTAAGTTACCTCCTATCCTCTCATCCCTTTCTCCATGGAAACTAACTCTAAGTTTGGATGGCCATTCAATACCCTCATTTATGACAAAACTTCCTCCTTTGGCCTATAAATTGAGCACTCATCTAAGTGATTAGGGGCTGGATTTTGAGAATTTGTAAGGAGATACTATTGAAGTGAGAATTGAGATTGTAAGTGAGTAGTGTTATGTTGCCAAAGTGTTGTGCTATTGATGTGATGTTGGTTGGAACCCAAGCTGGAAGAGTGACAATGGATCAGACTCCATGGTTGTAATTCTTCCTTCTACTTAAAAGTTTCTTACACCTTTTTCCATATGCTTATCTTGATATATGATGTTTATATGTGTTAATGTATCTGATTCCATTTACTTGTATTTGATAGATCTCTTGCTTTTATTGGTTCTCTGTCTTCTGTTTATGCTTGCAGGTACTTTTTGAGTGAGTTAAGTTCAAGAAGGAGCGACGGGAGTCAAACAAAGGAGACAAAAGGAAAGCGAAAGAACAAGTAGGTCATTTGATTCCCTTTGTCTTATTTATCATTTATAGAAAAATGATAAGTGCTTTAAATCTGTTGTTCTAGGTATAGTTACCTACCTAGGGAATTAGGATTTATCTGTAGATACCAAATTCCTCATAATACTATGAGCTTAGGATCTTGAAGGATGCAGAAAAAATAAAGTTGAGGAGATTATTTTCCTTAATTTGGTGAGATGAGTTTTCATAGATATGATCCCAAGGGTGTCTGTAAACGAAATTGTGCCAAGTTACATTTTTCCTTGCCATATAAGTATGATCAATGGGAAGAAGAAGAAAAGATAAATAATTGGTACAATGCTTCCCAAGCACGTGCACCAATTGATGAGGCAAGCCCTTCCCATGCAGCTCATGAGAAGGGTGTTGTCCAATAAGGGAATTAGCCGAAAGTGCCCACAATAGTCAACATTGACAAGTCTAAGAGGTTGCATGATCCAGATGCAGAGAGGAGCCGAAAGTTTAGACCGGATCTTATTATTACTAAAGAGGCCATTGAAGCATAAAAGAGGAGAAAGGAGCTTCAAGAATCAATCAAGAAGAAACAAGAAGAGGAACAAATACAAGAAGAGCAGCAGAAGTGAAAGGAAGAATAGAAAAAGAAGGGAAGAGAAGAGATGCATAAAAGAAAGGAAGAGTTAAGAAATAAATAAGAAGAGGAAACTAGAAAGAAGCAACAGTAGGAAATATGGCAGAAATAGAAAGAGGAGGAAGAATTCAAAAATTAGTTTGAAGAAGAATAGCATCAGAAATAGTTAGAAGAAGACAAAAGCAGGAATAAGTAGGATTAAGAGCTTGCAAGAGAGATAGAGGAAGAGATACATGCCCAGGACATAGAGGCCAAACAAGAGGAGGAAAACCAAGAGGCAGACATTGTTCCTATTGCATAACAAACTAGCTATCATCATCCACCTCCCCTTATTAGTGGATACATCCCATTCAGTGAAATGGGAATATCCCCTCCACAAGATGACCTGGTCATGGATATTTTCAAACTTACCTTCAATGAGTTGAAGAAAAAAATAGTGCAAGAGAGATGAAGGTACTTTCCAAATGACCTTGTTCATCCTATTTATATTCATACAAAGAGAGTAATTGTGCCAAACACTAGGAAGAATATGAGAATAGTTGCAACAAAAAATGCAACCTTTGCAGAATCTATGAAATTAAACATTGATTTATTGATGAAATAAAATAAGAAATTAGCAAAGGAGTTGACTTCTATAAGGAAACAAATCAATCATCTCCTTGTTGAGAATCAAATGTTGTCTTCCGCTAGTTCTAATAGAGAGGATCTACAAGTAGTAATATTTGAGGAGATTCAGTCATTGGAAGACACTATGTGACAATATGAACTTAAGGAAATGAAGTCGACAAGTTAATACCTTACTAACTTCTCTCAGGTGCTACAGGACCGCCAAAAGAAACCTAACCCTTCTAGGTGTCCAACCCCTAAGATAAATCTCTTTTTCACTGGCCTAAAGCCCCAACTGCTCCCTTTCCAAGGCATGCAAGCGATTGTATCCCTCCAGCTTCATTGATAATCCTGCCTCCATGCGACTGTGTACTTTTCTAGTCAGTTCTATTCTAGCGACCCCAAATTCTGAGCCACTTTTTCAAGGCCAAGACTCGAGCCTTTGCCCAGAAGTCAGTGAAACTTCTAGACATGACAAATGACATAGAAACAAATCTTATTAACCAAAACTTGTACCAGGACTTGACCTAGCCTCTCCCAAATGGGACCGAAATTCCGTCAAACACATGGTGAACATGCAACCTACAGGTCATGAATGCAATTTTGAACATAATGGTATAAAATATTATTTGAGGATAAACAAGAAGGAGCAATGCCTTCTCACAATAGTTTTCACAACACCAATTAGGTCTTAAATTCATAATCCATACATTCATTAATAGAAATGTGTTGAAAGCCATACTTAGGTTTGTCAATTAACCATGCTTATAACCAGCATATAACCAACGTATAACCATATAAATAACAATGAGAGAACAACCATTAAAGCCCCATAATAACAAGTACATTTACTCATCAAAAGAAATAGAAACTTATCTCTTATTAACCATATGTAAAATCCAACCAAGCCAAGGACTTCCACATACCACTCGACCATAGATAGTGTCAGGCAGAAAGAGTCGATAGTGCGGACACAACCAACCTCCCTAGAAGCTTAAGGCTTTCTAGTGACAAACAAGACAATTAAGAGCAATCATTCTCTAAATATGCATTTACCATATGAGAAATCAAGTGTTTAGATCCTACCTATAGTCCAACGCTGTTGTAGTAGTCTAGCCTCATCAATCTGGATGAGCTCCTCCTTCTCTTCGAAACCTGCATTCACTAACAATCAAACGATTAAATAGCACCTGAATATCTCATAAAACAAAACATATTTAACATACAGACCAAGGAGTATATGAAACAACTCATAAATAACAAATTGTTGAGAAGAATGGACTTATTTGTATTAATAGGAAACAAAAGAAACCATTACAACCTGAGCCTTGGTGTTGTGCAGGTCCCTCCCAGGGTCCGGCAAGAGTTTTCCTTTACTTTGATAAGCTCACCCACTTCCAAATGAAACAAGAAAGGATGGGAATCTCTCCTCACAAGATTCTACAAGGAAGTCCTAATTCCAGCAGCATCTACCCTTAGGAATGTTCAGCTTTCAACCTCTCCTCCTTCTGGCCCAATGCCTGTATTTATAGTGCTCTAGAGGAAGTTAATCAGGTCCACCATCAATGGGATAAGCCCCTCTTTGGCTGGGATAGCTCCCCTCTTGATGGGATAAGTTCCTCTTTGGTAGGGATACATGAACCATCTGGAGGCGCTTCATACACGTCAAACAAGCTTCTAGAATGCTCTAGAAATGACCACAAGTAACTTTTTTGGAGTGAAACTTGCGCCTTTTGACCTTTACAGGAGTACGAACCCATTGCTTTACAGACAGAGCGTACAAGTACGCAGGTATTGTGAACTTGGGGTGCGTACACGCAGGTAAGGCTAAGAGAAACTGCGTACCCAGAGATATATAGATTTTTAATGACTTTCTCTCTTTTTTGGAGTTTGACATGAAGAGTAGAGGTATGAGACTTGCCAAGGAGGATAGTATGACAGTTGATAGAGCCATACTAACTGCAAATAGTCATGGTGACAAATTTTAGTGTAACAGATTGCCCCTTAAAGTGCGAAGCCTATAGTAGATTAGGGTTTCATATCATCTAGGAAGGGTGAAGTACTTTATCATTTCAAGGATTATCTTGTGGAGAGCCCAGTCGGAACCTGCAAGTATTCAACACAAAATACATATATAAGATCATATCATCGCTGAGGTAGGCATTCCCATACTCAGATTGAAAACTTTAACTAATTAACTATCTACTGCTCTGATACAGGAATGATTTTGCAGTACACCATAATCATAGACTTTGTAGAACAGTATGGGCGTAGCCATCTGCTTATGATTAGTCTACTGTATAATGAATACAAAACTCCTCGCAGCCTGGATGGTGGAAACTAGATCCAGGGTCTTCATTTCTACTTCTCGAACAGGTACGATTCTATCCATGCGAATAAATGAGTTGATGTCGAACATGGTAGAAACCACTTGATTACCAGTCAATGATGTAAACTGTTAACAAGCGTGAGAGAGACCACCAGTGATGTCAATGGTTCTCAAAGTACCCGGTACAATCCATGAGATGTGAATGAATGGGTTGATGTCGAACATTTCACGGAATCCTTCGATCGAAAGTCAATGATGTAAACCATCGTCAAAGGCGAGAAACCTGCCATTGATGCATGCAGATTTCAAGGTACTGACGATTCCTAGGTCATCTTTCTAGATAATGTGCTGATGTCAATAGAAAGCGACCCGTTGCAGGCAAGCCCACAACACGAAATCATAGATCAAGTTGAAGAAATGTAGCTGTAAGGACTGACTCAGGGATGGTCAAGATGGACGATGGGTAATTTGCAGATGAATGGTTTATATGCAGAGACCTCTTGAACACATAACGACACAACAGATGGCTTGGTGACATTTGACCCAAAGTTAATACCCGAGTGAAGACTTTCAATGTGGTTTTGATCAACTGTGAGGCAAAGGATTTCCCAACCCAGGTGAATGAAAAGTGTCGTGTTCAAGAGTGGTAATAAAGCTTCTTCTGAGACAAAGGATAATAAATAGGCTCATTTTTCTCTCTTTTCCCCCACCATTTCTGGCAAGTACCTCTTTATTTTTTACAAGCTTGAGGAGGATAACATATGCTTGATTATAAGCTCATCCTTCGAATGAGTCCAACTTAGTTTTGATTCGAACCCTAAGAAGGAGTGGTCCGTTCCTGTCTGTAATCGAACAGGTCCTTTACTGTGAAATTTTAACGAGTCCAGTATAGGAGAAACTCGGCGTTTTTCAATTTTAGAGAGTCTGAAAAACTTAAGAAGACTCCAGGGTTGAACTTTTTCGTAAAGTTGTGTCTCCCAAGCCCGAAAAAGTATAAAATAATACTTGAGAGAACCGCTTGATCTTTTACGACCAAGGAGTACTTTCATAATTAGTGTCTTTGACCTGAAAAGTAAAAAGCGATCAAGGACACGTCGTTTTATTTCCAGTATCGAATTTGAAACGACAAAATTCCGGCAATCTTTTCCTGTTTTTACGGTCAGAAAAGGGCTATAAGAGGACCGTCTTTTAATTCCGTTTTAACGAGTGTAAAAGAAACGCTCGGCAATCTTTTCATGTTTTAGGAGTCAGAAAAGGGCTTAAAAGAGAACTCCAAGGTTTCACTTTTTCGTAAGTTTTAACGAGTTCGAAAAAATGATAAAAATGTACTCATGGTTTTCATATTTTCGTAAGTTTTAATGAGTTCGAAAAAATGATAAAAATATACTCATATGGCCGACTTTCAATTTAATTTACGAGCAGGAAAAGATGGAAAGAACTCGGCATTTTCATTTGTTTTACGAGAATGAAAGATAGCAAAATCATCTCGGTATTTTCATGAGTTTAACGAGTCTTGAAAATAACTGAAATTGACTCGAAATAGGTTTCATTTTTACAAAAGCTTGAAACAGAGAAAAACTATGCTTCAAAGTAGTTTCATTTTTACACAAGCTTGAAACAGAAAGAAAACTGTGCTTGATGACCCCTAAGCGTAACGGCTAGAGTGCATGCCCCCCCAACTGCATTTCATTCAACTAAGTACAAGCTGGATGGAATGAAGGTTCATTTACGAGATCATTTGAAAGACTCGACCTAAAACTGTAAGAAAATTATGCAAAAACTAAAATAACTAACCTAAATATACAACCTAACATTTATGAGATCTAGTCAAATTCTCGACCCAAGTAGAGGAGGATTTGTTTCATTTTTTAACGATCTTGACACAGGAAAAGAACTATGCTCGGATTCAGTTTCATGTTTATGCAAGCTTGAAACGAAAAACTATGCTTGTTATAAGTTCGCATGCCCCCAGCACAATGACGCAAAACGAGGTACATGCCCCCCAAGCTTTATTGCATTCAATAAGGTGGATGGAATGAAGCTTTACTTTCAAGATCTTGGAAAGACTTGTGGGAGTTGTTTCATTTTTTAGTGAGGTTGACACAGGAAAAGAACTATCCTCAAAACGCTTGTTTCATTTTTTAAACGAGCTTGACACAAGATAAGGAACTATGCTCGTAACTACTCTCTACAATCTACCTATATAACCTATCCTTGTTTCATCTTTTAACGAGGTTGACACAAGATAAGGAACTATCCTCGAACCTGATTCATTTTTTAACGAGGTTGAGAGAGGAACAAACTATCCTCGCTTCTACTCTCTACAATCTACCTAACAAAAACTCTACTCTAAAAACTTTGATTCATTTTTTAACGAGCTTGACACAAGACAAGGAACTATGCTCTAAAATCCTTGATTCATTTTTTACTGAGCTTGACACAAGACAAGGAACTATGCTCATGACTACTCTCTACAATCTACCTACTTAACCTACCCTTGTTTCATTTTTTAAAGAGCTTGACACAAGACAAGGAACTATGCTCAAGACTCCTTGTTTCATTTTTTAACGAGCTTGACACAAGACAAGGAACTATGCTCCAGAAGTTCGCATGCCCCCAGCATAACGATGCAAAGCGAGGTACATGCCCCCCAGGCTTCATTGCATTCAACCAGATGGATGGAATGAAGGTTAACTTTCAATATTTAACTTGAAAAGGGAGTTGTTTCATTTTTAAGGAGGTTGACACAAGAAAAGAACTATCCTCATACCTGATTCATTTTTTAACGAGGTTGACTCAGTAACAGGAACTATCCTCAAACCTGATTCATTTTTTAATGAGGTTGATTCAGTAACAGGAAATATCCTCAAACCTGATTCATTTTTTAACGAGGTTGACTCAGTAACAGGAACTATCCTCAAAATCCTACTTTCTACAATCTACCTACATATCCTAAAATCTACCTGATTCATTTTTTTAATGAGGTTGACTCAGTAAAAGAACTATCCTCATGCTAGCCTGTTTCATTTTTTAACGAGGTTGATACAGGAAAAAACTATCCTCGTACACACTGATTCATTTTTTAACGAGGTTGACACAGTAAAAGGAACTTTCCTCACACTCACTGATTCATTTTTTAACGAGGTCGACACAGTAAAAGGAACTTTCCTCGTACTCACTGATTCATTTTTTAACGAGGTTGGCACAGTAAAAGGAACTTTCCTCACGGCAGCCTGTTTCATTTTTTAACGAGGTTGATACAGGAAAAAACTATCCTTGTACTAGCCTGTTTCATTTTTTAACGAGGTTGATACAGGAAAAAACTATCCTCGTAACATCCAGTTTCATTTTTTAACGAGGTTGAGACGGGAAAAAACTATCCTCGCGTCTACTGATCATGGCTTCCAACTGGAAGAAAGACATGTCAATGGACACACCTTGATCATGGCTTCCAAGAGGTCTTCATCAGAAGGAATAATACTTCTCTGGAAGGAACACATGTCAAGGGACTCAAAAGGGATAAGAACATCGTGTTCAAGTAATCCCATAGAGTTTTCCATGTCAATTACCGGATCTAAATCAAAGGAAGATGAGCAAACAGTGAGAGGCTCACTTACATCGGTAACTGAAAACACGGGACCAGTTGCCACATAATTAACCCGTGGCAGGGTAGATACCACTTTAGAATCAGGAAAATTTAGGGGTGTCATATTATTGGTAGTTGAAACAAGACTAGGGAACGAAAGCTGGTCTACAATCACAATATTGCCATTGTGAGGGAAAGACATCACGCGAAAGAGTGTCGATACGACAACTTTCATTGCATAAACATAGTCTCGTCCAAGGAGTAAATTGAAATCCAAGGGACCTCGAACTACCATAAGATCAATACAAACAGTTTTACCTTCCAAGGTAATAGAAAACTTAGGAAGGATCCCTAAAGGTTCACTAATGGTTCTGTTAAAAGCTTTCAGATTCTATGTAATAGGCGCAAGCTGAGGGGAACCCAAAGCTTTCCAAACAGTTGAGGATAAAATACTAACATAAGCACCTCCATCTACCTGAGTACGATGTATGTCCCTACCACCAGCCTTGACAATGATTTGGAAAGGGATGGAGGAAGGAAGACGAGGTTCTGTCAGTCTATTCCAATCAAAGGAAAAGACCTCAGTGCTTGGAGGGGGTTCTGTAGAAACAGGTGAAATGCCCCCCGGCATAGAAGAATCTGATGTAACAAGAAGAACCTGAGCGGTATGAAGTTCACTCTCCAAAGGGAAAGTGTGATCGATCGAATGTGAAATTGAATCGACCACTCGATCAACTAATGGATCATCAACCTGAGTGACATGAGTTTCACTCTCCAATGGAAGAGTGTGATCGACTGTACTTGAAATTAGATCAATCACTCCGTCAATTTACGGTAGGTTGGGAGAAAGTTTACGGTAACCAGTTGGAAATTCTTGCTGTGGAACAATAAGGTTTTCCAACAATGTTGAGGCTTCATCCATGTGAGGGCAAATGTGAGTTTGATGACTCCCTTTGCATAACTTACATGGAAACCTAACTTTACCCTTTTTCCCAGGAACCTGACTATCACTGGTTGATGGATCAATGGAAAGTTAATGAGATTTTTCTGACCATACTTCCAAGACCTTTGGAATACCAGGACAATTGACAAGGAAGTGGTCACCCTTACAAAGCCTGCAAGGGTATTTGGGTTTACGATGCATGTCGGAGTTTTCCTCAACACAACTAACACTTACAGTCGTGGTTGGTTGGTTGACTTCTTTCTTATCTTGCTTCTTCTTCTTCTTCTTCTTCTTCCCTTTCTTCTTCTTCTTAGCCTCTTGGTTACTGGCATCAAGGCTTTTACCTGGCGAAGAGGAAGAAATGGAGGAAGAAAAATTAGGCGACGAAGGTAAAGGGTCAACAGAAGGTTGGTGATGTTGAGATGGTGAACTCTGTGGAGGTGAAGCATTCGGTTGAGGTGGAACAATTGGAATACTTTGGGCCAACGAAGTTGAAAATAACCATATCGGTAAACCTATTGTAAATCCAGGTAATGACAAAGTAGCCATATAAGGAGGACCAACATTTCCAAAGTAAGGAAAAGTACTAGGATTCTCATTAGGAGGGGTTCCTAGGTTGGTAAATTCCGGAACATTTCCCATTATATTCAACTTCAGTGAATTTTATTAACAATTTAAAACTAAAATTAACAATTAACAATTCACACCTAACAATTAAAACTCACGATTCACACTTATGGTCTCTAAAAGTAAAAACAACAAATTAACACGCGCTATCAAATCTAGGAGTCAAACCACACACAAACAGTAACCTTCTGGACTGAAAACACTAGTTGGTGATGAAATCCAACATCGCAGAATTCAATACAGAAGTGGCGGGTGGAACAGTTACCCTGGCAACCTGCTTAATGAATAGACTGGACCAAGTTCCTCCACTTTAACCGTCTCGAGTGAAGTGAACCCCCCAGAAAATCCAAGTGAGTCTAGCCGACGTCTGCTCCAGGTACAGTGGGATCTTCCCTCCACCGTCACCTTGGGTAGAACCCTAAAGATAATGGTCACTAAGGTCACCAACAACAACAAATACACCTGGGGGAACAGTCTACGACCCGATAGCACGCAAGGGCAGAGTAACAAGCTCAATCCCCTTGCCGGCTCCTTGAAAATAATCCAAGGTTTACCGACAAGTGACCCCAGGCTCCTCGACAATAATCTGAGGTTTACCGTTTGTAGTATGTGCGTATCTGGTGTCTTTCCCAATGAAGGAGGATTGATCCCCTCACTGGTTCGGACACGGTCTCATGCTTCTCCTTTAAGAGGAGCTTTCCCAGAGCATAAATGTAACAGTTGGATTTATCCTACCACAAGATGAGCTACTTGTTTGGTTTTGCTGTCTTGGAGAGTTAATTACTCTCCTACTCCAAGACACTAGCCTGATCTATATTGGTGTTTCAGAGCCCTAGAAATGTAAAAATTACTAGATGAATTTTAATTAAGCGCTGTGTTATTAAGGCTGTTATTACTCAAATGGGTAAATGGATATGAAACCAATGGTGTTATGAGCCGACTCAACTGAATGCAATCGAATATGATTATGCAATCCTTTCAATTCGATGAATCCTAACTAGAGTAAGGAGAGAGTTTCCATTCACTTCGAACAATGCAAAAAATTGATTACTAAGAGAAAATATAACAAATTCTCTAATGCACTAATTTCATCAAGAAAAACTAATGCAAATCAATTTCAAAATAGTTTTATTTTTATTTTTATTTTTGTGTAAATTCAAATCAAAGAAAACTGATCTAAATCTACGATTGATTTTTCAGAATGTAAACTATGCAATTGTAATCTATGCACAATTCACTTGAAAAGTATGCAAATGTAATCTATGCACATTTTTCATTCATATTCTGAAAATGAGAATTCTAATTATGCAAATGTGATCTATGCAAGAGAATTCTCAAACACAAGACGATTCTAATGTGATCTAAGAACCAATCAAGTGCAAGTCGAGAAAATTGGGTGAGAGTTCCAAAGATCAAAAAATAAAAACACTCAAAGGCGATTAACACTCATACACAATTTAGCCCCCGCCGGCGAATGAGGGGGAGATTTTTTTTGCAAAAACAAAAGCAAAAAGATGCAAAATTGTGAAAAGACTGAGACAAACCTCCAAGTAATGACCAAAGGAAATCAAATTAAGAACTTTTCAAAAAAGAGACTCAAAACACCCAATTGATGAAAGCTTAAAGCAGGAATGCCAATGGAATTAACCAAGGAAAGTTTCTGACAGGTAACCAGTGGATCTGGGCAGCAAAAACAAGCTATAAACAAAATCTAAAAGATAAAAAAGAAAAAATTGAAATTTTCTAGGCTTTTGACAGGGGTACGCAGGCAGCCTGTTTGCACAGGTGTGGGTACGCTCTGTGTACAAAGTTGCAGTGCGTACAGGTACGCACTGTGCTCAACGCAGAGGCTGCGTACTTCTAGCAAAACCAAGAAAAACTAAAATCTAATTTAACCCTAAGCTATCCCACCCAAATGCACAGTCAAACAGCCAAAAGCCAGAAAACAAACGACTTTTCTCAAATCAAAGTTTCACACAAAGGAAAAATCATTCACATCAATGGAGTTCCCCAGTAGAATCGCCATTTTGTCAAGCGGAAAGAGTCGATAGTGCGGACACAACCAACCTCCCTAGAAGCTTAAGGCTTTCTAGTGACAAACAAGACAATTAAGAGCAATCCTTCTCTAAATATGCATTTACCATATGAGAAATCAAGTGTTTAGATCCTACCTGTAGTCCAACGCTGTTGTAGTAGTCCAGCCTCGTCGATCCGGATGAGCTCCTCCTTCTCTTCGAAACCTGCATTCACTAACAATCAAACGATTAAATAGCACCTGAATATCTCATAAAACAAAACATATTTAACATATAGACCAAGGAGTATATGAAACAACTCATAAATAACAAATTGTTGAGAAGAATGGACTTATTTGTATTAATAGGAAACAAAAGAAACCATTACAACCTGAGCCTTGGTGTTGTGCAGGTCCCTCCCAGGGTCCGGCAAGAGTTTTCCTTTACTTTGATAAGCTCACCCACTTCCAAATGAAACAAGAAAGGATGGGAATCTCTCCTCACAAGCTTCTACAAGGAAGTCCTAATTCCAGCAGCAGCTACCCTTAGGAATGTTCAGCTTTCAACCTCTCCTCCTTCTGGCCCAATGCCTATATTTATAGTGCTCTAGAGGAAGTTAATCAGGTCCACCATCAATGGGATAAGCCCCTCTTTGGATGGGATAGCTCCCCTCTTGATGGGATAAGTTCCTCTTTGGTAGGGATACATGAACCATCTGGAGGCGCTTCATACATGTCAAACAAGCTTCTAGAATGCTCTAGAAATGACCACAAGTAACTTTTTTGGAGTGAAACTTGTGCCTTTTGACCTTTACAGGAGTATGCACCCATTGCTTTACAGACAGAGCGTACAAGTACGCAGGTATTGTGAACTTGGGGTGCGTACACGCAGGTAAGGCTAAGAGAAACTGCGTACCCAGAGATATATAGATTTTTAATGACTTTCTCTCTTTTTTGGAGTTTGACATGAAGAGCAGAGGTATGAGACTTGCCAAGGAGGATAGTATGACAGTTGATAGAGCCATACTAACTGCAAATAGTCATGGTGACAAATTTTAGTGTAACAGATAGGCCTGAGCCAAATCTTTCTTTCAGCCAACCACCCCCTTTCCATATTCCAAGCATGAATGTGGGATCTCATGGGATAAAAGCATCCAAAAAAAACCAAGGGAACCTAGAGGTTAAACCACCTCCACCCTCACCATACCATGATCTCACCTAAACTGGTCCTAAGATAACAAAACCAAACCGAGCTTGGATGCCTCAAACTTACTTCACCATCCCTTAAGGAATTTTCTTGTCTCCACTCACCTATTGAGGGCTTCCCGGAGAAAACCATCTCCATCCCCAACCCTTGGGATTTTCCGAAGAGAACCTCACTCAGATCCAAAACCTTCTGGTAATCCAGAGCTCAATCGAGAAATAATCCCATCACACCATGGCTATCCGGAAATGGTAAGGCATGGCTAAGACCACTATCAAAACCCAAAAAAATCCATGCCACCAATAGCAAGAAACCAAAATACACACATGCATATGTCATGCATGCCAAAACCAACTAGGTAACCATACATGCAATTTATTACCTGGAAGTATTCCTGTTGAAACTGCCTGATCCAACCTTTCCTTACTTGATCCTTGCTTTCCTTGTCCTCCCTTTTCTTGTTTGCTTTCCTTATCCTCTTGGTTCTCTTCTCCTCTCTGAGACTAACTCCAAAACTGAACTGACAAAAATCTACCAACTAATGCTATGATGTATTTTTATTATTGATGCCTCTACTTTCTTCATTTTACCATTATTTTCCTTCATTTTCCTCCCCACATGCAAACTGTGACCTTTCACCTCCCTTTTCTCCTAATTTCCTCTATTTTCATAAATAAAGTGCCAAAAACGCCTTTTTACCTTTTTAAAGCCTTTGCCACTTCCTTTTCCAATTTCCCCTTAGCCATAAACACAATAAGTGATGCACACTAGGATATTTTTCTCAACATTCATCTTGGAATAAGTGTCCCTTGAACTTGGTCTTATTTTTCCTTTATTAACTTTTATTACATGAACTTTTAACCCAGGGTTGTTATAGGCTAGGTTAGAACTTTGGATCTCCACTAGAACCATTAAGGATGTTGGTCCTTTTCTTACTCAAGAGCTTCAAAGATTTGCCCCTTTGAGTAAGTATGTGAAAGAAAGTAGGGGATGGGGTCAATTCATATACAAAGTCAAAGGTAGGTATCTACTGTAGTTATGGTCTATTTAGTTATGTAGATTCAAAGAATAACTTAGGGGTGTTAGGTGCAGGGGAGAGGGGGAGTCTTCATGATACTTGAGTAAACACAATATATCAGTATGCTTATGTGTAGGGATTATCTCTGATAATATGTTTAACACATATGTATCGTGGTGTGATCTCTTAATAGCCAAGGAGGAAGGTGAATGTCCATATTAGTCTTTGGAGATTCAATGTTGGTCATAAAAGTAATGGTAGGCCAATCCATTATGAAAGGGTCCAAATTAAAAACTCCTCCCTAGAATCAAGTGAGATCTCTAAAAGAGTTTCATTCCTTCACATAAATAAATAGTTGAAAGAGGAAGTAAATCATTGGGCTAGGTTTGCCTTTGGACTTAATCTTGCAACATTGTCAAAAAATTAGGTTTTGGACTTTAGAAAAATCCGCTAAATTCATAATCAACTCGTTATCAACTAGCACAGATCCATCTTAAGCAATGATCTAACATGAGCCGAGAGGGATCAAACTTTTTCAGGTGCAAATTTATTTTAGAGTGCAAAAAACAAAGTGTAATTTTTCATTGTTTAAATTGTATTTTTGAATGCTATAGAGATTACATTAAAATATTTTATTTTATCATTTTTTCTCTATATAGATATATATGAAGTTTCAAATACCATGGGCAAATACCAACCTAGAACTCAAAAACCATCAATGGTAAAACTTCATATATATCTATATATAGAAAAAAAATGTTAAAATAAAATATTTTTAATATTGTATATAATAAATATCCAATTTGAGTAATGAAAAAATATTTTAGTATGAATTAATATTGATGTATACTTAAAAATGTATTAATAACCAAAAAACCATTTTAATGCCATTTATTTTAAGAGGGACACATGCCAACTCCAAATTGAGCACAAACATACTTGGACATACTTAAACGTCACCATTGCCTTTCCATTTAGAGAATATTTTATTTTTATTTTAAGAGGGACACATGCCAACCCCGAATTGAGCACGAACATACTTAAACATCACCTTTACACTAGGCTATAGAATGAGCTTGATCTGTGTTAGTTATAGCCCACATTTCCTTTCTATTCAGAGAATATTTTATTTTTATTTTAAGAGGGACACATGCCAACTCCAAATTGAGCACAGACATACTTAAACATCACCATTGTCTTTCTATTCAGAGAATATTTTATTTTAATTTTAAGAGGGACACATGCCAACTCCAAATTGAGCATGGACATATTTAAACATCACCTTCACACTTGCCATAATGAGCATCTTAAACATCACCATTGCCTTTCTATTCAAAGAATATTTTATTTTTATTTTAAGAGGGACACATGCAAACTCCAAAATGAGCATGTACATACTTAAACATCATCTTCACCACCTTCACACTGGGCTGTAGAATGAGGCTACATCACCATTGTCTTTTTATTCAAAGAATATTTTATTTTTATTTTAAGAGGGACACATGCCAACTCCAAATTGAGCACCTTCACACCATTGCCTTTCTATTTAGCCCACATCATCATTGCGTTTCTATTTAGAGAAGGGCATTTTATTTTTATTTTAAGAGGGACACATGCCAACTCCAAATTGAGCACCTTCACACCATTGCCTTTCTATTCAGCCTACATCACCATTGCCTTTTTATTCAGAGAATATTTTATTTTTATTTTAAGAGGGACACATGCCAACTCCAAATTACCAATATGGAGTATTCAATATGGACAAACCATAGGAAAGGTGATTTTTGTACCCAAATTTTGCTATCCCTTATGCAAATTTATACCAAAGTCGTGGATATTCAATAATGTTCTTCGTCTTGACTCAAACAATGTGGGATTATGGCTCAGTTGGATTGCTTCCAAAGGTGAAATTCATGTTGTTATGGATGGGTGTTTACTTTTGTAGAAGCTTTAATGTCATGTCTTTGTGGCCTTTTGGGAGGTAGTGTTATTCAATCTTCAAGATCCATCCCCTTTGGTTCTATCTCCATTTGGTGTGCTTACAACAATTGAGGTCAAGGTCAGGTGGCATATGCTAGAGAAAGTCTCAATGTCAAATCAATTTGAAGGGAAAAACCCATGGGAAAAATTTATGGCCCAAGAAAAGTATTGATCTATAATGATGGTAGTACCTATTTCTATTTCTAATTTCAAAATTTGGGTAAAGCATATTTTGAAAATGTGGATTTTTTACCTTCGAAAAATTTATCAGTCATTTGGAGGTTCTAGAATTCTACATCTCTTGAAAGGTTTCTATGTATGTGGTTCATTCTCTTTACGTTGACCTATTTGTTCATTATGTAGTCAAAATCAAAGATGGTATAGGGCTATAGGGATTTCTTTCAACTTCAATGTTGTTAAAACCGACAACTCCCCATTTCTGGAAAACTATTGTGATTGGCACTTGGTATCTAGCCAATACCCTTGTGATTGATTTTACAAAACATAAAGGTAGAGAATTATTATGGATAATGTTAATGTTAATGTTAGATAGGTCCATATAATTTTATGCCAGCATGAGGAGATAAATCAAGCTAAAGGTAGAGCTTTTATGGTAGTTTATTCTAAAATTTATGATCGGAATAAGCATGCACCTCACACAATGTCAATGCAATGACCATCCTACTATGTTAGAAATAAAGATTGGATTCAATAGAAGTTGAGTGTAATACATTATGAAGCATAATTCTCACCCAATAAATGGAATCCCTCTGCATGGTTTCTAATAATCAAGGAACTGAGAACTCATCCCACGTTGTGCTAAAAGAAGATGTAGTGGTTCATTAGCTTCATGATCCCATGAAAATTGAAACCCGAACTCTCCTCAATGTAATATGGGAAAGAAGAAAGAAATCATCATTTATGTCTTCAATAATATGCATTTTTAGATAATTCATCTTTTAAATAAATATATAAAATAAATAATTTGTAAATCCACATGAAAACAATGTTTGGAAGTGACTACTAAAATTTATAATATAATTTCAAATTGCAAGCTTTACAGCAACGTATAAAATTAAAAACAAAATTCAAAAAACTCTAAATGGAAAATTATTAAAAATAAATACTAAAAACCAATAATATATATTTAAAAACTAATAATATATAGATAAATATATCAATTGAGTTTATCCCTCAATATCATATTTAAATGTAAAGAAATCCATCAATATCACATTTCGAAAGTCAAGGAAATGTGATATTTTTCTAAAAACTAGCTCAGTAAAACCAAGTAATATGTGGTATTTTTCTCAAAAAGGTGCCCCTCTAAAAGCAAATAATAAAGTTGTAATGGGAAAATAATTATCTTTCATAATTTGAATGTAGCCAAGTGAGAATAATATCTTTTTATTATGATTATAGAATTTTGTGTCGTTAAACGAGGTTTTTGTTTATATGTTAAGGGGAACAATTTTCTGTGTATAATCATTTTACAGAATAATCATTTAACATGGACAAATGAGCCTGTGAAAATAACATCCATTATCTTTCCATTATGATTATTGCGGTTGTGTTTTCAAATGAGGTTTTTGTTTTTATTTTTTGAAAGGGAAATATTTTAATCTAATTGATTGGTTAACAATGGGTGATATTTATTTATTTATTGTTATTTACGAATGTTTATTGGGACATGGAAAAATTTTGTCCATTATTTCTTATCACTTAAAAATTGTCTATTTTTTTATATAGCACGTCTACACGTAATTTAATGGATTTATTTAATGATCATGATTACAAATTTCGCAAAATAAAAATAAAATTATAACTTACCAAATTTGAAAGCGCTTTTAATAAATAAAATATATATATAAATTTCTATTATCTCACACCTCTTTTAATACCATAAATTACATTCTGTAGTTCCTCATTATAAAGTACACATTATTATCACTCATTATTTTATCTTATGAATAGACCTAATTTTTAATTATATAATAAGTTTTTTATATTTATTAATCTTATATTTTTTAATATTTAATAAATTTATAATTCTTTATATTGTGTAAAAAAAATTAATATAATTTGTATAAATTTTAATTATGTAAAGAGATACTCTATCGTATAGTATGAGAAAGATGTTGTTCGATTTATTATATTTAAAAATAATAAAATAGTGGATACATTTATAAATTAAAAAATATTAATAAAAAAAATTCAATATCTATCACAAATAAAAAAAATTAATTTCTACTTGAATTTTACATCAACTTTATAATAATAGGAAGATACATAATTTCTTCATTACTTAATATTGAATTGACAAATGGCATGTTAAAATAATCTTATTAATATTGTATGATGTGATTGATTTTGAGATGTAAAAAAAAAAATTAAATAGGGAGAGAGAGAGTGAGAGTTCTTGTTTCATTAATAAATCTTTCTAATTCATGGTATGAGAGAGATTTGTAATTCCTTTAATGTTTACTATGGAGTTGACATGTAACATTTTAAAAAATATTAATAACAAAAATAACATTTAAAAAAATATTCATAACACACACACATATATCAATCAAGAGAGATCTTAATTCGAGTTTCACTAATAGTTGAGAGGAGTCAAATCTATTAAGGTGCAAACTATTCTTCAAATTTTGCACTCAAAAAAGTGTTTGCATCTTGATAGATTTGATCCCTCTGGGTCCTTGGTAGATTGAGAGTTAAGATGGATCTATGTTGGTTTAACTTATGTATATACTAGCATAGATCCATCTTTAGCACGGATCTAACATGAGCACAGAAGGATCAAATTTTTTCAGGTACAAACTTATTTTAAAGTGCAAAAAACTAAGTGTAATTTTTCATTGTTTAAATTGTATTTTGAATGCTATAGAGATTACATTAAAAAAAATTCTCTCTCTCTATATATATATGAAGTTTCAAATATCATGGGTAAATACCAACCTAGAACTCAAAAACCATCAATTGTAAAACTTCATATATATCTATATATAGAAAAAAATGTTAAAAGAAAATATTTTTAATATTGTATATAATAAATATCCAATGTGAGTTATGAAAAAAATATTTTAGTATGAATTAATATTGTTGTATACTTAAAAATGTATTAATAACCAAAAAACTATTTTAATGGGCACTAATCTATGTTGGTTATAGCCTACATTGCCTTTCTATTTAGAGAATATTTTATTTTTATTTTAAGAGGGACACATGTCAACTCCAAATTGAGCATGAACATACTTACACAACACCTTCACACTCGGCTATAAAATGAGCCTCTCGGCTCATATATATATATATATATATATATATATAACTTAATCTAACACTTTTATTTCTAAATCATATTTTTAATTAGTTATTTTTTTAAATGAATATAAAATATTTTGACTTATAAAAATAATGGATAATAACAAAGATAAATCTATATAAATATGAATTTATCAAATATTTCTAACCTGATTTTTTTAATTATTTAAAATAAATTTAAATTAATTATTATTTCATCAAATTTATAAATATCATATTATAACAATTTTTAAACTAAATATTATCTCAGCAAATTTGTAAATATCCTATTATAACAATTTTTAAGTCATAGATACAAAATGTGACCTAACAATTATAAAAAAAAAATCATATCCCTACAAATAAAATAACAATTATAAAAAATATCCTATTTTTAAAATTTAATTTATGTTTAAATTTATTATCTTTCTTTTCCTTTTATTTTTATGTGTATAAATAAAATCTTTCTCTTAACATTTCTATTTTGAATTTTACATAAAAATTAGTATATAATATATTCACACACTTATCACATATTTATGATATAACCATAGCAAGTACCCATGATTATATTAAATATTGAGGGAAAAGTGATATTGCTTTGATTTCGAACCTAAGAACATCTAAAAACATTAAAGTCTAGTTCTATGGATCAAGTCTCATTGTTACAATTACAATTATGAACTCAATTCCTACATATAATAACCTAGCTTTGATGATGACTTGCATCAACGAGGTCAATAATATGAACATAATCTTAGACTTTTTATTTATTGAGAGATCTTAATTCTTACGACGATTTGTTGGAAAACAAACCCAACTCTCTTAATCGAGAAGTCTTGGAGGGTGATTTCATTTTTCATCCCCTAAGTATCTGAGGTATATGATTTCAAACCACATCACATCTACCTTAAATAACAAATGTTCCATCATCTCTCTCATGAGTCTCCGAGCACTGGGAGGGGATATGCAAGGATGTAACCCCATCTTACTCGTGTGTGAGAATTAATCCTTATCTTGTCCATTAAATCCTTGTTTATGGTTACTGTTTAGTTGGGTGGGATAATGGAATAGACCTAGGTTGACTTTGATGCAACTCTAGGAGAATCCTCAATTTGATTCAATCTCATTTGGTAAGGGCATCTTTTGATTTTAGTTGGTTTATTGGGAATTTGGTCTATAGTATTTGGGTGTAATGGATGGATAATTTCTAAATTGTTTTGGTTGTTTGAATATATTAGAATTTCAATATATGGAATTTGTTTTTGGGTTCACAGTCTCAATCAAAGTAATGATTTCATGCAATATCTTTCTCTTTTTTTGTTCTTTTGCGACATCTACTCCTTTGGCTTTTTGTATACCATTGATAATTAAATTTTATCACTATGTGTTGATTTTTATAGTTTTAGGAGATATAATTTTCATTATACTTGACATTAGATGTGTTGGAACCATCAATTCAAGTTACATAAATTTTAGAAGTGTAGTGTTCTATTTATATTACTTCTACACTTGGGTACAAAACCACCTTCATGTATTAGAAAAGTGTCAATACATGAAATGAAAAATGGTATAGACATTAAATAGTAGAATTCTCTTTCCTCTCATATTGATTCGGGGAGGGGCCACTGGCTATCATATATTTCAGTAATGTTTATATTTTTCAAAATAATTAAAATAATAAATATTTTTATTAAATAATTTAATTTAATAAAAACAAGATAATAATCCTACATATTTGTAAAATCTTTTATGTGGTTTTAAAAAAGTCAAAATTTATTATAGTGTTTTAAATATAATATTTCCTCATTAATTAAATAAAAAAAATTGTAAATCTATCATCTTTAAATCTAAGAAAATATTTTAATAATTAATTAGTAAAATATGTCTATCTAACTCTAGTATTAATAGGTTTTCGAGTTCATTATTATGGAGCTCTTTAGCGGTATTCTAGGAAAATTATATTTTATTTTAATGGTTGATTTAATTAATAAAAATAATAAAAATTTATTGAAAATTTATAAATTTTTAAAAATTCATTTAAAAGATTATTGTATTAAAAAAACATCATAGTATGAGAGAAATATATAATTTTTTATGTTCTTGAAATTCGATATATAATATTTAAACAATGTTTATTATAAATAAAATATTTTAATGTTCATTATAAATAAGATATTTCAATGCTTATCTTACAAAAATTTATATGAACTAAAGAGTAAAAAAAGTTACCAATGTATACTTTTTACATGTCAATATGAGAGAGATGTTTAATGCATTCACCATTCAAGATGAAGTTGATGCTTAGTGTATGTGTGTGAGAAAGGCATCATTTTTCAATATCAAGTATATGTCTATAAAAAATTATTGAAGGAAAAAATTTCTTATTAAATATTAAGTTATTTTAATATTCAATATGAATATGTTTGTTTCTAATATGAAGTTGATGCCTAATATTTTAAAAAATAACAAAAAATATTTAAATGTTAGTCATAAATAAAATATTTCAAAGCCTAGTTATATATATATATATATATATATATATATATATATATATATATATATATATATGAGTATGAAATATGTGTAATTTCTTTTATACTCAATAAGGAATTGACATATGGTGCACACACACATACACAACTAGATTAACTTCATCTTAACTTTGGATCTATCATCCTTAGATAGGGATCAAATCCTGATCTCTCAGAGAAGGGAGCTTAAACTAGGAAGCCCTAAAGAGGTTGGGGATTCTCCTGTTTTTGATCCAGAGTACAAATATACCAAATTTTATAGATTGTAGGATAGGGTCTTTTATTACATGAATTTAAAGGCGAGAGGGGGTCACCCCTCCTTTCAAAACACTGTCGTTGGTAGGCTTTTTCAAGGAGAAAGAAAACCAGGTATAGAACAAGGAGTTGTAGGCTACTGTCAAATGCCTATTTTGGGAAATAAGTGGTAGATGGGGCTAAAGGGTCAGTGTATTTGTCATTCCCAAAAGATGTTTAGAAGATCACAAAAAACATATGCAAGACCATGCCTTTATATGTAAGTTCATAGGCCTATGGACGATCAAGAAGGAGTTAGAGAGATGGATTCAACAAACTTGGCAATCAAAGGGGAGAGGTGGACTTGAGACTGGGACCGAAAGGTTTCTTCACAGTTATCTTCTCCAACCTTGAATACAAGGCTAGAATCTTTGAAGGTGATACATACTTTTTGAGCAATGCAGGCCTCTATATTAGGCACTAGGAAGCTTTTTTCAACCCAGATAAGGAGGAATTCACAGAAGCACCGATATGGGTAAGATTGTACTCTCTACTAGTAGATTTTTGGATTCCAGAAATTATAGAAGGTATAGGGCATACACTAGGACATTTTTTCAAGGTTTTAGAGGTCAAAAACAGAGGGGAACATGTCTTATGCCAAGTTATGTGTGGGAATGAACATATCACAACCCTTACTAGATTCTATTGAGTTGGACTGTCAGGGAGGGGTTTGGAAAAAACCCTTGGATTATGAGTGTGTTATGTTTAGGTGTAGGCTATGCCGTCAGCATGGTCACTTAATAAGAGATTGTCCATTGAAAAAGAAGGAACAAGGGTTTGGAGAATAAAGGTCAAATGATGGTCTTACAAAAGTCACTACACAGAGACAAAATCTCAGAAATCGCACATCCTTTAGCACAAAGGGGCTAGAGGAGAAGAATTCATTCTCAGTGATGGAGGATATGGACGTGCACCCCCAACATTTGGAAGCCACCCATATGGATATTCTACCCCCTGAAAAAACCCTAGACAAGAGTGTGTTGAAGCAGAAGTTGGAAGAGTAGGAAGCTATACAAAGCAGTTTTGACTTTTATAACTTACCAGGGTTTGAAGAAGTAACACCTCTACTGCAGAAACTGTCATCTAACCTCTAAGAAGAAGAAAGGGTATTAGTCGCAATTGTGAATATTGGGCACAACAACACCTAGGGGACCTATCCAAGGACGAGAGAGAGATCTACGCAAATGCTTATCTTGAATGGAAAACGAAGCAGAGAAATTCCTCATTGGACCCAATAACTCAATCCTTCCAAGCATTTAAGGATGAAGGGAAATAAATTCTACTAAAATATCTTACTAAAGAACCTAAGAAGAATTTAACTAAACCAAAGAAGGAAGCGCAACAAAACATGGGAGAAAACCATGGTAATATAAATCAAGTAGCAATTGTGATAGAAAAGTCCCCGCCTTTTCTCAACTCTTCATCATGATAATACTTTCATGGAACATAAGAGGGCTTAAAAGAAAAGGAAAACAATGATATCTTAGGGATAGAATAAAAAAGGAAAACCCAACGATCGTCATATTACAAGAAAAAAATTGCTAGGAGAGAAGATGAGCCAAATAGCCGACACTTGTTGGAAAGGATGTGAATGTGTCTCACTAGATGCTCGAGGTAACGCAGGATAATTAGCCGTCTGGTGGAACCCTCATGAGGTCATTTTTCAAGATTGGATGGCCTCTGCTTGAATACTTACAATAAGGTTTATGTATGTAGGCACTAGAGATTTTTTTGTATTTATTGGCAATACATGCCCCCCTAGGAACAAGGGATAAGAAACTTTTTTTGCAGCAATTAAAAAAGATGAAACGTCTTATAGGAAATGCCTTTTGGCTAGTTGGAGGATATTTCAATAGCATCTGATCATTAGAAGAGAAAAAAGGTGGCATTTGCAAGTTAGATCAAGCATCTATTGATTTTGAGGGTGTGCTTGACAATCTATACCTTGTAGATATTCCCACCATTAATGGGGTGTTTACCTGCAATAACCGTTGCGGAGGTAACAACCAGATAGCTTGTCGTTTGAATCGTTTTTTGTTATCGAAGGAAATTTTACAAAAGGATCTCTTTATTTATGCTTCAATTTTTCCATGCATGGGGTCAGATCATTGTCCCATTCGATTATACATTGATCTCAAATAATCCCCACTAAATCATCCTTTTCATTTTGAAAGCTTCAGGCTTCAATCCAATCGCTTTGTAGATTTTCTAACGAGTTGGTGGAAGGAGTTGAACACAAGTGGTACAAGTAATATAACTCAAAATGAAAGCGTTGAAGTAAAGAATTAGATTTTGGAATAAGAATGTATTCTGGAATATTTTCGAAGATAAGAAAGCATTGGAAAATCAAATGTTGAGCATCCAATAAATAATCATTCTAGAAGGTAGAACTCTAGAGTTGGTATCATAAGAGACTGAGACCCTACAACAATTAGAGCACATAAGGCACCAAGAAGAGTCTCTTTGGAAGCAAAAGTCCAGGACACAATGGCTCAAGGAGGGAGGCCATAATTCAAAATTATTTCATAATGCTATGATTCAACATCACTATAATAACAAAATTTTCTACATCATGAGGAAGGATAGGGTAAGAAAACTACAACATCATGATATTTAAAATGATTTGGTGCATTATTATAAGGATACTTTGTTTGAGGATAACTCAAAAATAAATTGGGCCATAAATACAATGAGTCAACAAATTCTAAGGGTGATCAATCTAGAGCAAAACAAGGCACTAATGAAACATGCCTAAGAATAAGGAACTTGGTCTGGATGGTTTCACAACAGACTTCTTCTAGGAAATTTGTGGTTTTTTAGGCAAAGAAATCCAGGAGGTAACTGAGGAATCAAGACGATCGAGATCTTTGCATCCAACACTTAATGCTACGTTCCTAGCACTACCCCCAAAAGTAGGTTTCTCTGACAGTCCAGAGGGTTTCAGAGAAATTGCTTTGTGCAATGTGATTTATAAAATTATTTCTACAATAGATCTAATAGATTGAAACTGATTCCTCTCTCATTAGTATCATAGTATCAAAAAGGTTTTGTAGAGGGGCACCAAATTGTTGATGGCGTAATTGTAGTGCAATAAATCATCCACTCTTTGAGGGTCTCAAAAAACACAGATATACTTATCAAATGGGATTTATCGAAGGCCTATGATAGACTAAGTTGGGAATTTCTATTTTAGGTTCTCCACGCTTATGGCTTCTGTGAATAATGGATTGAATGGGTGGCGTCCCTTGTCTCATCCAATTTTTTCTCAATTTTGATAAACAACTCACCTTCCTAGACAATCTATTCATCGAGGGGGATAAGGAAGGGTGATCCTTTATCACCTTTCCTATTTATCTTAGCTATGGAAGGACTTCGTTGAATGTTTCAAAAAGTTGGAGAATCAGGATATGTCTATGATCTTTAATTGTATAGGGAAGATCTTTCTCTCACCCATACACAATTTGTTGACGACATTATTTTATTTGGTTTACCAACCAAAAGAGAGGTGAGAAGAATGGGTTGGATCTTACAAATATTTATGAAAGCCTCTAGTACTGTAGTGAACACTGATAAAGAAATTTTTTTTTTCTTTAATGTTCCAAATATGCTTCAGATTGGGTTAAGTAGAACCCTAGATTTTACTATAGGTCACCTACCTTCTAAGTATTTAAGAATCCCTTTGGTATTATTCTATAATAGGGCCTCCACATGGGAATAAATATTAGAAATATCTTGTCTAAAAGTGAACAATTGGACTTATAAGCCACTCAACTTCCCAAGTCGCCCAATATTAATGAAAGTTGTCTTACAAGCATTACCAAATTATCAATTATCGGTAATGCCCATTACTATTACTGTCTGCGAACAATTAATATTTTTATGGAGAAATTTCTTATGGAAAGGCTTAGCTAAAATTCATAAATGGGCATTTGTAGGGTGGAATAAGTTGATCGCTCCAAAAAATAACAATGGACTGGGCCTTCGAGACCCCTTCCTTATCAGTAAATCCTACGCTATGAAGTTATGGTGGCTTTGGATTCAATGAGGTCCCTAAGTATGGAAGAAAATATGGTATCGTAAGTACTTGCCTTTGTACTCACAGGTTGACAGATTAAATTTTGATGGAAAATTCAAAGGCTCGAGGGTCTGGAATTGGGCACAGGAAACTAAGGACGTGTTGAAACAACTAGCATTTTGCGAGATTTGAAGAGGAAGGACAACATCAATTTTGGAGGATTCGTCATAGCAGTGTCCACCATTGGAGAAAAATGAGAAGCTACAACCTATTAGAGCACTAACACAATCCCTAAGAGCCTTTAAAGTGGTAGACTTCTAGAATCCTTATGATAAGGAGCATAATTGGAGACAGTGGAAAATAGTGGGTGATTGGGAACCCTCTAGGGATGCTCTCCCTTGGGAGTAATTCAAACAAATCCTTCTCAATAGAATCATACAAGTTTATCCTAAACAAGATATGTTGTGGTGCCCTGAGGAAATCAACTAACACATTCATGGTAAAAGAGGTATACTATGCCATAGCAAACTCTCTCTTACATTACGATACCACTTTGTGGCGCATAATTTGGCAAGATTGTGGATGGTTTTTATGCAACCAGATCACAAAATAGAAGAAGAGATAGATCAAAAATTTCAAAATTAGCCTCTTCGAGGGGGAAACCTCCTTTACATTACACAAATGAACAATTCTTCAACGATTCAAATAACAAAATATCCTTTCTATATATAGGAATCTAAGGGGTAACAACATAATTAGAGACGACATAACAATAATAATAGTGGGCTTATATGGGGCACAATAATAACAATATGGGGACTACATGGGCACAGCAATAACAATAAGGGGGCTACACTGACAATAACAATGAGGGAATACACTAGTATTATAGGGACCTAACATGCCCCTCTCCTTCAAAAAAGTGTTTTCCACAATGCTTGAGTAGTTTTGGATGCTTCTATATAAAATTATCATCCTCCCATGTGGAATCTTCAACAAGTAAGTCCTTCCACTTGATGAGATACTCTAAAATTGATCAATTTTGTAGCTGTCAAGTTCTTGTTTCCATGACTGCTTCAGGTTCCAATATGTTTTTCCTTCCTCGTCAAGTTCTGGTAATATTGTTTGAACTAGGAGCTTATCACCTATAACCTTATTTAGGCATGAAACATAGAAAATTGGGTGCACTCGGGAAGATGAAGGAAGTTCCAACTTGTATGCCATAGTACCAATCTTTTGCAACACCTTGTAAGGACCATAATACTTTGGTGATAATTTATTATACTTCTTAGCTTGCTTGAGGGACATTTGTTTGTATGGTTGTATCCGTAAAAATACCCAGTCACCTACATCAAAAATTCTTTCATTGTGATGTTGATCTACCTGTTGTTTTATTCCATTCTGCGCTCTAATACCAAATGTAGGTTTTAACCCCATACGTAAATTACCTGCATACAAATTCTAAAACACAGAAAATAAAAAATAGCGAGAGAATAACACATAAAAAAAATACACAGAGATTTTCCCCTGGATCCCAAAACCAGGACTACCAGATTGATCTTTCATTATATTACTTTCAATGTTACAATACATATATATACATGCCGAAGCATCCAATACCATTGACCAAAAACCATCACGCCCAAAACCATGTGCGAAAACCATGCACAAAAGCATAGATAGGTCCACCCACATAATAGAGGGTCCAAAAAAAAAATTCCCCGGGGTGCTTCCCTAGACCCCGTAGAGGGAGGCTAACCACCCCCCTCAAACCCCCCGTACATGGGGGACTGCCGCCCTCCCTCTAATGCCCCGTTTAACTAGGGGAGCTAGTCGTGGAAAGAATATAACACAACCCAACAATCTGCCTATTATTTCATTCCATTCTACGCCAAAATGAGGTTATCCTTTAAGATTTGGAGAACTTGTTATTTATACTTGATGTGATCTTCCACTGCTTGAACCTTATAATGATCGTCCAAGTCTTTTTGGAGATCTAGAGAAATATATGATTTCGATGTTTGAACCTCTAGTGAACATAATTGTGCAATTAAATCTCGTTTTTCTTTCTTTAGAATATTTTTCATGGAATTAGAGCTAATTATATTTCTTGGTTTCCCTTTGATACCCCTTAATTCAACTTCCTTTCCTTCCCAAAAAAATTTCAAGAAAATTTCTTGAAAATTAAAAGTTATTGTACCCAAAAACTCTAACTATTGGACTCCTAGTACACCATCAGCACCACCTATTGGAATGGAAAGCATTAGACTATCAAATATATATTATCCCATGGATAACTTGATATTATGTCACTTTCCAGAGAAATTTATGGTTCCTCCAATTGAAACCATCACTTGACACTTTGGTGCTAGATATAAGAAGCAATTCAACTCCTTGGCTTTATTACAACAAATAAAATTATGGGTACTACCCGAATCAAATAACACTATTACCTTTTTATTCTTGATATTTCCTTCTATCTTGTGAGTTTGAGGAGTGATAATTCCTTTCAATGCATTACAATATATGGCCGGATTCATTTCTTCTTTATCTGGGGTTGGTTCTTGGTGTATATCCGCTTCTTTTGACGATTATTGTTCCTTTTCTTCCTCCTCTTCCCAATCTATTAATTTCTTCTCAACACACTTATGACCTCTAGTGTATTTTCTATCACAACTGTAACAAATCCCTTTTGCTTTTTTTTTTTTTCCAATTGTTGTGGTTTCAACCTTGCAGATTGTGGAAGGATAGGAGAAAAAACACTTGCATCTTTATAGTTGTGAGTGGTAGGCTTCCTTGTTGCCATAATTTTTCTTTCAATTTTTCTTGCCAACCTAAATGCCTTCTCCAATGAATCAGGTTCCCAAAGGTGAACCTTATGTTGGATTTTATCCTTTAAAATCCTATGAAGATATCAATCCTATGCTCCTATAGAATATCATTTAACCTAATATTCAATTTTTGGAAGTCTTGAATGTGTTCCACCATTAAACCTTTTGTTTGAGGTTTATCAATTAACTAAAGAAGGTGTTTCTCTTTGTATCCTCATAATGTGTTATCATTTCCTTCGTAAAAATTTGACCAAGTGACAATTTGTTTACGAGAGCAAAGCCATCGACACCATACAAACTAATTGCGTTTTAAATATAAAGTTTCAATGCGTACCTTTTGTGTGTTTTTCACATTATGGAAATCAAAATATTGCTCCATCTATAGTATCCATGTTACGGGATCCTTGCCATCAAACTTCCTCATATCAATTTTTGGAATATGGTGGGTCTTCAATCCAACTTTAGAGTCTATGAAATCATGATTAACATTTCTTGTGTTCTCATCATGAGCTTCCTTTACTACCTTTTTGCCATTAGCAAACATTTCTTGTAGAAAATTTGTAAATTATTTCTTCAAATATTCCATGTTTCCTTTCAATTTTTCTTCTATACCATCGATACTAGCTTCTGTTACTTTTTGTGAGAGCAAAATTTGTTTCACTTGGTCTCACAATTTTGATATATCATGTTGCATTTCTTCCTCTTATGCATGTGTCCTAGTAGATATTTCCAGGTTTCTTACTAGGGTTTTCCATTTTCTTTATTCATGGAATCAATTAATGACAATTATGCTTCACTATTCCCTTTGAATCACTTCAAAATATTTTTTCAAACAAAACGTATACAAATTTTAAAAACTACACACCATTTTTTTGCACTTTGTAGGAGCTCACTATTGAATTTGATGTAACTATGTAATTCGGATCTTCAAGGCATGAAATTGTGTCATGTTGTAGCCCTCTGAATCCTCTTTCCAACCCCATAATTTTGATCACGATTGGATTCTTCAAGAAGGAGTTATGTTCAATCTCCCACGATGACCTGATGATAGACTGGTTCAGTAGAGAAAACTTGTACGGAGTGCCACATGTCATTGTTTTGATATTAGGCCCTGAAAATGATGCCCAACAAACTAAAGTCTATCCTATTTCTGTTAATTTTTATCAGATTTGAATCCAATGCTCAGAGAGAAAGTTATGACAATTTTCCCAAGGTCACCTATTTGAGATGGAATTTTGGAGCCTGTAAAAACCTTAACTTCCTCGGATCATATCTCCAAAAATATAGAGAGAAAATATATGAAATTCGTACAAGAGTTTCAACAAGATTTAGGATCCACGGGGGTTGAAGTTTAGCTTCTTAAGCTTCGTATAAAAGAAATTAAAGCGAAAATTCCATGATGACCTATTTGAGGTAGTGAACACTAGAATCCAAAGCTCTGATACCAAACGTTATGCAACCAACTCACAAAATAGAAGAAGAGATAGATCAACGACTTCAAAATTATCCTCTTCGAGGGGGAATCCTCCTCACAAATGAACAACTATTTGATGATTCAAATTACAAAACCTTCTTTCTATATATAGGAGTCTAAGGGGTCACAATGTAATCAGAGTTGACATAACAATAATAATGTAAGGGATCAAAAATAACAATAGTGGGCTTCTATGGGGCACAATAATAAAAATATGGGGACTACATGAGCACAAAAATAACAATAAGGGGGCTACACTGATAATAACAATGAGGGAATACACTAGTATTATAGGACCTAACAATGGGCAAAAATTTCGACATTTTTATGGTTGTTAGCTTGGGGGCACACCCTAACTTGGGATCGAATTCGAAGGAAAGGTTTTGAGGGCCCCTCAACATGTACACTATTTTCACAAGTTAAGGAATTAGGAAACCACCTTCTTCTCACATGCACTTATCCCAGGAAAATGTGGGAGTTTGTAAACAAAATCTTCATATGTGCTTTACCTTCTTTAGTAAACATTAATACATGGCTAGAATACTAGTTTCAGAAAAAAACAATTCAAAAGCCCAACTATAATGAAAGCTTGGTATTTCACTACGGGGTTCTCTCTCTGGAATTTATGGAAGGAGAGGAATATAATAATTTTTAAAGGAAAACAAAGTCCTATATCTATTTTATACGAAATTACAATTAAAAATATCAAATAATCGGTGTTGGTGTCTCTTCCTCACGTATATGAAGGAACAGTTGACGATCACGAGGCCCTAATATTTAAGGGACTTGATATAGAACCTAATTTTGAAAAAACCTTCTCTGCTCAGACTTGTAGAAGAGAAACCTTTGTTGCAATAACATCTCCCACCCCCCCCTAAATCCTTCATCGAACTGAGTTTTGATGGTGCCTCAAAACGTAACCTAGGAGATGCAGGTCTGGGAGGCATCTTCAAAGATGAGAATTCAAAGCCAATACATCCCTATGTTTTTTCCTTTGGAGTGGATTCAAATAACATAGCGAAATTCAAAACATTGGAGAAAGGGCATAAAATAATTGTAAGGGAAGGTTTTTTTTGCTACAGATTCATGGGGATTCTCAAACAATGATTAATTGTGTAAGCAAGCTATTATTAGGTCACATTCTAGAGAAAGTGATTCATACTTGGTACTTATAAAAGGTGGTAAGTAATATCAAATACTTTTTTTATCAAATTTGATTATGTTATTTCCAATCACACACGGTGGGAAGGTAATAAGGTGGTAGATATTTTGGCTAATTAGGGAGGCTTAAGAAGACACTTAGCCATTGACGTGCCATGGTCAGAATTGATAAGTAAAGAAGGATTTCAGGATTTAAATCACTGGGTAGAATAGGATAGATACCTATTTGCAGCCCGGGTCCTTGATGTGGGTGATATCACAACATCAGATTAAGCATCAACAAGAGATATGTCACATCCTTTCGACAGGCATTTTCTGGTAAGGTTAATAATTAACATGCAAGGATATTGTGTAGCAATGGAGGTGGTGTCCCTCAAAGTGAAAGCTGGGCTCTACACTAGGCTACGCATGGGTTGTGCATGGGAAGTCCTAGGTTCACACCATGGGAGCACCAATTCGGGTCTCATCATATTAATCGTGGCCTGCAGGGGGTGCAAAAATTTGTTTTAGTCATTAATTTCATAAATGAAACTCATTTCACTTACACAGGCATGGAGCATCCCTCCCATGGCAGATTGGTTATCGGAAGGAACTACCCTGATAGAAATAGAAATTTCATTAATGGCTTCATTTTAGGTCAATGCTTTGGGATGGTTGAAATTTGGTGTCAACAATACTCTTGGAAACTGTTATGGGATTTTCAGAGGGCATGTTGTAATTCTAGTCGCTGATACCTCACACTCGTTGTTATTTATATAAACTCCTTCATCGGCTTGGGGTGGTGGAGAGACATGATTGTGAGCTCTACATTCCTCAGTTGTAGAGGCCTGGATTTTTGTGGTGGACACCTCCTCAAGGGGCCACAATATATGCTAGTATGGGTAAATTGTTAACTTATCAGTCTCATTCAACTTTGTTATAATGTTGGGTAATATTGAATCCCATAGTTATTTACTGTTGGATATCAATTTTTCTACAAGGCTCTCTTTTCTTTCATATATGGTGTCCATGTTTTTTGTGCTATTCTCCACAAATTTGGGTTGGGTCCCTTGTTTGAATTGGTTACTATACTTCCCTCAGCGACTTCACATACTTTCAACCCATCGACCATTTCATTCAATTTCCCAATGTTAGTATGTGGTGTCTGGTACCAAGGTACATTCTCATTTTGGATATGAAATGGTTCCTGCCTCCCATCACGTTTTCTTCCCTCAATCATCTCAAACCTTATCATATTCTTCTACTCGCAAATTTTGGGTCTCTTAGAAGTCAAATTGTTTTGAGGTTTTTTCTAGAAATAGGTATAAATTCTTACACTACTGCAATTATAATACACTATATAGAGTCACTCACAAGTGGTGATTCGGGTTTTTTTAGGGGTCATTAATCCTTCCGACGATTACCCATAACCTTTTTTTTTGTCTCTATAGAGATATCCTTGTTTGGTCATAAATTTGTCGTTTAATTGTTTCGAGTGTGTTTTGTGGCTTGTTGGCAGGTCTTCAGTGGAAATTCCACCTCAGAAGAGGCTTCCTATCCACAAGGGAGGATATTTGGGGGTATCTTCTTCCAAACATCGTCGACTATTCAGTTGGGAATCAGTGGAAAACTTCTTCGATGTGGCTCCCGTGGAGGTTAGAAAGGAGATTTTGCATTTGAAAGAAAGAGAGTTTGGGGATCGAAAATACCATTCTGACTAAGAAATTGGTGGTATCTCTCTCAAATGGGTTCCCAGTCCTAGGAAATTTAGGAAGAGAAGACTGCATTTTCTCCATTCCATAACATTTCACTATCAGATGGAAACACTACTTAGCATGATCATTCAGGATAAACATGTAGAAAACTAAAAGCTCTTTGTTGTACAAGAGGAAATCAAGAAAATATTGAGAGACATTAGGTATGACCTCGATGATATAGTCATTAGACTAAATCGAGTGGAGAGATTCATGGTTTCCAAATCAAGGACATATTTAAATGACCATCAGGATGAGGATGCAGTGATCGATGTTCCACCTTTGAACACTACAAATGTAAATTCTCCTTCTCACTCTCCAATTATTATTTTGGACTAATATGTCCATTATGCATACTCTCTACACACACTATGTCAACTGTCTATTTTTAGTTGTTGGTAGCTACATTCTACTTTTTGAAATCACTATACTTTTATTCTATTGAGTGATGTTAATGACTCCAATATATTTTTGGGTTACGATAGTCATAGTTTGTTTTGTTTTATGATGTAAATACAAGGTTGTTACATATGTACTCCCTGGCATAAGGATTGTCTCAATAATATTTTAATCATTTTCTATGTTGGTCATCCTGGAATATACTCATCATCTTCCAGTGTAGTCATGAAAGTTTATCTATGTAATATTTTTTGATATCAATAGAAATTAGTAGATGAAATTTACAAAAAAAAAAAAAAAAACTCGATATTTCAAAGTGCAAACCTACTTTAAAGTGAAAAACATTTGATCCCTTTTATATTAAAATAAATCATTTTTTAAAAATTAATTTCAAAGTCAATATGATAAATTATTTATTAAATTTAGCATGTTTATTATTTATGTGGTTTGTTGTGAACTATTTATTATTTAAATATAGATATGATCTAATTTCAATGTATGTTAAAACATTTCAATACAATGAATTTTATTAATAATTATTATCATCATACTCTCTTTTAATAAATTTCAACAATAATAATTCAATACACTTTAGGATAGTTTATCAATACACTTTAATAGTATCTAGAGATTATTCTTTTAGTGGTTCTCTAAACAGAGCATCAAAGGATTTCTAAAGAGGTTTGAGTTTTATGCGACAAGATGGAAACAAGCTTTTCCTATGTATGCAGACACACACTTGTTCATCAAGAAGGACATCAAGATCACATGGCGAGACAACAATACCACTTTCTGAGGAAGCTTCGAGGAGAATTTGTGTTGTGGGGAAAAATGCCTATGCAGGACGATCCTATCCACCTAAGGTGTGACAGTGCCTTAGCAACAAACAGAGACAACTATTCTGGTTTCTTCCTTTATGAAATGTGAAAGAAGAGAGATCAATAGACTTACCGGTGTCTTTCGTTTGTCCCTCGACCCAGATCCTCTTCTCTTTGGGTGTTCACAGCTACTTGCCTCCTCGCTCGCCCAGCTTCAACAGATTCCTGCGAGATCACAAGAGAACAGCTACTTGCGACAAGAGAAGAACACAACACAAAGACAGATATTCATATTCATAAATGATTCAGGATTAGAAATAAATCAAATACACTAATGCAATCATACATCAAAGATACATCAGTATATAGGAGAGAACCAAGATAGCTTTATTGATAAATAACAAGGTTCAGGAAGAGATACAACCCAGAGGGCTCCAATCCAGCATCTCCTTCCCAGCAGAATGGAATTCCTATCTTCACCTCCCTTCAAAGCATTAAGCACCCAATGATTCCAGTCTCAAACCAACAGCGATTATTTGCAATAACAAAATTCCAGCCCCCAGATCTCATGGAGGAGAGATCCATATATAGATGTTTGGAGAGAGGATGAGTCAGCTTGAGATCTAACTAGTGTCCTCTCCCTCTGTCAGTTCTTGATTCCACTTGGAGATTTGGAACCTCTTACTCATCACCAGTCGAATTCCCTGAGGCAAGTGTCATTTTGGAAGCTTCCTGGGTTTTGACACCTTGAGGAATGAGCCTGCCACATGTCCAATCTCGCTCAGCACAGGTAGCCAGTGTTGGAGTTGACATTCAGCGCAGGTAGCCAGTGGAGCAGTTGACATGATCCTGAATTGACTTGTTTTTGAGTAGTTTCAGGTGGAGAACTTCTGTGAATTGCTGTGGTTTGTTAGCCTTGTTCCTCTAGGGGTAGGAACAACATGTTTAGGGACTTTGGATCCCTAAGATTATGGACATTTCATGCTCAATGATGTAAGGCACAAAAATGTCTATAACAGTTGCCCCCTAAAGTATGAGGCCGTTTATCGAGTGAAATGCTTTATCCAAGAGGGTCCGAAGTTCATCCAATTGCTGGGAGGAGACCTGTAATAAGATACAATACAATACATTATTTTTCATACTGCTTTCATGATCTAGCTGAGGCGGGCATTCCCATGCTCAGCTTTATAAATTCATTTTCTGTACATAGAACAGACAATCGTCTGATGGTAGACTGATAATTTTGATGAAATTATCATCCTTTGAGTAGGATGATCGTCTGATGCAATGATGTACATGTCAAATGTCTTTATCTTTCCCGAATATATATCGCAGCCCGGATGGATGAAACTAGATCTGGGGTCTTCAAACTCGCTCGATCTTCACTCTAAGTACAAGTCGATCCATGTGAGAATTGTTCTAAAGTCGAACATGGAAAGACATCGCTTGATTACTGGTCAATGATGTAAACCGTTAACAAGCGCGAGAGGAATCACCGATAATGATAATGACCCTCAAGGTACTGCAGTACAATTCACGTGGTGTGAATAAAGGACTTGGCGTCGAACACCACGCAAAATCTTCTGGTCGAAGGTCATTGATGTATACCTGTCGCCGGAAGTGAGAAACTTGCCATTGAGGCATGCAAGCTTCAAAGTACTGAAGGGGTTGTTCCTAGATCAACTTCTTGGATAATGAGCTGATGTCGACAAGAAGCGATCCGTCAAAGGAGGGCCTTAATGAATCCCACATCAGTGACACGGAATGGAGCTAATGATTTTAATGGAGGTGAAAATGATCTGTGACATATGATTCAGGGTGGCGGTCATGAATGGATGAAGGATAATGTATGGCAGTGGATGGGACATGGTTGACTCTTTCTGAACGACTTCTCTTGAACATATGGCGACACTGATGCGATGGATTGGTAGCATTACCCCAAATATGGATGGTATGGCGAGACCATGGTGATGTGACCGGTGAATGAAACAACCCAACTTGATTGTGGTACGGAGGAAAAGTGTCATGTTCAAGAGCGACCTGATACCATCAAAGTTTTCTTTAGTTTCTCCCAATTTTTCCCCAGTCATTGCTGACCAGTACCTCTTTATTTTTGTCAAGCTTGAGGAGGATAACATATGCTTGTTCTATAACTTGCCCTTCGGGCAAGCCCATCGCTATGTTTTAACGAGCCTAGCGATAGTGAAACTCGTTCTCGTCTAAAGACAAGTTTGTCGCTATTTAGTGATTTTAACGAGTCTAACGACAAGGATAACTCGGTCCTTTTCATTTTTAGAGAGTCTGAAAAGGTACATAAAGTTAACTCCAAAATTCCTTTTTCGTCATCTAATCCCTTAAGTCCGAAAAAGTATAAAACAATATAGAAGGGATGAGTTTTCGATCGTTTTAACAAGCCGAACAAAACAAGCACTCGATCTTTTTGTGCAATAATCCCTCAGGTCCAAAAAGATTAAAATCTAGAGGAGGGATAGCACTTCCAGTCGCTTTAACGAGCTGGAAGGCCAAAACTCGGCAATCTTTTCATATTTTACGAGTCAGTTGAAAAGAGCTTAAAGAAGACTCGTCTTTTGAGGAACGAGTGATAAACAAGGTTAGCAGCTGATTCCAGCTACAGGTTGGAATTTTCCAATCACGGCAGTGTCACAAGGATGGCTAGGTGAAATCACTCTTCGCAGCTGTTCCTCAAAATGGGTAAACAATCATATGGAGGTGAACGATCGGCCAAATGAAAAGTGGAGGTGACGGTGCAAACACAACCAAGGCTTTAATGGCTGATAAGGTTACATTCACAGTGGTTATTTACCGGGATAGGTTCATTTTTTAACGAGCTTGAACGCGGAAAAACACTGCTCAAACTTATGTTTATTTTTTAACGAGCATGAACTATGCGCTAAAAATGCTCGGATCTTGCGTTTATTTTTTAACGAGCATGAACTTTGTGCTAAAACTGCTCGATGATAAGTTTGCATGCCCCCAGCATAATAATGCAAATCGAGGTGCATGCCCCCCCAAGCTTCATTGCATTCAACTCGGTGGTTGGAATGAAGGTTTACCTTTGAGAAAGGGGATTTGTTTCATTTTTTAATGAGTTTGACACAGTAAAAGAACCATCCTCAAGACTCATTGTTTCATTTTTTAACGAGGTTGACACGAGATAAGAACCGTCCTCGGAGCCCACTGTATTTACAGTATTTCTATTAGGGCGATGATCCACGCTGACAAAATGTTTAGGAATCTTCTGAATCCATTAGATATAGAAGATTTCATATTGTAGGTTTCCACTGTGGCCACTTCCGCCAGATTACTTTCAGGCGGTAGGGCAAAAGTACCCATTAAGGCAGGGTCTTTTAGGAGACCTACTCCAATATTTTGAAGCGAATGATTGCTTCCATGGATCATTGGAATGCTTCCCGTAACTTGTGAACTGTCGGGGAGGAAAGTTTGTTGGTCAACGACTGTAATTTCTCCTTGAAAGGGAAATGCAATCTTCCTGAAGTAGGTCGACACAACTGCAGCCATGGCATATATCCAGGGCCTTCCCAGTAGGATGTTGTAATCGAGGTTTCCATCAATTACTTCAACATCAATTCCTATTGTTTTGCCCCCTAGTTCAACTTGCAAGTTACTTAAAATCCCGTATGGAGTGTATGATCGTCCATCAAATGATTTTAATGTCGTTGACGATCTCGACAAGGGTGGTGAGCCTAAATTCTTCCAGCAACTCATCGACATAATACACGTAGATGCCCCCTCATCAATAATTGTTCGATGAACAATTTTGTTGAGGGCTTTCACTTGAATAAGGAAAGCTAGTTGAGCTGGTAACTGAGGGTCATATCCTTTATGATCAAAGGCCACAAGATTGGAATCCCTTGGGCCAATCCCACCTATTGCTGATAATAAAGCTTGCTCTTGGGAGAGGCAATTTTGCGGTACCTCAAGTGTCGACATAGCGGACGACGATTGGGCCAGGTCCTCTACTATGTTATAATTCTGTGCTACTTTGGCACAAGGATTAAATGTCGATTTGTGTACTCCTCCCTTTGGCGACTTTATCATTGGTTCAGGAATGATGGGTGGCACAACTTCGGTCAAAGTTGTCGTCGAACTACTAGGTTGTTCATTAGCCTTGTTATTCGACAGCTGTGGATTCCCGTAATCTTTATTCCTTGTCAAAGCATCATTTTGTTGCTTTGAGACAGACAACATAAGCACTTGGGATCGGGAAGTAGTTTGATTAGCAACCAGTTTGGTTCCCGGGTTTGGAAACGGATCAGTCAATACTGCTGAGGGTTTTGAACTCTTAAAGAGTTTCTTAACTTCAGCTATATGTGGACAATCTTTCATCCAATGATCCTCATCGCATATATGACACCCCGCAGGGGGTTTCCTTTTTCTCCCTTTCTTTTTCTTCTTGCCCCCTGGTTGCTTCAGTTGTTTGCCCTTGTCGGGCGACGCGGCATTTACTTCCGAGGCAAGAAGTTCATCATTTGCATTTTGACTGGAAATATTACGGGCCCTTGTAGATGTAGCCTTTGTCGATTTTCTGTCTGTCGTGCCAATCACGCCATTGATGGCATGAGAGTCATTGTTTGATTTAGGAGGAGGAGGAATTGAGAATTCCGGTCTAGGGGCATCAGGTATTTTGTCGTAGAGCATGCCAAACTGAGTATAGACCAAGTCCAAATATTGCGCATGAGCGATGACTTGCTCTTCCGTTACGACTCCCCCCTTTGCCACATCTTCCGTGATTGTAGGAAGTAAGGATTTGATAAACCATTCAGCTAATAGCTGATTGGGAACGTATGTTTTTACCATCCTACGACGACGTCGCCACTCATGTATATGATCAGATATGTGAGTGGCCGTTGTCTGTTTGAAGTTGGTTAGGAGTTCCGTTCCCGTTTCATACCTTATCAGTAATTGAAAATGGGTTAAGAAAGTCATGGCTAAGGTACTGAAGTTGTTGAACGAAGCTCTAGGCAATTCAATATACCATTTTTCCGCTGGACCAGTTAACGTCCTCTGAAAAAGGCGAAGCCTAATCGAATCATCATTTAGGGTGTTTGATGAACACCACAGATGAAATGTCATCACATGATTCGACGGATCTTCACCCGGATTTCCATTAAATTTAGGAATATCTGATGGAAGTTTATGCAGAATCGCTGGCCACCAAGGGGCATAAGCAATTGGATCATTCGTCAGCCGGTTTAGATCTGGTAATTCTAGAGTTGCTACAAAGGGCAATTGTTGATTCAGGTTAGGCGAAGCATACCCAGGATAAGATGGAATCGCCTGAGCAGTGGGTCTTTGCATACCAGCATAATGCTGGCAACTTTGACAAGGTTGATGGGCATAACCATTATAATATGGTTGCCCATTACTTACAAAGACTTGTTGCTCAGGTCCTTGATATGATTGCTGGAATGGGGGTTGTTGAGTTTGAACCAGCTCTGGTTGTTGAACCATTTGCTGTTGACCAATACTGGACGATTGACCAAGATGAGGAGTCACAGTACTTGTTTGATCCTGAGTCGCTCCAGATAAGGAGGCACTAACCTGAGGTTGTGATTGAGTCGTTGAGACAAGAGGCTGTTGTATTGTAACCTGAGGTTGACATACAACAGGTAGCACTTGTACTTGCGACGCAGTAACCATAGCAGGTATAGTGGGAATATTCGACACAGGGTGGACTCGTTGCATTGAATATACAACCCTTGGTTGCTGAGGCAGTATTGGTACCCAACCACTGGATGTAATTCCAGTTTGACCTGAACTTTGTTGTAAACTCCCATATGGTTGTTCTCTGGGAGGGAACAATGAAAAGGCATACTGCCCTCCATATGGTGGCAATCCAGTACTTAAAGGGCAGATTGGCCTTTGAAGACACATTGGATCAATTTGTTGAGTTTCAACATAAGAAATACCAGATGATAATCTGGATGAAGAAATAGGAACTAACCATGTCGTCGAAGCAGTCCCTGATGGGACTCCGGCTTGTTGTTGACAACTTGTCGGGACAGATGGCATACCATCGAACATCGTTGGGGTAGCAGGAGGAGGTTCTGCCGTTGCTGTGTCGGATGACACAATCCTGGATGTCAACGGTTGTTCAGACATATCTAGTCTATCCAAAATATTTTCTAGCGATTCTACAATAAATTACGATGAAAAGAGACTAACTTCGAAGATCAACGAGGGAATGGTGATGATTATTCCGTTTAAAATAAATTTTAATGACGCTTAGACACAACCTGCTTTTTCAATTTTAAAGAGTCGAGAAAAAGAAAAAGATGACTCTAGTCTCCTTCGATGTTTTAACGAGCCCGAAGTGACAAATGCTCGGATGGACTTTTTCCGTTATAGAGTTTGAAAAAGGCCAAAAGGAACTGCTATGGAGTTCTAGGCAGAGGGTGTGCCAAACTTTTCGCAAAACCGCAGAATACTTTTTAGGGTATGGGCGGTCGATCTTCCTGAATGCTGTGTTCAGTGCATTGCGATCAGTAGGGCGGCCGACACGGCTTCCTAAGGATAAAGGTTTTATGCCTATAGGGGTCTCCCAATACATACGCGACGGTACGTGGGAGCACAATCCGTACTGGCACTATTGTCCCTCAGGAGGAATCACCCACCATCAACGAGATCGACAGTCACCAGGCTTTACGACGCCGGAACACGTCTCTAGCCTGGACCTCTATGTTGTGCATTATGTTGCAAAGCGTTGTTAAGTTCATTCAATTTATTTTAGGTTGATCTTTTTAGAAGTTTGCCTTTTGAGGTTCACCACGAGATGTATGATACAATTCCTAAATGCAGTCTAAAGATGATAAGCAAGCTTTATATCTTTTCAACTTATGAAAATCCTAGCTACAAAGGGAAAAGAAAGACACCATCTTTTCTCAAAGAGCAATCAGCACACTCTAATGCACTTTTCCTAAATCAAACATGCAAACTATCAAGATGCAAATGCACAATGCAAGTGTTTGTTTTCCGCTTTCTTAGTATTGATGCCTACAAAGAAAGCTTTTTGTACAACTTTGAATTTGCTTTTAAATGACAAATACAAACAAGTTTACTTTTTCGAAATCAGAGAGGGTAGAAGAGATTACAACACTTAACGATTTTCGAAATGAACACTTGTTTCGACACTTAAAAGAGACAAACTCAAACCAAAAGCAAAAGTAAATGTATAATCAACTGTAAACAGCCAATGAACTCTCTCCTAAGATCACAATCAATAGATCTGAATCAAGGGCTACAGGATGATTATTTCACTCATGCAAAGGAAAACTGTAAATGATGCCACAAACACATAAAAACACTCACAGTCTTTTTGTACAAAAGGAGGCGGAATTTAAGTAGAGAAAAGGAGTTATCGGACTGGTACCTATGCTGGTTACAGGCTGCAAAAATCAGAGATCAAAACAAGGCAAAACAGAGCAGAGAACCCCAGCTGCACAAGGCTTAACTGGATCAGCGCAACCTCAACACAGGGGTTTTGACATTCAGCGCAGGTAGCCTTCACGGGACCTGCGTTGAAATGCAGAACCTCTTCACAGGGGTCGCGCTGAAGGAGAAACGAGAGTTTCTCACTGGGTTCTGGGTCACAGATTGCTATTTAATCTACAATTTCAGGCCAAATCAAAGCAACAAGCAAGGTGTAATCAAAGGGATGCTTTGAGGGAGTACTAAGATCTATCACAAAGGATCATCAAATAATTTGTGAGTCCATTGTACAGATCATAGACAAATCCAGTGATTGGATCAAAGCAGCAACCGTCTACTTTGCATCTGAGAATAGCAGATGCAGTTCGATTGTTGCTGTTGAGTCTATGAAACAAACAATGATAGAGACACAAATAAAATGACTAAACAGATCTCCCCAGCGGAGTCACCAATTTGTTGTGGGGAAAAATGCCTATGCAGGACGATCCTATCCACCTAAGGTGTGACAGTGCCTTAGCAACAAACAGAGACAGCTATTCTGGTTTCTTCCTTTATGAAATGTGAAAGAAGAGAGATCAATAGACTTACCGGTGTCTTCCGTTTGTCCCTTGACCCAGATCCTCTTCTCTTTGGGTGTTCACAGCTACTTGCCTCCTCGCTCGCCCAGCTTCAACAGATTCCTGTGAGATCACAAGAGAACAACTACTTGCGACAAGAGAATAGCTACTTGCGACAAGAGAAGAACACAACACAAAGACAGATATTCATATTCATAAATGATTCAGGATTAGAAATAAATCAAATACACTAATGCAATCATACATCAAAGATACATCAGTATATAGGAGAGAACCAAGATAGCTTTATTGATAAATAACAAGGTTCAGGAAGAGATACAACCCAGAGGGCTCCAATCCAGCATCTCCTTCCCAGCAGAATGGAATTCCTATCTTCACCTCCCTTCAAATCATTAAGCACCCAATGATTCCAGTCTCAAACCAACAACAATTCTTTGCAATAACAAAATTCCAGCCCCTAGATCTCATGGAGGAGAGATCCATATATAGATGTTTGGAGAGAGGATGAGTCAGCTTGAGATCTGACTAGTGTCCTCTCCCTCTGTCAGTTCTTGATTCCACTTGGAGGTTCTTGCTTCCACTTGGAGATTTGGAACCTCTTACTCATCACCAGTCAAATTCCCTGAGGCAAGTGTCATTTTGGAAGCTTCCTGGGTTTTGACACCTTGAGGAATGAGCCTGCCACATGTCCAATCTCGCTCAACGCAGGTAGCCAGTGGAGCAGTTGACATGATCCTGAATTGACTTGTTTTTGAGTAGTTTCAAGTGGAGAACTTCTGTGAATTGCTGTGGTTTGTTAGCCTTGTTCCTCTAGGGGTAGGAACAACATGTTTAGGGACTTTGGATCCCTAAGATTATGGACATTTCATGCTCAATGTTGTAAGGCACAAAAATGTCTATAACAATTTGGAGGATTGACAAGTCTATTTGAACATCCATAAGGTAGGATTATACAAGGTTGCATGCAGGTTTCCCATGTTCCCTTGCGCAAATGTGATCCATTAGATTGTCTCACACACTTATTCCAAGACAATGATACTGAGCAGTGTTAGTGGAGTGAGGCTTGCTTCCTTTAGGATGAAGGATTATGAGGAGATACATAATTTTCCATTCCCAGTGAGCAGGATGGATGCACCATTCTACACTCCCAATGACAGCACAAACACAAGAGACATCTTGAAGCATTGGGTAAAGGAGCCAGCAAAGTTTAGGACAACACCCAACCAAATATATAGGACGAAGACACTCAGGAAGGCATACCAGTTCTTGGTCATCTTCACATGTCACTTGTATGGCCAAGGGAGTATAGAGACCTTCCCATAGATTTGGGTTTCTATTGTGGATTAGGTGGAAAGTGAAGGAAAACAATTAAACTGGTCTGACATGTTGGCTCTCCAGTTGAAAGTGCATCTATCCAATGCTCGGAGTCCACCCAAGGATCAACAAGAAAAATTCTTCATGTCTGCCTACTTGCTTGATGCAATCTATGCCCGTTAATAGTTTCCTGGCATGGTTTGGGCATGGACACCTTCAGAGAGTGTTGTGAACATATTATGTTGCAAGTTGCTCTCATATTGCAACTACCGAGGAGTCATGGCTAGAATATGTGACCATTTCATCGCCCCTTTATACATGATGATCTTTGAATAAGATTCACCCTACATATTTGAGGCAGCAATGGAGGTGTTGCTAAACATTGCAGATTGGTACGCCTCACCCAAAGGCACCTTCATCAGGATGTACAGTGCAGAGAAAACTCTGCTTGTGTTGGTGAGGTTTGCCATAGACAATTTGGTCATGCAGGAGGTTGCATACCACATCTCGGCAGGGTTATTAGCTAGATTTCATAGGAAGAAGAAGGCACCATGGCCTATGCTTCCTATACGAATTGGGTTGTACATGATCAGGAGTTTGAAAGAAGCGGATGTCAAGGTGGTAGACTTCAAGAAGTTTAAGTTTGGCATGAGGAGTTTCAACCCGTATGACCCAGATGGTTTATGTCGGGACCACTGTGTGAGTGTGTACTATCCTTGGATCCACGGGGCGTGTCATTGGCCAGAGGAAGACCCATGGATATATTGTTACAACTCCTCTAGGCTCAATGAACTAGTCAGCATTGTAGTGGAGTGGCTAGCAGTGCTCAAGGCAGCAGCACCACAGGGAGAAACAACAACATCAACAACAAGCAACAAACTTGTGCAGGACAAAGGAAAGAATAAGATTGTTGAATGCATGGAGACATAGAAAAGCTACAAGTTTAAGGAAGGCCCACGTGTGGAAAAGGTAGCTTTGGAGATAGAAACGAAGACACAACAAGAGGATTGCACAAAGAAAGAGAGAAAAAAAGGCTCAAAGATACTGAGAGGATGTTGCAGGAAGTACAACAGAATCTTAGGGAAGAGCAAGAGAAAGAGCTACGTAGAAGAGATAAGGAAGCACAACATGAGCATGAATAGGAACAAGAATAGGAATACGAATAGGAGGAAGTGCAAGGTGCACAGACAATGCAAACTGCACCAATACATCTTGAATAACCTGAACCAATGGAAGATGAGGAATAGGGTGAGCAGTTGCAAGAACATGAACTTGCTCTACAAGATGAACATATAATAGAATAGATGGACATGGAGGTGGAGCAACCAGAACAGGATCAAGATACCAACCTCATGCCAAAAGGAACCGAGGTCACACCATAGGCTTCACCATCTTCAAAATCAGAGCAATTCCCCAGTGAACAAGGGGATACCATTCTCCCTGGGGACCATCCAAGAACATATATGTATAACATAGCCTTTGATGAGTCGCAACACAGTTGTATGAGCATGTAGAGCGCACACCTCAGATGAGCATGCATCACCTACGCACTTGGAAGAACGTGTTATTGTTTCAGATGCACAGAGACATCCAGTTGCCTTGGCTGATGCTACAAAGGCTTATGCCAAAGCCACAAGCTCGAGTGTTAGGTTCTTGATAGCAGAAAACGAGCACATGGCTAAGGAGCTGCTAACAGCAAAATAGAGAGAGGAACAACCAACAGGATCCGCCAGAGCAAAGAGGAGTATGTCCATACTTGCTGAAGAATCGCCTCTTCAGATAGTCATGTGAAAACTGTATGATAGGTTCGTCATTGTGCACAAGGCAGTTTTCCACCTACATGGTCATCAATAGCACTGCACCAAGATAGTGTGAACACGTGCAGACATACATGCCGCAGTTGATCATGTACAAACATGGACAATGTGGTAAAAGGGAGCCCCGCTTCACTTTCACAAGATGATGAAGCCACAGGTGGAGTTGGAGAAAGTATACATCTGGAGTCATATCTGGAACTATGAGGAACTCCCACTACATATCACTAGTATTGAGGCTTCGTATGCATGGTTGTATAGGAGTTTGTATGTCGTGGTGAGAAAGTATGGCACCCCGTAGATTCATACACTCACTGAGGCCAAAGAGAAGAACTAAGTCAGACTGGAGCTCGATGTGTACTTCGATCAGATGATGCTCATGGCCACCAAAGAAGATTTGCAAGTCAGTGCGAATAACATGCAAATGTACATCGCCGGTATGGCCTTGCTCAAGAATAAGCTATGCATGTTACAAGATGAGTTGGACTGAGGTTCCAAATCAGTTTACCCAAAAGAAATGGAGGCAAGAGTTCATTTCCAAAGGGACTTCATCAAAGAGTACATGGAAACCATTGCGCACTATCAAGCATGGCACTAGTTTGTCACCGAGGATCATGGAGAGAAGGTTGATGAGTTGGTCTTTCCATAACCGTCTGAGTCTTAGTGTCGTCTTTTCTGGTTGACTCAAGCCAATTTTGTGCCACATGGGTATATGTGGAAAATGTATCATTTTTTGTAAACATGATCTAAAGTGAAATTCAAAGTGTCATTAGTGGAATACAAACAATCATATGTAATGTAAAGAGTCATGAGGGTAGTCCAAGAGTCACAAAGGGGAATGTCAAGGGTCACCCCACCCCTTGTTATAAATAGAACCTCATAACGTATAGAATAGGCTTTTGGGAGCCAAGCTTTTGTTAGGCATTTCTTAGAGAGGGCTTGGAGAGTATTGTGATGAGCCTTGGCTTCTGCACAGTGCAGAGTGAGCACATATCTTTGGAGGAGTGGGCAGTTTTGACTGTAACGTTCCACTATGGGGGCTAGTGGTTGTTATGGTTGTATGTATGGATGGCACTTTCACTTTATATAATATAATAGAACCAACATGTTTCATGCATATGTTGTTATTGTAGTTCAACTATTCTAGTTACTTTAGCAATGTATGTAGTTTTACTTACGCATTGATGTATAGACTATTCCTAGTATGTGATTGTGTGAATCTTATTGAAGCGTGTTGTTGGTTTCACTCATCACTTTGGATTGTTGACTATTTTGCTTTCTAGCTTGTGATGTCATGCAGCTCGTGTGTTCCTTTTAGGCTTTGTACTACTACAGGCTTGTAAGGGACACACTTCTTTTCCCCCTCCATGTGTTAGAACCTCCCCATGCATCTCTCATGACTTGCCAGAAGGTCACACACTTGCTTCCAAGAAGGATATCTTGCTTACCTCTACGTGCTATCGCATTCAAGGAATAGATTTAATACCCACTGTTAGGACTCATACTCCAAACAATCTAAGGTCTAGTTGGGACTTCTTACCGCGGAGATCTCTTGACATGTTGGTGGGTCCAACACCATCAACAGGATCTAATTAAATATGATTTAAAATAATACTCCAATATGATCAACGATCATGTAAAATTGGGGGTAATACTAACTCATCCTTCTTGTATTTTATTCCAAAAGAAGTGAACCCATATTCTTTTATAATATTTAGTCTTATTTCACTTTCTAATTATTCCTATAAGATCATGACCAAGATTATATCTAATTGAATGAAAAAGCTGATGCCCAAACTAATATTTGACTATTAAGGGTATTTATAAAATAGGAAGATTATTGATATCATTTTGCTTGTGTAAGAAGTTATTTATTCAAGTCTAGAAGTAGGGGAGAAAGCCATGATAATTAAGCTAGACATGGAAAACACCTTTAATCAAGTGAGCCATTCATTTATTTTCAATATTTTGGGGAAAAAATGGATTCAATGTCTCATTCATATAATGAATATATTCATGCATTAGGTTTATTTCAATAGCTCCTCTTGGTAATCACAGAAGTAATCACAGAAACATGACTTTTTTTGAAGGAAAATAAGAACTAAGGAAAGGTTCCACCCTATCCCCTCTCTTATATATCATTATGGTGCACTCTCTTAGTAGTAAGCTTAAAGAATAAAGAGTTATAGGCAATATTATATGGATTGAGGTAGTTCAAGATCCTAAAAGTCTCAATCTCTTCCAATTTGTGAATAATATCATTTTTCTTGATAGAGCCCCTATCATCATCCCCTATAGGTTCAATCATATTTTGGACATTTTCTAAACACATGTGAAGGAATAATTAGTTGCCAAAAATGTCAATTATTTGAATGGAATGCTAGTTCCTAGGTATTGCAATCTATTTTAGTATTCCTTCAATTTATGATGTTTTAAAACTAGTCTTCTTTATGATATCTTAGGATACCTCTCAATCTTGAACTAGCATATTGCATAAAATCCAATAAGAAGAGAGTTTTAATTATAAACTTAAATTGTCAAAGTCCCTAAATGTCATTTTCAAAGTCAAATAAATGTGGTATTTTCTCATAAATGTAAATAGAAATCCCAATACAACCAAAGTAGTGAAGTTTTAATAATTTAATGTGGATAACTGAGTAAGCACAACCTAACTGATAGATGAAATGTTTCTTTTGCCAAAATTTGGAAATACAACTTCTAGCGAGATTGTGATTTCTTGTTCTTTAAAATGCACATTTGAATGCAAAAATGGATTGAGCACCCTGAAAGACCCCTAATATACTTGATATTTTCAAATTAAACAACTTAAAATTATGATTTTTAAAAATATACATGGGGTTTTGGACAAAATTGACTAAAATATATACTCGAAACATGACCTTTTCGTCTATGTATATATATATATACACACACACACATTTTGGAGATTTTAGTTGAAATTTAGTGAAACAATTTTTAGTAAAATCATTATCTTTTGTTGTTTAAAATGTGTTTTTTATTGTATATATGGATTCAACACCTTGAAAAATCCCAAGGACAATTGGATTGTGGAGATTTCACATCTCAAACTTATGATTCCAATAAATCCCTATCGAATTGTAGACAAATTCAACTAGAAAATATGCCTACAAAAACTCCAAAATGTATAACAGATATACATTTAATATATATTTATATACTTTCTGACTTTCTCTCTCTCACACACACACACATATATATAATACATGAAAACTTAATCTATCAAAGTCGCTAAGTGTCATTTTTAAAGTCAAAGAAATATGGTATTTTCTCATAAATGTAAAGAGAAATTCTAATACAACCAAAGTAATGAAGTTTCAATAAGTGAATATGGATAAATGAGAAAGCGAAAATAGAATCTATCTTTCCATTATGATTATTGAATGTGGTATTATTAAATGAGTTTTGTAAAATATATATACAAATTTACATTTTCCATAAATTTGATTAGAATTAGTCATATTAATTTTTTTTATTGAATCCCCAACGCAGATGAATGAACAAAGTAATTGGGACCTAGGAGAGGGTGGCCGCTACCCCACCAAATCTCACTGTAATTTAGATGGGGTGGCATGGCACACCTTCCCCATGCACAATGTTGTGCGATATTTAATTCCATTAATATAAGATCTAAGTCTTGGAAAGCTTTCGGAGTTTTGGTAGAGTTATGGGCGAAGGGGAGGTTAGGGTCTGGTTCCTATCACAGTGGTTGGAACATTAATTCTATGCCCTTTTGTGTCATGATGGTGTTTATGTCCTCCAATTTTGGTAAATTTCAAAGTGTTTAAGATGGTGGAATTAAAACAAGGGTCCTTCTGACCCGAGCAGGTTATTGTTGAATGTTTTGGTGTTGAGGCATAGGGTGCTCAAAGTCCCTAGAAACCAAGATTTGGGGTATGTTATTTTTTTTACTATTGGCAGGCCACTGGGGAAAAGGGGAACTAAGGAGCTTAATCAACATAGAGTTAGCTAAAAAGTCATGGAAAATTAGCATTGAGGTAGTGGTGACTGTTGAATGGGCATATGGAAGTGGAGCTTCTACAAGCATCTCAAACCATTAGTTAAAGGTATCTTGAAATTCCTATTTGAAGTGGGCTCTTTTTAGGGTTGTTAATTCATTTTGGATGTGTTGATTTTTCAAGTGCAACTGATACAAGCACTAATTTCGAAAAATCTGATAATTAATTCTAATTATGTAGATATTATTTTGGCACTTCAAATTTATCATTAAGCAATTACACTTCATAAATTTGACCATAAATGCACAAGGACATTATAGATCAAAATGTATGAAGATAACACAATAGATACTCTGGGAGAACCCACTTAGGGGAAAAACCCAACAACCTTTTCCTTAGAGAAATTATTCAATTCAATAAGAGATACACCTAGATCTTCTAGTCAAATATGATGGTCAAGCTGACCAACAATACAATGGTCAAACCTAGTCAAACTTCCCTCTTATCAAGTCAATATTTTTCCCAAGAAACTTGGCCTTCCCATATTTGTCTAGGCCAAAATTTGGCCTCCAAAAAACTGCCCAGAAACTCGGCCATGCTGCCTTAAATCTACTGCCTAGAAGTTCAGACTTACTGTCAGAATGTACCCAGAAGTTCACATGTGCGAAGCTGCAGGAGGAGAGATAATCACACATGAAAAGTTAAAGAGATAGAGAGAGATATGCTTGAGATAACTTTGTCCTTCTTCGTCCTTCTTATCCTTCTTCTCCTTTGCTTGGATACCCATAAATTATTTCCTTTTGTGTGAGATTGAACTATATCTTGTAGAGGAGATTGAGTGCCTTATATATAGTGTCCTAGCTGGCTTGAATGGTTGTCTCTTAAACTAGGGCTAACTTGACTTGATGGATGGCCTACTTGAAAATTCTAGAGTCAAAAGTTCAAAATTTTCTATTTTGAAACCAACATGAGGAACATGTCCTTTCTATTTTGAAACCGACATGAGGAACATGTCTTATATTTATTTTTGAAACTGAAATGAGGAACATGTTACATAATTCAAGGGATAAAATATTCATTAAGACCGACCATAAATACAAAATTCAACATTCCCTCTTAGCTAGGGAGATATTCATAATGACTATCTAGATTCTTTCTTGTCCACATATTTCTCTAAGAAAAGGTTCTTCATTTATCATCAACATCGACATCATATGATTACCATAACCTGAGTCAACATATTTAACCTATGGTAAGAATCTACAACATCAACTAGGTACAATAATAATGGTCAACATCTCTGGCCTATGGCACACCATTATCATCAACGAGTCACCATGATTCTAGTTGGCACTTCTAACCCATAGTATGCCGACTAGTCTTGGTGCACAATCATCCCGGTCAATCTCTTTGACTCGTGGTGAAACCCTAGGGACACACTTATTCCATTTTAGTATTCTTGTCCAAAATCCAAAGTTCTCATTCCAGGCCATGATGCTAAATGTGCTCACTCAACCTATCTAGAGAGGTACCTTGAGCTTGATCCTAAAAGGAACCTACTCAACTCTATGGTTGAGTAATTTTGGGCCTCTAAGACCATTATTTCTAATCCTGATCAACATACTTGACTCAAGAAGAATTTTTGTCCTCTACAAGACCATTCTCCTTAATCCTTGTCAACATATTTGACTGGGAGAAAATGAATATCCTTGAATGAGCTAGATATGTTTATGTATCAATCCCCTATCGATGGAAATAATCCTACATGAACATCATGCTCAACAAGTCACCACTTGGAGCAGTTCACCAATTATCCAAGTCATCACTTGGAACCGGTTCAACACCTGCGAACTATGATGAAACCTTGGGCTAGTACCATTACTGCATGCAATTGAATGGTAACTCTCCTTCCTGATGCTAGAGGCACTCACTTTCTCACCCGGGGAGCACTCTGGGCCTTAATGCTCTTTGGGCCATTCTCCCTAGCCACATTTTGTGGCCCCTAGTCAATACTTTGACCTACCTATATTCTAACTTAGGGAGAATTTTTTTCCCCTTGATGCAACAACATCACCATTCCCTCTAACCGAGGAAAATATTCTCAACCACTCTGGCTTGTTCTTGAAGTATACAAACTTCTCAAGATGGTCCTCGAAATATATAAACTTCATCCTCGGATAGAGGCTTTGTGAGCCTCACTGCTCCCTTATGCGCTTCGACCTATCCTCATGTTGTCTTTTGCACCTGATAAAATAACCCTAGAAGCTGTTATTGAAGCCACACTACTTCATAATTCGCCAAACTAGTTGCAATATACTCAACTCCTGTAGTTATGAGTGTGACAAATGTTTGCTTCCTACCCAAGTAGAATCCAAATTGAATCATCATCTTGATGTGCTCTTTCTATCTTCAACACTCTTTGCCCAATCAAAATTTGTATATCCCTGCAAATCCTTCTTTTAGTACTAGAACCATCACCACAACTACTTGAAATTGAAGCAAACCCTATTGTAGTAATCTGGTTGCACCCTTTTTCTAGGGTATAAAAATCAATTCTAAGAAGGGATCATAATTGTTGTGAATTATTTTTTTATGTGAGAGACCCTTTAATATCCCTCTTTCTTCTAGCCTACTTGCAGAAATTAAATATCTATTTGAAATTCTAGTAAAACATGTCCTCATCATTAGCTGCTAAAGATTTTGTAGTATCATTCTTGGATTTATTTTGATGGGGATGCTCATCATCATCATCATTTCCCTTCCTCTTTTTATCGTTCTTCCCTTCAGTTCCATGATTTTTATAATGACCAAACTTGTAGCAAAGAGAACATTGAATATACTTCTTTTGAGGAGTTGGTCTTCTACTTGCGTTCCATTGAAACTTTCCAAAATTTATCCTTCATTTTCAATTTTTAGAGTGGGTTGTAAGCGCTTTAGATTCATCATCTTGAGGTATTGGACTCTTCTACTTTGAGACAAGTCTAGATTCTTCTTGAGTAAATGAGGTCCATAGTCCTTCAAAACTTGGAGTTTCCTTTCTACCACATATACTAGATGCACATGAGTCCCATGGGTCAGGTAAACCATTAAGTTTTGTAGTCACAAGTTCATTATTATAAATTATTTCATCAATTTCTTGAAGTTTCTCTCTTAGTTGAGAGATCCTCATGAAATATGAGGCCACAATATCATTTCTTTTCATTCTAATATCAAAAATCTCATTCTTTGAACTCATTGTTTGGCCAATGTTATTGATGATATATAATCCAACTAGGGCATCATACATATTATTTTAAGTGTCGAGATTTGCGACATATGGAATCAAATGATCTTTGATAGAATCTGAAATAATACTCCTAGATATGATTTCATCATTCTCCTATTTTTCTTTTTCTTCATTATCTAAAGGTTTATTGACCTTTCCCTTCAAAATATCCAAGACATCATTCTTTTCAAGAATGAGTTCAATCCTTGTCTCCCAAGCCCTTAAATTTGTAGCTCCTTCCAACTTGTTCTCTAACTTCATGGAGGAACTCGTGGATATAGATAAACAATCAGACTGCATATGTAGGTATCTTCAAGAGTGATCTTAAAAGTCCTTTTCCTTACCAAATTTATTTAAGAGTGATCTCAATGTCCTTTCCTTTACCAAAGCTCTAATACCATGTTGATTTTTCAAGTGCAATAGATACAAGCACTATTTTTTGAATTTTTAATAATAAATTCTAATGATGTAGATATTCTTTAGCACTTCCAATTTATCATTAAGCAATTACAATTCAAAAATTCAACCCTAAATTCACAAGGACAATAGAGATCACAATGCACAAATATAACACATGATTTATCCTAGGAAAACCCACTTTGGGGAAAAACCCAAAAATCGTTTCCTTAGAGAAATTCTTCAGTTCAATAAGATATACATCTAGATCTTCTAGTCAAATATGGTGATAAAAATAACCAACAATACCATGGTCAAACCTGGTCAAATTTCCCTCTTTTTAAGGAAATTTTATGCCCAACAAACTCGACCTTACCTAATATGCCTAGGCCAAAATTTAGCCTCCCAAAAATTGCCCAGAAACTCGGCCCTGCTACCTAGAATATTCTACCCAAAATTTCAAACCTACTGCCAGAGTCTACCTAGAAGTTCACACGTGAATAACTGCAGGAGGAGAGACAATCACCAATGTGAAGTCAAAGAGATAGAGAGATATCCTTGAGATAACTTTGCCCTTATTATCATTCTTCTCCTTCACTTGGATGCCCAAAATCTATCCTTTTGTGTGAGATCTTATTGTGTCTTGTGGAGGACGTTGAGTGCCTTATATATAGTGTTATGGATGGATTTAATGGGTGTCTCTTCAACTATGGCCAACTTGAATTGAAGGAGGGTCGACTTGAAAATTTTGTAGCCAAAAATTCAAAAAATTCTCTTTTAAAATCGTCATGAATAAAATGTCTTATATTAATAATTATATATATATATTTATTTTTGAAACAATCATGAAGAACATGTATTGAAAAATTCAAGGGCTAAAATATTAATTATGAAGACCATCCATAGCTACAAAATTCAACAAGACATGTCGATTGTTTCGATCCTTTTTTCCTAGGGATATTTTGTATTTTCCTATTTGGTTGTTCATGTTGTACGGTTCCTGTTTTGGGTGGCATGGTTTGGTGCACTGTGGTGAGCCCTGGTATTTCACCAAGAGTGTTGCAACTCCCAAGGGCTCCTCAACTCTATTTATCAACCTGAGGTTTGTACAAACTTTGAGGTGGCAGTTCTATATACACAGTAGATGGGATTCTACTCATGCCACCCTCAACTAGGACATTTGATCAATAGTGATCCAAGACCATTCTTTCTAATGAATTAGAAGGAAACTAACTAATGAAGGTGCAATTCAGAAGCTAGCTCTAATGATAAAAAGGAAAATTCTTTTTAAACATCAACTTGTAAATGTTTGTTACAGGGAAAAGTGTCTATATAGAACTGCTCTATCCCACTAAGGTGTGACAGCTGCCTTAGAAACAAACAGAGAAAAGCTACTTTCGTTTTTCCTTTATGAATTATAGATAGAGAGGAACAGAAAGACCAACCTCTGTCTTGCGCTAATCTCCTGATTTGATTCCTCTCTTCTTTGATAGTCTTCAACTACCTGCTCCCTTGCACGCCCAGCTTCACAAAGGACCTGTAAGATCACAGAAGCATAGCACTATACAAAGACATGGATCTATAATCATAAACAATCTAGGATCATATGTAAATTGACCATGCAAATGTAGCAAGCATCAATGACACAAAAGCATGGAGGAAAACTCGAATAGCTTTTATTGATAAACAAGAAAAGAGCCAAGAGGAGTTACAACCAGTTGTTCTGACCCAGCATCAACCTCCCAGCAAAGAAGCCCCTCTTCACCTCAAACAAAGCTTAGATCACCCAACAATCTGATGTTTGTCTCAAGAAACCAACAACAATTCCTTACAATATGCAAAATTCCAGCCTCTAGATCTCTGGGATGAGGGATCCATATATAGATGTTTGTAATGGAGATGAGCCAGCTCATGATTTGATTAGTGTCTTCCCTCTGATAGTTCTTGCTTCCACTTGGAGATTGATGGTCTCTTACTCATCCTTGGTCGAACTCAGTGAGGCAAGTGTCACAGGAGAAGATTCTGGAAGCTTCCATTGCCTCTCCACCTCGCGGAATGACACTGCCATTTGCCATTTCTCGCCCATCGCACCCCACAGAAGGATTTTTGAAATGCAACGCACCCACACAGTGTATTTAGGTGAGATGCAACGCACTTAGCTAGTGGAGCAGCTGAAATGATCCTGTTTTGACCAATTCTGAGCAGTTTTTCATGGAGAACTTCTGGGAGAAGCTGTAATTTGTTGATCTTGTTCCTTTAGGGGTTAGAACAACACTTTTAGGGACTTAGGAGCCCTTGGTTTATGGACATTTCATGCTTGGGGTCATAGGGCCCAAAAATGTCTATAACAGTTGCCCCCTAAAGCATGAGGCCGTTAATCTTTTGATGTCGGGTGAAATGCTTTATTATGAGGATCCGAAGTTCTTTCAATGCTGGGAGGAGACCTGTAATAAGATACAATACAATACATTATCTTCATAATATTTTCATGATCTAGCTGAGGCGGGCATTCCCATGCTCAGCTTTATAAATTCATTTTCATGTACATAGGACAGACAATCGTCTGAGTGTAGATTGATGATTCTGATAGAGCCATCATCCTTTTGATTGGATGATTATCTGTGCAGCAATGATGTACATTTGATGTCTTTATTTTCCCTGAATATATATCGCAGCCCGGATGGATGAAACTAGATCCGGGGTCTTCAATCTCATTCGATCTTCACTCGGAGTACAAGTCGATCCATGTAAGAAATGTTCTGAAGTCGAACATGGAAATACATCGCTTGATTACCAGCCAATGATGTAAACTATTAACAAGCGCGAGAGGAATCACCGATAATGATAATGACCCTCAAGGTACTGCAGTACAATTTACGTGGTGTTAATAAAGGACTTGGCATCGAACACCACGCAAAATCTTTCAGTCGAAGGCCATTGATGTAAACCTGTCGCCGAAAGTGAGAAACTTGCCATTGAGGCATGCAAGCTTCAAAGTACTGAATGGGGTGTTCCTAGATCTACTTCTTGGATAGTGAGCTGATGTCGACAAGAAGTGATCTGTCACAGGAGGGCCTTAATGAATCCCACATCAATGACACGGAACGGAGCAAATGATTTTAACGGAGGTGAAAACGATCTGGTGATATAAGGTTCAGGGTGGCGGTCATGAAAGAATGGAGTATAATGTATGGTAGTGGGTGAGATATAGGTGAATTCTCTGAATGACTTCTCTTGAACATATCGGCGACACTGTTGTGATGGATTGGTAGCATTAACCCCAAATGTGGATGGTATGATGGGACCATGGTGATGTGATCAGTGAATGAAACAACCCAACCCGACTCGGACATGGAGTGGAAGTGTCATGTTCAAGAGCGACTTGCTACCAACAAAGTTTCTTCAAGTTTTCTTCCCATTTTTCCCTAGTCATTGCTGACCAGTACCTCTTTATTTTTGTCAAGCTTGAGGAGGATAACATATGCTTGTTCTATAATTTTCCCTTCGGGCAAACCCATCGCTATGTTTTAACGAGCCTAGCAATAATGATACTCGTTCTCGTCTATAGACAAGTTTGTCGCTATTACACTTTTAACGAGTTTAACGACAAAGATAACTCGGTCCTTTTCATTTGTAGAGAGTCTGAAAAGGAATGTAAAGGTAACTCCAAAATTCCTTTTTCTTCATCTAATCCCTTAAGTCCAAAAAAGTATAAAACAATACAAAAGGGATGAATTTTTGATACTTTTAACGAGCCAAACAAAACAAGCGCTCGATCTTTTTGTGTAATAATCCCTCAGGTCCAAAAAGATTAAAATCTAGAGGAGGGATAGCACTTCCCATCCCTTTAACAAGCTAGAGAGGCCAATGGCTCGACAATCTTTTCATATTTTATGAGTCAGTTGAAAAGAGCTTAAAGGAGACTTGTCTTTTGAGGAACGAGTGATAAAATGGGTAGCGGCTGATTCCAAGTAAGGTTTGGAATTTTCCAATCACGGTAGTGTTACAAGGATGGCTAGTGAAATCACTCTTCGCAGCTGTTCCTCAAAATGGGTAAACAATCAAATGGGGGTGAATGATCGGCCAATGCAAAAGTGGAGGTGACGGTGCAAACACGACCAAGGCTTTAATGGCTGAAGTACTACATTCACGATGGTTATTTACCGGGGGGAATAGTTCATTTTTTAACGAGCTTAAATGCGGGAGGAAACATTTGCTCATGGCTTATGTTTATTTTTTAACGAGCTTGAACTATGTGCTAAAACTGCTTGATGCGGGTTTATTTTTTAACAAGCTTGAACCTTGCGGTAACACTACTCGATTAATCCAGTCGTGTGATAAGAATGTCTCATATAAAAACGGCAACTTTTAGAGTTTTTCCCCACATCCTTTCTTTATGCAAGTTAGGAAACGACCAATCCTACGAGTTTAAAGGGTTAGAGGACCTACAAATTTAAAAAATAAATAGTCGCTCTTCGCTTGCACGCCAAAAGGCTTGCATGCCCCCAGGTATAAAACAGATTTTCAAGGTTACCCCTTCTTTAGTTCGTTAAAACATTTGTTTTACCGAGAGACGCCTACCTCTTACAGGTTACCAAAGATTGTTCTATTTACGGCGTAAACAAAACACTTCTTCGGCGATGTCTACCGAAATAGACAAAGGTGAGTGAAGGAGGCTACTCCACTCACATAACTTTGACAAGAGAATCTTGTTCTAGAATAACCCCCTCTTCCAATCATGGACGGGAATACAGACTAGTTATATTCTCTCGCGGAAACCTACCCTATACCCAATGTTTTCCTGCCGAAGCAGACCAGGGTGCATGCCCCCCGGGTTTCAGTCATGTCCCTCAAATCACTCGCACTCATCGGGTGGACGGACTGGGGATTGAGACATTTCTTGCGTGAAAAGACCATTCAGGGAAATGAAAGCTGGTCTACGAGCTTGACCACTCTTCCTTCATGCGGAAAACACATCACTCTAAAGAGTGATGAGACAATGGTTCTCATGCAATAAATATAGTCTCATCCAAGGAGTAGGTTATAATCCATGGGTCCTTGAACTACCATTACGTTCATGTGAATGTTTTTCCCCCTCAATGTTATTGGCACATTGGGAAGGATCCCTAACGGTCGACTGGTTCCTTTGTCAAAGCCTGTTAGATTTCTCATCTCAGGCAAAAGCGATGGTGAACCAAGCGCTTTCCAAGAAGTTGAGGAAAGGATACTCACAGAAGCCCCCTCATCTATGATGGTACTAGCCATAACCATTCTATATATTTGAACAATGATTCGGAATGGTATACTAGCTGGTAAACAGGGTCTGCCTAGTTGATTCCAATCGAAGGAGACAACTAGGTTGCTTGGAGGTGGGACCGAATAGACGGCCGGGTACGACTCTGACGAACTTCCTTCCTGCGGTAAAGGAACGGGTAAATTGCCCCCATGTTCGTTGGAGTCTGTGCTTATGAAAAGAATTTGGACGGTGTCATCCTTGTTCTCTTCAGTGATTGTATCATCTGAAGATGGAACCTCTGAAGGCAAGACCGGGTCAACTGCCACCTCGACCTTTTGACTTTCGTCTGGTATGGGTTCAGATGGTTTATCTTCAATGATAGATGCTTCGGCCGACCACCTGAGCGGGCCAGCCGGATTTTCAACTAGTGACGGACTCGGCAAGAGTTTTTTATATCCAGGAGGAAGTCGTAACGGTGAAACCAGACGATCATCCAAAACTCTTTTAGCTTCATCTAAGAAGGGACAACGGTGGACGGCATGATCGCCTTCGCACAATTTACAAGGAAATCTATATTTTCCTTTTTGTCCTGGGGCTTCACTTTCACTAGTTGACGGTGTGTTTTCAACATGACCATCAGAGGTTGACGACACCGGGTTGTGAAAACGAGGAGACCAGTCCCTTAAGATCCTAGGGATGCAAGGAAAATCTCTGTGATAGTGGTCTCCTTTGCAAATGACACATGGCGATTTAGGCCTGGTCGGTGCAGTGTGTGGATTTTTGCTAGACGACACTCGTTTGCCCCCACTCGCTTTTGGCTCCTTCTTCTTCTTCTCTTTCTTCTTCTTTTCCTTCTTCTCCTTAGGTACTTGACTTTTGGCTTTACCAGCCCCATCAAGCGAAGAGGAAGGAGGAGAGGAAGAATTAGAGGAAGTAGAAGGTTGGTGGGTGACTCTGGACTCATCTAGTTGCTAATTCGATTGTTCAGGAATTGTGGTGTTCTGAACGACAGAGGTTGAGAAGAGCCATACAGGCAAACCAATTGTCAGTCCTGGAAGCGACAATGTGGCCATATGGGGTGCACCAACATCTCCCCAAGAGGAGAAGGGACTAGGATTTCCTCCAAGGGGAATTCCTTGGTTGGTGGATTCCATTTTCTCAACCCAAGATCAACGTAGGAAAGGGTAATGAATATTCTGTTTAAAATAAATTTTAGACGCTTTGACACAACTTGTTTTTTCAATTTTTAAGAGTCGAGAAAAAACAAAAGATGACTCTAGTCTCCTTCGATTTTTAATGAGCCTGAAGTGACAAGTGCTCAGATGGACCTTTTCTGTTAAGGAGTCTGAAAAGGAACGAAAGGGACTGCTCTGGAAATCTAGGTAGAGGGATTACCAAACCAATCGCAAAACTACAGGATACTTTTTACGGTACGACAGTCAATCTTCCCGAATGATGTGTTCAGTGCATTGCGATCGATAGGGCAATAGACACGGCTTCCTATGGATAAAGGATTAAGCCTATTGGGGTCTCCCAAAATATACTCGACGGTACGTGGGAGCACAAGTCCGTACTGGCACTTATCATCTCAAAGTGGAGGAATCACCCAACCATCAGTGAGAACAACAGTTACCAGGCTTTACGACGCCGGAATACGTCTCTAGCCTAGACTTCTAAATGTTGTGCGTTAAGTTTCAAAGCGTTGTTAGATTCATTGAATTTATTTTAAGTTGATCTTGTTTATGAAGTTTGCCTTTCAGGTTCACCACAAGATGTAGATGTAATTCCTAAAATGCAATCTAAGATGATAAACAAAATTTTTATCTCCTTTGTGCAATGAAAATCCTAGCTACTAAGGAAAAGAAAGACAGAATCTTTTCACAAAGAGCAAAGAGCACACTCTAAATGCACTTTCCTAAATCAAGCCAATCATATTGTCTATATGCAAATGCACATGCATGTATTTGTTTTCGACTTTCTTAGTATATGAATGCTAAAAAGAAAGTTGATGCACGAATCTGAATTTCTTTTCAAGCGACAAATATCAGCAAGTTTCTTTTCGAAATCAAAAAATGGAGACGATCACAACACCTTATGATTTTGAAATGAATACTTGTTCTAGACACTAGAAAATTACAAATTCAAACCAAAAGCAATAGTAACAGGATAATCGACCATCAACAGCAATCAAACTCTTTCCTACGATTGAAATCGACACTTGCGACAGTTTCAAATCAAAGGACGACAGTACGATTACGCTACTTTTGCAAAGGAGAACTGTAAATGACTCAACAAACACACAAAAACATCTACAGTTCTTTTGTACAAAGGAGGCGGAATAACAGCAAGGAAAAGGGGTTTCAAACAAACATATACTGATCACAGGCAGCAAAATTCAGGAATAGAACTGGAAAGAATGAATCATAGAAGCCACAACTACATAGAGCTAGTCTGATCAGCACACCTGTAACACAGAGAATTTGAAATGCAGTGCTGCTTGTCCACTCGGGAAGTGCGCTGAAGTTCAGAATCTCTGAACAGTACCTGCGCTGGGCCAGAAACGAGACTCTGTTCGGGTTTCGGGTCACAGTTTGCAGTTCAGTTCTTGGGTTTTGGCCGAGCAAAAAGCAATCAGTAATGCAACAATCAGGGGTAGATCTAAGGAGGATCTAAGAGCTATCACAAGGGCAATCAGATAGTTTGTGAATCAGTTGTTTAAATCATAAACAGATCCAGTAGATGGATTGAAGTAGTAGTTATCTACTTTGCATTTGTTATGGCAAATGCAGTTCGAATGCTACTTGTAAGTTTATGAAACAGACAACAAAGAATGATAAACAAACAAACTAATTAGCTCCCCAGCGGAGTCGCCATTTTGTTACAGGGAAAAGTGTCTATATAGAACTGCTCTATCCCACTAAGGTGTGACAGCTGCCTTAGAAACAAACAGAGAAAAGCTACTTTCATTTTTCCTTTATGAATTATAGATAGAGAGGAACAGAAAGACCAACCTCTGTCTTGCACTAATCTCTTGATTTGATTCCTCTCTTCTTTGATAGTCTTCAGCTACCTGCTCCCTTGCACGCCCAGCTTCACAAAGTACTTGTAAGATCACAGAATCATAGCACTATACAAAGACATGGATCTATAATCATAAACAATCTAGGATCAAATGTAAATTGACCATACAAATGTAGCAAGCATCAATGACACAAAAGCATGGAGGAAAACTCGAATAGCTTTTATTGATAAACAAGAAAAGAGCCAAGAGGAGTTACAACCAGTTGTTCTGACCCAGCATCAACCTCCCAGCAAAGAAGCCCCTCTTCACCTCAAACAAAGCTTAGATCACCCAACAATCTAATGTTTGTCTCAAGAAACCAACAACAATTCCTTACAATATGCAAAATTCCAGCCTCTGGATCTCTGGGATGAGGGATCCATATATAGATGTTTGTAATGGAGATGAGTCAGCTCATGATTTGATTAGTGTCTTCCCTCTGATAGTTCTTGCTTCCACTTGGAGATTGATGGTCTCTTACTCATCCTTGGTCGAACTCAGTGAGGCAAGTGTCACAGGAGAAGATTCTGGAAGCTTCCATTGCCTCTCCACCTCGCGGAATGACACTACCATTTGTCATTTCTCGCCCATCGCACCCCACAGAAGGGATTTTTGAAATGAAACTCACCCACACAGTGTATTTAGGTTAGATGCAATGCACTTAGCGAGTGGAGCAGCTGAAATGATCCTGTTTTGACCAATTCTGAGCAGTTTTTCATGGAGAACTTCTGGGAGAAGCTGTAATCTGTTGACCTTGTTCCTTTAGGGGTTAGAACAACACTTTTAGGGACTTAGGATCCCTTGGTTTATGGACATTTCATGCTTGGGGTCGTAGGGCCCAAAAATATCTATAACAATGTTATTAACTTGTAAATGATATTCTACCAATTCATGAAAAGACAAGAGCTACACTACTTGCAGAAAGGGAACTACATTATTTTGCAATCAACCATCTAACTACAAAATTTACTTGCAGATAGGAAACTAACCTACCAAATCATAACTCAAGATTCCATGCATCATCTATCTAGCTCACACTTGCATATAAATCAATGTTCTATTTGTGCTAAACCTGTGATAAAGAAACTATTGTTATTGTATTTTGCAATGAAGTAAATGGATGGTTGGAATGGCCTAGGTGCTGCCCTTGATCATGGAGTCATAGTTGGGGGTCAACCTACTTCTAAACTAAGTCAAAATTACATCACAGGTCAAAACATATGGTGAAATGGGCTGCTACCTGCATACTACAAGACGCTGCTACAAGTGCCCTGTATTGCTACAGGAAGGCCTGTAATGCTACAAGAAGGCTGCCAGAAGGTTTAGGAGGTAGGAATGATGATTTAAAGGGATGATAAGGTGGATGGAGGTTGGAGTGTGTTAGCGCTTGAAATTTCACCTAGGCTGAGATAGACAAATCTCAAGGCTACATCAAACCATTTCACCTCGTAGCTAGCCCTACGGGGTATGAGAAGGCTCTCTCCGGTCATACTCAAGGTATTTTCTCAATGAGGTGAGCAGACCAATTAGGATCAAAGATACTAGGCTAGTAAACTGATGAGGAGGGTTGATTTAAAGTTTTTGGGTTTTTTGGTGGCAATTGGAGGGAGTGCAATTCAGGGTGTGGGGATTGAGCTCAGTTTTTGCAGGTGGGTCTTTGGGGCAAGGAAGGAGTTTGTGATGATGCCTTAAGCTGAGATGGATGATCAAGGAAGAAAGAGAGGGAGCTAAAGAGGGCAAACAATGACTTTGAATCCTCTTTAGACAGTGGAAAACATAAATATTAAACAAAATTGAAAGCTGAGCATGGCATGCATGAATTCAAACTTTATCACTTCTTTTGTTTAATTAGCAGCAATAGAATAAGAGATGGAACACATAAACACACTTACAATGACAAGTAGGAAACACACCATCAACACAATAATCCACAAGAATCCACAATGATGTCTGCAAAACCCTGGCCTTCATTTTCCTCAAATTGCAAAGATACAAGTAAAATATACAATAGAGCTTCTCCCTCAAGAGTCCAACCATGAAAATGAGTAAGAGAAGGCATAATATAGATCATCTAACTCCTTTCCCCACCTCTAGGGGTCGAGCTCAGCTTCCTAGGAGCAGTTTGAACTAATTCTAAACTAAGCACTAGATAATAGGCAGTCAAAACAACTTGCCTCTAAAACTTAGGTAACCCATCCATGCATTTAATATTCACTATTTACATCAAGGAAACTTCTAGAAGGGTTAAAGGAGAGTAAATGTATCCATGTGTCATGAAAATTATCCAAAAATCCATCATTTACAAGCATTAAGAGTCAACCATAGTAAAAACTGATTTGCAGGCCGAAATGGTCAAACTGACAAAATTTCCCTGAGTGGTCGCACCCCTGCCTTGGAGTGGTCGCGCGCATTGGCAGCTGTGTTTGAGGGCCTTCCTGGTGTCCAAATCAGGTGCAAGATAGCTCATTGGAAAGGTTTGTGAGTCTACTTTCCAACCCAACTGGAATTTCTGAATTTGGAGTTGATTTGACCCCTCAAAAGTCATTTCTCCCAAGACAGCTTTCTGCAACTCAAAAAGTGGGCAGAAAGTCAAAATTTGCATGTATTTTAAGCTTTTGGAGGCCCAAATCTCCATAAAAATTTGATCCCATGCATAGGCAAGTGTATTTTTGCATGAAAATTCCAAAAATGCAAAGTTTTTCTCATTCTGAGCTGTCCCCCCGAGTGGTCGCGCGCGGGGTGAGACCACTCCAATGGCCAAAACCTGTAAATTTCTCAAAAATGTCAAAAATGCTCCAAAACTTCTCAATTTTTTTGGTTTTGCTGCTAGAAGAAGGCTAGTGAGTATCATGGTGAGTAAGAGAGGCCTCAGCCAAGATACGGAGTGGGTTGGTCCTCTTCTTCCTCTTTTGGGCCTCGGACAACTTCCTTTGGAGTATCTTCATTTTTGCCTTGCAAACGTGTAACCTTGCCCAGTAATGGTTCTTCATGTTTCGTAGCAGCCCTTTGTCCTTGTTTGCCTTCTCTAACAGCCTCTGTAAGTGTGCATTCTCCTGAATGAGCAAAGACTCCCGGTCAGCAGGCAATGGGTCACCGGGCCTCCTACGGTTCAAAGTTCGATCACTGCGGATCCTCCATAGCTCATCAAGTTCTTTCTCCTCCTCCAATTTTCTGTTGCGCTGCTCCAGATAAGTGATGGTCCATTGAGCCATTTCGAGCTTCTGCTGCAACATGAGGTTCTCCTCCTCTCTCTGTCTGATAAGCTCATAAAAATCTGAAGAAGGAGAGTGAGTGTCAAGGTCAATGAAATCATGATGTGTATCGCCAACTCTCTCATCCTCAACCATGGGCTGCTTGCCCTCCCGTACTGCCTCTGCTGATGAAGAATGCGAGGCCCCTTCCACCTGGTGTGGAGATAACACTCGCTGATCTGAAGAAGATGACGAGACCCCTTCCACCTGCTGTGGAGAAAGCACTCGTCGAGCTGCTGCAAATAAGGTCCTATGACCTCTCTGATAGGTGACCCGAGGTGAAGAAGCCATATGTCTCGGAACAATAATCTCGGGCTGGTGTGATGGACCTCCCTCCTCATAAATGGTCTCTGGCTGTGGCTGTGGCTGTGGCTGTGTAAAGAACTCACGGGAAATGAAATCTGCCCATGAAATGCCCTGCTGACTCAGCTGATGGGAAACAATGAGCTGGATAAGACCATGATGGCACAAACTCCTGTGCTGCTGAGCTGGGGTCTGCCTCTGAAACACGGACACCATCCTCTGAATGTCCTGGAAAAAGTAAACCGGGATGTTCATCATCCTCACCCGGGTAAAGTGCATCAACAGGCGAATGTGACAAGCAAAGACTCGTGAAAACCTTCCCTCGCATGTGAAGTAATGCATGATAAGCCGCATGATAGGAGCATACTCCCTCCGGAGGAATCTGAAAGGAAAGTTCCCTGACAAGTTATGTGTGAATGCTGGCCTGACATATGGCTCAAAATAGACAAAATCCAGCCACTTGCGCTTTGGCCACACCTCACCCACATTGGGTATCCCGGTAGCCTGTGAAATCACCTCTGGGGAAAACACAAAATTCACCCCTGCAAGAGTGACCTGCCCATCATGAAGGTGCAAAACAAATAGTCGAGCCAACTCCCTGTGGTGCTGAATCTGGGCAAGCCTCTCACAAAACTGAAAACATGACATGTACTGGAAACAAGTCACTGCCAAAGGGCATGCCTGTAATTCTGCTAAAGATGTGGGCTCTTCTCTCCTATGATGACCACCTTTGCCACCCCTACGAGGCCTCTGCTGTGCCTCAACCTCCGTAGAAGAAGACCGGTCATCACCTTGCTCATTAGTTTCAGTGTTTGACATGGTGTTATTGAGCAAGGCGGAGAAAATAGGCAAAGTTGACTGCTGCCCTGCCTGCAAAATGCTGAGAAGTATGCTATTTTCAAGGGGAAAAAATCATGAGGGAAATGTTAGGGGAGGGATTTTATCATAAGGAATGGAAAAATATATAAAAACAGGGAACTTTTAAGGAATAATTCACACAATGTCAAACATGTTATCCTATCTCTCATCATTGGGAAATCATTTGCAAAGACATATCTTTATTAGGGAAAACATGTAATAGGGTCACCAAGGGAAAGGACAATACAATTTTCAACAAGGGGTAAAGGATAGCATGATTACAGAGGTATAGGGCAACAATGATAACTAGCATCAACAACTTGCTTTTTAATTATGTCCTTTGACTGTACATTTTGAAACATGCTCTGTTTTTCCAAGGGACTGATATGCTTTTGATGCTAAGGGGCAATAAGGGATTAATTTGCATTTGTCATAAGGGGAAATGGGATTTTATTTAAACAGGGATATTAGGGATAAAAGGGAAAACAGGGCTTATGGTTTTGGGAGACACAGCAACATGATTTTGTAATCACCATTCACAGCAATATGTCTTTTTGATAAATATACACAGCTGCATTGTCTTTGTTTTTGCTTTGAATATACACAGCAAATATGTTCTCTGTTTTGTAATGACTATGCACAGCAACATCTTTTTTTTTAATTTGGTCATTTTGCCATATTATTGCTCTTTTCTCTTTTTACATAACATTTTTTATCCTTGCTGTTGTTCATTTATTTTCCTTGCCGTGTGGAGGGTATTAGGGTTTTGTAAAGGGATTTGGGGGAATTGAGATTCATTCTTTGCAAATGAGATGAGATTGAGACACATGATGACAAGTGTAAATCTAATAGGAGTAATGGAGGGAATAAAAAGGAATTAAAAACCTTGAAATCAAACATAACCCTAGCAAAATTGCCTACAAGAACAAGCAATCACTTAACCTATTTCTCTTCATAATTTTGATGATAAAAATGCACAAACACAAGCTCATCATCCTTATTTTCAACATTCAAAACATTTGAGAGGCCTACCTCGAGCAATTTACAAGTCACAAGGCAATTTGAGTGAGTTTGGGCCGGTTCTGCAAGTTACAGCTCGAGTGGTCGCGCGCAGGGTTGGAGTGGTCGCGCGCAGCTCGAGTGGTCGCGCGAGTGTAAAATTTGCACTGCGGAGGAGGGCTCGAGTGGTCGCGCACCCTGCCCGAGTGGTCGCGCACCAGAGAAACTCTCCAATTTCACTGCAATTCGACCTCCTTCACTATTTTCGCCCTCTTGCTCCTCTTTGTTAGCTCATAGAGGCATAATGAAATGTTTAGAGGGAAATTTAGCTCTTGTAGGTTGAATTTGAAAAAATTAAATCCCAAAACCCACTCTCTAATGTTCTATTTTGGCATTCACTTTTAACACTGCTTTTTGAGTTGCTTTGTCCTGAATTTAGCTTTTGAGGCGCTTTAACTTCATTCTTTTTGCAGGTTGACCATCTGATGGAGTCTGGCGAGGAGACCAGGGTTATTGCCGGCATTTTGAAGACTTTTGAAATTTTCCTTATTTTTTACAAATATTACATGACCTTGGGTTTAAAAACAGGGTTTTTAAATCCAAGGTATAAATGATCCGTACCTGATGAAAAATATCAATGGAACATATGTACATACCTCCTTCTGGCTTGTTGGGCACTCATGGACCTTTGACTCGTGACCTTGCAGTGATTTTTGACCAAAACCCTAGACCTAAGACTTGGGACTTCAAGACAAAACAAAACAAGTATGACACAAGCTTAATACCTGACATGACCTGATCCAGCAAAGCCAAGAAGGGGACAAGGACCAGCTCCTCCATCAGTTTTATGGCATGCCTAACGGGATGCAAAACTGACACTGATGAGACACCTACCTATGCATATGCAAAGAGCTTTTGATCACCGATGGAGGGCTCAAGACCGACACTAACAGAGTGAATGGATCAAATGTGTCTGGCACCCCAAGCCAAGCTTAGAACCTTAGGAAGGCTTGTTTTGCACCAGGAGAGTTGCTCACTCTAACCTAAGGGAATGATCTCAAGAACATAATTTGGGATTCATCAAAGAGGGTGATGGAGATTGTGAAAGGCCCCTTTCCTACAAATCCAAACATCCCTGCAACATCACATGCACATACTCTTTTATCACTGAGAAAATGAAATAACTAATAGTGGAAAAGATGAGTTGAATTTAATTTCCATCTAATCTATGCCAAAAAATTTGATCTAGTCAATAAATCAACTCCTAAGCTACAACAAGCACATGCAAAACAAGATGATTAACATAGACCTTCTTCCAAGAAATCATAAACATAGTATTTTTTGACTATGATTGTAGATTCTTCCATTCATGCTCCCATGAGAGTGATGAGATAGAGGTTGCAATCATAAGAATTTTGAGGGGTTATGTTCTAATGAAGTGCGGGAAACTAATAAGAACTCTAAGCTAAAAAGAAATACCAATATATAAGAGGGACCTAAGCCACTAGGGTTAGGCCAAACCCAAGAGCCTCAACCCTCTGGAACTAACTCATTGATTAACCAATAAGAAACTTCTCATTATCATTGCAGCAATGTCAAATACATCACACAACCAGTAAAAAATAACAGTATCAAAGTTCTTAAGCTCAATAGATTCCTAGATGAAAACACAGTTATAACCCTAATGACCTCTTTTGCATGTTTATTTCTACAAGAGAGTAGCTACTAGAAGCTCCCTAGAATATAGGAATGTTTGTCTCCCAAAGCTCGAGAAGGGTGGATCTTGATATTCTTTAACTGCACTTGCTTGGCTTCCAATGACCTCTAGCTGATGAGAGAGAGTGTGGTGATCTTGGCTAATTGAGGGAGTTAAGGAGGTGGAAAACCTCCTAGAATCTTTCCTTTTTGTCTACTCTGAGCTCCTGCGTTGAAATCATCTAAAAAATGCTCCATTTCCTACATTTAAACTATATTAGGCCACATCACATAGAAAAACATCTTTTACCCATCTCACTAAGCATAATATAACCAAAAATGCAAATAAATGTGAGAAAGAGATAGTTCTAAATCTGGAGAATGGAATTATGACCCTTATGATGTACCTATTGATGAGCCTCATCATCACCCCCCTACTAAAATTGTTTATCATCCTCTGAGAAACTCAGTCATCTATGTCCATGTCTTTCATGGCCCTGGTGGCCTCCCTGACATCCCAAGGTTCCTTAGATGGTGTGCCTTCTTAGGGATAGAAACATGCATTATTTTCTATCTCTGTCCACTCCTTCTTCTCTACCTCATTTATTCCTTCCTGTAGGCCTAATAACGAGGGTGGACTAAGATTGAGTCCAATCCAATTGAATTTTATGCTTTTCATGATTATTTTGTACAGGGGTGTCCTCTACAACGCATTCCTCAGCCTTTCAAGAGAGTGATATTCTCTGATCTGGAGACTATGGGGTAAGGCATTCCATCTCCTCTAGCAATGTTGTTGGCTTTCTATTCCCAACAACCTAAGTGTGTCTTCAAAATGTGAGATGGCTTGTGCTTGGGTGGTAAGGTATTTGGGTGCTAGGTCAACATCATTGGACATGATGCTATGATTTCTAATGATAACCATTGGGATCATTAGCTATTCCTTGATATATAATGGTTCATTTTCTTCCTTTTCCATGACTCTCTTTACTTCCTCAACCCTTGCCTCCTCATGAGTCATCTAGGATGCTAGGTCCATCAGTTGTGTATCCCCCAATTTTGCATTGGAATCCCAAATATTTATATTAGTCAAGGCGAGGTTATGGATGTAAAAATCAACCAATTTCACTCTGTCTTCTATGCTAGCTTGGTTGAAAATTTCAATGAACTGTTTGTAATTTTGAAATGGAATAGACCCACGTTGTGCTAAGGTTTTTATTTGGAATTGAAACCACTTCTCTTTGAGAAAGAGTACATAAGACTTGGATGGTTTTCTGCACTGTAATGCCTCCATGTATAGGCTTTCCATTATGGCAAGTTGGGTTTCCTTCTCCTATAGCTTCTCCCTCAACCACCTATTTTCTTCCTGTAGCCGGTCCTTCATTGTGGACTCCCTCTCTCTTAGCTCACTTAATTCCTTTCCCATTTCAGGGACCTTTTATTCATTGAGGCCCACTTCTTCCACATACTTAGACTTAGCAATTTTCATCCATCTATGGGTTCTTACTCTTTCTGCTTCTAGCTTAAAGAAAAGCGAGACTGCAAATTTTTGGGGAATAATTCTCCCTCCTTTAATGAATTTATAATAGGATCTTAGGCTAGGTTGTGGACTAGGCTCCTGGAGCTCTAGGAATTCCTTCTAAAATGTTTTTGGGGAATCTGCTACCTCTTGTAGCTGTTGTGTCACATTTTGCCCCTTTTGTTGCTCATTCTACCCCTCTTGTAGCATCCTCTTCTGCTCATGTAACACAATATGTTTTTCCTAGAACATACTATGCCCCTCTTGTAGCTTCCCCTTTTCTTCTTGTTTCAGGGTGGTTGGTGTCTTGGGTTGTTTGAAGAAGGTTGATCCAATGGTGGGCCTCCTTACATATGCTATAGAAGTCTTTGCTATGGGTTTTGGAGAGGTGTCCTCTTCGATTTTTCTTTCAGTGGGCCCCACCTCCTCTTTCTTGTTTGGGATTCTTCAATTGTGATAGGGCTCCTTGTGGTAGTTTGTGTCTTCCCTTGTTTTATCTTGGTGCTTTTCCTGGTCTTTAAAATATAGGGAGGATTGAATTTGTCTCTTCCTTTTAGGTTTGACTCGGGTGCTCAAGGTAGCTAAAGTTGTAGCTACCTCTTTTTCAGTGGTCCTAGAGAAAAACTTGCTTGCTTTGGGGATATCTCTATTCTCTAGGCTTAGTAGCCTTCTTAGGACTTGATTTTTCCTATTTATCCCCCTCTTCCTCTTCATTTGTTCCTTTCCTACCTCTACCTCTGGTTCTTCCACTCTCCTTCCTGCATCTGTTTCTCTTTCCTATTCTTCTGACCCCGCTGCTTATTCCTCTCCTGTCCTTGCCCCTTCTTCTTCTTCCTCTATTTTTCCCTCTCTTCCTCCAATATTAGAGGCTAGGGTCTCACCTGGTGTGAGGGTATTTGTATCAATGAAGGCTTCTCTATCCATGTCTATTAATTTGGACCAAAGGACGAGGATTCTCAATTTGTTCAAGGCATCCACCACTATCAGTTTAATGAGGCCATGGTGGCCTAAGTGTCGGTGTTTTCCTTCTCTCACTTTTTGACCCATGTCCCTGATGGACTATAGGAGGAAGTATGGCACACTAAGTCTTTGATCCAGAGGTAATTCTCCTTGAAATCTGAAAACATGAAGTAATATAAAGTGGTAGGCATAGACCACACACTGCCTTACCTCACGAGAGGTGTATTTTAGGATATTGTAGGCCACCTCATCCCAACGATAAGGTAGGATTTGTTGGCATTATGGCACAGGTGTGACTCTATGGTACAGGTGTTGTCCTTGATGGCAACTCTCTCTGATGACAGATCTCAGCTCATACTTCAAGAATGAAGAGAAAATTCATATACGTAGGTTCATTAAGATCAAGTCACGTATACATGCAGGTTGAACTTTATAAAAGTGCGTATGCGTATACACGCACTTTCATGCAAAGAAAAGCGCGTATATGTTGGAAATCTTACCTTTGGTCCATGGCAGTTAGTCCTTGGAATTTGAACCTATGATTTTGGACCATGGTATCTCGACAGACGTGTTGATCCCTAGTATTGAGTTGATGGTATTGGTTTATTATGGTTTTGGACCGTGGTATTGAGGAAGGCCTAAAACTATAAAAGAGGAAGGAGATCATTTGGCAAAGTATTATCTGAATGATTGAATATCTGATATTGTGATAGATCTGGAATACGGGTGATTGGGTTATGGTGCAGATCTAGAATGAAGGTGGAACCTGAGCGCAAGAAGGATAAGGACTATTGATGGATCTAAATCTCAAGGCTTGAACATTGGTATCTCTGTATAATTTTGATCTGTTATATGTGGCGCACTCTTGATCTATAAATCTGGGCTAACTAATGTCTGAATGCTTAAAAGAATAAATTATCCTTTATAGATCTGTACGCAGGTTCAGTGAATTAAAGGTGGGTATATATGCGCTTTCTATGAATGAAAGACACATATACGCAGGTTGGGTGTGGTACAGAAGCGTATACTCGCAGGTTGATGAACAGTGAAGTAGCGTATATGTCTTGATTTATGTTCGAGCTGCTTCTATTTTATTGCTGCAGTGTTCTGGGTTCAGAATTGGTGTTTGATTACAGTTACTGTGTTCTGGGTTCAGTGATCAGAGAAGTGCTTAGTTGTTTTCAGCTTTTGATTGGTCAAAAGGAGTTTGGGTTATGCAGAAATTCTTGATGTATGATTGATGTTACTTGTGGATCCAGTCTGAAAATTAATGAAACGAGGTCTCTGAAAGAAAAGAGAAGGTTGCAGCCTTCTGCAGGTAGGAGCCTGCGTACTAGTATCTCAAGCTAGTACAAGAACTAAGGGGGTTGGAGCTCCCTTCCAGGAAAGCTGGAAAACGAGAGAGAGTTGTAGCTCTCTGCAGGTTGCAGCCTGCGTACTGGTAAAGTCTGCTCCAGTACAAGACATTGTAAAGAGAAGTTTCTAATTAAAAAGAAGATAGAGACGAATTGCAGCAGGGGGTTTTCACCCACATTGGGTTTCCTCCTTATATCTTGTGTTCTTGTGTGTGACTGACTTCTGCTCTGCTTCACTGTTTCTGGTACTATTTATGTGCATCTGAATCACAGATTAATAACTGACATCTGAAAGATAATTCAAATTATAAGTCTGATTTATATACGCTGGTTTCTTTATATGTAGTTGCGTATATACGCGGGTTGTTTTAACTGAAGTAGCGTATATCATCTGGAATTTAAAAAGGAAATATTTGGCTTAATAATACTGATTCACCCCCCCCTCTCAGTATTATTTCCAACAGGATTTCCCTCCTAACTCTATTCTTGTCCTCAACAAAATTTTCATTCACAGTGAAGAAGTTCTTTTTAGTAGTGACACTGGTGGCTTTGTCTTCTTTGCTCCTTTTGATCCCTAGAGGTAGGGTTTTCGCTCTGCTAATTAGTTCAGGGTAGAGTGATATAGCTAACCCCCTCACCACAGTGGTGGAACTATCCTATTCTTGCGAGTTCCAGGCCATGGAAAATTCAAAGGCGATGTCATCATCATACCCTTTCAAAAATTCTAAGAATCCTAGCCATTAGTGTCTTCTAACAATTTCTATCATAGGAGGGTGTAGATGGATTCTTTTGGTATCTGAGGGCTCCCTTCTATTAAATCCTCCCCCCATGTTTTCTTTATGTTTTTAGATAAGCGAGGGAGAGATACTTCTTTTAATAGCTTTAGTGTATAATTCAGTGGAAACAATGAGTTAAAGTTCCTTGTTGATGATAATTTCCTACATTCCCCTTACTTTACAGTCCGAAAAGACCTTTAAATTTCACAATTAAACTGCTACTTCCTGTAGAATTTGAAGTGCACTTTGAATACAATATTATGGATGGATGAAGGAGATGGTGGCACTTACTTTTTATTAAGTGGGCTGGGATGAAGGTAATAATTTGGAGACCAATTCGTCCCTTTCTAGTCTTCCTTCACCCTTTTAGTTTTCCTGTAGTAGTCTCTTGTCCCTCCTGTAACAGTTGCAGACTTGCCTATAGCTCCTTCCTATAGGAATGGTAGAACAAGGTTCAAAATGCCTCGATGGCACTCCGATCTTGTCCCTCCTTAATTTTTTTTGAAATGAGTGATTATGCAAAATAATTTGACCCCCAGTACATAATATGCCATTAGGGGCTTACGCTCGGAGCGTTGTGGTGACCTGGTAGTCACACGAGGTTTCCTCTTTTGGACCATTTTCCCCACTTGGATTAATTATTCCCTCTTTCCTCATAATCACCACCCACTATTTATGATCCCAACTCGACTGACGTGACACCTCCACGTCGCATGAGTGATTACCATCACTTTTAGTTTACTAGTCGAGGGTGGGCAAGTTAACTAACCACCTCCATCTTATTAAAACATCTCCTCTTGACATTTACACATTTTTATTATTCACATATAGGGAGGAGGTGAAAGCTTTCCATACCTGTGCCCACCTCATGATTGAATTTATGCAGGGATTTTCATGTTGGATTTGGACCACATTATTGTCATCAAGGGAGTTGACTTGTTGTGTTTCATTCCCGTGTATTTCTTCATTGCTACTCATGATATTTGATTGTTTTGTGTGCAAGTACCTTGTTGGTATCCAAGCTACTACTGCTAGTGGAGAGTCTTGTTGGGAGTGATATGACTACTAAAAATTGGACTCATAATTTTCCATCACCCCCCTACTGATGAGAAAAAAACATGATCATTCTTTTTATGATGTGTACATAGGCTACTACAAGAGGAGGTCTCCTTCCTGTAGCAGTCCTCTCCTTTTCCTCTGGGGTCTTCCAGCTGCATGGGGGTGGTGAGAGAGGATATAACATGTCTTGACGAAAATGCTAGGAATTTGAGGGAGTAGTGTAGCTTTGTAGAAATGAAGATGATGTCCTCTATGTGATTCTCCAAAGAATTTCAACAGGGGAAAGACGGAGTGGAGTAATTTTAGTGGAAAATATTTATTTATGAAATGGGATGGACGAGTGATAGATGGTTGGTGGAACATGGTGGGGGAACCTCATTTATTATTTTCGGGGTCATGTTGGGTTTTCCTTTCCCTCAGATCTCCCTCCTGTAGCTTTTTAGAACCCTCCTGTAGCACTACAATACCTTCCTATATCATTTACAGGTCCTTCTTGTATCAGTCTAGAGAGGGGGTGAAACTTGAATTTTGGGCTAATGGGATGATAGAGAGGGGTGATCACATGAGTTTGTATGATGGATATGAAGTGGATGGATGGAGGAGTGTAGGGAATCTTGAGAATTTCCCCCCTGTAGCCATGGAATCTTCCACTGTCTTTAATCTTGCAAAATGATTTAAAATAATTAGCATACATGGTGTAGATCCATTTCTTGTTTTCTAGTTTTTCTTTTTTTTTAGACACACAGGCTACCTCAAAGGAGGTTTTCAATCCGTATGCCTCCCCTACATTCCCTCAAGAGAGGTTTTCACCTAGGGATCTTTATTATTTTTCTTCTCCTTTTTTTGCTCCTGGGCTTCCTATGAGAGGTTTTCAACCCAAGAGTTGGCATCAGATGCCTTCTAAAGGTCTTCATCCAGGTATTTTAATTTATTTTATTTTCCTTTTTTCTATTTTCCTCTTCTTCTTTTTTCCTTAAAAAAAAAAGTCTAGAAATGCTATGGACTAGAAGCTATCTTCCAACCACATTGACTTCTCTGCTGATTGTACTGATGAATTTTTCCTTAGACATAGGTTTTTTGTATATATTCAACCTGTAGCCATTGAAAAGCAAGGGAATCCCTTCCTCATCAATGGTCCTGATTTGAACAAATCCATTTTCATGACATTTTTCTATCAGGTATGGGCATAACCATCTTGTCATCAATTTTCCTTTGAAATCCTTGAACCTAGAATCATATAATAATTCCCAATCCCCTTCTTGAATTTTTTTTTTCCTTGATATTCCTATCAAGCTAGACCTTCCTTTTCAATTGTATAACTTCCATGTGTATGAGGGCCTGCATTCTAAACTTATCCAAGCCATTTGTATGTTTTAACCCCATATAGAAATTACCTACATACGAATTCTAAAACACGGAAAATAAACAATGCAAGAGCATAACACATAGAACACATATACATAGAGATTTTCCCTTGAATCCCAAAACCGGGACTACCAGCTTGACTTTTCATTATTTTCATTTCAATGTTACAATACATATTTATACATGCCGAAGAATCCAAGACCATGGACTGAAAACCATTGTGTCCAAAACCATGGACCAAAAACCATCACATCCAAAACCATGTGTGAAAACCATGCACAAAACCATAGGTAGGTCTGCCCAACCTAATATAGGGTCCAAAAAAAATTTCCCGAGGATGCTACCCCATACACCATAGATGGGGGCTACCCACCCCCCTCAAACCCCCTCTGAGCCCCCCACTGCGCAATCAGCGCAACGAAGGGGGGGGCTCCACTCCCCCTCTAACCCCCCGGTTAACTACGTAGGTTAGTCATGGAAAGAATATAACACAACCCAACATTCTCCCACTTGTTGTTTTCTTTTCACAGGGGTCCATAAGAGAGCTTACTCATTTATCCAGCCCTGAAATGCCCATTTTTCTCTACACCAAGAGAAATTCTCAAAGCTCACATATTTTGTTAGTGCATCTGTAGTGTTCTTCAAAGTGTCCAACTTTACTAGCAACACCTTTTTGTCTTCTATCATATCCCCCACAAAGTGATACTGAACATCAATGTGCTTTGTATTTGAATGATAAGCAGGGTTATTTGCCAAGAAAATTGCACTTTGGCTGTCACAATCTATCCTTATAGCTCCGTGTACTAACCCCACATTTGAACACAATCTCTGCAACCAAACTGCTTCCTTACTTGCATGAGTGGCTTCCATGTATTCTACCTCTGTAGTTGATAGTTCCACTACAGATTGTTTCTTACTTATCCAACTGACTGCACCTCCAAATAGGTTAAACACATACCCACTTGTAGATCTTCTCTAATCTAGATCTCCAGCCCAGTCTGCATCAACAAGCCATGAATATCCAACACTTTGTCCAATCCTGGTCTTCCTTGGTAGCACAAGCCATATTCACTAGTGCCACACAAATACTTGAAAACCCACTTCATTGTTATCCAATGTTCCTTCCCTAGTTTTGACATAAACCTGCTCAATATTCCCACTAGATTTGCAATGTCTAGTCTAGTACAGACCATCACATACATCATGCTACCAACTGCACTTGCATATGGAACACGGGACATGTCCTCTTCCTCTTCTTGTGTCTTTGGACACTGTTCAATAGATAACTTTACACCTACAGGAATAGGAAACTTCACCGGTTTGCTATCCTGCATATTAAACCTTTGTAATATTGTCTCGACATACTTCCTCTAGTTTAACCAAAGCTTCCTCTTTGCTTGATCTCTTTTAATTTCCATGCCCAAAATATTGTTTGCAGCACTAAGATCTTTCATGTCGAATTTGGAGGACAATTAGGTCTTCAAATCCTAGATAATTTCTTTGTCATTTCCAACCAGCAACATATCATCCACATACAAGATCAGATAAATAACATGGTCACCAATTAATTTAAAAATACACACAATGATTTGCTTTGCTTCTAGTGAAGCCAAGTCCCCATATAAATGTATCAAATTTTTGATACCACATTCTTGGTGACTATTTTAACCCATACAGAGACTTCTTTAACTTGCATACCAGTTCTTCCTTACCCTTCACCGCAAAGCCTTTAGATTGCTTCATGTAGATCTCCTCTTCCAGATCCCTGTGAAGAAATGTTGTCTTCACATCCGTCTGTTCTACCTCAAAATCAAAAGAAGTAGCGATAGATAACAGTAATCTAATATAAGCTACCTTGGAAACAGGAGAAAAAATATCACCAAAATCAATTCTCGGCACCTGGGAATAACCTTTTGCTACCAACCGAGCCTTGTATTTCTCCACCTTTCCTTCTGCATTTATCTTCTTCTTGAACACCCATTTGTTGCCAATGGGTTTCCTTCCAACTAGTAACTCCACCAGATCCCAAGCCTCATTTTTGTGCAAAGATGCCATTTCATTAACCATGGCCTCTTTCTAGAGTTTGCCATCCTCTGAATCTACTACTTCCTTCACAGTTCTAGGATCATCATCAGTAACAAATAAAGAAAAATTTGAACAAAAAGCAGATGGACTATACCTTTCCGGTTGCCTTCTTTCTCGAACTGATATTCTCACACCCGGAGTTTGTGGCTCTTCATCTTCTGATTCCTCCTCTGCTGTAGAGTCTAATTCTTCCTCCTTAAGCTCAAACTCTATCTTCTCAGGTTCCTTTGATGGGACTTCATGTTTAATAATATCTTTCACCTCTTTGAACACCACATTTCGGTTGTACACAACCTTCCTTGTTACTGGGTTCCAAAGCTTATAAAACTTTAAACCATCCTTATACCCAATAAAGATGCACTTTTCAAATTTACCATCGAACTTGGTTCTTTTCTCCTTTGGAACATGTACATATGAATTACATCCATATACCCTCATATGTGAAAGAGAGGATTTCTTACCAGTCCATACCTCTTATGGAGTCTTATCCTCCAACACTGATGAAGGTGATCTATTGATTAGGTAACATGTTGTCTCCACTACCTTTTCCCATAATTCCTGTCCTAACCCATCACTACTGGCATGCTTCTTGCCCTTTCCATCAATGTCTTGTTCATTCTTTATACAGCTCCATTTTTCTCAGGTGTGTATGGAGTAGTCTTCTACCATGCTATACCACACTTCTTATATAATTCTTCAAATTCCTTACTGTAAAACTCTCCACCATTATCCGTCCTCAACACCTTTATCTTCTTCTCTATCTGGTTTTCCGCTAGAGCCTTAAATTCTTTAAACCTGTCAAAGAATTCATATTTATTCTTAAGGAAATATATCCATGTATTCCTTGAGAAGTCATCTATAAATGATACATAGTACACAAACTTACCAAGCGATGGAACCTTCACAAGTCCAAACACATCACTATGCACAAGTTCTAATATCTGTGTTTCCCTCTTACCACCAGAGGGGAAACTCACCCGATTCTGCTTCACATATACAAATTTTTCACAGAAATAAAAATCCAAAGAGCTATTACTCATACCTTCTACCATACCTTTACCATGAAGTATTTGAAGGCCCTTCTCTCCACTATATCCAATCCTTTGATGCCACAGCATGGTCTTCTCTCCAGAGACCCCTATATTTTCTGCCCCACTCTCAGGAACCACAGAACTGTTGCACCCATCAACAATAGTGCTACCTTGAAGCTTGCACATAGTTCCAGTCTGAACTCCCCACATCAATACCAGTGCTCCCCGAACCATGTTGTAGGTATCCTTCTTAAACAATGTTTTTACACCCGCATCATCCAGCTTTCTTATAAAAATAATATTTTTAGCCAATGCATGAATATGCAGAACACCCGAACACGTTCTAACCCTTCCACCTTACAAATTCAACTTTACTTTTTTGCGACCAATGATTCTAGCCTTCCTGTCATCCCCCAAGAAGACATCACCACCATCATATTTCTCATACTCGTAGAACCACTCTCTATGGGGAGTGAAGTGAAAGGATGCACCTGATTCAATCAACCATGCCTCGTGATCTACATGTGTACTTGAAGAAGCCAAGTACACATCCCCACCTTCATTTGAGGTGGTTTTCACCTTTGTAGAAGGAGCATCATCAGATCCCTTTCCTTTATCAGGAGCTTTAGATTTACAGTCCCTTTTGTAGTGCCCTTCCTTTCTGCATTTCTAGCACACTACCTTTACAGCTCTTCCTGGAGATTTAGATCTCCCTCTAGATTTAGATCTCCTACTCGATGACTTATTTTTGTTTCTGTTCTGGAACCGTCCTCATAAAGACAAGGCATCACCATTCCAGCTCTCCATATGTTTCTATCTCATATCCTCTGTCAGCAAGGATGAGACTATTTCATCAAAATGAAGGGTAGTTGCATTGCTACCTATTGCAATAACCAGACTATCCCACGAATCTGGTAGAGAACACAACAAACTGATGCACTTATCTTCATTTGAAATTTTAATATCAACAGATAATAACTGACTTACCACAGTATTAAATGTGTTCAGATGCTCTGTCACCGAGCCTCCATCTTTCATCCTCAGGTTATACAGCTTTTTCCATAGGAACAATTTATTCACGAGAGACTTAGATTGGTACAAAGTCCCTAACTTGTCCCACAAAGCCTTAATCGTAGCTTCCCCTGATACATTCAACAATACTGAATTTGAGACACACAATCATATTGTGCTCTTTTCCTTTCGATCCAACTTCTTCCATTCTTCATCGAACACTCTCGTTGGTTTAGTACCCAGATCTACCACAATCCACTGATCTTTATCCACCAATAGATCCTCCATCTTGACTTTCCACAACTCAAAACTTTGATCATTAAATATCTTGATCTCTATCTTTCCACTACTCGACATATTCTTTCACCACCAGAATTGATCCCGCAAATCTCCCACTGAATAGGGTCTACCACAGGCCCGAGTGAAACCCCTCAACAACAAAGGCATCCCCTTAAATCCAAAACAACTCTGATACCAAATGTAGGTTTTAACCCCATACAAAAATTACTTGGATATGAATTCTAAAACATAGAAAATAAATAATGCGAGAGCATACCACATAAAACACATATACACAGAGATTTTCCCCTGGATCCAAAAACCGGGACTACCAGCTTGATTTTTTATTATTTTATTTCAATGTTACAATACATATTTATACATGCCGAAGCATCCAATACCATGGACCGAAAACCATCACGTCCAAAACCATGGACTGAAAACCATTGCGTCCAAAACCATGTGCGAAAGCCATGCACAAAACCATAGGTAGCCCCCCCCTCAAACCACCTGTGACCCACCCACTGCGCAATCGGCGCAACGAAGGGGGGGCTCCATCCCCATCTAACCCCCCAGTTAACTATGTAGGTTAGTCATGGAAAGAATATAGCACAACCCAACACCATTCAATTGGAGGACCCTCTCTTGCTATGGTTTGGTGACATATAAGTCCAATTTGAATGCCATTCTCAAAGTATTATACTCAAACTCAATAGAAAGTAGAGCTTTCTTTCCATAAACTAGATCATATGGAGTGAACCCAGGATTTTTCTTTCTAGTGGTGTTATAGGCCCAAGTGGCCTCCAATAAACTATATTCCCAATCTCTCTTGCTACTAATCACAACCTTGGTGAGGATGCTCTCCAATGCCCTATTTGTAACCTCTACTTACCCATTTTCCTAAGGGTGACAGGCAATAGATGTTTTGTGTTTGACATGATGTTGACTTAGAATATTCTTGATCAGATGTGATGTGAATTGAGCTCCCTAATTGGTGACTATCTCCCTGGGTTACCTAAATTTGTAGAAGATATTTTTTGTTAAGAACTAAACCACTTTCTCCTATGTTGCTTCTTTGACAACCTTTGTTTCAGCCACTTTCTTAAGTAATCAGTGCGCATAATGACGTACTTTTTCTACCCAGATGGTGGATTAATTGGGCCAATGAAATTCATGCCAAACTTTTCAAATGGATCCAAGGCCACCTGAGGTTGTAGAGGAATTTCATCCCTAGTTGTGGATTTTTCTATCCTGTTACACTAATCACATCTACTGGTACATTCTTTCATCTTGGTGGAGAGCAGACCAATAATAACCAGATTGTAGAGCTTTGAAAGTTGTTCTCTTGGCAACAAAATGACCTCCATAGGGCCCATCATGGCAGGCCGAGTGGATTTCAAAGACTTCCTCTTCCCTGACACATCTCCTTAAGATCTGATCTAGTCCTAGCTTGAAGAGATTGCCCTCAATCCAAGTGAAAGGGGCGCTTTTCCTTACAATTATTCTCTTCTCCCTAGCTGACAGATTTGGGGGAAGTTTTGAAGCAACTAGGTAGTTGGCTATGTTAGAAAACCATGGAGATAGAACTGAGATAGAAAATAGGAGCTCATCTATAAGTTGATCATGGAGCATCCCCTCATCACCTGCAGGCAAAGCAAGTCTAGACAAAACATCTACAACTACATTTTCTTTTCCTGGCTTGTCAATAATAGTTAAATATAACTATTGTAAAAATAAAAACCATCTAATGATTATATAATTCACTTCAGGCTTATTCATAAAATATTTAATAGTTTCATGGTCAGTATGCACAAAATTTTGGTATCCAATGATGTAGTGTCTAAATTTTTTTAAGGAGTGTACAAAAACTAAGATTTCTTTATCAATTACAGTGTAGTTCAATTCAACCTTAGACAAAGCTTTACTAATGAAATAAATGGCATAGGGTAACTTATCATCTATTTGTTCCAAGGCTTCCACCACAACTTTGTCAAATGCATCAACATGGATACGGAAAGGCAGAGCCCAATTTGGACCCCTAATTATGTATGTAATGGTTAATTTATCTTTCAAAATCTCAAGGGCCTCTTGGCAGCTATTTGTCCAAAATAATTATGAGTCCTTGGCTAGCAATCCAAATAATGGTGAAGACACTTAAATTCCTTGATAAACCTCCTATAATATCAATATAAGCCCAAGAAACTTCTAACATCCCTCTGCTTTTGAGCAGCAGGGACCCTTTTGATGATGGAAATCTTGTTTGGTTCCACTTGTATTCCCTCCAGAGATATTGAATGGCCAAGGACAGTCCCTGCATTCATTAAGAATTCACATTTCTCTAGACTAAGTGAGAGGTTCATTTCAATTCATTTTCTCAGTACTTTTCCCATGTTAGAGAGAGTGTCTAGGAAGTCACAACCATAGGGAGTGAAATCATCCATGTAGATCTCCATGGAGTCATGGAAAATCTCAACAAAGATACTCAAAACCGCGCTTTGAAAAGTGGCAGGGGAATTTCATAGGACAAAAGGGAGGACCCTATAATCAAAAGGGTACCCCAAGGACATGTGAATGTATTTTTGTCCTAATCCTCGGGGCTGATCTGGATCTGATCATAACCACTGAATCCATCCAAGAAATAGAAGAACTTCTTCCCTACAAGACCATCTAAAACTTGGTCAATGAAAGGAAAAGGGAAATGGTCCTTCTTGGCGTCTTTGTTTAATTCTTTGTAATCCACACAGATCCTCCACTTCCCATTCTTCTTTGGGACCAAAACCAGAGGGGACACCCACTCACTATATATGGTGTATATGAACCCTGCATCCAACAACTTTTGCAATTCTTCCTTTACTATGTCCTTGAGGGATGGGTTCATTCTCCTCTACAATTGGTGCACATGTTTTCATCCCTCTTTGATGTAGATGTGATGAGTACAAACTGAGGGATGCACCCCATTCATTTCTTTATAGTTCCAGGCAAAGACATCTAAGTCTTCTCTCAACATCTTTCACAACTTCTCTTCTTGGTTGGCTGAGAGAAAGGGGTTAATATTCAAGGTTGTAGATGGATCAAATTTTACCACTTTGACATGGGTAGGACTTGGGTCAACTAAGTATAATCCAGTCCAAGGACTACTCTCAGAATATTTCACAAGCTTATCAAGAGGCATGGTATTCGAGGGTTGGTTTTGGAGGATCTAGTCAATGAGGTCATATTCATCAAGTTCCCCCCCTCCTATAACAACATCTAGGGTACAAATTAGATGGGATGTTGTATGATACACTTTATCTTCCTCCTCCTCTTCTAGCCACAAGGGTAAGTCATGCTCAATGGATGGTTGAGTAGGAGGGTACAATAGCATTTTTTTGGACAAATGCCCATTCTTAATGGTCATGTTCCTGAACCTGCAACTAATGTAAGAATCAATAGTGGCTAACCATGGCCTTCCCAAGATGAGAGGATAACCAGTGAATTTGGTTTTGGGCTAGAGAACCAAGAATTCAGTAGGATACTCCCAGTAGTGAATGGAGACCATTACATCATCAACAAATCCCTCAAGAACCACTATGGCTCTATCTGCAAGTTGCAACACTATAACGGTCTTTCTTAAGGCTCCTTGGAGGTTTAGTTTCAACATGGTTTCTTTATTAATCACATTGATGGAAGCCCCAAGATCAATCAGGGTTTGAGGGACAATTATGCCATCAATGTGCACATCTACTACTGGAATTCTAGGGTCTAAATATTTTGGACAAATAACTCTCCCCAACATCAAATCAGATAATTTACCAATAAAATTGATAGTGGGGGTGTCCCTTTTTCTCCTCCTAGATTGTTTGAAACATTTCTTCTTGATAAGATGATTATAGATGGTAGCATCCTTAATAGTTTGGAGGAGGGGTATTTTAACACATAGATTCTTCAATCCTCCCAGAAGTTCAATCTCTTCTGGGGTGTACTGGTTAGGATGGATCAATCTCTCAGGAAAAGGAGGTGGATTTACTTGAGGGTACTCTATTCCTTTTACTCTTCAAGCTCTTAAGTTGGAGATGGAGGTTGGTTATCTGGAAGCACTCTTCTAGACCTAAAGTTGATTTCTTGAATCTCCACAACATAGGCAGGGTAAGATGTCTCTCCACTATATCCTTGTTGTCCTTTCTTGTTATTTAGGTTAAAATTGGGTTGAGCAGAAATCTGAGGTTTCTTGGGTGGAGAAGGATGAGTGAGTTTTGTTTGAGGTGGAGGCAGAGGCAGTAAAGTAGGAGGTTGGTTGAGTTGAGGCCTCCACCCTTGTGATGGGTTATTCCATGGAGGAGGTTGAGAAGCATATGGATGAAATGGTTGATTGACAGGATGGAGAGGATATTAAGGAGCATAAGACCAAAAAGGAGGTGTGAACCATGATGGATGAGTGAAAGAGTAAAAATTTTGCAAGGGTGCATTCTGGTTGGGATGGTAATAAGAGTAGGATGCACCTTGCTTGCTCTACTAGTATGGCCAAGGTCCTTAAGTCCTCCTTTGATTTATAAAGAAAAGTTGCTCAGCCCCACCTTCTATCCTTTGGTATACAAATTTTAAACTAGGCAAAGAATGAAACTTATCTATGGCATGGTTTTGCTCACAGAATGAGCAGACCTCTATGAAATTTAATGGGCATTCATTTTTGGGGTGCCTTCTAGTGCATTTGGGGCAGAAAATAGCTAGGGATATCTTTTCTTCCTCTTGTATCCTCTTGATTTGTATGGTATCCATTTGAAAATAAAAGGTATGAAACATTTCACTTTTAAATTCCTCCATTATGTTCCAAATCTCATTCTTGATGGATGTTATGGAAGGAGAGGAGCTGGCAAGCCTTGACTAGCTCTACCCTTCTTCCTAGCAGCCTTGGAGTGATTTAAAAAAAAAAATTGATATCATCATAGGATAACTGACATATGTCCCCCCCTAGACAACATGTTGAGGGTTTCCAGCATGTCCTCCCTAATCCCTCGGAGAAGAACTAGCTTGAGTGATTCAGGATCAAGGGTGCATCTGGCCCTCCTATAACTGAGTTGAAATCTCTCCTCATAGTCCTCTAAGGATTCATCAGGTCCAAGAGTCATTCTAAAGATTTATTCCTTTGTTTCTTTGGACCTACAATATTCCCTATACTTGTTATTAAGGCTTGCTACATTTGAGCCTAGGTAGTGATGATATCCCTAGACAAACCCATAAACTAGCACAAGGCTACATCCTTAAGGGTAGATGGGAATAACTTCAGCTTTTGGGCATGAGAGGCATAGTCATAGGTCCTACAAATGACAAAAAATTCAAACATAAAAGTATCAGGATCCTCAGAGGTTAATCCATGGAGGTTTGGAAGGGAAGTAGGGCTTATATTCTTCATTTTGGCCTCTCCATTGATCTCTCTGATAGGGAAAACCTCATTGTTCTTGTTTTTAGCCATGGTTTGGGTAGGTGAAATGGTTTCTTCTTCTTCCCCAATAGGTTCTTCAAAGATATCAGGTTACTCACCTAAAGGGTCTTCTAACTCCCTTGTAGTCAAAGGGGGAGATGACAGTCACTAAAGAAGAGTGAAGGTTGACTATTTGAGGGCATGGGGGTGTTTGGTAAGAATTTTCCTTGAGTATCTCTATTCCTAGGGGCATGAAAGATTATTTTTTCTTCTTTTACATCATTTTTCTCAAAATTGAATGCAAAACATAAAATAATGATTAAGAAGAAATAACATCTACCTAGACACCTCCCCAGCAATGGTGCCAAAAAGTGATGAGCCCTGATATTGCAACAAGAGTGTTGCAACTCCCAAGGGCTCCTCAACTCTATTTATCAACCCAAGGTTTGTACAAACTTAGAGTGACAGTGATATATACACAATAGATGAGATTCTACTCATTCCACCCTTAACTAAGACATTTGATCAATAGTGCTCCAAGGTCATTCTTTCTACTGAATTAGAAGGAAACTAACTAATGAAGGTGCAATTTAGAAGCTAGCTCTAATGATAAAAAGGAAAATGTTTTTAAACCTCAACTTGTAAATGTTATTGAACCAATTCATGAAAAGACAAGAGCTACACTGCTTGCAGAAAGGGAACTACATTATCTTGAAATCAACCATATAGATACCAAATCTACTTGTAGATAAGAAACTAACCTACCAAATCATAACTCAAGATTCCATGCATCATCTATCTAGCTCACACTTGCATATAAATGAATGTTCTATTTGTGTTAAATATGTGATAAAGAAACTAATGCTATTCTATTTTGCAGTGAAGGAAAATGATGGTTGGAATGGCCCAAGTGCTTCCCTTGATCATGGAGTCACAAATGGGGTTCAACCTACTTCTAAACTAAGTAGAAAATGCATCAGGGTTCAAAGTAGATGGTGAAATAGGCTGCTACAAGTGCCTTGTATTGCTACAGGAAGGTTTGTAATGCTACAAGAATGTTGTCGAGAAGGTTTAGTAGGTAGGAATGATGAGTTCAAGGGATGGTAAGGTAGGTGGAGATTGGGGTGGATGGATGAAAGGTGTCCAACACCCCAAGCCAAGCTTAAAATCTTAGGAAGGCTTGTTTTTCACTAGGAGAGCTACTCACTCTGACCTAAGGGAATGATCTCAAGAACATAATTTGGGATTCATCAAAGAGGGTGATGGAGATGGTGAAAGGCCCCTTTCCTATAGATCCAAACATCCCTACAACATCACATTCACATACTCTTTTATCACTGACAAAATGAAATAACTAATAGTGGAAAAGATGAGCTGAATTTAATTGCCATCTAATCTATGCCAAAAACTTTGATCTAGTCAATAAATCAACTCCTAAACTACAACAAGCACATGCAAAACAATGTGACTAACATAGACCTTCTTCCAAGAAATCATAAACATAGTGATTTTGACTGATAAATTTTAATTTATTTCATATTTACATATATGAATTATGTCATATCTTTTATCATTAAATTTTATTTTTTTAATTATATTATGTTTTATTTACATGATTTACTTACAAATTATAAAAATATTTTTGACTCATAAAAAATATTGATAATAACAAGTATAAATCTATATCTAAATTTATCTATCTTTAAAAGAATCACGTTTTTTAAGTAGTAAATATTTTAATTAATTTTTAAATTTAGTATTTTTATTTTTATTTTATTTAGATGTGTATAAATAAAATCTCTCTTAATATTTATATTTTAATTTCTATATAATTTGATTACCATATGGTATATTATTATATTATTTTTATTTTACTTTCTATATAATTTGATTACCATATGGTATTTAACAGTATTATTTGTATAATACTTAATAATACTTATAACAAATAATATTGTTAATATATAATTTGTATAATACTTTCTATATAATTTGATTACCATATGGTATTTAACAGTATTATTTGTTATAAGTATTAATATTATCATTGGGTCTCAAGCATGCCCTAAAAATTTTTTTCCTTCGCTAAGAGCTCTTCTTCCTCGTATTTAAGGAAACAAGTTAACGACCCAAGACTCGGAGGCATCTGGTAGTAGTGAGAGACTTCCCCCTTATAGACCACCAATAGGTAATTACATGTGGTATGGTTTTCCATGAATAACAATGATGATTCAACCTGCATTTGCATATAGAATCCAGCGATGGTTGCCCCCACTATTGGTTTGACAACTAAGTTATGATAGGTTTTCCCACTGTGAGAAAAAAAATATTAATAATATCATTTCAATATCAAAGGGATACTTGATAACATCTCTATGATATATGGGTGGCAAGTACAAAGGATTATTTTAAATCCTAAGGGGAAAATAGAAATTACTTTTTATAGGGACCTAAGAACATCCACATGTAATCTAGTTGAGGCCTATGCTCTTATCGAAAATATATTCTTTGCAAAGAAATTTAACATAAACTATTTAATCCCCATGACTTATTCAAGTGTCATTGTTAAATTAATGGTTATGAATTCAACCCTGACATATAATAACCTACCTTTGATCATGCCTAAAATCAACAAGGACATCAGTAGTATGAACATAAACTTAAACTTTCAACTATTGAGAGATATTAATTCTTCAGGTGATTTGTTGAGAAATAATCCCACCTATCTCAATGGGAGGTGATTTCATTATTTCCTCCCCTAAATATTTAAGGCATATGATTTTAATCCATGTCACATCTCCATTAAATAACACGTTCAATTATCTCTCATATCAGTGTTCAAGCATCGAGAGGGGATATTTAAGGACACAACTCCATATTATTTACATGAGAATTAATGGTCTTCTTGTCTATTAAATCCTTCTTTATGGTTTCAAATTAGTTAGGTGGGACAATGGAACTGACATAGGTTGGATTCGATGCATATTTGGGAGTATTCTCAATATGATTCAAACCCACTTGGTAAGAGAATCCTTTAATCTCTAGTTAGTTTATTAAGAACTTGGTCTATAATAATTGGTGTATTTAATTAATAAATTCTAGAGGCTTTTGGTAGTTTGAACAAATTAGGATTTCAATACATGGAATTTGATTTTAGGCTCTAAATCTAGATAAAAGTAATGATTTCATGTAGCATCTTCTCCTTTATTCTTTTGTGGCACCCATCCCTTTTCCTCTTTGTATACCATCAATAATCAAAATATATCACTCCATGCATTAATTTTTAAAGGTCTAGGATATGTCATTCTAGTTATTCTTGGAACTAGATGTGATGGAATCCTAAATTTAGGTTATGTAAACTTATAGAAGTGTTGCGTTCTTGTGGCATTGCTTCTAGGCTTGTTGGGTATAAAACCTTCTCCATGTGTTGGAAATAGCTTTGGTTGTTTTAGTTCTATTTCGATTCTGCCACCTGCATCGATCTTTGTTCATGTTTAGAAACTATGGGTTATAGGGACATGTAGGAGGTTCAAATAATTCTTAAGGGCATGAAGAGTTTGTACAATGTAATAGAACCTCCCCATTTTCAATGGCTTAAAAAACCCATGGAAACACCCATGAATGTGCTACACAAAATGCAACAATTATGGATCTCTTGACCAAACAAAAGAAAATATTGGACGTTTTAGGAGTAAAGTGTAGTATGATTAGGAACTTTATTATCAATCTTAACAAAGTCTCACTCCATAAATTCAAACCACATGATGTCAATAAACTCTATTCTTATGGATTAAAAGGAAATAGGACAATACATGAAATGAAAAATGACACGAACATCAAATAATAAAAGTCTCTTCCCTCCAATATAATTTAAGGGGAACCCTAGGTTTGACAATTTAATGATGTAATTTAACTAACAATTAATTTACCCAACATTTTTTACGTCGTTGGCGGGGAAGTGTATATAGGAATTTATTTTTGATTTTGAATTGCATACCATATTAGATGAATTCATTTTCTAGATGCATAGTTAAAATCATATTCAAATCATTTAGGATGCATGTATAAAGAACAAGATTCTAGGGGTAGATTTGTAAGTAGAGATATAGAATGTAGTTCAATACCAACATACCAACTACCCCTGCTAGACCACATATAGCCACACCATCCACCAATATTAAAATACATAAATATGAAATTTGGCCTAGGGATTCACCAACCTCATCTACAGAAGTTGTAGTTAAAGAACCTACATCCCCTATTGAAGGAGTCATATTTATTTCTTCAACAAGTGAAAGACTCTTAGGAAAAGAGTTAGAAGTACCTAGTGAGGAAGAAGAAGAAATAGGAGAGGAAACCTTTCCTAAAATACCATTAGTAAAAGAATGAGAGGAAGAAGAAGTAGACAACCGTATTGTTGAACCTTGTATTAGCTCTGAAGAATCTACAATGGAAGGAGAAGGAGAAGGAGAAGTACACAATGGAGAGGAAAGACCAAGGATTGGTGGAGGAAGAGGTAGAGGAGGTAATAGAGGAGGTTGAGTTGGTAGAGGTGGAAGAGGAGATGATAGAGATTTTCATGAAGATGACCCTTTTGGATTCCCCATTTTAGATACAGATACCACTGCTACCATGAAAAATATCTCACCATATATCCTTCCTAATTTTCATGGCTTAAGAACTGAGGATCCAGAAACATTTATTTTTGAGTTTGAGGTATTGTGTAGAACATATGATTATTTAGTTGACACTCAAAAATTGAAATTATTTCCCGCTACTCTAAAATATGGAGCTCTTAAGTGGTTCATGGGTCTAGGAACACATTGTTTTAGAACATGGGATGATATAAAAAGAATATTCCTAGAAAATATAAATATCATTGCATACACCATGACCTTAAGGATAGAGTCTTTAAGATGGTTCAAAAAGAGGATGAAAACCTTGAAGATTTAGTGGAATTATTTTCCTACAATATTAAAAGGGATAAAATGCATAATTTAGATGAGGTCACATTAAAGACTCTCTTGCTAAAAACCATAAGGAATGAATGGGTTGACCTTCTCAATTTAATGGGAAAAGGATATGTATATCAATTTTCATTCAGAGAAAATTGTGAGTCGTGCAAACACATCGCAAGAGGGAAGGAAAAATATGGTAAGAACCCAAGAGGTCTAGTCATGTCAAGAGTAAGCAAATATGCATTTGGAATAGTATGAAGAGAAAAATTATAAAATTTGAATGATAATTTTAAAATTGATATCCTTGGAAATATTAGTGAACAAATAGATACTTTAAGGATAGAAAACAACTAAAAAGCCAAGAATGTTGCACTATCTATTTTATGTCCTAGATTTAGGAAAAATTACGCTTTATGAGAATGTCCTCTTGATAGTGTTGAAATATGTGTTATATGTGTTGAAAATATTATACAAAGGAGTTCCCTTCAATACATGGACTTAAGGATGTGTTTCAAGAAGAAGCTGGAACAAGTCAAGTTGAATCACTTTGCCATGTTTCTCCGAAGGGACCTTGACAAACTCAACAAACATGTATGGTACAAGATCCCAATGCACAATATCAATCATGTGCAAAACCACAAAGTAATTGGAATACACCTATACCTTGGAAAACTTGGCCACCTCAACCACAAAACCCATCTTGGTCATAAGGTTGGAAAAATTATTATGGTAGGAATCCTTAGTATCCTCAATTTCAATAACCATACCCTTAGTACCAACCTCAGTATTACCCTCCTCAACCTTCACAACCCACTCAACCACAATTCTAACCTCAATTGACTTCAATTCAACCACTTCCTTTGCCATCCCTCCATTTCTTCATAAATCTAATAAACTACCTACACAACCACTCCTAAATATGAATAATAAAACTCCTCAACAACCCATCTATAATGTTGAGGGTCAAAATTTTCAAGCTTGTATGATAGCTCCTCTAGGTCTAAATGATGTCCAACTTAGATCTGGTCAAGTCTTGCAAAAGAATCACCACCAATTGTCGTCCAAGTATATAAGGAGGATAAAATTCCCAAAAAGGAGGCATCTCTTGATCAAGAAAAGACTCCTGCAAAGGAAGATGTTCCTACACAATTAGGTGACAGCCAAATAAAATCAACTCTTATAGTTCCTCTAATAGAACAACCTTTGTCTCTTTACGAAGTTCCCCTTTTCCAAAAGAGATTCAAATTGATAAGGGAGTATAAGGGAAAATCATTTTACTTGACTACAACATGTTAGATGAATTGAAAAACATTTGCATCGGAATTCCTTTACTCCAAGCTATTAAAGAAATGCCCATATTTGCAAAAAAAATAAAGGAGTTATGTATTAAAAAACCAAGAAGAAAAGGAAAAGGAATTAAAAAGATTCAATTGGTAGGAAAGATTGTAGATATTAGGATGGGGAAACCAATAGTCCAGAAATATTTAGATCCAGGTAGCCCTATTGTAAAAAGTCACATCGATGGTATTGAAATTCCAAACACTCTAAATGATTTAGTAGAAACCATTAATATCACGAGAAAACATTATATGAATCAATTGAAACTCCCTAATCATCAATATACCCTAACTTTATTGCAATTAGCAGACAACTCTGTTATCAGACCTGATGGTATATTAGAAGATGTTTTGGTATCCTTAGATTCATGGGAATATCTTGTTGAATTTATGATTTTGACTCCCAAGAATAATTTAGGAGGGAACCCATTGATCTTTGGTAGTTCTTGGCTAGCTACAACTAATGCATTTATAAGTTGTAGATATGGATATATGTATATTTATGATGGAAATTCCACTAATAAATTCACATTATATCCTCCTACAAAAACAATAATTGAAATGGAAAGTGAAGTTTTGATTGATGATGATGATAATGAATACTTTGAGGATATTCAACCTATATTTACTCTTTCACAAATTGACGAGGAAGATCAATTGATAAATTTGATGAATAATAATGACTCTTCTTCATATTGTGAACAAAATCAAAGTTTTCAAGAGAAATGTAACATTGAATATTTTTCATTAATACAATCCAAAGTAGCTTTACGTTCTATGGGAAAGTTTGGCGATTCTTTAGTAGAATTTTTTCCAGGCAAAACATTAAACATTAATAATAACTTGGAAGAATTTCAAAAGAAAAAAATGATAAAGATGCTACAAAAATAGTCTTCTACATATTCATGGGAATACATTAACATGAAGGAAATTGACCCTAACACATGTATGCATCACATTTATATTTGAAGAAATGCCAAACTAGTGAGACAACCTCAAAGAAGGATGAATCCTAATATGAGGGAAACTATTAAATAGGAATTACAAAAATTGGTTAATGTGAGTTTCATTTACCTAATATCATACAACCAATGGATTTCACCTTTAGTGATTGTTCCTTAAAAGAATGGAAAGTGAAGAGTGTGCATTGATTATAGGGAACTAAACAAGGCTACTTTAAAATATGATTTTCTGCTACTTTTCATTGATCAAGTATTAGATACTTTAGCAGGGTAGAAATATTTTTCATTTCTTGATGGTTTCAGTGGATATAATGAAACTCAACTCAAACCAAAAGATAAAGACAAAACAACTTTTACATATCCATGGGGTATGCATGGTTATAGGGTACTTCCTTTTGGTTTATGTAATGCACATGTTACATTTCAAAGATCATTTTATGTATCTTTTTAGACTTGATCCATGATTGTGTAGAAGTTTACATGGATGATTTGAATGTCTATGGAAACACTTTTTAAGAAGCTATGGATAAATCAAAAAAAAATATCATTAGATGCAAAGAAGCAAATCTTTCATTAAGTGATGAGAAATGTTTTGTGATGTTCAATGAGGGCAGTTTTTTGGGACATCATATTTTAGGTGTTGGAATCAAGGTGGATGCATCTAAGGTAGACGTAATATCCCAAATTTTAGTTCCTAATTTTCAAAGAGATGTTAGAAGTTTTCTTAGTTTTACAAGATATTACAAAATATTCATATAAAACTTCACAAAAATAACTTCTCCACTCTTTGGAATTTTGACTGCCAAAAGGCATTTGAATCATTGAAATACGAAATTACTGAAGCATCAATCTTAAGAGGGCCAAACTAGTCTCTCCCATTTCATATTTCAACTAATGATTCATATACAAATTTAGGAGTTGTATTGGGACAAAAATGCTTGGCTCCTTATGCTATTTATTATACAAGTACAAATCTAACTCCTACAGAGTTAAATTATACAATTATAGAAAACTAGTTTTTAGCTGTTGTTCATGCCATTAATAAGTTCATACATTACATCATTGGTTATGAAACTTTCATTCATGTTGATCATTCTTCTATTATATATTTAATGAATAAACCAATTACTAATGGCAAGATCACTAGATGGTTGTTATTGTTATAGGAATTCAATATCACCATCCTCGATAAGTAAGGAAAGGAAAACATAGTTGATGATTTCCTTTCCAGGATGCAGAATGATAATATTGATACTCCTGTAGAGGATAATTTTTCGACAAATACATTATTGTAGTGTCTATTAAAACTCCTCAGTTTGCAGATATTGCTAACTATTTGGCTATAGGAAAATTACCTCCACAATTGTCAGCCAAAGAAAGACAGAAAATCATCAAATCTAGTGCACCCTACTCATGGATAGAGGGAGAATTATACCCAACCAAAATTTATTTGATTATCCAAAGATGTGTTCGAGAGGATGAAGTACCAGAGATATTAAAATATTTCCATGATGAACCATGTGGAGGAAACTTTGTTGATAGAAGGACCGCATACAAAGTGCTTCTTTTGAGATATTACTCGATTTCTCATTTTAGATATGCCAAGGAATATCTAAAAATATGTGATAGCTACCAAAGAATGGGGAGGACCATTCAATCAGATGAGAGTCCTCTACAACCCTGGGTACTCATAGAGCCTTTTGAAAAACGGGCTCTATAGTTTTTTGGTCTAATGAACCCTCCATCTAAACAAAAGAGGTATATTCATGTCTATACAAATTATGTTACAAAACGGATAGAATCTAAGCCACTTCCTTTTTCTACTGAAAATTTTGTAGTTACATTTCTTTTTGAGAAGAGTTTCACTTGTTTTGATGTCCCAAGGGAAATTGTGACATATCAAGGTGCCCAATTCACATATAATTTGGTGCAAAAAAATATGGAGCAATAAAAAATCAAGCGTCAAAAATCAACTCCATATCATCAATGGGCTAATGGGCAAGTGGAATCTACCAACAAGGTACTTGAAGCTATACTGACCAAGACCGTACACCTTCACATAAGAGACTGGGTAGAAAGGCTTTCAAAGGCACTTTGGGGATACCACACCACATGGAGAAACACCACTAGAAATACTCCCTATCATCTTGTCTATGGGAGGCAAGAGTTGCTTCCAATTGAATTCCAAGTGGAGACCTTTAGAACAAGAAAAAAATTGTGGCTTAACCTATATGAATCTCAAAATCAAAGATTGACACAGTTGAATGAGCTAGATGAGATCTGACAAGATGCCATACAATGAACACATAATCTAGAAAGAAAGAACCAAATGGAATGATAAATTCATCAAAGTCAAGAACTTCAATCCATGTGACTGCAATCATCCTTTTTACTCTAAGTTTAAGGATTTTCAAGGAAAATTTTAGATGGCATGGTCCCTATGAAATAGATATTGGCTTTTATAATGAAGCAGTTAGAATTAGGACTATTGATGAAGAAAAGTTCACCTTCCTTGTTAATGGGCATAGGCTAAAATTATATCATAAGCCCTTTACAAGAGAATAATTTGTTAAACATATGCAAGAGAATTTTGATCTGAAATTGGTAAGTAAAGGAGATTCTCCTTCTCTACCACAACAAGAATTGTAATCTATTTATTTTAAAAATAGAAAATAAACCACAAAAAATGAACTAATAATAATAATAAAGGCATAGGTATGAAAACCAACATTGTTGGCATTCCTATGCAGAAAATCCTAACTAAAAACCAAGGATCCTCCGCAACTTAGATTTTCTAATTCTCTTTTCCTTTTCCCATTTTTCCTTTATTCCCCCTTCCTTCTTTGAAATTCTAATAAAATTTTGAAGTAGTAATATAGTTTATGGAAGAATTTGTTTTTATTTTAAAAGAGATTTCTCAACATTCATCGGCATCAACATCATCAATAAATATCATTAACTTTCAATAAGAACAACAATTTTTCAAGCAAATCATGAAGTTGAAGGAACAACTACAAAATTTACAACATCGCATAGCCAATTTCACATTCTACAGAAAGTGACAAACTTGTAAGAATTTTCAATAAAAAAGAATTCACAAGGCATCATGAACTTGCAAAGAAAGGAAAGTAAGTACATCAAAGGTATGCACATAGTATATTAAGTCAATTTTCATTAAAGAAAGAAAGGGATCTATGAGTCTATTGAATGTTTATGATACATCTTTTGAATTGAAGGCTGAAATTTTGACCTTACTCATAATCTTATCCCATAATTTATTCTCATATCATAATCCATCATGTCAAAAATGTCTTCCAACGAATCTAAACCATTCAAAATATCCCAAATTCTAATGGTCATGCAAAATCAAATTCGTTGAATCATGGGAGATCATTAATAAGATAGGAAGAGTTTGATTGAAATTAGACCACTGCTTTCATGACCTATTTCACTCCAAACCTTACCACCATCAAACCATTCCATTACCACATTTCTCTGCCCATCCCTATCAAAAGAAGCAATTCGGGGGCACAAAGTCTCTTCCACAATGGGTGTTATCGTCTAATATGAGCCAAATGAAACAAATTTCCTCAACGCCTACCCAGAAGTTAGAGATCAATTGCAGAAGGAAGGATGAATTAAATTCTTCAAAATATTTGATGATTATGAAACTCAAGTAACCAAAACATTTTCTAGAGCATTTGATGGAGTGGAAGCTGAGATTGGGGATATAACATTGAAAATCATAGAATCCTTCGTAGCAGAGGTGAAAAAGCTCCCAAGGTATGGAAAACGTTGGTTAAGAATCAAAGACTTAGGGATGAGTAATGGAAGTCCTTCTTTCATTATCTAGGTATGGACACCTCAACTTTCAAGAAAGGAATTCTAGTCACAACACTTAAACCTAAAGGGAGAAGCTTGTTACTAGTGATTCAAAAATTTCTTACTTGTGAAGGTAGATTTGGAACCCTACTCGTTTACCTGCCATATTGTTAATGCATTTTATTAGAGTAAAGGAATTAAATATGTCATATCACTTGATGTGGAATCTTAAAATGATGGATTTTCATATACAAAATGACTCTAGAAATATTAACAAGGATTTGTATCACCAAGATTTAGTGAAAATTCTTGTTGAGGAACACTTGAATTCTACTGGTAATAATTGGCAATAATTTTTGGTTAGAAACCTATTGTAGCTGCTACAAAACCCTATAACATTTTGGAATACACTCAATTTTAGAGCCTTCCTTGGTCTTGCACATTGTTGTCGCAAACACCAAAACTCATTTCATGTACTTTCTTGAAGTGGTTTTCTCCCCTTTGTGAGTTGGGTATTGTCTATTCACATCATTGGTTGTCACGCAATATGTAGAAGCTTTTTCTGATGGTTTCAAGGACCAATATTTCTTTCTATTAGTTCTTCTATAAATTCAAACATCTATCGCACTCATTCACAAAGTTTTGAGCATTGTCACACAAGTGTCATCACAGTCGTCACAAAGTGTATCTTAAGTGTCACACTTATTGTACCTGGTCATAAGGTTGGCACGCAGAGGTAAATGCATTATTTATGTGTCATGGTTGATCTATGTTTTTATGTCACTAATTATTCTAAGTGTGAGATCATAGTCAAAACTTTATCACCTCACACACTAGTCTCACTGGTTTTCCACTTACCCATTCCTAAAGAGGCTTTTTGACCAACAACTTAACTTCACCCAGCCTGCTTGGACTGTGCACTGCGCAGTTCCAGACTTCAAGGCATGACCTTCCCTCTTGGTACTACGCAATGTGCAGTCCCTTCCTCTCAAGGTTGCTACACTACATAGTTCCTATGCTCAAGGCCTTGTCTTGGCCTTCAGGATTGTGCAATCATTCCTCCTAGCCCGATCTGAACTGCACAATATGCAAGAACAAGCATTAATCTCTCTCCATGAGCCTCTAAACTATGTAGTTTCATAGTTTCCCAGTCCCCCTTGCCTTAGTATAGATTGTGTAATCTTTACCTCAGTCTAGTCTGTGCAAATTTTCCCCTTAGTCTGGACTGTGTAAAATTTTCCATCAATCTGGAATGCGCAAAATTTTCCATCAGTCTAGACTGCGCAAATTTTTCCCTTATTCTGGACTAAGATGTTCACTGCGCAATTTTAGTGATCAAGCCTGACCCTTGGCTACTTGAACTTTGTAATTGCGTAGTCATTGGGCCCTCTCTCCCGACCTATCACCCAAGCTTGACCCAGATTATGGATCCAAATGCTCTATCTTAGACTAGTGGTTTTCAGACTGATATCATCTTGTCATGAGTGAATTATAGATGTAGGTACTCTCTCACACCATGACCAGATGATGAGGGAGGAGATGCAGAAGGGAAGCATGCAGAAAGACATCTTTGTAGTTGGGAATGCAGTCTCATCTATCAAAGCAAAGCAAAGGGACACCAACTTGCAACCACAACTCAATACTTAAGGTCATCAAGGTTTCCTATCATCAAACCATGAGGAGGTGGAAGACAAGGTGTTATCAAGAAGACATCAAAGACACACCAACAGTCGTGGCTTGACATTGCCACATTATCAAGTAGTCCATGTCAGCAGTGTCATGCCATGATCTGTCATGAGTTGTCATATACCACATCATCATTGTGGACCATGCATATTGTATTCAAAATGTATTGTAAAGTGGAAGTCCAAAGGAAAACCATGAATATGGAGAGTCATCTAAGTTGAAAAGCCATAGGAAGTTGAACAGTCATGAGGGTAGTCAAAGAGTCATAAAGGGGAAGCATCACCCCTTGGTTATATACGCACCCTCATTGTATAAGCAAAGGAATTTTCACCTTGGCTCCTCCCGCAAAGCATTACAGAGATAAGCTAATTCTTTGAGGAGCAAGAAGTGGCAACAATGTTCCACTACTAGAGCTAGTGATGTACATTGTAAACATGTGTCTTGGAACTTTTACTTAATAACTTAAGCCTTCAAGGAAAGCATGTTCTTCGTGCATGTATTATGAATGTTTGTATGACTAGTCTGCAGATGTTTGTATTTCATGTTTTATTTCGCATGTGCTAAGATAGTTGAACTATTTAGGTTATTTAGTACTATCTTATTGAGAATGTGTTGTAATGGTTGTTATTGATGTCCTTTCCTTGTGGACTATTTTGCAGGATATTAGACAAATATTTCTTCATATGTTGATTGTAACGACCATCACATCCTCTGTGGACTATTCCGTTGGATGTTAGACGAATCTTTCCAATTCATGTGTGTCTCTTATTGGGTGGCACTACTACCTCTCATTTAGAGGCTCACTTTTCTCCCCTCTTCGCAGTAAAAGAACCTTGACACATTTACAACTGAACACTCACCTAGGACACATTCTTTCTTTTCGAAGACACCATTGCATCCCTCTCTTGTGTTGATAGTTAGAGCCAAGGCATATCTTTGAGATGTATGGAAATCAGGTCGATAGTATGGATGGGGCTCCTACATGAAACAATGTGAGGTCTAATTGGGACTTCACATCAGGGAGACCCCTTGGTTGATGGATTTCCAACACCATTAATGAAACCATTTCATAGAAGTTTTAGAAGAAGAGAAGACCCCAAAAACAAAAAGGAGTTGATGTAATGTTTCCCAAAACCATAACCCTCAGTCTACAGAGAAAGAAGCCAATGGTTTTCAATTAATGAAACAATAGAGATAGTGTTATGAAACCAGCTCAAGAAAAGATAGAAAAGATAGATCAACGCCTTAGAATTCAGCCTCTTCGAGGGGGCAACCTCCTTTACATTACATAAATGAACAATTCTTGGATGATTCAAATGACAAAACCTCCTTTCTATATAGGAGTCTAAGGAGTCACAATATAATCCAGCCGACCTAACAATAATAATATAAAGCCACAAAAATAACAATAGAGGGATTCTATGGGGCACAAAAATAACAATATGGGGGTAATAGGGGCACAACAATATAAATAAGGGGTATAACTATAATAGTAATGGGGTAATCACTAGTATTATAGGGACCCAGCATGCCCCTCTCCTTCAAAAAAGTGTTGTCCTCAACGCTTGAGTAATTCTGGATACTTCTGCATAAAATTCTCATCCTCCCATGTGGAATCTTCAGCGGATAAGTTCTTCCACTTGATAAGATACTCTGAAATTGATCGATTTCATAGCTGTCGAGTTCTTGTTTCTGTGACTGCTTCCGGTTCCAATATAATTTTTCCTTCCTCGTCAAGTTCTAGCAATATTGTTTGAATTGGGAGCTTGTCGCCTATAACCTTCTTTAAACATGAAACATGGAAAACTGGGTGCAATCGAGAAGCTGCAGGAAGCTCCAATTTGTATGCCATAGTACCAATCTTTTGCAACACCTTGTACGGACCATAATACTTTGGTGATAGTTTATTATCCTTCTTAGCTTGCTTTAGGGACATTTGCTTATATGGTTGTAGCCGTAGGAATACCCAATCACCTACATCAAAACTTCTTTCACACTGATGTTGATCTGCCTGTTGTTTCATTCTATTTTGTGCCAACACGAGGTTATCCTTTAAGAGTTGGAGGACTTGTTGTTGATGTTCAATGTGATGTTCCACTGCCTGAACCTTAGAATTTTCTCTTAAATATGATGTGATGGATGGTGGTTGATACCCATAAAGTGCCATAAATGGGGTCATTTTTGTTGCTGTATGGAAGGAAGTGTTATACCACCATTCAGCCAGAGGCAACCATTTGACCCATTGTTTCTGTTTATTAGATACAAAGCAACGAAGATATCCTTCCAAACATTTGTTTACTATCTCAGTTTGCCCATCAGATTGAGGATGATAAGATGAGCTATGAGCTAACTGAGTACCAAGACAAGAAAATATTTATGTCCAAAAATTTCCAGTGAAAATGGGATCTCTGTCACTTACAATAATCTTTGGGTTTCCATGTAGCTTTTGAACTGTTTCCATAAATGCAGTAGAAACTGTACTGGCTTTAAATGGGTGTGATAATGCACAAAAGTGTGCATACTTGGTAAGTCTGTCAACTACCACCATGATGACACTCTTTCCCTCAGACTTGGGTAAACCTGTGATAAAATCCATTGAAACCTCCTCCCAACGTTGGCTTGGAATGGATAAAGGTTGTAATAGACCCGGTGTCTTAATTGTTTCAACTTTATTTTGTTGGCAAACCAAACATTCCGCCACAAACTTTTGAATATCTGATTTAAGGCCATCCCAAAAAAATTCCTTCTTAACCCTGTGGTAAGTTTTTAAAAATCCTGAGTGCCCTCCTAAGGGAGAAGTGTGCAATTCCATAAGAATCTTTTGTTTTAGCTGGGAATTCTTACAGAGGTATAAGCGATCTTTGTACCATAATGAATCATTTTGCCAGCTAAATGTATCAGAAGTACTGGAATCTTGTTGTAGCTTTCGAATAAGTGCCCAAACTTCTTTGTCATTCTTCCATTCCTCCCTTGCTTCGTTTATCCAATCTGGTTGGATAATAGAAATGGCACACAACAATGCTTCCACATCCTCATCCTTTCTTGAGAGTGCATCTGCCACCACATTTTGCTTCCCTTTTTTGTAGATGATTTCAAAGTCATAACCCAACATCTTTGTGACCCACTTTTGTTGCTCTTCAGAGGATAATCTTTGTTCTAAAAAGTATTTAAGGCTATCATGATCCGTTTTTACCTTGAAGTGTCTTCCCATTAGGTAGGGTCGCCATTTCTTAAGTGCATGGAGTATTGCCAACATTTCCTTCTCATAAATAGCTTTGCTTAAAAACTTTCCCTTGATTGGACGACTTTCAAAAGCAATGGGTCTTTCATCTTGCATTAGAATAGCACCAATTCCATTTCCTGAAGCATCACATTCCACAATAAAGGTTTTTGTGAAGTCCGGTGTAGCTAAGACCGGTGCTTGGCACATTGCCTCTTTAAGATGTTCAAAGGCTTTTGTTGCTTCTGGAGTCCATGAAAATGAATCTTTCTTCAATAATGTTGTTAGAGGTGCTGCTATTCTCCCATAATTCTTAACAAACTTGCGATAATACCCTGTCAACCCAAGAAATCCTCGCAGATGCTTTATGGATGTGGGGATTTTCCATTCCTTAATGGCTTTAATTTTGCTAGGGTCTACCTTAACTCCTTCATGAGATACAATATGACCCAAATATTCCACCTCCTGGACTCCAAAGAAACATTTGGATCTTTTTGCATATAATTGTTTCTCCTCCAATAGTTGTAGCACCCTGTCAACATGTTCAACATGATCCTTCCAAGACTTGCTGTAGATTAGTATATCATCAAAAAATACTAACACAAATTTTCTAAGGAATGGTTTGAAAATTGAATTCATCAAACCTTGAAATGTTGAAGGTGCATTGGTAAGGCCAAAAGGCATGACCAAAAATTCATAATGACCCTCATGAGTTCTAAATGCCGTTTTTGGAATGTCTTCAATCTTCATTCTGATTTGATGATATCCCGAACGAAGATCCAACTTGGTGAAGTAAATTGATCCATGCAATTCATCCAGTAATTCATCAATGACAAGAATGGGGAACTTATCTTTAATAGTGAGCTTGTTGAGCTCCCTATAATCCGGACACATGCGCCATGATCCATCCTTCTTGTGCACCAATACTACTGGAGCTGAGAAAGAACTTTGACTCGGTTGAATTATACCAGCCTCTAGCATTTCTGCAACCATACGTTCAATTTCACTTTTTTGGACATAGGGATATCTGTACGGCCTGATGTTTGGAGGAACACTTCCTGGAATCAGATGAATAGCATGATCATGATCATGCATAGGTGGGAGACCTTTGGGAGTCTCAAATACCTTGGAATGATTGTTCAGGACTTTTTGGAGATCTGGAGAAATAGATGATTCCAATGTGGAAACATCTAGCGAACATAATTGTGCAATTACACCTCTTTGCTCCTTTTTTAGAAGCTTAGTCATGCCATTAGAGCTGATTATCTTTCCTGGTTTCCCTGCAATACCCCTTAATTCAACTTCCTTTCCTTCTGTAGAAAATTTGATGAAAAGTTCTTGAAAATTAAAAGCTATTGTACCCAAGGATTGTAGCCATTGGACTCCTAGTACAACATCGGCACCTCCCATTGGAATGGAAAGCATTGGGCTAGTCAATACATATTCTCCCATGGATAGCTTGATATTATGGCACTTTCCAGAGCAATTTATTGTTCCTCCATTTGCAATCATCACTTGACACTCTGGTGCTAGATATAGGAAGCAATTCAATTCTTTTGCTACCCTACAATGAATAAAATTGTGGGTGCTTCCTGAATCAATCAACACTATTACCTTTTTCTTCTTGATTTGTCTTTCTATCTTGATGGTTTGAGGAGTGGTAATTCCCGCCAATGCATTACAAGATATGGTCAGATTTATTTGTTCTTCATCTAGGCTTTGTTCCTGGAATATATCCTCTTCTTTTGACCTTTCTTGCTCCTTTTCTTCTTCCTCTTCACAATCTATGTAGAATAATTTCTTCTCAGCACACTTATGACCTTTTGTGTATTTGCTATCACAATTGTAACAAAGCCCTTTTGCTCTTTTTTCTTCCAATTGTTGTGGTGTCAACCTTGTAGGTTGTGGAAGACTAGGGGCAACAACACTTCCATCTTTATAGTTGTGAGTGGTATGCTTCCTAGTTGCCATAATTTTGCTTTCCATTTTTCTTGCTAACCTGAATGCCTTCTCTAATGAATCAGGTTCCCAAAGGCGAACATCATGTTGGATATTATCCTTTAAAGACCCTATGAACACATCAATCCTATGCTCCTCTGGAATATCTTTTACCCTTATGTTCAATTTTTGGAACTCCTCAATGTGCTCCATTATTGAACCCTTTTGTTTGAGACTTATCAATTGGCTAAAAAAAGTGTTGCTTTTTGTATCCTCATAATGTGCTATCAATTCTTCCGTAAAAATTGCCCAAGTGATAAATTGTTTACGAGAACAAAGCCATTGATACCATACAAACTGATTTGGTTCCAAATATACAGTTGCCATACGTACCTTTTGTGCGTTTTGCACATTATTGAGATCGAAGAATTGCTCCATCTGTAATATCCATGTGGCGGGATCCTTGCCATCAAAATTCCTCATATCGATTTTTGGAATATGGTGATTCTTCGATCCAACATTAGTGTCTATGAAATCATGATTAACATTTCTTTTTTTCTCATCATGAGTTTCCTTTACTACCTTTTCACCATTAGTAAGTATTTCTTGTAGAAAATTTGTCAAATCTGTCTTCAAATCTGCCATGTCTGTCTTCAAATTTGTGTTCAAATCTATCTTCAAATTGTCCATCTTAGCTTCCATGCCATTCATCTTAGCTTCCATGCCATTTATCTTAGCTTCCACGTCATTCATCTTAGCATCTGTTAAATTTTGTGAGCGTGACATTTGTTGCACTTGTTCTTGTAATTTTGATATATCATGTAGCATTTCTTCCTCTTCTTCATGAGTCATGCTAGAGCTTTCAGGTTCCTTACTAGGTGTTTGCATTTTCTTTCCTCGGGGCATCAGTTACCAATAATAATTCTCTACTATGCCCTTTGAATTCCTTCAAAATAAATTTTCAAACCAAGCTTAAGCAAAAAATTTTAAAAATCTACACACCTTTTTTCACTTTGTAGGAGCTCGATATTGCCTCTGATGTATCTCTGTACTTTCCAATCATCTAGTTTTGAATTTGTGATTTGTAGTAGCTCTCTCTGTCCTCTTTCCAATGCCACCAGTCTGATCCAAATTGGATTCTCCAAGAAAGAGTTATGCACAATCTCCCAAGATGACCTGATTATAGACCTTTCCAGAAGAGCGAAGTTGTATGAAGTGCCACGTGTACAATTTTCGATATTTGGTTCTGAAAATGATATACAAGAAACTACAATCCGTCCTCTTTCTGTACCTTCTTACGAAGTTTCAATCTGATTCCCAGAGAGAAAGTTATGACAATTTTCCCCAGGTCACCTGTTTTGAATGTAATTTAGGAGTCTGCAAAAAGACCAACTTCCTCAGATCATATCTCCAAAATTTCGCGCGAAAAGCTCTGAAATCCCAACCCAAGGTTCAGCACGATTTATTCTCAAATGGGTTTTTTTTGGGACTTCCGAAACGCCACAGAAAAAAAAGTTATAGCGAACATGCCACGATGACCTGTTTGGAGCAGCGAAACCCTAGAATCCAAAGCTCTGATACCAAATGTTATGAAACCAGCTCAAGAAAAGATAGAAAAGATAGATCAACGCCTTAGAATTCAGCCTCTTCGAGGGGGCAACCTCCTTTACATTACATAAATGAACAATTCTTGGATGATTCAAATGACAAAACCTCCTTTCTATATATAGGAGTCTAAGGAGTCACAATATAATCCAGCCAACCTAACAATAATAATATAAAGCCACAAAAATAACAATAGAGGGATTCTATGGGGCACAGAAATAACAATATGGGGGTAATAGGGGCACAACAATATAAATAAGGGGTATAACTATAATAGTAATGGGGTATTCACTAGTATTATAGGGACCCAGCAGATAGGAATCCCACATGATGAGATAAAACAGGATGTCCCCCTCATTCAATTTCTGAATGAAGCTAAGAAGGAAAAAAAAAAGAGAAAATGTTAGAAGAAAGAAATCTAGTGAAATTTCATAACAACCAAAGATAATAAAGAAAAAAGCATAGAAAAAAGGTTATAAAATAAAATCCATGTCAAAATAAGCAAAGCCTGAAAAAAAACTAAGAAAAAGCAAAAGGATTTCTAAGTGTTCAGATTTGCAGAAGAGTCAAAGACCTCCAAGGACTCTTGATCTTGATGAATGAGACAATGTTGAAACTAAAAGAATGATAGAACCTCCATCTTATCCAATTCCATCAAGAAAGACTCTACAAATCAATAGTTTTGAACAATAGATCGATGACTACTAGGAAACTCTAGAATAGAAGGCATAGAAAAGGGTGAATTCTCTTATAGAAGCTGGATGTTTTAAAGACTCTTCACATAATGATGTTCGTATGACTATTCTAGAGATTACTAGTACTTCTCAAATAGAGAAATAAATTATTAATACTCTCAAATAGGAGATTGATGAACGAAGCATTGAATAGACATATCAAAGACGAGAATGAAGTAGTAAGGTCACATTTAATGAAGTTTTAAAGGCTCAAAATGATACTATGACGTTGAGAATGTGTCATTGGTATAAAAAGAAGAAAAAAACTTAAGTAAAATAACAGAGGTTAGAGGCAAAAAGCTAAAGGGTTATAGGGAAAGATTTTGATGAGGAAGCATCGATGGTCATTAAAAGTACAAAGCAAAGGGACACAACAAACTTGGATGTCTTGATCCAAGCATTAGAAACAGTTCAATAACAGGGAATCTCTCTAGTTTTGATTTTTTTTGCATGAGGACATGAAACATCTTCAATGTGGGAGAATGTTGGATCCTGTTGTGGTATTCAACAACCCCCCATTTGTTAATTATAGTAGTTAATGTTACATTTATAAATGGGGACCCTTTAAAAAGTTTCATCCAAAAAACAAAACTTAGCATTTATTCATTTCCTTTTTTTCTTTTTTTAATAAGGCAAAGATAACAATCAAAACCTTTTTGGGAACTACTAAAGACTTACCTTTTCATATATAGCATGTCTAAAACCCACCAAAGGACCTTTCTAAAAAACCTCCAAAATCAAGTAAAATGATTAAATAAGGGCTCCATGGTCTAAATTATCATAAAATATGACAAAAACAAAAGTCCTTAAGATTTTTTAGGCTTAAGTCTCACATCACATATGACAAATTATAAAGAACTCTCTCTTAAAAACGATATAGTGAAATTTGCGAGATGCGAAACTACGATGGCGCTTTGATTTTTATTCCATTTCATTTCGGGCATTCAAGCAAATGTTCTGCACTTACCACCAACCAATATTGCGAAATGTGATTGGCGCGCAGACCAACACCTTAGAATATTAAAAGTAAATATTCTGAGTTCGTAAAGTCTATTGCATAGGATAAACCTAGTGATTAGCTATATGTCAAACAACTAATGGAAGGCTCACATCTCGCATCTCGCAGAAACACAGTAGGAGGTAAGAATGCTAAAAGGCACATCTTGCAATATTGTGATCTGCGATATTGCTTCACAAATCACACAATCACTATCATCGCAGTACAAAGTCTCTCCACCCTAGAAGCTTTCATCCCGTTTTACGACGCAAATATTTATGAGCAATAAAGCTAAGGGATAACGAATCATTAGTGGGCATTAGTGGGAAATAATTGCAATTATGTGTGAAAATCCATTTAGCTTGATACGATATCTTGTTACGTGCGTTCAAATAATGCTTCTTTTACCACCTTTACAAGCTATATGCATTATTTCATTTTTACATTCATCTTTGTGTGTCCAATAGCTATTGTTCTTCATTTCGGGAAAAACCCGTAGAGCAGAGCGTTGAGAACAATGCGGAAGAAAGGCGAGCCTGTAGCCTCTGAGAAGATAGAGATGACTCCCCTATTCACAAATACCACATGCAGCAAAGAGGGAGGAACCTCTACATGGGAGGCTATGTACAACATATTGGAGGAGGAACAACCGAGGATTATGGAAACAAACATTACAGTTGATGGACAAGATTCCTTAGACGCTTCCATGCTAGAGATGGCTTGCTTGTTTTTCACTGCATAACTGCTCGGCTGAAGATAATCCCTTATACCGACATGGTAAAATGGGTTCTCGATGAAGTCAACATCTCAGACAGAGAATTCAAGACGAGAAGCCAAGAGGTCATCAGATATTTTACCCTAGACAATCTATGGCTTATGTACCACCTACCAAAGCCACGGTCATCTACAATAGAAAATTCGTAGATAATTTTTCCAAAGAGAACAACGACCCAGCGGATTGCACCCGCGCCTAGTCAAATAATGAAGATAAAATCAAGAAAGACAAAATTGGTATGTACACTACTGCGTCTATTTGTCCCCCTTATAGTTTTGCAGCGGCTATGTTATGTAGATTGTTTGGCAGACCGGATAGTACTAAGTTCTCCCTAGAGTGGTTGTCGTTAATAGATGCAGTCGTTAACACAACTATAATGAATTGGGCCCAAATCTTGTCAGAAAATTTAGCAAAAACAATTATCGAGTATAGAAGGAGAAGAAGTATTGCTTCGAGGGTTTACCCTCCATTTTTTATGAGCGCCTATGTTATGGATACTATTTGTTTTAGTTCAAAGTTCCCCATCATGGGATGGAAATGGACTATTTGAAATCCACTTCCCATTCACATGTACCACAAGGTCATGTGGGAATCCAATTTTCAACCACATTTTTTCAAGATTTGTCATGGATTTATTGATGGCCGGGTTACCCCCGCTTACACCCATAGTATGCATATGCAATGCATAATCACATCAGTCCCAGTTATTTTAACTCCCCATTGAATCAAAATATTCAACCATCAATGGTTAATCCCCCCTTAATAACTCAACGGAACCATTCATTACAATAGCCCAGTCTTTCATTTCCTTCTATCGGAACTCAATCACCCCTTATAAACCTTAGTTTAAGCCTTACCTGCGCTTTAGGCCTTCATTGCATTGTTGCTGCATATATATAACAAAACCCATCTTTAAACCATGGTTAATGCGGACTTAACCACAAAACCCTCTATCAGTGCTTAACTCATTATAATCCCTTTATCCTTTATAATGGTGGACTTATATATGAAACTTCACATATTTGCGCTTAATCCTTTATAACTCATTTACAAAGGAAATATGTGTAAAACATACCTTTCCACCTTGGTACAGCCTCTACACAGTTCTCGAGGTTTCCCCTTTATCGCTATTCGCAAACAGGTATTGGCCCCTCCACGAGTTTTCGTTAACACTAGCTCTATCACATCCGATATGCGATAATGCACTACTGGATCTCAAATATTATTAACCACACCTCAATACTTTATCAGGTCTACCTTTTCCATATGGCTTATCGTATTTCCTCTAAAATCCACTTTACAAAGGAAATACACGGAACGCTGCTCCCAAAGCTTAAGACTGGAACTCAAATAGAATTGAGTCTACCTCTATAAGCTTTCGGGTCCACACCTTTCAACCATTTCCGAAGCACTCCTCCTTCCTTCTGCCGATCTCTGATTAATTCAATCACCACCGTCCATTTCCTTACCTGATCCAACGGTTTACATTGGTTTCGGGTTGACAACACACATGGGATTTAACCACCCGATAGGTGGTTTTCCTTTCCTCCCTTGTGCTACGTGTCCTCCACTGAATGGGATCGGATGCTCGACCCTCAATACCACTTACCGTTTCTTCACTGCCCGAAATACCACTTAAGGCTTGTGAAACCACCCTTTCGCTGTGTTAACTCTTGCGCTCTTTCACATGCGATGACTGTCGATCTACTCCATCGGTCGATTCTGATAGATCCTTTAGGTTCCTTTGTTGTTTAATATGGACCGTTGATCACTGAGATCCAATGGTTACTCTGTGCCAACACCTCACTTCTTCGCTCGTCCCTTTTACTTAGACTTTACGCTATTTTCATTGTTTCCTCTGTGATTTTGGGGTTTTCTTCAGGGTTTTGGGTTTTCACTCTTCTGCTTCCTCAGAGCTTAACTCTATAAATTCTCCCTTCACTTCCTCTCTAGAGCTTCCTCTGATTCTTCAGTTGGATTCCAAGATCCTTAGTGACTCCTCTGGACCATTCTCTCCTCTCTACGCATTCTATAGAACTCTATCTACAGCCCTGTTACAGAACCTACAAATTATTAACTTACATGTAATACAATCACTCGATATTCATTCCACACATCTATACAGTTTTGGAATAAAGCTCTGTATAAATAAATATAAACAATTGATTACATATCATAAAGTCTCTGTCTCTCATAGGCCTGATCTTCAACTATCAATGGCCTCCTCCTTCACTCTGCCCGTAGACTTACATTTATACCAAAAAGGTTCTTTTAACTAATTCTAGTTCAAATCCTAGATTTACTGAGCTGACTGCTAAATGTCCTCTATCCTCTATGTCCACTTATAATCTCCATTTAATTCCTAAGAGCTCTCTCTCGTTCCTCGAATCATGAAACTGCTTTAAGAGCCCTAATTGACTTTTAACTCTTTTGTCTTTATTATCCACTCATGTTCTCATTTACTTGAGAGCATTTACAACATCCTCACATTATCTAATTTAATTCCTTTTTTATGCACTCAAAAGCCTAATATTACATTAATTCATCACTTAGGAATCCAACTTCCTTAAAATACATGACCACCTATGTCTACTTAATTACAATGATTTTCTCTTGGGTTGAATGCTCCTGCATTAGACTCCCAAAGTAGAAAATATTCATGATCTCCTGATCATGTGTCTTTTGATCTTTGTCTTCCTGGATCCCATACTTTTTTTTGCAATTGCTCAAATGCTTTGCTCCTTTGTTGTTGCTGCATGTCTACTGTCTTCTGTTTCATCTTCCTTTCCTTGTCAATCAGGTTCAAGTTCTGATTGATCATCCTTCCAATTTCTATCATTTTCCTCCATATGGACTGCTTCATCATTAACTGCCATAACTCTTCAATCTCCATCTCTAGTATATCTTTGGGCTGGTCCATATTCTGCCATTCACTATTACCTCTTTCTCTCTGCTTTAGGTTGTTATTGTTGTCCACTAACTTTTCAAATTGCTATTTATTTTCTTCTACTTTTGCTCTTGCTACCATTGTAGACATTTCCCTTGCTTTGGTTATCATTGTAGACATTGCCTCCACCCAAACTTCCTGAATATCTTTAAGGATATCTCCCTCTGCAACATCTAATTTCTGCATTGAATTCTGACTTTCCAGCATTCTCTCCAGCAATTGAACTTTTCTATTCCATGGATTAAATTATTCCATGGAATCTTCTTCTTTTATCTTTATTTGGCTGCTCATATGTGCCAAATTTCCTCCAGCATCTGCAACAAAACCTGCGCTCACAAACCACTTGTTAAAATAAAAAACATAAGGCATCAGTGCCTTATTTTCCTTTGGAAACAATTCAGCTTGTTGTTCTTTTTTTTTCTCCTTTGTCAACACATCAATATGTTGTTTTGAATTCTCAAAAGAATTCATGAGACTGTCAATTAGCCTCACCTCCACATTATCTATTTCAATGATGCCTCCCTGTTTTTGTTCACAGTAGTGAACTTCCTCTTCCTTAGCCTACTGTTGGTTAACTCTTCTTTGAAATTGTTTGATTCTTACTGCCTCCATTTCATCCTTTCCCTCTTTTTCTTTAAGAACCACCATATCATCTTCAAACAATCTTTTTCCTTCCCCAATGACATTCATTGGATCATTTCTTTGGGACAACATTTCTTTAGTCTTCATTGGAATAAGACTGCCATCTTTCTCCTCTATGACAGTTCTAACATTCTGCTGCCTACTCCCAGGTGACTCTTCTATCTCCTTCTGGTTTTGAGATCTTGCCATATTAGTCTTGATATGAAAAGATTTCAGATTTTTCTCCTTCTCTATGACAAACTCTAAAGTTTGTTCATCCTCCTGTGATGTACCTGCAATCATCCACAAATTATTAATTTTAAAATCATAAGACCTGGCGGTCTTACTCAACTCTTCAGTCATCACATTTCCTTTGCTACTCTGAGTCTTCTATGTGATTCAACTCCTTAGGCTCAATTTCATCTCCTTCCTTCACAAGGAATGGTTCTTGTCTTGTAAGAGCTCCAATTATTAATTTGTCAATGAATTCTTTTTGCTATAAAAACTCAATACTTTCCTCCTTTGAGAGGTCTTCTTCATCATACTCTACTGCTCTAGAGTACCTTTTATCCCCTAAAACACATTGCTCCTCATACTTCAGTTCAAGAGCTTTATTCAACTTCACTTCATAGTATTCATCTTCTGTAAGATACTCCTCCATGCTTTCGACAGCTTCACAAGACTGTCTATCCTCTCCTATGCATCCTGCAAGCACACCAAAGCTATTAGGTTCAAAAACACAAGGCTTGATGGCATTATACATCAGCTCTTCATCTTCAGTCAACATCTCTTCATGTTGTTTTGAACTATCCCAATAGTCCATGAGATCTTCACTTGATCTCCATTCTTTAGCTTCAGTGTAGTCTTCACTTTCTCCTAGAATTTCTCCCTATTTTGGTTCACAAATGGACTCTTCCATTTCCAACTCAACTTCCTTGAGTTTTTCCCTCAGCCACTTTACTTGCTTTTGTTGTAGCCTTCTCTGCATCTCATGCCACTCCATTGGCTTCTTCCTTAATACCCAACCTTGTCTCTGGTTTTCTTCTAGCCTCATTTTTAACACATCAAGTTATTTTCTTATCTTAGCCAACTCCTTGTCAATCTCCTCTTGACTCAGTCTCTTGCCATATGCATTGGCATTCTTCTTCTCATATCCTCTGCTATGGCTTCTCTCTGAACCTCTGCAATGACTATTAGTAGTCATCTTCTTCTTCTCTTTCTTCATGAGATCCTCACTCATCTGCAACAAACCTCTGCAATAGCTAGTCCTCCTGGCTACAATCCTACCTCACTAAGCTCTCCTCACTCAGTCTTTTGGTAAGCATGGGTCCTCTATCTGGAACCTCTTCTTGAGCAACACCTTTGCTCCTTCTAGGCTTCTAAAAGCCTAATATTACATTAACTCGTCACTTAGGACTCCAACTTCCTTAAAATACATGATCACTTATGTCTACTTAATTACAATGATTTTCTCTTGGGTTGAATGCTCCTGCATCATTTATGCTCCCTATTCACAAGTGGCTTTATAATCGAGATGCCCCCAGGTTTCCAAAGAAGCTAGAGTTGACATCCTCTTAGTGGCCAAATGGTTCGGGGAGGAAACATTTACATATATCATATTTTTTGGCAGCATCACCTCCCCCCATATCCTCCCATACTATGTTCCACATAAATTGATGGCTAGGGAGATAGCCTATCAAACAACTAGTGAGGGAGGAATGAGCCATATACTGAAAGAGTCAAAAAAGGCCATTTCGCCTACATTCCCTGTACAGTGTAGAGAATTTTCACTACATGACCTAGGACACACATTCAAAGAAGCAGAGAACATGTTATCTCCGAAATTACCCAAATTCCCTGGACGGCAGTATGACCCATTTTGCAATGTAAAGAATTTCACCACTCTGGTGAAAATAAAAGTATTCACTAATGAGGAGGATTATTTTGATGATATCTTTTTGTAGAAAAACACCTTTACAGAGGTGAATCATATTGCACAACTAATTTTTGACCATGAAGATCTGGAAAAGTTTTATAGTTACAAAGAAAGAAGGTTGGCAATGGTCCCATTGGACCAATTATTAATTGAACCAATAAGGGAGCCTACTCCCAGTGTGACTATAGAAGGTGACTCCAAAGAAAATTCCAAATCCGATTCTGGGGCAGAGTCTCAAGAAAAATCTATTGGGGAATCAAGACAGTCATCACAAAATGGCAAAAGTATAAGCATTGAGTCAATAAATGATAGGCCCAATCTACAAAGAAGATAACTGAAGAAGCTTTAGCTAGCAAGCAGGTTGAAATCCCTACTACCTCTGCATAACCAATAAAACCCATGGTAATTGACTTAGAGGAAGAGTGGGATAATTTTAATAAATGTCTCAATATAGAGGAACAGGTGCCAGAGTTACAAAATCCACAACAGAAAAGATCTTTGGAAATTACAAAGAAACTACAAATGAACAAGAAGTAGAGCATATCCCTCTTACCCCCACCTCCAAAATAATTTTGAGAATTGATGAAATACCCCCTTTGGATGTATTATATAGCCCACAGCATAAGGCCGTGGTGAAAAGGAAAAGAAAGAAAAGAAAATTGGACTCTATAGTTGTTACTACCCCTGAAAAAGAACTAATGGATGTTCTATGGAAGGACTCGCCTGTTGATCCATCCACCAACCTAACTAGACTCTCGTAGTTTTAAGTTGCTTATGCTACAACAACCATAGACAAAGCAACAGAAGTCCAAATGTTGCTTATAGAAAAGGAAAATAAAATAGCGTCGCTTGAGCAACAATTCCAGCAAGTCAAATCTGACCTACAGGCAGAGATACAGTTGGCCAAGCTTCAACAGGTATTTGAACATATGAAAATAGAACACTGAACCAAATTAGCTGAGAAGGAAGCACAAGTGCAGGTAATAATTGATGTACATAAAGATGAGCCAAAAATTGATTAGTTTATTACTGAAGCACTCTGACGTAATTCCCAGTTGACACAACAGAAAGAATTACTGTGCCAAAAGATTTCACACTAGAAATCAAACAAGTGATAAACTGACAAGTCAAGTCATAGAAATGCGACTTGAATATGATGAGATCTTTAAAAAGGTATCTTATTTCATCGCCTGGAAATATATAGAGGAGGGGAGAAAATCTGACCTGCCCAAGCTAGAAGAATCACATAAGGAAATTCTATTTGCAAGTTGCGATTCCCAGCTTAAAGAAGTAGAAAAGGCAACAACAGACACAACAACAACAACAACAAACATTATGATAGAAAATATCACATAGAATTTTCATGGTGCTAATCTAGTGGCAGAGTCCATTCCAAGGTTCCTTCCAGATGCGAAACAGCTCAAACAACAATGGAAACAGGCGGTGGAAGAAAAAGCAGAAGTGATAAGGAAAATGACCAGGCTAGACTGGGAGGCGTATTGGCAACATTTGGTCAAGCCTCATAGCTAATGGATGACCCTGCGATGCCTAACCACTTCTGCGATAAAATGGCACCAGCACTGACCGATGCCATATTCAATGAAAAAATGAAAGCTAAAGTCATCCAACCTACACAACTGAAGCCTATGGTGGATATTTGTGATTTGAAGGATCAAATTCAACATAGTTAGTCACCTTGTTTACTTTAATTTTGATTTTATTTTTGGATAAATTGAGGTAGGTTGTTTAAACCTCCTCAACTACTTTGTAATAATCTATTTTTAGTTTTATAGTTTTAGTATTTAAACCCGTCTCATGCATTTAGAGAGGGATCCATAATTTTATCATAAACTCTCTTCAAAGCATGCACTTCTATCCCTTTGAGGAAGTTCTGGTGAAATATATGGAACAAGATTTATTTTTATTTGATTTAGCATCTTCTACTGAAATTGCACTTTTTTACTCTTAGATGATGTTGAATGGATTGAAGATAGATCAATATTGCTGAAACACATCAGTAAGACGTATTATAAATGGTAATTTTATCTCGTAATCCTTTTTATTTATGTATTAAGCAAGCATTTCCTTCCAAATTATTTATGTATGCAAGTCTAAATTTTGATTACCATTATTGCACTTCTGTATGATTATGATCTTTATTTTATGTTGAATATATGAATAACTCTTTATGCGATATATTTCTCACAATCGTTTGTGGCTAACTTTTTATACGAAACGATTATTGTTAAAATGGATTCACTTCTAATCGTAATTGAATGATATTTATTACCAATTTCTTTTAGAAATTATTGTATATCGCATATATCAAATTTATCCCAGGTATATTATGAATAGATAGTTTTTTAAAATTAGAAGTTAAATGCATTTGTGATTGATTAGTTTAGACTAGATTATTGTTAGCTTAAACATTACTCTAAAACATCACACATCACCCCATTTAGCATAAGCCTTAAATAGATTGGGAAACTGGTCCCATTATCCCTAATCGGAGCCACTACTCCAAACGGAAAAGGAGTTGCCAACCAAGGTCCAAACCGGGTGGTTTTCCCCCATGTTGAGGCAATGATTTTTGAAGCTTCAACATTTTGGATCTAGAAGGAGGGCCTGAACTATGAATGGCAAGTAAATCCAATTAAAAAGCCGTTCTAAGAGTAAAACTCCCTCACCCTCACCTCCATCTTCTCGAAAATCTTCTAAATCCCCTGATCCTAAGCGAGAAGTTTCACAGGATATTATACAACCGTTGCTGAAAACCCAATCGATCCAGAGAATTCTTCTCTTATCGAAGCCCCTGAAGTTCAATATTTGATTCACAAATTACAAGGGATTCCGCTATCACAAGGAGAATTTGAGATATCTCAGGATAGTGTTACTTCTCAATTCACTCCATATCGACCGTTAACTAGAGCACATAGTGAAAAGTTCGGGATACCTTTGTTTGAATTTCCTCTTCCAAGTCAGAAGAAATCTAAGAAGACACCATCTGAATCTCACAACGAGGTTTTATCATCATCTTCATTCATCCCATCTATACCGTCATAAGATCAATCATCCATCCCACCACTCTAGATCGTGATTAACACAGGTACAGGAGCTATATCTTCCTCTACCCATTCACCTTCAAACCCTACTACAACACCTCCCCCTACCCACATACCAGCAATGGCACGGAATCCCCCACAAAATCCTCCAAAGCCATGGACAAACCCAAGGGCTGTTAGGATGGTTGGTCCTTTACATCAATTACCAACACATTTAGAAAAATGGCTGCCCAAATTCAATCTTGATAATGGCCTATTGGCTGAGGAACATATAAATAATTTTATGTTGTCCATTAACTTGAATCAAGTAGAGGAGGAAGATGCAGTTGTAAGATTATTCCCATATACTTTGCAGGGAGCAGCAGGATCATGGTACTTTTCGTTACCATCGGGTTCTATTAACAATTGGGATGCTTTTCAAGAGAAATTTTTAACAAATTTTTGAGATGCTAGATCTACAACTACCTTAATTAATGATCTCTCCAATTTGAAAGTTGAGCCAAGAGAACCCATCAAGGACTTCAACTCTCACTTCAATAAACTATTGAATAAGATACCAACGACATCTAAGCCTAGCAATGAGGTCCAAAATGAGTGATACATCTATGTTCTGTCATCAAACACAACTATCTTTGTTGATAGAGCTGCCAAACCAACCTTGGCGGAAAATATGAAAGAGGCAATAGCTGTAGAAAAACGCATCCTAGCTGTCGAAAAGAGAAACGCATTAGAAGAACGGAAATCTAAGAAAGTAACCTTCAGAGATGACTCTAAGAAGAAACCACCAAAAGATCATTTTGATCTTGAAGGGTTACAGAAAGTCTTCAAGACCATGTCTAATGAAATGGTTGATATTAAGAAATAGGTAGTAGAGACTTCCTCTAAAAAAACTTTTATACCATTCAAAAGGAATTCCCCTGCTAATCCTAAGCCTCTAAATACCATATCAAATTCTGAGTCAGACAAGGACGAAGTTTCACCTAGCGAAGAACAAACGGACGATGAGGAAGTAGTAGAGTTACAAGGGATGTGGGATTTTATACTTCCCAATGAAGAAACTCAAGAAGCCTTACCTGTCACTACCCGAAGTAAAAATCCTATCGAATTGTCACAAACAAATCCAAAATAGAAGGCTTAAATGCCACCCCGTAGGGATAAACCAATAGGCAAGAAATCTGTACCAAAATCCACTCAGACTACACCTACTCAATTTGATCCTTCTCCTTCATATAAAACTTTGATAGTTTCTGATGAAATGGAATATAATATTATTGATGATATGAAGAAAACTAGGGCAAACATTAAATTTCATGAGTTTAGCAAATTGAAACATCAACAGAAGTTACTTCTGAAAGAACTTAAAGCAGTACCTACTACACCACTTCCTACTGCCGTAATCTCGCAATCTCCCAAGAAATCAGAAGACCCCCTAGTGCTTCTTTGAATAAGATAGATCCAACTGATATAGATTTAATTGGAGGAAGATCAAAATCCCACACTTCGCCGTTTCTTCTTACTTTTGAAGTCTTTAACAAAAACTTACACAACTGTCTGGTTGATTCCGGAGCTTCATCTAACATCTTTCCTAGAACAATTTGTGAGAATTTGAATGTTCAGCCTCAGAAATATGTTGTACGAATAGTTCAGTTAGATCGCTCTCAAGTCAAAGTCGTCGAGGAACTTAATAAAGTAACCATCAGACTTTCATCAAACCCCAATTTTTTCCAAGTCATCAACATACTTGTAGCTAACATTCCTAAGTTCTATGGTTTAATCCTTAGTAGAGACTGGTCAGAAAAACTTCATGGTTATTTTGCAACTTACTGGTCTCACCTTTGGCTTCCCTATTGTTGTAGGGAAAAGTATCCAATACGGAATGACCCTATCCCACTCTAAGGGTGATAGTACCTCAGCAACAACTGAATACAAAACTATTCAAGATTACTTCTTTATGAGATGTAAGAGAGAGGAGAAAGGGATCCACTAACCGTTATCTTCCGCTAATGGTTAATCCAATCTTCCCTCTTTGCTGCTTGCTCCCAGCTCCTTGTTCTTTCACTGGCCTAGCTACACAAAGATCCTGCAAAAGCACAAGAAAGGGAAACTACAAGAAGCATACATCCATAACTGATTCAAGGATTAGAATAAATCAAATATACAAGCATCAATTCGCCATAGAGACACATGCATATAGAAGAACCTCAAATGCTTTATTAATGGAAGAAGTAAAGTTCTGAGAGTGTTACAACCATAAGAGGCCCAATCCAGCAACACCTCCCAGCAGAAAGAAATCTCCTCTTCACCTCCTTCAAAGCAATCACCCAATAGTTCTATGCACAAACCAACAGCACTTCCTTACATTCACAAAATTCCAGCCTGACTAGACCTCATGAGAGAGCTCTATATATAGGAGATTTGGAGAAAGGATGAGTCAGCTTGAGACTGACATGAAGCTGACTAGTGTCCTCTCCCACTTTAGTTAATCTTCAGTTCTTGAGTCCACTTGGAAATTCTTGCTTCCACTTGGAGATCAAGACCCTCTTACTCATCACAAGGCGGATTCTTTGACCCAAGTGTCAGTTTGGAAGCTTCCTGGGCAATTGACACCTTGCAGAATGACTGTGCCACTTGGCCAATCTCGCCCAGCGCAGGTAGCCTTCATTAGATTTGACATTCAGTGCAGGTACAGAGTGGAGCAGTTGACATTCAGCGCAGATGCTCAGTGGGGCAGCTGACATGATCCAGAAATAGCTTGTTTTTGAGTGTTTTCAGGTGGAGAACTGATTTTCAGTGCTGTGGTTTGCTGACCTTGTTCCTCTAAGGGTAAGAACAACATGTTTAGGGACTTTGGATCCCTAAGATTATTGACATTTCATGCTTCATGCTGTTAGGCACAAAAATGTCTATAACAGTTGCCCCCTAAAGTATGAGGTCGTTTATCGGGTGAAATGCTTTATCAGGAGGATCCGAAGTTCATTCAATCGCTGAGAGGTGCCCTGTAACAAAATACAATACAATACATTATTTTTCATTCTGCTTTCGTGATCTAGCTGAGGCGGGCATTCCCATGCTCAGCTTTATAAATTCATTTTGGTACATAGAACAGACGATCGTCTGATGGTAGACTGATAATTCTCTGCTGAAATTATCATCCTTTGAGTAGGATGATCATCTGCTGCAATGATGTACATAACAAATGTCTTTATATCCTGAATATATATATCGCAGCCCAGATGGATGAAACTAGATCCGGGGTCTTCAAACTCGTTCGATCTTCACTCTAAGTACAAGTCGATCCATGTGAGAATTACGCTGAAGTCGAACATGGAAAGACATCGCTTGATTATCGGTCAATAATGTAAACCGTTAACAAGCGCGAGAGGAATCACGGCAGTGTCACAAGGATGGCTAGGTGAAATCACTCCTCGCAGCTGTTCCTCAAAATGGGTAAACAATCATATGGAGGTGAACGATCGGCCAAATGAAATGTGAAGGCAGTAGGTGCACATACGACCAAGGCTTTTATGGCTGATGAATTTACGGTCTCAAATGGTTATTTACCGGTACTGGGTTCACTTTTAAAGAGCTCGAATGCGCCAAAACACTGCTCAATCTTATGTTTATTTTTTAACGAGCATGAACTATGTCCTAAAACTGCTCGGAGATAAGTTCGCATGCCCCCAGCATAATAACGCAAATCGAGGTGCATGCCCCCCAAGCTTCATTGCATTCAACTCGGTGGTTGGAATGAAGGTTTACCTTTGAGAAAGGGGATTTGTTTCATTTTTAAAAGAGGTTGACACAAGATAAGAACCGTCCTCTGACTCCTTGTTTCATTTTTTAACGAGGTTGACACGAGATAAGAACCGTCCTCGGAGCCCACTGTATTTACAGTATTTCCATTAGGGCGATGATCCATGCTGACAAAATGTTTAGGAATCTTCCGAATCCATTAGATATAGAAGATTTCATTTTGTAGGTTTCCACCGTGGCCACTCCCACCAGATTACTTGGAGGCGGTAGGGCGAAAGTACCCATTAAGGCAGGGTCTTTTAGGAGGCCTACCCCAATATTTTGAAGCGAATGATCGCTTCCATGGATCATTGGAATGCTTCCCGTAACTTGTGAACTGTTGGGGAGGAAAGTTTGTTGGTCGATGACTGTAATTCCTCCTTGAAAAGGAAATGCAATCTTCCTGAAGTAGGTCGACACAACTGCGGCCATGGCATATATCCAGGGCCTCCCCAGTAGGATGTTGTAATCGAGGTTTCCATCAATTACTTCAACATCAACTTCTACTGTTTTTCCCCCCAGTTCAACTTGCAAGTTACTTAAAATCCCGTATGGAGTGTATGATTGTCCATCAAATGCTTTTAACGTTGTTGACGATTTCGACAAGGGTGGTGAGCCTAAATTTTTCCAGCAACTCATCGACATAAGACATGTAGATGCCCCCTCATCAATAATTGTTCGATGAACAGTTTTGTTGAGGGCTTTCACTTGAACAAGGAAAGCTAGTTGAGCTGGTAACTTAGGGTCATATCCTTTATGATCAAAGGCCACAAGATTGGAATCCATTGGGCCAATCCCACCTATTGTTGATAATAAAGTTTGCTCTTGGGAGGGGCAATTTTGCGGTACCTCAAGTGTCGACATAGCAGACGGCGATTGGGCCAGGTCCTCTATTATATTATAATTCTATGTTATTTTGGCACGAGGATTAAATGTCGATTTGTGTACTACTCCTTTTGGCAACTTTATCATTGGTTCAGGAATGATGGGTGGCACAACTTTGGTCAAAGTTGTCGTCGAACTACTAGGTTGTTCATTAGCCTTGTTATTCGACAGCCGTGGATTCCCGTAATCTTTATTCCTTGTCAAAGCATTATTCTGCTGCTTTGAGGTAGACAACATAAGCACTTGGGATCGGGAAGCATTTTGATTAGCAACCAGATTTTGACCTAGATTAGGAAACGGATCAGTCAATACTGCTGGGGTTTTTGGACTCTTAAAGAGTTTCTTAACTTCAGCTATATGTGGACAATCTTTCGTCCAATGATCCTCATCGCATATATGACACCCTGCTGGGGGTTTCCTTTTTCTCCCGTTCTTTTTCTTCTTGCCCCCTGGTTGCTTCAGTTGTTTGCCCTTGTCGGTTGACATGGCATTTACTTCTGAGGCAAGAAGTTCTTCATTTGCATTTTGACTATAAATTTTGTGCTTGCCAATCACGCCATCGCCGGCATGAGAGTCATTGTTTGATTTAGGAGGAGGAGGAATTAAGAATTTCGGTCTAGGGGCGTCAGGTATTTTGTCGTAGAGTGTGCCGGACTGAGTATAGACCAAGTCCAGATATTGCGCACGAGCGATAACCTGCTCTTCCGTTACGACTCCCCCCTTTGCCACATCTTCCGTGATGGTAGGAAGTAATGACTTGATAAACCATTCAGCTAATAGCTGATCGGGAACGTACGTTTTTACCATCCTACGACGACGTCGCCACTCATGTATATGATCAGATATGTGGGTGGCAGTCGTCTGTTTGAAGTTGGTAAGGAGTTCTGTTCCCGTTTCATACCTTATCGGTAATTGAAAATGGGTTAAAAAGGTTGTGGCTAAGGTACTGAAGTTGTCGAACGAAGCTCTAGGCAATTCAATGTACCATTTTGCTGCTGGACCCGTTAACGTCCTCTGAAAGAGGCGAAGTCTTATCGAATCATCATTCAGGGTGTTCGATGAACACCATAGATGGAATGTCATCACATGATTCGACGAATCTTCACCCGGATTTCCATTAAATTTAGGAATATCTGACGGAAGTTTATGCGGAATCATTGGCCACCAAGGGGCATAAGCAATTGGATCATTCGTTAGCCGATTTAGATCTGGTAATTCTAGAGTTGCTACAAAGGGCAACTGTTGGTTCAGGTTAGGCGAAGCATATCCAGGATAAGATGGTATCGCCTGAGCAATGGGTCTTTGCAGACCAGCATAATGCTGGCAACTTTGACAAGGTTGATGGACATAACCATTATAGCATGGTTGCCCATTACTTACAAAGACTTGTTGCTCAGGTCCTTGATATGATTGCTGGAATGGCGGTTGTTGAGATTGAACCAGCTCTGGTTGTTGGACCATTTGCTGTTGACCAATACTGGATGATTGACCAAGATGAGGAGTCACAGTACTTGTTTGATCCTCAGTCGCTCCAGATAAGGAGGCACTACCCTGAGATTGTGATTGAGTCGTTGAGACAAGAGGCTGTTGTATTGCAACCTGAGAAACTTGGGGTTGACATACAACAGGTGGCGCTTGTACTTGCGACGCATTCACCATAGCAGATGTAGTGGTAATATTCGACAGAGGGTGTACTGGTTGCAAATATACAACTCCTGGTTGTTGAGGCAGTATCGGTACCCAACCGCTGGGTGTAATTCCAGTTTGACCTGAACTTTGTTGTAAACTCCCATATGGTGGTTCTCTGGGAGGGAACAATGAAAGAGCATACTGCCCTCCATATGGTGGAAATCCAGTACTTAAAGGGTAATTTGGCTTTTGAAGACACATTGGATCAATTCGTTGAGTTTCAACATAAGAAATACCAGATGATAATCCGGATGACGAAATAGGAACTAACCATGTCGTCGTCCCTGATTGGACTCCGGCTTGTTGTTGACAATTTGTCGGGACAGATGGTATACCAGCGAACATTGTTGGAGTAGCAGCAGGAGGCTCTGCTGCTGCTGTGTCGGACGGCACAGTCCTAGATGTCGACGGTTGTTCAGACATATTGAGTCTATCCAATAGATCGCCTAGCGATTCTACAGGAACTTCACTGGTGATAGACTAACTTCGAAGATCAACGAGGGAAAGGTGATGATTATTCCGTTTAAAATAAATTTTATAACGACGCTTTAGACACAACTTGCTTTTTCACTTTTTAAGAGTCGAGAAAAAGCTAAAGATGACTCTAGTCTCCTTCGATGTTTTAACGAGCCCGAAGTGACAAATGCTCGGTTGGACTTTTTCAGTTATAGAGTTTGAAAAAGGCCAAAAGAAACTGCTCTGGAGATCTAGGCAGAGGATGTGCCAAACCTTTCGCAAAACCACAGAATACGTTTTACGGTACGAGTGGTCGATCTTCGTGAATGCTGTGTTCACTGCATTGCGATCAGTAGGGCGGCCGACACGGTTTCCTATTGGATAAAGGCTTTATTCCTATAGGGGTCTCCCAATATATACGCGATGGTACGTGGGAGCACAAGTCCGTATTAGTGCCACCGACTCTCAGGAGGAATCACCCACCTTCGTCGAGATCGACAGTCACTACGTTTAACGACGCCGGAACACGTCTCTAGCTTAGACCTCTAGATGTTTGCGTTATGTTTCAAAGCGTTGTTAGGTTCATTCAATATATTTTAAGTTGATCTTTTTAAAGTTTGCCTTTCAAGGTTCACCACGAGATGTATTGATACAAATTCCTAAATGCAGTCTAAGATGAGAAGCAAGCTTTTTCAATCTTTTCGACTTATGAAAATCTTAACTACTGAGGGAAAAGAGAGACAAAAATCTTTTCACACAGATCAAAGAGCACTCGCTAATGCACTTTTTCCTAAATCAACATACAAACTTATATGCAAAATGCAAAGATGCAGGTATTTCTTTTCTCTTTCTTAATGTTTGTGTGACAATACAAAAAGAAAGCTGTTGTATAATTTTGAATTCAATTTCAAGTGAAAGCAAACAAGCTTGTCCAAAATCAAAAGACACCTTAAGATTTACTTGTTTCGACACTAGAAATATATAAACTCAAACCAAATGACGAAAGCAAAAGCTCAATCAGCTATGAACAGCAAACAAACTAACTCTTAAGATCAAAACGACACTTCATCACAGGTCTAGATCTAAGAGGCCACAGCAAGACTAGTTCACTTTCGTTATGGGAAACTGTAAATGTACAAGAAATACACAAAGAACAAACACAGTTTCTTTATACAACTGAGGCGGAATAATGACAAGTAAAGTTGGTTTCAGATAGGCCCACTGACTGGTAACAAACAGCAAAACAAGAGTGAAAACAAGGCAAGAACCAGCAAGAAACCCCAGCAGCACAAGGCAAGACTGGTCCAGCGCAGGTGGAACACTGCCTGTTTGACCTTCAACGCAGGTAGCCCCTTCGGGAACTGCGCTGAAATGCAAACAGCCTTTGTACAGCCTGCACTGAAGAACAAAACTTTCGTTTCTGGTGGTCTCCGGGTCACAGATTGCTCAAAAATTCATAGTTTTTGCTCAAATCAGAAGCTATCAGTCAAGGACACACAAAGGGATGACAAGGAGGATGAAAAGCTATCACTAAGAGCTTATTAGAGTCCTTGTGGATCAGCTCTTCAAATCATAAACTTGCCTAGAAACTGAGCTAGAGTAGCTGCCCTCTACTTTGTATTTGAAAGATTCAAACACAGTTCGATTCGGTACTCCCTTTGTTTATGAAATGAATAGCAAAAACACAAACAATCAACAAGATACGATCCCCAGTGGAGTCGCCAATTTGTTGTAGGGAAAAGTATCCAATACGGAATGACCCTATCCCACTCTAAGGGTGATAGTACCTCAGCAACAACTGAATACAAAACTATTCAAGATTACTTCTTTATGAGATGTAAGAGAGAGGAGAAAGGGATCCACTAACCGTTATCTTCCGCTAATGGTTAATCCAATCTTCCCTCTTTGCTTCTTGCTCCCAGCTCCTTGTTCTTTCACTGGCCCAGCTACACAAAGATCCTGCAAAAGCACAAGAAAGGGAAACTACAAGAAGCATACATCCATAACTGATTCAAGGATTAGAATAAATCAAATATACAAGCATCAATTCGCCATAGAGACACATGCATATAGAAGAACCTCAAATGCTTTATTAATGGAAGAAGTAAAGTTCTGAGAGTGTTACAACCATAAGAGGCCCAATCCAGCAACACCTCCCAGCAGAAAGAAATCTCCTCTTCACCTCCTTCAAAGCAATCACCCAATAGTTCTATGCACAAACCAACAGCACTTCCTTACATTCACAAAATTCCAGCCTGACTAGACCTCATGAGAGAGCTCTATATATAGGATATTTGGAGAAAGGATGAGTCAGCTTGAGACTGACATGAAGCTGACTAGTGTCCTCTCCCACTTTAGTTAATCTTCAGTTCTTGAGTCCACTTGGAGATTCTTGCTTCCACTTGGAGATCAAGACCCTCTTACTCATCACAAGGCGGATTCTTTGACCCAAGTGTCAGTTTGGAAGCTTCCTGGCAATTGACACCTTGCAGAATGACTGTGCCACTTGGCCAATCTCGCCCAGTGCAGGTAGCCTTCATTAGATTTGACATTCAGCGCAGGTACAGAGTGGAGCAGTTGACATTCAGCGCAGATGCTCAGTGGGGTAGCTGACATGATCCAGAAATAGCTTGTTTTTGAGTGTTTTCAGGTGGAGAACTGATTTTCAGTGCTGTGGTTTGCTGACCTTGTTCCTCTAAGGGTAAGAACAACATGTTTAGGGACTTTGGATCCCTCAGATTATTGACATTTCATGCTTCATGCTGTTAGGCACAAAAATGTCTATAACACCTATAACGGTAAACCAAATCAAATAAGGGTTGATCGCGAGAAACATTAGAAGTTCATAGTTACAAAATTAGAAGGAGAAAACGAACCAATCGCGTATGGTAACAATATCATCGGAAATTATTCTTTGGAATCATTTCTAGGAAATTTCAATGCTCATACTTCACCTTTCTTAGAAAACTCTATTGTCTCCCAAATTGAAAATTTTTCCCAAACAAACACTTCTAAATATGTAAATTTTGTACATAAACCTATAGTTAAAACTTTATTTTGGAAATTAATTTTTGATGGATCTAAATCCAATGATGGAGTAGGAGCAAGTTGCATCTTAGTTAGCCCAAAGGGGGAGAAAACTATGCTAGCATGCATACTTGAATTTGATTGCACCAACAATACTGTTGAATATCAGGCACTAGTTCACGGTCTGTATAAGGAAATTTTCCTTAACATAAAATACCTCCAAGTATTCGGGATTCAGAAATTGTCATAAAACAAGTAAGAAACATTATACATTGTTTATCAGGACACTTGAAACATTATCAGTGGTTAGTTCAAGATCTGAGTCTCCACTTTACCGCATTTAATATTTCCCCTATCCCAAGATTCTAGAATGCTATTGTTGATCTTCTAGCTAATGTCGCTTCCAAGCTTATCCCTCCAGAAGATTATATCCCAGATTGATTCTCCATTGAATTAATTTTTATTCCTTCCATCCCTGATAATATCACCAATTGGAGAGTCTTTAATAACGATCTGGATACCATAAGCTTCTTGACCTCAGAAGGCTCGTACGACGACCAGATAGTTTGTTGGGTGTGGAGCCTGATTATCTTCTATATTCAAAGGTATCGCCCGTAACCGTAAAATATTCGCTGCAGGGGGGGTCCAGGGGGGGCGGCTGCTAAAAACAGCTGTGAAATTGCCTTGTAAAAGTATAGTAATTTCTAGTCAATCTGGGTCGTTCATTAGGCGGATGATATGACGGTAGAACTTATGTTTAGTTTAGGGTTTTTTTCCCTAGAAGGCAACCCCTCTCTTTGTATGAGGGCATTGTATTTGAGGCTCTTTGATAGATGTGTATTCTATGAGCGAAAAACAGAGAGGTGAGGCTGTGAGAGAAAACAGAGGATATTACAGCGGATTTGTTGTAGGTTGTGTCTTTTCATTTTGCTGGATAATAGAAAGGAAGGATTGGCTGTTCGGGGTGGACGTAGCCCAAACTGGGTGAACCACGTATATCTGTGTCTCTCTTGTTTTGTGCGTTTTTTCTGTGTTTATATTTCTGCAATATTTTATGTGTTCCATTGCTCCGTAATATATAATATTCTAACATAGTTGACGAAGAACAACATGATAACCAACTTAAACAAGAAACAGTCATTAATGCTATACCAAAGTCCGTAGTTAAATTGGAAGATTTACATGACCTTAAAGACAGATTTAAACGATCTACCAATTTAAAACTTTAGAGTTCAACTCTAAGGTTTGAATTGATCAATCTTAGGATTTATTTAAAACCTAAAAACATTAACTTAGGTCTAGGTCTTATGTCAGACAAAAAAGCAGCTTTTATAAGTTTGTTGAAAAAATATAAGAATATCTTTGCATGGAACTATGAAGATCTCAAGACATACGACACCTCTATTATCCAACACACTATTCCTATGATATCTAACGAAAGACCTATTCAGCAAAAATTGAGGAAAATCCATCCTAATTTAGAAAGTCAAATTAAATCTGAGTTGAATAAACTACTAAAAGCCAAAATTATTTTTCCTGTCAGACACTCCCGATGGGTTTCCAATCTTGTCCCAGTCAGGAAAAAGAATGGCGATATTCGGATATGTATAGATTTCCACAACCTCAATAAAGCTTGCCAAAAGGACAATTTCCCATTACCTCCTATGGAACAGATTTTGCAATCAGTAGCGGGATCTGAACTAATGTCTTTCCTAGATGGATTCTCAGGTTATAATCATATCTTAGTACATCCAGATGACTAGCTGAAAGCTACATTCAAGACAAAGTGGGGCACGTATGCTTATAGGAAGATGCCATTTGAATTGATCAACGATGGTGCTACCTTCCAGAGAGCCATGGATATAGCCTTCAAAGGTTTGGTAAATAAGTCAGTAGTGATCTACTTAGATGATATAATAGTATACTCCAAAAAATGCAATAATCATCTAAGAGACTTGAAACAAATCTTTGAACGTTGCCAAAGGTATGGAATTTCTTTGAACCCCAAAAAGTCTTTTTTCAAGTTAAGTGAAGGAAAGCTCCTTGGTTTCATTGTTTCCAAAGCAGGAATTCATATCGACCTTGACAAAATTAGAGAAATTTATGAAATACCTTTACCACATAACAAGAAATCAATGCAATATTTCCTAGGTCATATAAATTTTGTTAAAGGATTTGTCCCTGACTTCTCAAGAATTGTTTTACCTCTTCAATCCATGATAAAGAAAAATTCTTTGTTTAAATTGGGACATTTGAAACATGAAGCTTTTAGCTTGATAAAACAAGCAATTATTAACGCCCCATCTCTAGCAACCCCGAATTTTTCCAATCATTTCATTTTATATACTTTCACTTTCGAGAAATCATATGCGGCCATATTGACACAAGCAAATCAAGATAAGGCTAAAGCTCTAATCTCTTTCTTTAGCTCCAATTTGCAAGGAGCTGAATTAAATTATTCAGATGTTGAAAAACGAGATTTTTTTGTTTTCAAATCTATAAAACAGTTCAGACCTTTTCTCCTCAAAACCCACACTAAATTCATAGTACCCTTCTCAGCAGTGAGAAATATTTTAATACAAAGGGACATAGGAGAAAAGAGAGCAAACAGGGTCACTTCCCTACAAGAATATGACATAGAAATTAAACCAGTTAAAATTGTAAAAGGTCAAGGTTTTTGCAGGATGTTGGCGAGCGCTTCGAATCTATCAGAGTTGTAGCATTCAGGTCACAATGTACAAGTCTATGAGGTAAGCCTCAACGACACAAAATCAAGGTATGTTGATATCATATTTTACTTAAAAAATGGATATGCACCAACCCAATTGAATTACACAAAGAAAAGAGCCTTGAGATTAAAAGCAAGGCAATATCAGATTGTTAACGATGTACTTTTCAGAAGAAATTATGATTATGTTTTACTTAGATGTCTTGAAAAATATGAGGCAGAGAAGGTGTTGCAGGAACTTCATGATGGACCAGTTGGTGGTCACTTTCGAGGTGACACTATAGCACATTAAATCCTGCATTTCGGCTATTACTGGCCAACTCTATTCAAAGATGCACACAGTTATGTAAGAAGATGTAAGGTTTGTCAAACAGTTGCTGGAAGATAGAGAAAACCGCGTTACCGTTGAAACTCGTCAACATTGACCAACCATTTAAACAATGGGGATTGGACGTAATAGGTGAGATCATTCCTCATTCTTCTAAATAGCATAGATACATTCTAACATGCCACAAATTATTTCACCAAATGGGTAGAGGCAATCCCATTGAAGGTAGCCAATTCAGAAAATATTATTGAATTTATAGATCAATTTATCATCACCAGATTTGGCTTACCATTTGCTTTAATGTTTGATAATGCATCTTATTTTTCAGGAAATGCTATGACGGAATTTTCTCTTAAAAGAGGTTTTAAGCTAAAGTATTCGGCAAATTATTATCCGTAAGGAAATGGACTAGCCAAATCCACAAACAAAAATCTCATCAGGATTATTAAACATATTGTTGACCAAGGCCAAAAGAACTGGCATAAGTCTTTAGTGTTTGCTCTATGGGTAGATCAAATAACTCAGAAAGCCTCCATCAACACTTCTCCTTTTAATTTGGTCTATGGGAAAGAAGCAGTTTTACCAACAAACGTAGCCATTCCCTCCTTAGCCTTAGTTCAATTCATTGGAGAAACCCCTTCCTCATCTATGTAGGTTAGACAATTACAAATTATTAAGCTTGAAGAGGAAAGGGAAAAAGCCAGGACCACGCATGCACATCATCAGCAGTTAGTCAAAGCCTCCTTTGATTCAAATTTTGTAGCTTCAAAATCTTTCCAACTTGGAGACCTAGTATTAAAATGGGATAAAGCCCATGAAGAGAAAGGTAAGCATACCAAGTTCCAACAAATGTGGCAGGGCCCATTTCAGATTGTGGAATAGTTAGGCCCATCAACTTTTCTGCTACATGATTTATTAGGTAAGAGAGAATCTCTACCTGTTAATGGACAGGTCCTAAAGAAATACTTTCCATAGAATATGATCTCTTCTATTCACTGTATATTATTGCCCATATTTAAAATTTTCCTTTAGAAATAATAATACCAATTCAAAAGAATTTACTTTTGGTTTTACAAAGGATAGTCCCTTTTCAATTTTGACTTTTCGCTTGTATAAATAAATATTTTTATGAAGGTAATCTTCACATATGAAATGTATAGTTAAGTTTGATTGCTATTAAATTGACTATCTTCCTCCTTAATTATTTGATTTTGATGAAGATTAACTTTAAAAGAGAAACTGCTCCTTTATATCAGTGTAGAAAAGAATCTATACAAAGCAAAGTCTCTCTCTAGAAAGTGTTGTTGGGAAAAGTATCCAATACGGAATGACCCTATCCCACTCTAAGGGTGATAGTACCTCAGCAACAACCGAATGCAAAGCTATTCAAGATTACTTCTTTGTGAGATGTAAGAGAGGGGAGAAAGAGATCCACTAACCGTTGTCTTCCGCTAATGTTTGACCCAATCTTCTCTCCTTGCTGCTTGCTCCCAGCTTCTTGCTCTTTCACTGGCCCAGCTACACAAAGATCCTGCAAAAGCACAAGAAAGGGAAACTACAAGAAGCATACATCCATAATTGATTCAAGGATTAGAATAAATCAAATATACAAGCATCAATACGCCACAAAGACACATGCATATAGAAGAACCTCAAATACTTTATTAATGGAAGAAGTAAAGTTCTGAGAGTGTTACAACCATAATAGGCCCAATCTAGCAACACCTCCCAGCAGAAAGAAATCTTCTCTTCACCTCCTTCAAAGCAATCACCCAATAGTTCTATACTCAAACCAACAGCACTTCCTTACATTCACAAGATTCCAGCCTCCCTAGACCTCATGAGAGAGCTCTATATATAGGAGATTTGGAGAAAGGATGAGTCAGCTTGAGTTTGGCATGAAGCTGACTAGTGTCCTCTCCCACTTCAGTTATACTTCAGTTCTTGAGTCCACTTGGAGTTTCTTGCTTCCACTTGGAGATCTAGATCCTCTTACTCATCACAAGGTGAATTCCCTGATCTAAGTGTCATTTGGGAAGCTTCCTGGGCATTTGACACCTTGCAGAATGACTATGCCACTTGGCCAATCTCGCCCAGCGCAGGCAGCCTTCATTAGAGTTGACATTCAGCGCAGGTACAGAGTGGAGCAGTTGACATTCAGCGCAGATGCTCAGTGGAGCAGTTGACATGATCCAGAATTAGCTTGTTTTTGAGTGATTTCAAGTGGAGAACTGATTTTCAGTGCTGTGGTTTGCTGACCTTGTTCCTCTAGGGGTAGGAACAACATGTTTAGGGACTTTGGATCCCTTAGATTATCGACATTTCATGCTTCATGCTGTAAGGCACAAAAATGTCTATAACAGAAAGGCATCTCTAAAAACTCTACAACTGTCGTCCAGAAGCTCTTAGGGGGCCAATGATCCTCCCCACTTAGTCAGTTTTCATTTTTAGAGTGTAATTCTAAAATATACCTAAACTTAAAGGATAAGAGGTCTCATCAAGAGTCGGCTTACCATGATCATAAGATTATAACTAAACTGACATTACCAAAACTGCATATCAAAATAAGGTAATGGCTTATGATTATAATAATCAAAAGACAAGGGGTCTCATCATGAGCCAACTTGTTCAGTTAAGTTACGAATCAAGTGAATGGAATTGTCAATGTTGGTCACCAAACCAAGACATTGTCCTTTAGGAAATAGAGATGAAAAGCTGAAGCAACAAATGAATTACTTCAGAAAATAAAGAAAGCAATAAGTATACTTACGAGCTTATCTTTAAAATTGCATTCTGATTTAAGTGGAATACTGGGTCATTGCTGGTTAAAAGGTAACCCTGTTGAGGCTATGAACGCCTGCTGGCAGCAGAGGCTCTACCTACGACAACAGAGTAAACCAAAAACCAATCTGGGGAGAGACTCATGGCTTTTATCTTTAAAAAACCAAGTAAAGACTGATGTAGACAAAGTTACTTTTTATAAGAAAAGAATAGTCAAAAGAATGGTAGTTAGGCAGATGATTGTTTTATTACAAAAGCAGTAATTCTTACCTTATATTCCATATAATTTGTTTTATTTTCAAAACTATCTTTATTTTGGAAGTTTTAGAAATTTCAAAAAACTCTCAGAGATAACTGGTTCTTCCAAGTGAATCGCCAATTGTTGTGGTATTCAACAACCCCCCATTTTTTAATGATATTAGTTAATGGTTACATTTATAAATGGGGACCCTTTAAAAATTTTCATCCAAAAAACAAAACTTAGTATTTAGTCATTTCTTTTATTTTTTTTAATAAAGCAAAGATAACAATCAAACCCTTTTTGGGAACTACTAAAGACTTACCTTTTCATATATAGCATGTCTAAAACCCACCAAAGGACCTTTCTAAAAAACCTCCAAAATCAAGAAAAATGATTAAATAAGGGCTCCATGGTCTAAATTATCATAAAATTCGATGAAAATAGAAGTCCTTAAGCTTTTTTAGGCTTAAGTCTCACATCACATATCACGACTTATAAAGAACTCTCTCTTAAAACGATATAGCGAAATTTGCGAGATGCGAAACTGCGATGGCGCTTTGACTTTTATCGCATCACATTTCGAGAATTCAAGCAAATGCTTTGCACTTACCACCAGCCGATATTGCAAAATGCGATTGGCGCCCAGACCCACACCTTAGAATATTAAAAGTAAATATTTCGAGTCTGTTAAGTCTATTTCATAGGATAAAACTAGCGATTAGCTATAGGTCAAACAACTAACGGACGGCTCGCATCTTGCATCTTGTAGAAACATTGTAGGAGGTAAGAATGCTAAAAGGCACATCTTGCGATATTGCGATCTACGATATTGCTTCGTAAATCACACAATCACTATCATCGCAGTACAAAGGCTCACCACCCTAGAAGCTTTCATCTCGTTTTATGACGCAAACATTTATGAGCAATAAAGCTAAGGGATAACGAATCATTAGTGGGCATTAGTGGGAAATAACTGCATTTATTTGTGAAAATCCATTTAGCTTGATACAATATCTTGTTATGTGCATTCAAATAATGCTTCTTTTACCACCTTAACAAGCTATTTGCATTATTTCATTTTTACATTCATCTTTGTGTGTCAAATAGTTGTTTTTCTTCATTTCAAGAAAAACCCGCAGAGCAAAGCATTGAGAACAATGGGGAAGAAAGGCAAGGTTGTAGCCTCTAAGAAGACAGAGATGACTCCCCTATTCAAAGATACCACATGCTGAAAAGAGGGAGGAACCTCTACATGGGAGGCTATGTACAACATACTAGAGGAGGAACAACCGAGGACTATGGAAACAAACATTACAGTTGACAGACGAGATTCCTTAAACGCTTCCATGCTAGAGACGGCTTGCTCATTTTTGCACCACATAGCTGGCGGCCGAAGATAATCCCTTATACCAACATGGTAAAATGGGTTATCGATGAAGCCGATATCTCAGACAGAGAATTCAAGACGAGAAGCCAAGAGGTCATCGTATCTTTTACCCTGGACAATCTATAGCTTATGTACCACCTACCAGACCCACAAATCATCTACAATAGGCAATTCATAGAGAATTTTGCTAAAGAGAACAACGACCCAGCGAATTGCACCCGTGCCTGGTCGAATAATGAAGAGAAAATCAAGAAAGAAAAATTGGTATGTACACTATTGCGTCTATTTGTCCCCCTTATAGTTTTGCAGTGGCTATGTTATGTAGATCGTTTGGTAGACCGGATAGTACTAAGTTCTCCCCAGAATGGTTGTCATTAATAGACATAGTCGTTAACACAACTATAATGAATTGGGCCCAAATCTTGTCAGACAATTTAGAAAAAACAATTATCGAGTAAAGAAGGAGAAGAAGTATTGCTTCAAAGGTTTACCCTCCATTTTTTATGAGCGCCTATGTTATGGAAACTATTTGTTTTAGTTCAAAGTTCGCCATCATGGGATGGAAATGGACTGTTCGAAATCAACTTCCCATTCACATGTACCACAAGGTCATGTGGGAATCCAATTTTCAACCACATTTTTTCAAGATTTGCCATGGAGTTATGCTCCCTATTCAAAAGTGGCTTTATAATCGAGATGCCCCCAAGTTTTCCCAAGAAGCTGAAGTTGACATCCTCCCAGTGGCCAGATGGTCCAGGGAGGAAACATTTACATATATCATAGTTTTTGGTAGCATCACCTCCCCCCATATCCTCCCATACTATGTTCCACATAAATTGATGGCTAGGGAGATAACCTATCAAACAAAAAGTGAGGGAGGAATGAGCCATACACTGAAAGAGTAAAAAAATGCCATTTGGCCTGCATTCCCTTTACAGTGTTGAGAATTTGCACTACACAACCTAGGACATGCGTTCAAAGAAGCAAATAACATGCTATCTATGAAATTACCCAAATTCCCTGGATGGCAGTATGACCCATTTGGCACTGTCAAGAATTTCACCACTTTGGTGAAAATAAAAGTATTCACTAATGAGGAGGATGTTTTTGATGATATATTTTTGTAGAAAAACACCTTTACAGAGGTGAAGCATATGGCACAACTACTTTTTTACCATGAAGATCTGGAAAAGTTTTACAGTTACAGAGAAAGAAGGCTGGCAATGGTCCCATTGGACCAATTATTAATTGAACCAATAAGGGAGCCTACTCCCAGTGTGACTATAGAAGGTGACTCCAAAGAAAATTCTAAATCCAATTCTGGAGTAGAGTCTCAAGAAAAATCTATCGGGGAATCGTGATAGTCATCACAAAATGGCAAAAGCAGAAGCATCGAGTCAATAAAGGATACGACCCAATCTACACAGAAGATAGTTGAAGAAGCTTCAGCTAGCAAGCAGGTTGAAATCCCTACTACCTCTACACAACCAATAAAACCCATGGTAATTGACTTAGAGGAAGAGTGGAATAAATCTAATAAAAGTCTCAATATAGAGGAACAGATGCCAGAGTTGCAAACTCCACAACAGAAAATAGCTTTGGAAATTATAGTGGAAGAAACTACAAATGGACAAGAAGTAGAGCATATCCCTATTACCCACACCTCCGAAATAATTTTGAGAATTGAAGAAATACCCCCTCTGGATGTATTCTATAGCCCATAGTATAAGTCCGTGGTGAAAAGGAAAAGAAAGAAAAGAAAATTGGACTCTATAGTTGTTACTACCCCTGAAAATGAACTAATGGATGTTCTATGGAAGGACTCGCCTATCGATCCATCCTCCAACCTAACTAGACCCTCGCAATTTGAAGGTGCTTATGCTACAATGACCATAGACAAAGCAACATAAGTCCAAATGTTGCTTAGAGAAAAGGAAAGTAAAATAACGTCGCTTGAGCAACAATTACAACAAGTCAAATCCGACCAGCAGGCAGAGATAGAGTTGGCCAAGCTTCAACAGGTATTTGAACAAACACAAATAGAACATCGAACCAACTTAACTGAGAAGGAAGCACAAGTGTAGGCAATAACTGATCTACATAAAGACGATCCAAAAATTGATTAGTTTATTACTGAAGCACTCGGACTTAATTCCCAGTTGGCACATCAGGAAGAATTACTGTGCCAGAAGATTTCACACTGGAAATATTATTGCGAAACAAGTGATAAACTGGCAAGTCAAGTGATAGAAATGTGACTTTAATATGATGAGATCTTTAAAAATGTCTCTGATTTCATCGCCTGGCAATATACAAAGGAGGGGACAAAATCCAACCTGCCCAAGCTAGAAGAATCACATAAGGAAATTTTGTTTGCAAGCTGGGATTCTCGGCTTAAAGAAGAAGAAAAGGAAACAGCAGATGCGGCAGCAGCAACAAACATTATCATAGAAAATATCAATGAGAATTTGCATGGTTCCAATCTAGTGGCAGATTCCATTCCAGGGTTCCTTCCAAATTCGAAATAGCTTGAACAACAATGGAAACAGGCAGCGGAAGAAAAAGTGGAAGTGATAAGGAAAACGACCAGGCTAGACTGGGAGGCATATTGGCAACATTTGGTCAAGCCTCATAGCCAATGGATGACCCTACGATGCCTAACCACTTCTGCTAAGAAAATGGCGCCAACACTAACCGATGTCGTATTCAATGGACAGTTGAAAGCTGAAGTCGACTAGCCTACACAGCTGAAGCCTATGGTGGATATTTGCGATCTAAAGGATCAAATGCAACATAGTTAGTCACCTTGTTTACTTTAATTTTGATTTTATTTTTGCATAAATTGAGGCAGGTCATTTAAACCTCCTCAACTATTTTTGTAATAATCTATTTTTAGTTTTATAGTTTTAGTATTTAAAACCCTCTCATGCAATTAGAGAGGGGTTCGGAATTTTATCAGAAATTGTCTTCAAAACATGCACTTCTGTCCCTTTGAGGAAGTTATGGTGAAATATATGGAACAAGATTTATTTTGATTTGATTTAGCATATTCTACTGAAATTTCACTTTTGTACTCTTAGATGATGTTGAATGGATTGAAGATAGATCAATATTCTTGAAACACATGAGTAGGGCGTATTAGAAATGGTACTTTTATCTCGTAATCCTTTTTACTTATGTATTAAGCAATCATTTCCTTCTGAATTATTTATGTATGCAGGTTTGAATTTTTATTACCATTATTGCACTTCTATATGATGATGATATTTATTTTATGTTGAATATATGAATAACTCCATATGCGATATATTTCTCACAATCGTTTCAACTAACTTTTTATACGAAACAATTATTGTTAAAACGGATTCACTTCTAATCGTAATTGAATGATCTTTATTACCAATTGCTTTTAGAAATTATTGTAGATCACATATATCAAGTTTATCCCAGGTATATTATGATTAGATAGTTTTTTAAAATTAGAAGTTAAATGCATTTGTGATTGATTAGTTTAGACTAGATTACTGTTAGCTTAAACATTACTCTAAAACATCACACATCACCCCATTTAGCACAAGCATTAAACAGATTGGGAAATTGGTCCCATTATCCCCAGTCAGAGCCACTACTCCAAATAGAAAAGGAGCTACCAACCAAGGTCCGGACCGGGTGGTTTTCCCCCATGTTGAGGCAACAATTTTTGAGGCTTCAACAGATCCCTAAATTGTCCTCATTTTGACACCCTTTTTCCCTTTCTTTTCACTTGTTCCATATATGTTTTTGCTACATTTACAAGCTATAATGTCATCCAAGTCATGCCCAGTCATAATATAAGATATCATTCATTCATAACTCATAATTTGTTATTTCTTTATGAATTTGATTGAAATATTACTATGGCTACTGAAGTGTACTTTTTTCGTAGCTAATCAAAATTTCAACAACCAAGTCCAAGGTTGAACTGGTTCTCAATAGTTTGAAGATGAAAAATATACATGGATAAGAACCAGATGTCTAGTACAAGGATATCCACCCATCACGCTTACTTGGAAGACCATTGAATTTTAGAATCTAGCTAGTCAAAGCACAAGTCAACTCCAACTATAGAAGACTATTCTCACGTAGAGTTCCAAGCTAGATAGTGTCACCATCAGGTGAGCATGCAATCAAGAGAGCAAGGTTCGAGATTTGAATTTGATGATGTGTTAAATGAGAATATTCATGATTTAGTGTTGTATTAGCAAATAATGAAGAACAAACCTTCTGTTTTAATCAGGAAACCTACGTATCAATTAAGGAACTTGCCTCTCAGCATTATTTTTTTAGCAATTATTGGTTTAAAATAGCATAGATTTCTTCGATCTGAAGAAAAGACAACAAAGTTTTTACCTCTCTAATCATTGTTACTCTCTAAGACTTTATTCCAATGAATGTAATTACTCTGTTTTGGTACAAATGCGTTGGTGATCCAATTCATTGATTTAATTTTTCAAACCTCACGCTCACCAAGAGGGCCCCCTAACAAGTTGTGAGATAGTACAGTTATGTTTTATTTCATTCTTTCTTTGATAGTTTTTTCAATTAGTTTAGTGCCTTTTTATGCTATTTTTTATGCATAGTTATTTAATGAAGTTTGATTGCAACAGGTTGGGCACTGATAATTTAAAAAAAAAATACCAAAAACATTTATTTTATTAGTTTTCTCATTGAAATTCCTCACTTAGTCTCAAATTTATGGTTCATGTCTGGATTGACTCTCATTAAGACTTCACACATTAGTAATTTGTTAAGAGTTCATATTACTGCTTTCCAAGTTGATTTCATTCTTGTTTTTAATTTGTTGTGCACTTGTAGAATAGTGGTTATTTCAATTTGATTAGAATAGAGGTAGAATATATATGTATCCTTTCAAGTTCACTAGAATCAGAGTTACTTGAATTGTTTACTGGTATAAACTTTCAATTATGAAAAGTAGCATAGAATTTCAATTTTTCTCAATTGCAAAGTCCTTCATTTTTTCTCAATTAGAATAGACTTTTAATTTTAGTTTGATAGAATATACATTTCCATTCTTAGATTAAATGATTTTATTTCCTACACCCTAGTTTAATCGATTGATCTTACAAAAACAACATGTCTGTAACTTGATAAGAGCTAGTCTTGAATAGTTGAACTTTGCACTAACCTCCTAGCATATATAGTGCACATACACTTTGCAAGGATACAAACCCCAATTTTGACAATTTAATGACGTAATTTAACCAAAAATTAAATTACCCAACATGTGTGTGTGTGTGTGTGTGGCTTACCTAATGGGGTGTTATTCAAGGTTAATGGGGGAATAGCAGAGGGATGTGATGATTATGCCTACCACACCACAGAAAGGTTGATAATTAATGAAATGGGTGGCATGGCCACCCCCATGTATGCTTAAGCATGCAACATATTGTCATTCGACCACCCATGGCATATGGAGCACTTAGAGGGAGAGGAATGAGCCGAGACCGTGGGAGTGGGGGATCCATTTGGAAAATGGAAAAATATCTGAGAACGACAGCCTGGTATGATGTAAAGAAAAATTATGGGGCGGATGGAAATGACTGGTATAAACTTTATTAGGACTTCAACTCGTGGTTTGGACATGGAGTGCCTAAATGTTATTATACTGCCAGATTGAAGTAGAGTGTGGGATGGACAACTGAAATTTGACTTTAGTCTCGATGAGGATTGGGGAGAAGAAATCTTGTTAGGAATTCTGGGAACCCATTAGATGTCGACCACCATGGCTTGGACAAAATTAGGGTCATTGCTTCATAGGTCACTTCTTCTAATGGTTGTCTCTGTCGCTAGAAGGTTATTCCTTGTTGGGTAATATTGAATTCCCTTTATATTAATCATTATGATCTTGGTGTTATGCTTGGTGTACGGGTTTTTCCCCTTATATTATCTTTTGTGGTGATTTTGGTGTGGGTTTCTAATGTTAACTCTGATTTCATATATTCTGGTAAATTGTAATTTTGGCATTTTGTTTAGGCCCTAGGGTGGTTTTTCATGGCCAATTTTTTGTGTTCATAAGTAGTGGCCTTGCTGTAGTATTGTTTGTCGAGCATTCCTGTATAGGAATTGGGTCTTGCCCCTTGTTGGTTTCCTCATTTTGATTCCACTGAGAGGATTGAGTCTGTGTTATCTAGTTCCTAATTTCTGATCTCTTGTTCTGTTAAGTGTTGTAGTTAGGGTGCTTAACCCATCAATCAACATGCAACAATAATGTATGAGGAGTCATCATGGAGGGAGAGGCAGTGAGCCTCAGGGTCATAACAGGTCCCAACAACAAGGCTAGGAGGTTGTTGTTAATTTTCAAGCAATTGTTCCATCAAGCACTCGTGATGAAATTCATCAAATGGAAACCATGAATCCTAGATAACAGTAAGCCTTCTCTGATTCTAAGATTATGGATACATTTGGACAATAGGTCCCTAGCCCTGGTCATACTAGGGACAAGAAAAAATAGTTTTTTAATGCCCTCTCCTTATATTTGCAAATGAAAACCTTGTTGGGAAAGGTGCTAGAACTTTGAAAAACAAGTCACTAGCAAAATTCTAGATACCAATTTATGAAATATTTCAAGTAGCAAGATACAATATATTTTCCAACTTGGAAGATGTAAAAGGGGTGCAGCAAAACCAGCGAGTTTGTCTTGAACAAATGGATTCTAGGTTGGACTATATTGAACACCACATTCTGTGCATTTTTTCTATTCCTCCTCCACCTAGATCGAGTGTCAAGGATTTGGCACCGGTGACCTCAGTAGACTCTTAATTTATGTTATGTTGTCTTACAAATTGTTGTTTTGGGATTTGAATATTGATACTCTTATTATGCTTAAGTTGTTAAAGATGTTATAATTTTGGAAAAATTACTCTATAGGTGGGTGGTAAAAAAATATGGTTTCCCTATAGTGGGTTGAGACCACCTACTAGCAGAACTTGTTTATGATGGTAGATGACTAATGTATCTATTTAAAAATAAATATAATAATAATAATAAATATACTAATAATAAATAAAATATTTAAAGCCCCAAGGGTTAGCTCAATTAGTCAAATGCCCATCATTAAAGCACATGTTCTATTGACTGGTCATGGGTTCAATTCTCTCAACATTCTCAGGGTTAGGCTTCGTGGTTGAGTCGACAAGAAGTGGTCCTTTTGGGTACTACCTAGTACAAATATTTCGTGGATGTAACGGTCATCGATCTCCTTCAGGGACCATGAACCACATAAAAATAAAATAAAATATTTAAGAAAAAATATATTTCAATATCAACTATATGTATGTAAAAAGTAAAAAATATATTTTTATGTAATAGATGCTTTTCAAATCCAAGCATGAAGATGTGTACTTATTTTATTTTTAATATGTAGTTGGTGCCTTGTATTAAAAATATATATATTAATGTCAAAAAATATTTAAATGTTAGTCATAAATAAAATTTCTCAACATCCACTAAAATATTTCAATATCAATTATATAAATATAAAAAAGAATAATTGAAAGTGAAAAAAATATATATATTAAAACATTTCAATGCATTTTACTTAGTTTAAGGAATATGTATAATTCCTTTACTATCAAACATAAAGTTCACACACACACACACTTTGATTCAACAAGAAAAATGATGTAATTTCTTTCATATTGAACAAGGAGTTGATTGCCATATATATGTATGTGTATGTAATTTTTTAAATATTGAACATGGGGCTGACATACGTATATATATATATATATATATATATATATATATATATATATATATATATATATATATAGTCTATTTTAACTTTGGATTTATCATGTCTCTATAACAATCAAATTAGGTGCAAACCTTATTTTAAAATGTAAATTTAAAAAGAAAAAATTACACATCAATGAATTTGATATCTCTTCGACAAATAATAAATCCAAAATTAAAATGAATCTTTTTTCTATTTAAATTAATTTCCAAAAACTATGATAATTTATTTATTAAATTTCTTAACACATATTTATTATTTATATGATTTGTGTTAAACTATGTGTTATTATTATGTCAACGCTCTACAACCCAATATAGCAACGATGTTGTAAAATTTTATTTAAGGCATAATGTAATGTAATGTTATGTTGACTCAGTCAACATTAAAATTAAAAAATTAAAAAATTGATGGGTTTATCGATGGTGTTTTACAATCCTATGGTATCACATAGCCCATAGTTTACAAGCTTGTGATATTTGTTATGATGAAACCTATTTAAAGGCTTGAGAAAATCCATAATGGAATGCAAGAGTACCAGTTTAGATCCATCTTAACTATGGACTTGATCCCTCTCAGTGCTTAATAGATCCAAATTTAAGATGGATCTAGGTTGGTTTATTATTTAAAATGAATATGATTTGATTTCAATGCAGGTTAAATCCTTTACAATGGGGCGAATTTTATCAATAAGAATAATTGTTATATTCTATTTCAATACATTATTATTATATTCTCTTTCAATACACTTTAATAATTGTCATGCCGAGAGGCCCCATACAATTCAATATAATGGAGATGTTGTCATCTAACATTACATTTAAAACTAATAGAACAATATTTACATTAGAAAAATAAAAAATAGTAATAACAAAAAAATCAATGCGAGCAATAAATAAAATCTTCAATTTCCACCTTAATTTTATATCAACTTTATGTGGATAGATAAACTGATTTGAAAGTAGATAATTATAAAAAAAATTATCTAATGTAAATATTGAAAGTAAAAAATCAGCAATAAATAAAATCTTGAATTTCCACCTTAATTTTCTATCAACTTTATGTGGACAAATAAACTAATTGAAAGTAAATAAATAAAAATATTATTAATTATTTAATTATCATGTAAATTTTTTATTATCTAATGTGAAAAATCAATGCGAGCAATAAATAAAATCTTCAATTTCCACCTTAATTTTATCAACTTTATGTGGACAAATAAACTGATTGAAAGTTATAAAAAAAAAAAAAATAGTATGAGGGAGTTATGTAATTCCTACGCTACTTATATGGAGTTTATTAATATTACATGATGTGTAATTCATTCTATGTTCAATTGACATGTAATATTTAAAAATAAAACTAAATACTGTGAGCCATAAATAAAATAGTTCAATGTCAATATTAAATAACATAATTTTATATGTTCCATTTTAAGAAAATTTTCCTAACTGGTGTTGGGAGGGGAAATTGGATTCTATGAGTATTTCTAGGTTTTTTGTAGGTTATCTCCATCCGCCGCCATAAGCCATGATTAGAGATCCATTTCATGGGGACACCATGGTCTGGAGTTGCATACCTCAACAATCTTGCACATGAAAACAGTGAGTCGAGAATGTTTTTCCCATGGAAGAAAGGTCATCCTCTAGGGGATTTTTATTCAAGGCCTATGAGGTTACAAGTTTTCAAGATGTAGACATTGCCCATTTCGCCTGGATCGACAAGAACCAATGGGTATCGACTACCTTGGTCGATGTTTATAACCTTTACGAGGGGGTACAACGACCAAGTCCTACAGTGCCATCATTTGGGCCACGCACCAACCATCCTTTGATGTTGTGAGCATATGTGGCTCTGTGGGTATGGTGGTCTGTGGGGACTACGTTCTCTATTTTGAAATTGGAAATTAAATATGTGGATCCTCCATCCAACAAGTTAGTCATCACAGGGGCTTCACTCAATGAACCTCTGACATAGCATGTGGATTTGTGACATACTAAACAATACCTTTAATTTCACTAAATATTAGAAAATACATCTAAAAATCACATTATTTAACCCCCTACCAATACGAACCCAATACACCTTCCCAATTTAAAAACCCCTACTTTCACTATATATTTTAGGTATCCATTTTCTCATTGACATTTTTTATACCCCTTTATATTTTTTCATTAACTTTGAGCTCCATTTCTTATACCTTCCAATATAAAAACCTTTTACCCCCTATTATATGCTCAATATATTATGTCATTTTTCCCTCAATCTATATCCTTCAATATGAATGCATGTGGTATGGTATTGATCCTCTAGTGAATCCCCCTTGCTATTCATAGACTATGGTATTTCTAGATGTATGGAATGTGTGGAGAAGATGAAGCTAGATGTATCCTCTCCTTCAAATATGGATAGGGATCATTTTGACCTTCCCCAAATAAAAAACACTCAAATGCAAAACCGAATATGGAGGATTTTTTTAATATTTTTGTTAAAACCCTAAGTGGGAAATTGGTTGTCTTTGGGGTTCGAGGCAAAAATTTTGTGGAAAACATGAAGCATACCATTCAAAATAACTTGGGTATACTAGTGGATTTACAAAGTTTGATTTTTGAGGGGAAATTGTTGCAAGATTCCATTCAGATGAAGATTTATGGCACCGAAAGAAACTCAACATAATATTGAATCTGAGGCTGAGGGGTGGAGCTTCAGGCATTGGAAACCCCAATGGACATGTCCCTTTCAAGGATGCAGTCAAAGGGAAGGTGGAAGCTCCTGATAACTAGATCCACAATATTCCATGTCCTTACATAGTTGAACAAGCGGAAAAAGCACCAGTAATGGATGTTAAACCCCCACAAGTCTATATATATATATATATATATATATATATATATATATATATATATATATATAGATATATATATATATTTTATTTTTATATATATCTACGACATTTATATTGCAGATATAATAGCTTATATATAAGAACTGAATATTTACATCAGTGGGTATATTCTTCTTGGACACCCAGTTGTAAGCTTTACTTATGTTCCAAGGGATTTTTTATAGTCCAATTTGACACAAAGAAAGCTAGGGAGCAAGTCCTAAATGATGGGTCATGGTTTTGGGGTAGAGTTGGGATTTTTATTACCCCATGGTTCCCAGAATTTGATGCTACAAGCATGGTGGTAATTACAATTCTGATCTAGGTGAGATTACCAAATCTCCATCTCCCTTTTTGGCACCATCAAGTCCTGGATGATATTGGGAATACTCTTGGAAAACTCAAAGAAATGGACACTAATAAAATAGAAAAAGGTCTCTTTCAATATGTTAGAATTTGTGTAGAGATAGACCTTAGTAAAGGTCTACCATATCGTATTAATCTAAAACATGAAAACTTTTAGTGGAGAAAGGTTCCATCTTATGAGGATATGACATTTATGTTGAATTTGTTTCCACATAAGACACCTAAACAACACATTCCCACCAAAAGAAAAAAAATATCCCAAAAAGGAAGAGGTGGGCCCGTAAGCCAAAGGATGGTAGGTATCTAATAGTTCTAAGGATGGAGAAGAAGAGCACATGGAAAGTACTCCAAATATGGATGCTCAGGAACAACATTGCAGCTAGGTAGATGAAGGAGTTGGGGACCAGTCAAGAATTATGACCCATATCTGGAAGCGTACAAAATTCGTAGAAATCAAAGCAACATAGCAACAAAAAGAGGATACACTCATTGAAAATGGATAAGGGGGTACAAAGAGAACCCATGTATCTGACAGTTTGAATTCAAACAAATAATTCCCTATGTACGAAAATGGAAATCAACTAGCAATAGTAACAACTGATCCCAACGATTGGGTTTGGCAGAAAGTTCGGAAAGAAAGGAAAAAAGGGGAATTTAAGCTCTTATTAGCACACCTAGCCCCCATCAATATATATATATATATATATATATATATATATATATATATATATATATATATATATATATATATATATATATATATATATATATATATATATATATATATATATATATATATATATATATATATCATTTTTTCTTTTATTGAGCATCATTAAAAAGGTTCACACGATCGAATGTCTAATGGCATCTACAGAATGTAATTGTGTTTCTTTTTTACAGGTTGAATAAAATTATGATTTTTTCTTCAAAAAAAAAAAATTTATATGAAATTTAAAATTTAAAATTAAAATTTATGTAAAATAATTAAAATTAACTTTTTTCTTATATATATAATTTATTTCATTCATAATATGATGTTGATATATGACATTTAAAAAATATTAATAGCAAAAAAAAATTAATGTGAGTTATAATTCAAATATTTTAATATGCATGTTGCATAAAAGTTTGTAATATCAAATGCAAGAAGAACAATTAGAGAGTTTGTATTCCATTAATAAGTGCTTTCTAAGGTATAAGGGAGATTTATAATTCCTTCAATGTTTAATATAAATTTGAGATGTAACATATATATGTATATGTATATGTATATGTATATGTATATGTATATATATATATATTCAATTTTTATGTGTGTATATATAGAGAGATAATATTGTAGGCATATACGTTTTCTACTTCCAAATATGAGAGACATGTATTAATATTTTAATGTGGAGAATCTAAATAAAAATAAAATACTTCAATGTAAACTATGTATATATTATACAAAATAAAATAAAATAATATTATAGGTAAACCATTTTATTAGTGTTCTTCTCAAAACCAACATAGATCCATCTTAACTCTATTTACTAAGATCCTAGAGGAATCAAATCTCTAGAGGTGAAAACCTTTCCTCCAATTTTACACTAAAAGGAAGTTTGCATTTTGATAGATTTGATCTCTCGAGATTAAATAAATCCAAAGTTAAAATCAATCTATGTTGATAATATGCTAGTAAAAATTCAACACAATTTAGTATAATTTCTAAACACACTTTAATAATTTTTACAATGTATATGATTATATTTTAATTCAAGTTAGTAATAATAATAAAAGGTACACTACTTGACTCTCTTATACCGAAGTGACTTTTCATCGTACATAATAACAACGTTAATAGTTGCAATCCAACATAGTTCCTGCCTCTACCACTAATTAATTGATTAAAGGTTGTGTGAAGTGCAGATAAAAATGTGCACAATAAAATCTCTTTGCACAATGAAATATCTCTGCACAAAACTCTATACACAATGAAAACTCTCCACAAAATGAAAGCTATCTATACAATGAAATGTTTCCACAAAAAAATCTCCATACGATGAAATCTCTCCACACAACACAAAATTAGCCAACAAAGCTAATTAATCGATTGAAGGTTGTGTGGAGTATGGAGAAAACTATACACAATGAAAGCTCTTCACTCAATGAAATCTTTCTTCACAAAACTCTTCACATAATGAAATCTCTCCACACAATGCTCTCTACATAGTGAAAGATCTCTGGATAGTAAAATCTCTCTGCATAATGAAATCTCTCCACATAGTGAACGCTCTTCGAATAGTGAAAGCTCCTCGCACAATGAAATCTCTCCACATAGTGAAATCTCTTCGCACAACACAAAATTATCCAACGAAGATAATTAATTCATTGAAGGTTGTGCATAGTGCAGTGAAAACTTTGCACAATGAAAGGTTTTCACACAATGAAATATCTTCTCACAAAACTATTGACACAATGAAATCTCTCCACACAAAGCTCTTCGTACAATGAATTCTCTTTGCATAGTGAAATCTCTCTGCACAATGAAAGGTCTTTGCACAAAACTCTCTGCACAATGGAAAGCTCGAACGCGTCACTTGTTAAAATTGTGTGGAGTGTCGAGATTCATATGAAGTAAATAATGAGGAATAATAAGCCTAAAAAAATATAATCTTCCTTGTGCGGAGTGTCGGAATTCACATGAAGCAAATGTTGAGCAATATTACATATCAATTCTATAATGAAGCTATTTTTACATAATGAATTCTTATCCACATTGTGCATAATGAATATCCATTTACCCATTTATGCAAGTTTTGAATTCATCTATAGGAGAAAGGGTGTGAGGCAAGTGCGGGAGAAAGGGTGTGAGGCAAGTGCAGGAGAAAGGACTATATCGAGTCAAGTATTCAGCCATGGAATCAAAAATTTTATTAACTAAAACACTTCTGTAGATACCCCGTCCTTTGCACATCCTTCATTCTACGCAAATTCATAGCTTTATGCAACTGCAGAGACTATATTGAGTCAAGCTTGTTTTCCTTTTCATTTTGCATAAAGCTAATTTAACATTGTAGGAGAAATTTACTTAGCAAGAGGAGATATCACATTTTAAGTTAGGATCATATTGTGACTTATATTAATTTTCTTATATTATTGTTTGGTGATGTGGAATAAGTAATGTTGATACATTGTATAAAGTTCTTAAAAATTCCAAAGCTGCAAGCACTAACGAGATTTTAACTCGCTTACGTAAGCAATGGAGGGGGCGAGTGATAAAGCAATGACTATATCGAGTGAAGCTTTATTTCTCTGCATTTGTCATAAGTATTGTTTAACATTGTAAGAGAAATTTATTTAGCAAGAGAAAATGTTGAGAGAATATCATGCTTTAATTTAGAACATATTATGACTTATATTAGCATTCTTACATTAGGGTGTGGAACAAGTAACATTGATACATTGTGCTAAGTGCTTAAAGATTATACAGATCTTTAGGACAATTGTCTGTTTCATTTGATATATGCAAAGGACCTAGATATAATAGATTTGAAAGAAGGGCATCATATTGTAGATCTTGCTATTTCACTTGACAATGTAGAAAATTCTTGTAGATTCACAAGCTCATGCAATGTACTAAAGCATAGGACAAGAATCTACTACTTTCAACCAACGGAAACCAATAGATCGATGAAAACAATATGAAAAAGAAGAAGATAAATCATTGACACATAACACAAGATGTATCTCGGGAAAGCCACTACTCGAAACCTCGCTATCTATATTGCATATATCATATGAGTGAAGATACAAAGCTTGTTCTCACTAGAAAAATTCTGCACAAATATGCTCAACTCTCTCGGCTCATAAGCAAGCTCAGGCCAAATCTTTAGCTTATTCAGCAACTCTCCAAGCCCCTAATCTCTTGCGTAATTCCTAGGATGAATAGCTTGTATTTAAAGGAATTCATGCTTCCAAAACCGCGCAATACAAACATTGGTTCTTCTCTGATTGCATACATGATATTACAATTCAGTAAATCGCACAAATGATAGTACACTGTCCCTATACTCTAGTCTCAACTAGGTCTTTCTCAGAATCGACATGCATGAATTTATGATAAGAAAATCTTCAGTTAACTAGAGTGACACTTGTAGATGCACTAGTGCACCAACTAACTGTTAACTCCCTATTACTTCCTCAAACAATTTGAAACTAATTTAACTTAACATAACTCAGTAAATTGAGTTATCTAATTAAAACTCACAATTAAACTTATCCTAGACCCCTAAAACTTAGGGAGAACATATACATGACTTCATAAAGACTTCCAACTCAAAGTTCCCAAGCTAAATAAGTTAATTAAACTTAATTAACTATTTACAAGTTCCTATGAGAATAGAATTCGATTTTAATTCACAATTCAAATTCAAGGACAAATTTAAACTGGAATTTCTTATTTCCATTTCTCAACACTCCCTCTCAACAAGAAAGGGATTATTAGCTACCATGATCCTGTCTCTATGAAACTTGAATTTACATATTGACAATGCCTTTGTCAAAATGTCAACATCTTGCTCCTCCATGGGAGTGTACTCTAACAACATAATTAGCCTCAATACACAATCTCTGAGATGATGATATCGAATATCAATATGCTTGGACTGATCATGAAAAACTGGATTTTTAGAGAGTTTGATACAACTTTGTTTATCATAGTAAATCACAGTTGGATCCATCTGCTGACCAAACAAACCAACCAGGATCATCCTCATCCATATGGCTTCACATGTTGCGTGACTCGCATCCATGTACTCTTCCTCTTCCGAATGAAGTGCAACCGATCTATGTTTCCTGTTGTACCAAGAAATTGTCGCTAACCCAATACTGAAGATCCCTCCTGATGTGCTCTTCTATTTGTATGGAATCCCTACCCAATATGCATCAGTGAAGATTTTAAGCTTCACTCGCTCTGTCTATCTGTACCATATCCATACTGAGAAGTGCCCCTAAGGTATCTCAACACATGCATTGTCACCTTCAAATAAAGTTTTTGTAGGTCTAACCATCGCTTGACTAAGTTGGTTAACTGCATAGCATATATTCAGTCATGTGTTCACCAAGTACATGAGTGAACCCAAAAGATGCTTGTAAATAGTAGCTTCTGCTACATCCCTTGAAGTGGCATCCTCCTTCCTCCAGTTACCTACTAGAGGAGTCTCCATGGGTTTGCTTCTCTCCATGCAGAATCTCCTGAGTATCTCATTGGCATACTTTCTATGAGACACAAACAACTCCCCATCTCCCTACCAAACCTCCATTCCAAGAAAGTAATGCATGAGCCCCATGTCCTTCATCTCAAACTCTCTTGAAAGGTCCTCCTTCCAAGACTTGATCAGCTGATCATCACCTGTCAGTATGAGATCATCAACATAAAGTACAAATATCAACAAATTATGTTCCACCACTATGTGCTACAAGTTAGCATCCACTTCACTCTTCATGAAGCCCAACCTGGTGAAGTAGCTATCTATCCTAGTGTACCAAGCATGAAGTGCTTGCTTCAACCCATACAATGCTCTCTTGAGCTGGCACACATGTGACTCATGGTCAAAGGTCTCAAAAAATTTAGGGTGCTCTATATACACCTCTTCCTCAATCATCCATTAAGGAAGATTGTCTTCACATCCATCTGATGGATCATCCAACCCATCTGTGTTGATAGTGCCAATATAGATCTGATCGACGAGTACCTTGCAAAAGGAGAAAATGTATCATCATAGTCAATCCCCTCTACCCGTGAAAAGTCACAGGCCACAAATATAGCCTTATTCTTCTCCACACTACCATTTGTAACTTTCTTTGCCTTGTAAATCCAATAGGAGCTCACCACTGACTTGTCCTCTGGTCTTGGGACCACATCCCAAACACTGTTATGAACTATGGAGCCATACTCCTCCACCATGGCATCAACCAAAACTGGCTGTTGCATTGCTTCCTTAAAGGAAGATGGCTCTGTCACAACACATTTTCCCATAAGAGTCATGTATCTAGTGTACCTCTCAGGTGACCTCCTTTTCCTGCGCTGAGAAGTGGGTGCTCCCACATTCTCCCATGCATCATCCAAAAATTTGTCAGCCTCTCTAGTGTGTTTCCTTTTCTCTCTAAAAGACTCTACCTTAGTGGATGTCTCCACTCCTGGATCCTCTATATGTGGCTACTCCACATCAATTTGAGGCTCCTCAATCCTAAGAGCCAAAATCTCCTCATCTGCATGTAGCTCAAGCTCTCTCTCAAGGGAAACTCGCATGGACTTCTCCTCATCGAATCTAACATCCCTGTGAACCATTGTCATCCTGCTAGTCAACAAGTACACCCGATATTTGTGAGGTGTATCAGTGTACCCCACAAATATCCCCAACTCTACTGTCGGCTCAAGCTTCTTCCGTGCATATTTGGTCACATGGAAATACACCGATGACCCAAAAATCCTGAAGTGACCAACATCTGGCCTCTTACCAGAATAAGCCTCCTTTGGTGTCTTCATCTCAAGTATCTGATGTGGGCTAGGATTTTGAACATAAACCGTTGTGTTGCATGCCTTAGCCCACAAGTGCAGTGGTAGACCTTGATCATGCAACATCACCCTCGCTACCCGTACTATTATTATGTTCTTCCTCATGACCACCCCATTCTTCTGAGGGTTATGGGGTGTCGTCAACTTTCATTTAATCCCTTCCGCTGCACAGAAGTTCTTAAACTCATTTAAGACATACTCACCACTGTTACCACTTTGTAAAGCTTTAACCTTCTTCCCCGACTCTTTCTCCACCAATGCTTTAAACTCACAAAACTTTGTGAAAGTTTGATCCTTTTTCTGCATGAAAAATATCCAGCATTTTCGAGAAAATTCATCAACAAATATAACATAATACATGTGTTTGGTCATGGTTTCTATCGAGAATGGTCCACACACATCTGAATGGGCTCACTCCAGAATAGCCTCTGCTCGACTGTCTTTGTCGTGAAAGGAATACTTGGTGTATTTTCCCAAATTACACTCCTTGCATGTATCAACTTCCTCAAGCGTGCCTTTGGGAAGACCGTAGAGATCTGATGCAATATCTTCAAAGCCCCATGATGCAAGTGGCCCAATCACCTATGCCACAACTCGTCAACATCTTGGCTCTGCACGCTTTCTTATTTTGTTCTCAAAGCAACACACTCCTCTACCTCCATCTTATAGAGTTTCTTCACCCGGATCCCTATCTTCTTTACTTAACCCGTGGCTATGTGTTGAAGGAATGCCTTTCCTTTCGAGATGATCACATCATAGCCTCTATCCTCAAGCGTGGTAACGAATGCCAAGTTATTCTTCATCTCAGGTACATATATAACATTCTTCAAGGTGAGTGGAGCCCCATGCTCCCTCTAAAAAGTAATCATGCTCAATCCAATAACACTATAATTCACGTCATCACCCATCTCGATATGCATCTAGAGATCTTTCTCCTCCAGATCACTGAATAACTCTTCGTCGCCAATCATGTGGAATGAAGCTCCACTGTCAAAGTATCATACACTTCCCATCATTGATGACACCATGCATGCAATGAGGGAAAATTCCAATTTGAATTGAGAGGCAAAAGCCTCACCCGTCACTCCTCCTGAGGACTTCTTCTTGGACTTCTTGAGTGGACAATTTGTAGCAAAATGGCCCAACTCATGACAATGAAAGCACTCAACTTTTGTCATGTCTTTCTTCTTACCTCCATGATAATAATCCAATTTTGAATGGGAAGCTTTCCCTTTCCCATTCTTCACCTTAATCACTAAGGCACAGTTATCTTCATCATCAATGTTGGATGAAGAGCCATCCCTGGTTTTTCTCCTGATCTCCTCCTGCATCAAATCCTACCACAGTCGTTCCCAATCTGGTAGCTTCTCTTGACCATTGACAAAGTCATGATAACTATGCAAACTCTTTGGGAGTCCTAGAAGAGCAAGACTCACCATATCATCCTCGACAACCGTGATTCCAACACTTCCAAGTTCATCACGACATTGAGTGAACTTGGTCAAGTATTTTGGAATAGCCTTGCCTTTCTACATTTTGATTTTTCGAAGTTTGTCCTTCTCCTTTGGTCACTGTTGTTCGATACAATTCCTTCAATGCTTTCCACATAGCATACAGAGTTTCCTTTCCATGGAGACTCGAGACAATGTGATCTTGAACTCCCTCAATGATTACTGCCTCTCCTTCGCCACACACTTCTTCCATTCAACCAAATTTTGTGCATCCAATGTTGTTGGCTTAGGAATTTCTTGATCATTGAATTCCTTCAAGCCATTATCCTCTAGCATAGCCTCCATTTTGTCCCTTTAGGCTATAAAATCTGAGCTACCTTCCAAAGCATACTCGAGCCACAAACTGTAGAATGCCATCTTCCTATCCTGAAGTATGTATTGCAAATTCGAATTTCACCTATAATCCAAAACTCAAAACTTGAAAATATACTCTAGTATACTATTCTTAGCTTAGATACCATGTAGAAAATTCATGCAGATTCACAAGCTCATGCAATGTACTAAAGAACAGGACAAGAATCTACTTCTACTTTCAACCAGCGCAAGAAAATAGATCGATGAAAACAATATGAACAAGAAGAAGATAAATCAATGGCACATAACACAAGATGTATATGGGGAAAGACATTGCTCAAAACCCCACTATCTGTATTGCATATATCAAAAATATGAGTGAATATACAAAGCTTGTTCTCACTAGAACAATTCCGCACAAGTATGCTCAACTCTCATAGCTCACAAGCAAGCTCAGGCCAAATCCTTAGCCTATTCAGTAGCTCTCCAAGCCCCTAATCTCTTGCGTAATTCCTAGGATGAATATCGCGTATTTAAAGGGAATTCATTCTTCTAAAAATATGCAATCCAAACATAGTTTCCTCTCTGGTTGCATGCATGATATTTACAACTCAATAAATCACACAACTGATAGTACATTGCCCATGCACTCTAGTCTCAACTAGGTCTTTCTTAGAATCAACATGCATGAGTTTCTGATGACAGAATCTTCAGTTAACTAAAGTGACACTTGTGGATGTTGTTGGAAATAATACTGAGAGGGGGGATGAATCAGTATTATCAGATCAATAATTTTATTTCCAAAACTAATTTATATACACTACTTCTATGAAGTGAACTAGCATGTACATGCAACTGTGATTAGAGAAACCAATGTATACCCAGAGAACTTGTAATTTAGACAATTTATCATGTGTTGATCTTTAACAAGTACATCAATAACTTATTAAACAGTGCACTAAAAAAAAATAAAGCATCACACATAAGCAACACACATGAACACCAAGATTTAAGGTGGAAACCCAATGTGGGTGTAAACCACCTACTGCTATCATCTCTGTCTTCTTTTAATAATAAGAAAATTTGTTTACAATATTGTATTGGTGCAAACTCATACCAGTACACAGGCACCCACCTGCAGAAGGCTACAACATTCTCTCATTTTCCAGCTTCTACTAGAAGGGAGATGCAACCCCCTAGCTCTTGTACTAGCCAATGTGATTACTAGTATGTAGGCACTAGCCTACAGAAAGCTACAACCTTCTCTCTTCCTCTAGGGGCCACGTTTCATAAATTTTTAGACTGGATGCTCTTGGTACACAACAATACACATGAAGGCTTTGTTTCATCAAATTTTCATACTGGACCCATCAAAAACTTTGAAACTCAAATTGTGTCAACCAACTATCAGTTAATTTTAACAATCAGATCATTGTCACTAGAACACTATGTTGAACCCAGGAATTAGCTGCAACCTCAAAAATCATGCATTAGGATGTACACGCTACTTTACTGAACCCAACTTGTGTGTGTACGATACTTCTTGTAATTAAACCTGCATATACCTTCAAAACTAATGAAAACATAAAACTTCTTAATCAATTCTATACCAACCAGTAATATATTGAACATCTATTGTTAACTTACAGATCTTTGCACACAAAGCAACATAGATCACTTTTTCTCACTTATACAATCAATCAATCAAATACCAACCTCCTTATGCACTCAGTTTTATATTCAGATTTAAGAAGACTTCATTGACAAACAGTATTAAAACAATAGAATTGATCAAATAGATCAGTCAGATTTAAAGAAGAGGCTTTTAATTTGTATACACTATTTAGAAGAGTATAACTTGCATGTACACGTGTTTTTGAAGAGACAAACCAATGTACAGATTTGAAAATATTAACTCATAACTTCGCTTCACTTTCGGAATTCAGACAAACCCCAATCATGACATTTAAAGAATAAAACAGGTGTACATGATTAGATATAGCCCAATGAATATCAAGTCATCTAATAATAAGTCATTTCAGGTCTTATGATTCTAATCCAACATTGAATTCAAGGTGCACAAAGTATTTCAAATCAAATCATGAAAATAGCCCCTACAACATAAAATATACTTCAGATAGAAGTATTCCTTAGAAACCCATACACTTGCACACTTGGCCTTATGATCTTCTCCTCCTTATATAGCTTTAGGCCCTTTGTCAATACCTTGGACCAAAACCACTTAGGACCAAATACCTAGGGTAATACCACAGACCAAATACCTTGGACCAAATACCTAAGGTCAATACCACAAACCAAATACCTTGGACCAAAACCTTGGTTTTCCAACATGCATGCTCTTTTCTTCCTGTGGGAGTGCGTGTATACGTATACTCTCTTTTTGTTCTGTGGACCAGCGTATATACGCTTTTTTGACTAAGTGGACTTGCGTATAATTCTTAAATTGCTTTTCATCAACCTTTTCCTTTACCTTCTATATTCTGATTAGTAGACCTTAGTTCCATCTTCCTGTTCTTTTGTACCACTGCCCTGTTACCTCTGAATATACCTATTGTACTATGAGTTTCCTTTTACCAAAAATGAATTGACCTGTGAGTGAGTTGCCATCAAGGACAACACTTGTATCATAATGCCAACAATCTCCCCCTTTGGACTTGATGGAAACCATGATGGTGTTGATTACTACAAACTATAGAAAATGTTAGAGATAACATACTAACACCAAAACAAAATACTCTCCCCCTTTGACATCAAGGGAAAAGGGTAGACCAACCAACTGTCCATGCTCCCCCTGAGTACATGCCGAGTCTGCAGAGATATGATTCAAAAGAATAACATGACTCTATAACTCAACTAAGTGAGTATGACCTCCTTATGACCAATGACTCATACATACATCAATCACCCAACCAAGTGGTGATACACCAATTGTTTATACATGACAGAAATAAAATAAATATTACATCATCCATCCCATGCGAAGTGGGGATACAAATTACATCACTTGTCCAATAGGACTCATTCAAATGTATGATAAGTTATATCACACCCTAGACCTTTACATTACTTAAGCAACAAATGGTATAAATATATGAAGCCGTAGTTGGACTTAGCAACCATAATGCCAACAATATAGAAAGTGTGTGAAGGCTAATGCTCCCCCTGAACTTGTGGTACCTGTGCATTATCAAAAATTCATTCATCAAGGCATCTTTGTCAGTCAGATAAAAATCAATGAACAAGGAATATCATCATATTGTAATCATCAGCATCAGACAGAGCACTCATAGCAGAGTCTGACCCACTGTTTTTCTGTCAGCAAAACATATACGCTCCTTCAGCCACAGAAACCCGCATGTATACACAATTATACTTCATGAAACCTACGTATAATAACCTTCCTCTGAAAAACTATATTTAACAGCAGGATGATGTAGCAACTACTCCCAGCTTTTGTCTGAGTTATTAAAATGTTTCTCTAGGCAGTGGTTTAGTGAATATATCAGCAACCTGTTCTTTGGAGGGAACATACTCCAATTTGACCTTTTGTTCAAGAACTTGTTCTCATAGAAAATGGTACTTGATGAGTATGTGCTTGGTCTTGGAGTGCATGACAGGATTTTTTGAAATGCTGATGGCACTCGTATTATCACATAGAATGGAGATGGGTGGAGTACATGCGATCTGAATGTCTTGCAAAGTTTTCATCATCCAAAGTATTTGTGTGCAGCAAGATGTAGCAGCCACATATTCTGCTTTAGTTGTAGATAAGGCAATCGAACTTTATTTCTTGTTGAACAAAGACACTAACCGAGAACCCATATAGAATGCACCACCACTAGTTCTATTTCAATCATCAACACTTCCTGCCCAATCTGCATATGTATATGCATGAAGAGTAAGATCTGTATCTTTAGATACCATAGTCCAAAGTCCTGAGTTCCTTGAAGATATTTGAAAATTATTTTGACTGCCTGGAGATCTGATTCCTTTGGATTTGCTTGGAACCTTCCAACAATTCCTACTGCATGCATGATGTCAGGTCTGGTACCTATTAGATAAAGCAGAATTCCAATCATAGATCTGTAAGTTGGTTGGTTTACTGTTGGTGATTCATCATTATAGTTGAGACTGCATCCTATTACCATTGGAGTACATACTGGTTTAGAATCTTCCATTCCGTACTTTTTCAAGATCTGCTTGAGATATTTGGTTTGTGAAAGAAAAATACCATTTTTTGTTTGTTGAACGTGTAGACCAAGAAAACAAGTAAGTTCACCAAGTAAGGACATTTCAAATTCTTGCTGCATTACTAAAGCAAAATTATGACTCTTGGATTCTTCATTTCTACCAAAAATGATATCATCAACATAAACAAAAACAATTAGCAATTTATAATTTTCAATCTTTGTGTATAAATTGTTATCTGCGGAACCTTTGTAAAGCCTTGTTGTTGTAGATATTTGTCAAGGTGGAAATACCAAGCCCTTGGAGCCTATTTTAGAATGTAGAGAGCCTTTTTGAGCTTGCATACGAGCTTTGCATCATTTCCAAGAATGAATCCTTCTGGTTGTTCAATATAAACTTCTTCTTCTAAATCTCCATTAGGGAAGGTTGATTTTACATCCATTTAATATACTTTGAATTTCCGAAAACTAGAAGGAGCAATGAACATCCTTATGGCTTCAAATATGGAAACAGGCGCAAAAGTTTCTTCAAAATCTATACCTTCTTGTTGAGCATACCCTTTACAAACAAGTCTCGCCTTGTTTCTAATAACTACTTCGTTTCATTCATATTGCTCTTAAATATCCATTTTGTTCCTATAATATTTTTATCATGAGGTCTAGGAACTAATTCCCAAGTATCATTCTTTTCAATTTGCTCAAGTTCTTCATCCATGGCCTTGACACAAAATTCATCTTTGTAGGCTTCATTTACATTTTGAGGTTCGGTGGAGGATAGTAATGCTAGATAGCTTGAGGTCCCTGTAAGAGTTCTTCTTGTTTGTACACCAACCCATTTTCTACTAGAATTTGAGATTCTGAATGATTCTTCTAAATATTCCTGGATAGGGTCTTTTCCCTGTCTGGTGTATCGTCTTATGATGCTTCATTGGTTTCTTCTTCAATATTATTTTGATTTGAAGTGGGAAAGAATTCCCCATCTTCCTCATTGTCATATTCCTCTATTGATTTCATCTTTTCCAGATTTCTGCATACTTCATCAACTACAACATCAATGCTTTCAACAATTTTCCGAATTCTTTTATTATAACATTTGTATCCTTTACTTCTGGAAGAATAACCAATAAGAATACCTCCATCTACTCTGGGTTCAAACTTACCAATTTTTTCATCAGTCCTTTTGATAAATCATTTTCTTCCAAAAACTTTAAAGTGTTTTACAGTGGGAGGCTTACCATACCAAAGTTCATGTGGAGTTTGATTGCTATTTACCTGAACATTCGCTTTGTTGAGAATAGTCATGGCAGCAAATGCAGCATCACCCAAGAAGGTTGCAAGAGTTCCAGATTCATCTAGCATAGCTCGAGCCATTTGTTGAATTGTTTTGTTCCTCCTTTCTACCACAACATTTTGCTGAGGAGTTCTTGTGGTGGAGAATTGCCTTTTTATTCCATGTTGTTCACAAAAGTCAAAGAATTCATCTGATATGAATTCTCCCCCTCAATCAGATCTGAGACATTTGATTTTTCGATCTGATTCATTTTCAACCAAAGCTTTGAAGGCTTTAAACTTTTCAAATGCTTCATCTTATGCTTTAGAAGACCTATCCAACACATTCTGGAAAAATCCTCAATAAACAAAATAAAGTATTCTTGTCCACGAGGTGACTTTTTCCTTGTTGGTCCACATAAATCAGTATGGATGAGTTCAAGAGGCTTACTTGTTGAGCCTTCCTTTTCAATGAAGTGAAATCTAGTTTTCTTACCGATTTGACATGGTTTTCATATGGTATTTTCTGGGATGTTGATATCTAGAAAATCACAAACTACCTTGAGCCTGCATGCTTTTCTTATTTGAGAAAAGCTTAGATGTTCCAATCATCTATGTCATAACCAGTTTTCATATGTTTTGCTTAGATAGCATTGTTGTTGTCCTCATTTGAGTATGTATAAGTTGTTTGCATTTCTTGTACCTTTAATCACAGTCTCTCCTGTATCAAGCTCATGAACGACACATCTGTTTGATCAAAACACCACTTCATTTCCTTGATTGCACATTTGACTGACACTCAACAGGTTATTCTTTAAAACATCTACATACATGACATTTCCAACTTTAACCTTTTCTTTCAAGAAAAAAAAACCTTTACCTTTAATGACAGCTGGAATGTCATTTCCAAATGGGACATTATTTTTCTTTCCTAAAGCATTATATGAATGAAGTTTCTCTTTATCACCTATCATGTGTTTGGAGCATCCACTATCAATGTACCACTTATTTTCTTATCTTTCTACATACAAATCTATGCCACATCTTTCTGACTAAGATTCCTTCCTTCTCCATATCTTGGGATTAAATGGCGTTTACTCCTTTTGAAGTGTTGGCTGAAATTTTCTCCCGCATTTAGATTCTTCATGACCAAAGTTGTTACAAATTGAGAATTTTAAGAGTTTCATACTGAATTCTGAGAGTTTGAAGCTTATCATGTTTTACCTGAGAGTCTCCTTCATAGATCTGAATAATTTTGTCCCATATTTCTCTGGTTTTCTTGAGCTGCATGACCTTGACAAATTTTGATTCTTACAGACTTCCTAATAATGTATTGACAACTTTGGCATTGGTTTCGTATAACTTCTTACCTGTAGAGTCTGTAGGAATTGTTGCTAGAAATTGATATCCTCCTTCCACAATTTCCCAAACATCGGCTCCAAGCAATTGTAGATAGGCTCTAATTCTTATTTTCCAATATACTAAGTTGCTCCCATTGAAGATTGGTGGTCTGATGGATCCCATGCCTTCATGATTATTCATCTTGAAAGATCTACCTTCAAGCGATCAAGCTTCTTTTGAAGGACCTGCTCTGATACCAATTGTTGGAAATAATACTGAGAGGGGGGGTGAATTAGTATTATCAGATCCATAGTTTTATTTCCAAAATTGATTTATATACACTACTTTTGTGAAGTGAACTAGCATGTACACGCAACTGTGATTAGAGAAACCAGTGTATACCTAGAGAACTTGTAATTTAGACAATTTATCATGTGTTGATATTTAACCAGTGCATTGGTAACTTATTAAACAATGCACTAAAATAGAATAAAGCATCATACATAAGCAACACACATGAAAACCAAGATTTAAGGTGGAAACCCAATGTGGGTGAAAACCACCTGCTGCTTTCGTCTCTGTCTTATTTTAATAATAGGAAAATCTATTTACAATCTTGTACTAGTGCAGACTCATACCAGTATGCAGGCACCTACCTACAAAAGGCTGCAACCTTCTCTCATTTTCCAGCTTCTATTGGAAGGGAGTTGCAACCCCCTAGCTCTTGTACTAGCCAATGTGATTACTAGTATGTAGGCACTAGCCTACAGAAGGCTACAACCTTCTCTCTTCCTCTAGGAACCACATTTCACAAATTTTTAGACTGGATGCTCTTCGTACACAAAAATACACATGAAGGCCTCGTTTCATCAAATTTTCATACTGGACCCATCAGAAACTTTGAAACTCAAACTGCATCAACCAACTATCAGTTAATCTGAACAATCAGATCATTGTCACTAGAACACTGTGTTGAACCCAGGAATCAGTTGCAACCTCAAAAATCATGCATCAGGATGTACATGCTACTTTACTGAATCCAACCTGTGTGTATATGCTACTTCCTGTAATTAAACCTGTGTATACCTTCAAAACTACTAAAAACATAAAACTTCTGAATCAAGTTTGTACCAACCAGCAATATACTGAACATCTATTGTCAACTTACAAAGCTTTACACAGGCAGCAACAGAGATCACTTTTTCTCACTTATACAATCAATCAATCAAATACCAACCTCCTTATGCACTTAGTTTTATATTCAAATTTAAGAAGACTTCATTGACAAACAGTAGTAAAACAGCAGAACTGATCAGATAGATCAGTTAGATATGAAGAAGAGGCTTTTAATTTGTATAATCTATTTAGAAGAGTATAACCTGCATGTACACGTGCTTTTGAAGAGACGAACCAACGTACATATCTGCAAATATTAACTCATAACTTTGTTGCACTTTCGAACTTCATACCAACCCCAATAATGACATTTAAAGAATAAAACAGGTGTACATGATCAGATATAGTCCAACCAATATCAAATCATCCAATAATAAGTCATTTCAAGTCTTATGATCCTGATCCAACATTGAATTTAAGGTGCACAAAGTATTTCAGATCAAATCACGAAGATAGCCCCTACAACATAAAATATACTTCAGATAGAAGTATTCCTTAGAAACCCATACACTTGCACACTTGGCCTTATGATCTTCTCCTCCTTATATAGCTTTAGGCCCTTTTTCAATACCTTGGACCAAAACTACATACGACCAATACCTTGGACCAAATACCTAGGGTCAATACCACGGATGAAATACCTCAAACCAAATACCTAGGGTCAATCCATAGACCAAAACCTTGGTTTTCTAACATGTACGTGCTTTTCTCCCTGTGGGAGTGCGTGTATACATATACGCTCTTTTTTTTTGTGGACCAGTGTGTATATGTTGTTTTGACTAAGTGGACCTGCATATACTTCTTAAATTTATTTTCATCAGCCTTTTCCTTTACCATCTTTATTCTAATCAATAGACCTTAGTTCCATCTTCCTGTTCTTATGTACCATTGCCCTGTTACCTCTGAATATACCAGTTGTACTGTGAGTTTCCTTTTACCAAAATTAAATTGACCTGTGAGTGAGTTGCCATCAAGGAAAACACTTGTATCATAATGCCAACAGATGCACTATTGCACCAACTGACTATTAACTCTCTATTAGTTCCTCAAACATTTTGGAACTAATTTAATTGAACATAAAACAGTAAACTGAGTTATCTAATTACAACTCTCAATTAAACTCATCCTGGACCCATAAAACTTAGGGAGAACCTATACATGACTTCAGAAAGGCTTCCAACTCAAAATTCCTAAGCTAATTAAGTTAATTAAACTTAATTAACTATTTACAAGTTGTTATGAGACTAGAATTTGATTTTAATTCACAGTTTAAATTCAAGGACAAATTTAAATCGGAATTTCTTGTTGCCATTTCTCAATAGACAAGCTAACCCAAAATTTGGCACTCACTATAAATAAATGTTCTACCAATGCTGAGTGAATGATGTGCAGGTGAAAGGATAGGTGCAGAGTGTTAAGGGAAATGTTCCCCTAGGGCTTTTGGGTTGAAACCCTAGCAGACTGAAAGTTGTCTATACAGAGAAACACACATTCACACAGCCATTATGCTATTATAAGCAAATTCTATGATAAGTGGGGCGTACCTTAGGTCCTACGTTTGAGAAGGTCCTTTAGGGTCCAAACCCTTCTTCGAGTTCCTCTTGCTCCTTTGTCTTGCAAAACAACCAATTCCAGAGAGCACAGCAGTATATGGACAAAACCTTATAAAGAAACCATCTTCATGTTATAAAGAAAGGTAGTTAGTTATGAAATTTAAACAACCATTCACATATGAATTCCAACATGAATATCATAAACATGAAGAAGATTTATATCAGGAACCAAGACATGTGTTTCTTTTATTATAGACAAATAAAGTACAGAAAATGAATAATTTTACCTGAGTCACCCTTTTGTAGGCTCCAAGCAAAGCTTCCTTCCGGATTCATCTAGCCTCAAGCCTTTAACAAACTCCTTCCATGACTTACTCCATGATGTCACAAGTAGTGGATGAACATCAACACACAAGGAAACAAGGGTTTCCTATACAAATGGGGGAAGTGCAGGAGGCACAAGGATCTTCAGACCTGGTCAGGGAAAAATCTTAGCATAATAACCTTTCTCTCTCTTCTCTCCTCCCTTAGGCCTTCCCATTGAGGTCTTTTTATACCTCTCCCAAATTAGTTTTTTAGTTGGGAGTTGGTTGGGAACAGTTGGGCCACAGGCACTAATAGGTGATCAGCAGGTAAAACCCGCGATCTCCGCCCGAAATTAAGGATTTTTATATTTTTTAAGTGTTTTAACACATATACGCGGGTTTGGTATATGCCTACCTGCGTATACACGCGTTTAACTCAGGGCAATGTCGCGTATAAGGGATAAAACACTGTTTTTTAAATTTTGGACCAGGTCTGGAAGGAGGGGTTGTCCTAGGCCATGAGTGCAGCATCACAAACCATAAGAGTGAGATTTGGAGCTATAACACGGAGGAGATACAAATATAGAAAAAAAATTGAAATAGGTTTCAGAGAACTAGAAGACTAGAGAACATTATTTCTATGAGTGAAAAAAAAGGGGATCGAAGAGTTAATGCCTATGTCGTCAGTGCACACATTGTGCAGGATTTGTTCTTAATTGTGAAATGTCTTTTTTGTGCTTCTTCTATAAAATATTACATATCATCGAGTATATAGAAAATATAACAAAAAAAACAGAGAGCTGTATAATGCAATAATAATAAAATGAAAATAAATCGAACATAAACACACCTCTTAGCAAAGTTATCATTATCTATCATTGTCTTAATTGAAATGATTTTTAATTGGAACAATTGTTAACACTAAATACATAGACAAACAGGATTAGAAAGATACTCAACAATAATTCCTAAGGTTGTCTCTCTTCGTTAACGAGTTCAATACCATGCAAAATATTTTTCTCTTGTACTATTTTTTTTACATTTTCACTTGTTTACGATATTTCAAATCAACATCATGTACAAGGTAGTGATATTTGATTGTGAGAAATATGGAAGTGCGGAGGAAACACAATGAAATCTTTATCCACACTTCCGTATTTGGCAAAATCTGATTTATTGAATTCTAAAGACTTGCTGCTAGCAATGTATTCTTCAAATATCTATGCATGAGATCCAAAATTGTTGTCAAATGTTCATTTTTATTTTAATCAATACCATAACATTATATATAATAAAAAATCTCAAAGCATATGTTCGAAAACCTATATAAGACATTAACATAAAATCGATATAGACTCAAATTCAGTAACGATAACTTTATCCAAGTTCAAATGGAAATCATCGTAGTTATAATTCAAATATATATGAGATCATATTCAAAATATAGGCATAAAAAACAAACTTGTTGAATAGAATCAGAACTGTAATACTGAGAATTATTTCATTGTATACATAAAGGGTGTGCGGGAAGTGTGGGAGCATATACGATATCAAGTAAAGTTGTTTTCCTATTAGTACAATTATCTGTTTTGTTTGATATATGCAAAGCCACTAGTTCAAAGGAGACGAGGCAAGTTTTGGAGTGGAAAGATATTTTCTTAGTTTTCTGGAGACATAATTAATTAATTAATATGCATATGCAAAATTAAACTGAGCTTTGATTGTGCGGAATGTGGGAGTGTGGAGGAACTACAATAAATGCTTTCTCTGAACTTCTTTATTTCATAGAATGAAATATATTCAGTTGTACAAACATGGTGCTAGTATTGTATTCTTCATAGATGTATGCATGAGATCCAAAACTATTGCCAAATGTCAAATTTCATTTTAATCAACAACACAACATTAGATATAATACAAAGTCTGAAAGCATATGTTCGAAAACTTATAGAAAACATTATCATAAATTTGATATAGACTCAAATTCAGTAACAACAATTATAACTAGATTCAAATTCCAATCACCATAGCCACAATTCAGATATATACAAGATCATATTCAAAACATAGTCATAAAAAACAAAATTGCTAAACAGAGTCAGAACTATAACACCAAGAATTTAAAATCTTGATACAAAATCATAAAAATAAATGCATTTGTTTTGATGGGAACTAGGATTGGAATCCTGTGGATCGTAATACGAAGGAGGCATCTACAACAAAAAATAATAATATGTATACAGTAATTAACTAAGGTCATCATAGCACAATCAACAAAGTTAAATTATCTAATATTATTAAATAGAAAATTGAATGTTGAAGGATTTGAGAATACTTACAGTAAATAAAAGCATGCACCATGATTGTGTTTCTATTAGATGTCTATTGGGTTCATGATTTCTTCAAAAAAATTATTCACCGTGGATTTAATGAAATCTTTGTCAGGAGCAACTATAATCTCCATTTTGACTTTTTTTACTGAATATATCATTTTGAATTGTTTTTTCTTCTTCTTGCAACTTCATAACCAAGACAAAGTTCTCGTTATTGATTCTAACAAAATTAATTAGCCATTTGGTAATTTCTTCTGTAGTAAAATTAATTGTCATCAAACTGTGTTGCCATTGTCTGCTTTAGCTCGTCCAATTCATCTTTTAGCGTGTCTCTTGAAATTAATTCAGAACTGTGTAGGATGCGGGGACCATTTAGGTGGTGTACCATTTCTATCGTCATCAGATAGGAATCACCTCTTTTTTTGCTTAGGATATCACATTTAGAAATGATTTCCTCTAGTGTACCAATTCTCTCAGATCATCTAACTTCAAATTGCTTTATTTGATTAGCATTTGGAAGTCCATTGTTTTTCTTCTCTATATCAAAGAGTAATGCAAGCCTCTGACTAAAAGTAACTAAATCATTTCTAACAAATTTCTTGTTGATAAGCTCCATTATTGCAACAAGAATGTTGCAACTCCTAAGGCTATCAACTTAAATTATCAACTCGGGGTTCATACAAACTTAAGAGGGGTCAACACTACATGTGCAACAAACACCTTCCTCTTCCTAGACTGACTCCCTTTGATGCAAGTGAAAGAAGGAAATTAAACAACTTCAAATGAACAAATATCTAAGTAATCCACCAATCCTAAGTTGCAAAAGGTAAATAACAATAAGAAAATATATTCTACTTTGGAAAGTAAATGGCAGGAAAGAAATATATTCTCTTTGTAAACATGTAAGGCATAATGGCAACTAAACAAATCTAATATATCTTGTTGGAAATGAAATGACATTTAAAGGAGATATGTTCTATTTTGCAGGAAAGGAAAGTCTTATACTATTCTTTCAAGAAGGAAATCACATTTTCCATGAAGTAAATTGTGGGAAGGAAATCTAGACTAATTGCAGAAATCAACATTCAAGATGAAAGCAATGTAATAGTTAAATGGCAACCTAGCCAAGCCTCATCTCAAACAATGTGGCCTTAGAGCCTTCATAGGCCATAAATATACTTCTACCATGAATTTTGAGTTGGTATAAGCAAGGTAAATCTCAAAAACAAATTGCTATAGGTCTGATATAGGACTGTTATAGGACTGACAAGATTTCTACAGGAGTGATTGTCAAATGCCCAAGAAAATCGAATGAAAATGAAATGAGAAAAAAATTGTTATTAAGTAGGATATCCTAGGACTCCATTCCAAGTGAAACCACTCAAAAATACATTTTTTAACATGTGCTAAAAAATAGCAGAAAATTACTACTTTAAAAACCATAAATTCAAGAACTAGTGAGCTAGTTAACCTACCAAATGCCTAACCTAATAAAGTGAAAATTATATGGGGTAAATTTTGTTATTAACTTTTCTTTTCTTATGACTGAATAAAAGTGTAATAAACTCAAATTAATCTCATTAACACATTCTAAAAAATAGCATAAAAGTACTACTATTTTGCTACAAGGGACATACAGGACTTCTAGATTAAACCAATCAAAGTAGCTCAATGATGAATATGAATTTTCAAAGATGTTCTAAGGATGCATCATGTTTTTGAATCTTTAAATAACCTACAAAAAAACTAACTTCAATCATTTAACCAATGTAACATATAAAAAAATAGGCATGGACACTAAATGTAGAAATAAGAGATGCAAGTGAAAAAAACATTAAAAGGAAATAAAGAAATTGTACAAGAGGGAGGCTCCTGAGATGGCCTAGCCCAAGGATAATCATAGTACTATGAAGGAAACCAATATTTATAAGTTAAAAATGGCACCAAATTCATTATTTGAATCAATCCAAGTACATCCCTGCTAGAAATGAAAGTGGAGCTACTAATAATAAGTTCTCTCCACAAGAAGACTAAGAAATACATGCACCTAGAGGAAAATTCAAATTGGTACTTATACAAAGTGACAAGGAAGTATTCTCCTTGAAAGGAGGCAACTTTACCTTCCAAAATCCCTCAAAAACTATATCTAGTTCCTAACACTGTGAATTTGCATTAAATGACAGGGAACACATTCCTAGATCTCAGTTAGTGGAGATCCATAATTTGTCAATAATTTAATGATATTTTGTTAATTTATTATCTACTCTTTATCCTCCTGTAGCATGGAGCAAGTCCCTAGATTATCTCCTCCTCCAAATCTTCATAATCTGCCCAATATTCTCGCAATATTCTGCAAAAGTAAATAATATTAGGCACAAATATGAAATTATCTCTAAACCATCCTAATGAACATATTAAAGTTAAAATTATTTCATCTAATGAAAAAGGAGAGGTTTAATGTGCTAAAGGATGGTCAAATGGGCCTTAATTTATGTCTAATTTGGAGGCCCATCACCTGTCTAGCTCAAGATTACTATTAACCAAATTCATAAATGTCTTAATTTTCTATTGCAAATGTGTTAAGTTAAAAACTGCTTGTCATGCATGATCAATAGTTTCTAATATTTGGTATATGCCATTGATGATATATGATTTGATTTCATTAAGATTGACAACTTTATTAGATCTAATCAGTGTTGTAGTAGCAGAAATTGACAATGGTGGTGTTTGTATTGCGAGTGGAGTCATTAATGGAGGACCCATATTTAGAGTATCTTCTAGTTCTTTTATTTATCTTTATTTTTTGCAATCTCAAATTCTCTGTAGTTTGTTCGTCAATAGATTGTGCAAGTGCATGACCCATAAATTGATGGAATACCATGATCCTCTTGGCTCCAATGCAAAACATATCAATATCTGTTTGTTCTTGATCAATAATCTTTTTATTATGAACTTTTACCTTTTCAATTCTCAATTTTTTGTTTCCCTTGTCATATTTTGCATTTTGCAATGTGACAAGACGTTCATAAAAAATAATGACCTCTTCTGCAATCTCATCCATTATTTTTTAGTTCTCTACTAAACAAGAAGTAGCCTAATCAGGTGGTAAACCACTGTCATTTTCCACTTCTATAGCTTGTTCAATGCCTTCTCTATTTGTCGGGATTTTGTATTTGGCTATTTGAACCATATGCAATTTGTCTAGAATGAATCTTCAAAGAGACACTTTGTCATCTCGGTGACCTAATAGCTCAGCATGAACTAGTTTTCCAATGGAAAATTTTCTCTTTCCTAGACTAGAGGATGAGGTTGCACCAGTACTCAATGTCGAAGCTAGAAATTGTTATGTAGTATTTACACCTCCTTTCTTGTGTTTTACTTCCATGTTAATGTTGGTTTCTTGAGAAAATTTTTCAGTTTCCATTTCCGGTATTTGATTTTTGCTTCTCTGTAAGTCTTGTAAATGATATTCTCTGCAAACATATTTTGAACTAGACAAAAATTTAAACAAACTATTTTCTTGCACATTATGATCAGATACGTAAATTGCAATGGTTCTTTGTTCGATTGCAATTTAGGTTATTAAGGTAACTTTCCAAAGACATGGAATCATAATGAATATATTATTGCTCGACAAATGGAATAACTGTAAAGAATTTTGATTGAAATTCAGATTAGCTTAGTCAATTATACAATCTATTTTTTATCACTAAGAAAGTAAATATAGAATTGATTTTAGAACATTTGTTGTAGTTCTTGTGTTCATCAAGCATGAAAAGTGCCAACAAAAATTCCTAGACGATTGTGTAAATAAACAAATATCATGGAAAGAAAGATGGGAAAGAATGTGAGCAAGTCAGAAAATGAATTGTTGAATAATTTTGACTCTGCCCTACTGTGAGCTCAGGAAAGTATTTGTTCCCATAATTTCAAGCAGTTATTCACTACAACATTTGTCAATCTGTTGTTGCAAATGTCATTGTTTCTTTTTGTTATGAAACCAGCTCAAGAAAAAGATAGAAAAGATAGATCAACGCCTTAGAATTCAGCCTCTTCGAGGGGGCAACCTCCTTTACATTACATAAATGAACAATTCTTGGATGATTCAAATGACAAAACCTCTTTTCTATATATAGGAGTCTAAGGAGTCACAATATAATCCAGCCGACCTAACAATAATAATATAAAGCCACAAAAATAACAATAGAGGGATTCTATGGGGCACAGTAATAACAATATGGGGGCAATAGGGGCACAACAATATTAATAAGGGGTATAACTACAATAGTAATGGGGTAATCACTAGTATTATAGGGACCCAACATGCCCCTCTCCTTCAAAAAAGTGTTGTCCTCAACGCTTGAGTAGTTCTGGATACTTCTGCATAAAATTCTCATCCTCCCATGTGGAATCTTCAGCGGATAAGTTCTTCCACTTGATAAGATACTCTGAAATTGATCGATTTCGTAGCTGTCGAGTTCTTGTTTCTGTGACCGCTTCCGGTTCCAATATAATTTTTCCTTCCTCATCAAGTTCTGGCAATATTGTTTGAACTGGGAGCTTGTCGCCTATAACCTTCTTTAAACATCAAACATGGAAAACTGGGTGCAATCGAGAAGCTGCAGGAAGCTCCAATTTGTATGCCATAGTACCAATCTTTTGCAACACCTTATATGGACCATAATACTTTGGTGATAATTTATTATCCTTCTTAGCTTGCTTGAGGGACATTTGCTTATATGGTTGTAGTTGTAGGAATACCCAATCACCTACATCAAAACTTCTTTCACTGCGATGTTGATCTACATGTTGTTTCATTCTATTCTGTGCCAACACGAGGTTATCCTTTAAGAGTTGGAGGACTTGTTGTTGATGTTCGATGTGATGTTCCACTGCCTGAACCTTAGAATTTTCTCTTAGATATGATGTGATGGATGGTGGTTGATACCCATAAAGTGCCATAAATGGGGTCATTTTTGTTGTTGTATGGAAGGAAGTGTTATACCACCATTCAGCCAGAGGCAACCATTTGACCCATTGTGTCTGTTTATCAGATACAAAGCAACGAAGATATACTTCCAAACATTTGTTTACTATCTCAGTTTGCCCATCAGATTGAGTATGATAAGATGAGCTATGAGCTAACTGAGTACCAAGACAAGAAAATAATTATGTCCAAAAATTTCCAGTGAAAATGGGATCTCTGTCACTTACAATAATCTTTGGGTTTCCATGTAGCTTTTGAATTGTTTCCATAAATGCAGTAGAAACTGTACTGGCTTTAAATGGATGTGATAATGCACAAAAGTGTGCATACTTGGTAAGTCTGTCAACTACCACCATGATGACACTCTTTCCCTCAGAATTGGGTAAACCTGTGATAAAATCCTTTGAAACCTCCTCCCAACGTTGGCTTGGAATGGATAAAGGTTGTAATAGACCCGGTGTCTTAATTGTTTCAACTTTATTTTGTTCGCAAACCAAACATTCCGCCACAAACTTTTGAATATCTGATTTAAGGCCATCCAAAAAAAATTCCTTCTTAACCCTATGGTAAGTTTTTAAAAATCCTGAGTGCCCTCCTAAGGGAGAAGTGTGCAGTTCCATAAGAATCTTTTGTTTTAGCTGGGAATTCTTACAGAGGTATAAGCGATCTTTGTACCATAATGAATCATTTTTCCAGCTAAATGTATCAGACGTACTGGAATCTTGTTGTAACTTTCGAATAAGTGTCCACACTTCTTCATCATTCTTCCATTCCTCCCTTGCTTCGTTTATCCAATCTAGTTGGATAATAGAAATGGCGCACAACAATGCTTCCACATCCTCATCCTTTCTTGAGAGTGCATCTGCCACCACATTTTGCTTCCCTTTTTTGTAGATGATTTCAAAGTCATAACCCAACATCTTTGTGACCCACTTTTGTTGCTCTTCAGAGGATAATCTTTGTTCTAAAAAGTATTTAAGGCTATCATGATCCGTTTTTACCTTGAAGTGTCTTCCCATTAGGTAGGGTGGCCATTTCTTAAGTGCATGGAGTATTGCCAACATTTCCTTCTCATAAATAGCTTTGCTTAAAAACTTTCCTTTGATTGGACGACTTTCAAAAGAAATGGGTCTTTCATCTTGCATTAGAACAGCACCAATTCCATTTCCTGAAGCATCACATTCCACAATAAATGTTTTTGTGAAGTCCAGTGTAGCTAAGACCGGTGCTTGGCACATTGCCTCTTTAAGATGTTCAAAGGCCTTTGTTGCTTCCGGAGTCCATGAAAATGCATCTTTCTTCAATATTGTTGTTAGAGGTGTTGCTATTCTCCCATAATTCTTAACAAACTTGCGATAATACCCTGTCAACCCGAGAAATCCTCGCAGATGCTTTATGGATGTGGGGATTTTCCATTCCTTAATGGATTTAATTTTGCTAGGGTCTACCTTAACTCCTTCATGAGATACAATATGACCCAGATATTCCACCTCCTGGACTCCAAAGAAACATTTGGATCTTTTTTCATATAATTGTTTCTCCTCCAATAGTTGTAGCACCCTGTCAACATGTTCAACATGATCCTTCCTAGACTTGCTGTAGATTAGTATATCATCAAAAAATACTAACACAAATTTTCTAAGGAATGGTTTGAAAATTGAATTCATCAAACCTTGAAATGTTGAAGGTGCATTGGTAAGGCCAAAAGGCATGACCAAAAATTCATAATGACCCTCATGAGTTCTAAATGCTGTTTTCGGAATGTCTTCAATCTTCATTCTGATTTGATGATATCCTAAACAAAGATCCAACTTGGTGAAGTAAATTGATCCATGCAATTCATCCAGTAATTCATCAATGACAGGAATGGGGAACTTATCTTTAATAGTGAGCTTGTTGAGCTCCCTATAATCCGGACACATGCACCATGATCCATCCTTCTTATGCACCAATACTACTGGAGCAGAGAAAGAACTTTGACTTCGTTGAATTATACCAGCCTCTAGCATTTCTGCAACCATACGTTCAATTTCACTCTTTTGGACATAGGGATATCTGTACGGCCTGATGTTTGGAGGAACACTTCCTAGAATCAGATGAATAGCATGATCATGATCACGCATAGGTGGTAGACCTTTGGGAGTCTCAAATACCTTGGAATGATTGTCCAGGACTTTTTGGAGATCTGGAGAAATAGATGATTCCGATGTGGAAACATCTAGCGAACATAATTGTGCAATTACACCTCTTTGCTCCTTTTTTAGAAGCTTTGTCATACCATTAAAGTTGATTATCTTTCCTGGTTTCCCTGCAATACCCCTTAATTCAACTTCCTTTCCTTCCGTAGAAAATTTGATGAAAAGTTCTTGAAAATTAAAAGCTATTGTAGCCATTGGACTCCTAGTACAACATTAGCACCTCCCATTGGAATGGAAACCATTGGGCTAGTCAATACATATTCTCCCATGGATAGCTTGATATTATGGCACTTTCCAGAGCAATTTATTGTTCCTCCATTTGCAATCATCACTTGACACTCTCGTGCTGGATATAGGAAGCAATTCAATTCTTTTGCTACCTTACAATGAATAAAATTGTGAGTGCTTCCTGAATCAATCAACACTATTACCTTTTTCTTCTTGATTTGTCCTTCTATCTTGATGGTTTGAGGAGTGGTAATCCCCACCAATGCATTACAAGATATGGTCGGATTTATTTGTTCTTCATCTAGGCTTTGTTCCTAGAATATATCCTCTTCTTTTGACCTTTCTTGCTCCTTTTCCTCTTCCTCTTCACAATCTATGTAGAATAATTTCTTCTCAGCACACTTATGACGTTTAGTGTATTTGCTATCACAACTGTAACAAAGCCCTTTTGCTCTTTTTTCTTCCAATTGTTGTGGTGTCAACCTTATAGGTTGTGGAAGACTAGGGGCAACAACACTTCCGTCTTTATAGTTGTGAGTGGTATGCTTCCTAGTTGCCATAATTTTGCTTTCCATTTTTCTTGCTAACCTGAATGCCTTCTCTAATGAATCAAGTTCCCAAAGTCAAACATCATGTTGGATATTATCCTTTAAAGACCCTATGAACACATCGATCCTATGCTCCTCTGGAATATCTTTTACCCTTATGTTCAATTTTTGGAACTCCTCAATGTGCTCCATTATTGAACCCTTTTGTTTGAGACTTATCAATTGGCTAAAAAAAGTGTTGCTTTTTGTATCCTCATAATGTGCTATCAATTCTTTCGTAAAAATTGCCCAAGTGATAAATTGTTTACGAGAGAAAAGCCATTGATACCATACAAACTGATTTGGTTCCAAATATAAAGTTGCCATACGTACCTTTTGTGTGTTTTGCACATTATTGAGATCGAAGAATTGCTCCATCTGTAATATCCATGTGCGGGATCCTTGCCATCAAACTTCCTCATATCGATTTTTGGAATATGGTGGGTCTTCGATCCCACATTAGAGTCTATGATATCATGATTTACATTTCTTTTGTTCGTATCATGAGTTTCCTTTACTACCTTTTCACCATTAGTAAGTATTTCTTGTAGAAAATTTGTCAAATTTGTCTTCAAATCTGCCAAATCTGTCTTCAAATTTGTGTTCAAATCTATCTTCAAATTGTCCATCTTAGCTTCCATGCCATTCATCTTAGCTTCCACGCCATTTATCTTAGCTTCTGTTAACTTTTGTGAGCGTGACATTTGTTGCACTTGTTCTTGTAATTTTGATATATCATGTAGCATTTCTTCTTCTTCTTCATGAGTCATGCTAGAGCTTTCAGGTTCCTTACTAGGTGTTTGCATTTTCTTTCCTCAAGGCATCAGTTACCGATAATAATGCTCTATTATTCCCTTTGAATTCCTTCAAAATAAATTTTCAAACCAAGCTTAGCAAAAATTTAAGAAAATCTACACACCTTTTTTCACTTTGTAGGAGCTCGATATTGCCTCTGATGTATCTCTGTACTTTCTGATCATATAGTTCAGAATTGGTGACCTGTAGTAGCCCTTTGTGTCCTCTTTCAAATGCCACAAGTCTGACCCAAATTGGATTCTCCAAGGAAGAGTTATGCGAAATCTCCCACAGTGACTTGATTATAGACTAGTTCAGTAGAGCGAACTTGTACGACATGCCACGAGTCACTGTTTCGAACTTTGGATCTGAAAAATGCATACAAGAAACTACAGTCCGTCCTCTTTCTGTACCTTTTTATGAAATTTCAATCTGATCCCCAGAGAGAAAGTTATGACGATTTTCCCCAGGTCACCTGTTTGGAATGTAATTCAGGAGTCTGCAAAAAGACCAACTTCCTTAGATGATATCTCCTCAAATATAGCGCAAAAACTCTGAAATTCGGACCCAAGGTTCAGCGCAATTTCTTCTCAAATGGGTTTTTTTGTGACTTCTGAAACGTCACAGAAAAAAAAAGTTATAGCGAAAATGCCACGATGACCTGTTTGGAGCAGCGAAACCCTAGAATGCAAAGCTCTGATACCAAATGTTATGAAACCAGCTCAAGAAAAAGATAGAAAAGATAGATCAACGCCTTAGAATTCAGCCTCTTCAAGGGGGCAACCTCCTTTACATTACATAAATGAACAATTCTTGAATGATTCAAATGACAAAACCTCCTTTCTATATATAGGAGTCTAAGGAGTCACAATATAATCCAGCCGACCTAACAATAATAATATAAAGCCACAAAAATAACAATAGAGGGATTCTATGGGGCACAGTAATAACAATATGGGGGCAATAGGGGCACAACAATATTAATAAGGGGTATAACTACAATAGTAATGGGGTAATCCCTAGTATTATAGGGACCCAACACTTTTCTTCTTCGTTGATATATTTAGATACCGCTAATGTGCAAAGCAACAGTGAAGTTCCTCATATATATAAAAATATTAGTTCATTATATGAGTACAAATAGCTTGTTTCTTTTTTCTGCTACCTATTTTTATTCTTAATCCTACTTAACTTCACAATTCTCCACTCTAATCCCACTTACTAGTTGTTACTATTTCTCATGTGGAAACTACTTCATACAACACTCTCAATAAATAGAAATTAAAAATTCCAAAATTATTTTGTTGTTTTATTTCACTAACCGATATTTCTTTAATATCGTCGATATATGTGTACTAAGTAGCAAAAATAGTGCATAATGGACTAATTACACATTGATTAGCTGAAAAAAATGCCAAAATGGTTTACATAAAAAAAATTAATGTTGAGTGCAGAGTGTTATGCACATTATTGCCTTGTTACTAACTACTAATTATTGTACAATAAGTTACATAAAATTTTATTAAGCACTTGAACAATGTTTTGATTACGTGTTGATTAGGTACTATTTGCATTATCATGTCCCTTGTATTATGTCTATACAAATTTAAGAAGTATACTTAGATTAAGGGACAGTGTAGCATTTTCTACCTGTAGAAGTAACCCTTAACTAAGTGTCTAATGAACGTTAATGCATGTTTCCAAACATTGATTAAGTTTATTTGACATTTCACATGTGTCAAAAAATCATGGAAATTGATGCCTTGCATACATGCAAAGAAAGAGAAAGAAAAATTAAACTGCCACAACATCGATTTGTGTCATTAGGAAATGTGTGCGGAGATGTGAAACACACGACATAAAGGTTCTTCTGCACATAATCCTTTTCCACACAGTCATTGTTTTAGACACTAAAAATGCTCTACCTTTCACATTAAAATACTAATTCATTCAATGTGAACATATGTCCATTGAATCATTGTTTTTCAGTGTTACTGTATAACATAGTGCTTCAACCTACCATAGAGTTCAATGTTTATAACAATAAGCCTACATTGGAGTTCGAAGTATATAGCAATAATTAGTGTTACATTTTCATTGTACGGAATACAAACATGAGAAAGAAGCTTTCATTGTGTGTAGTACAAAACAAGCACAATGAACTCTTCCTCCACATTTTTGTAATTCATACAACGAAATTAACTAAATTAAAAACAAAGCATTTAAATACTTAACATTAGCCTAATTTTAAAAGATTAAAACATATAACTATAAGGTTTCGATAATCAATATAATAAAACTTATCATATATTATTTGTTTTCATAAAAAAAATATCGACTAATGAAAGAACCTCCAATAACGGATACTGAGTGCACTATAGATGATTAATTCGAATAAATATTTTACACAAATTTCTTTGATTATGGACCAGACCACCTAGAGTCTGTTGTCGGTGAGAACATAAAAATATTATTATAGTTGTTTGTGAAATGAGTAATATGCTAAATAACACATGTACGATACCAAGGCATATATGAATTTAAAACTATCAAACAAAGATGTGTGCACAACTAAAGAAGATATGCAAATTATGCATATTGCATTTACAAACAAGGAAAATGTTAGTTTGGTTAATTTTTATCAACTTGCATAAAAGTGTCATATGGGATCAGAATGTGTGAAATGAATCTATGAAGGGTTCCTTAGGTCTACAAAATAGTGTATAAAAAAGTGTTTTAATTCAATGTTATTTGACTTGAACCTTTGTGGAAAATAGATATATTGAAAAAGTCTACGATCACGGAAATGTATACGAACATGCAAACTTTTTTTCTACCAATATTTAACCTTGTGTCTTGATACAAATAAAGTGTGGAAATGCAGAAGTTCACACAACCAGAAAAGCTCTAGACTCCACACTCCACATTTTTCGTTGACACTTTTTTCTTCCTTTTCATTGTGCTTTTCTCATATCTCCATATTCTACATAATCAAAGCTTTCTTCACTCATGTACAAAAGGATAATATGAAACAATTAACTGAAAGACAATATTGGTTAATATTTCCTCAATATCAGTTTCCCAATTCCACATAATGCAATACTAATACATATTGTTGGATGATTACATGTGCGGAGGTGTGTAGAACATATAGTGATGAGTGAAAATATGTGGAAAATACTTTTAGAACATTAACATTGACATTATCACTATTATATCTGGCAATACTACTCAATAAAACCTTCGACTCCACCTCAGCACTCTGGGCAATGAAAACATTAATACTAGCAGCTATATCAATTTCTTACTATTAATGACTGCTCTTTTTGACATGCTTTAGAAATCGATATCAGCATACTATTTTATTAATATCCTAAATCTCATTCTATTTTGGTTAACTAAGTCTCTCCTACCAATAAATACAAATCTTTTTTACATTTATTCACTAAACGAACATGTATTCAAGCCATTTATTCTACTAGCTTGTTTTGTTATCCACCATTTTTTTTGCTACTAAAATAAAGTGAATGGACTTTCTTATTGATGTCTATATAATACTAAGTGCATTAATGATTTGACATTTGTCAATTATACTTGAAAAATTTCGCAAAAATATCATTTCAGAGCATTTCACAAAATTACTAAACATACCCAGAATTAAAACAAAGTGATCATTGTTTGTGCCTCAAAAGTCTTTAACAATAATGAAAATAATTACAATATCAAGAATTGTATGTAGATTCAAATTCCAATTACCATAACTACGATTAAAATAAACATCAAAGATGTAAAGAATTTCTGACAACCAAAATATCTTCTAGATCATTGAAAGAACATCTTCACTTGAAAACTGTATTGCAGCAAGAATCCCATGGTAAGAATCCTCACTGAAAGAAAATCCTCGTGGAGATCATTGTGGATCCCACATTAAAAATCCACAACGGGCTAGTTTTGAACAATGGATTTCTTCCTGTTGTTGGACACTTCACTAGATGGCAATGTCCTCCAACAGAAAGGCTTGGGCAGCATTGTCTCACCCAAAAATCTATGCAAGCCACTCTCTATGGATACTTGGTAAATCCAACAGCCACAACATTTTATACATCATGTTTCATGCCTCTCGCATCACAACTTTCCATGCATCTTTGATTATGAAAATCACCATTTAACACGACATGATCTAATCGACTTCATGTACCTGGCAACATTTAACTTCCTTGACAATGATGGGCATCACACTCGCCCCTGAAGCATCTGTGTCATTCCTCAATTCATGCAATGCTCTTGGCAGTAACTCGATATGGCTCAGATATCCATGTACTAGCAAGGATAAAATCACACTGTCTCAGGATCCCTGGAGACTGACTCAATCATTGGTTGTAGGTTCCAGCTTCCCTTTTGCTTCCTCTTTCAGCTGACATTTAGTAAACCACATGAAGGAATTTAATAAACTAATACCACAAAATTTCTGCGGTGATATTTTGTAGCTTCATATAGTCAAATTCACCAATGCATTTGTAGCGCCATGGAAAGATGCCCAAAGCTTTCAATAGAATGCCAAAGTTTAGAACCTCATCAAATCCAATCTAATCTACCTTATCAGATCATGAGCTGATAGAGTTTCGATCTACCAACAGAGTCAAATTTCTTTGGTCGTTACCTCACGCAGCTCCAAGGCACACAAAAAAATAATGAATCTACTAATCCACACCAACATCCAGTGTTCAAACCACATAGGTTGTCGTGGCCCAGGTTGTCTCGACCCTACGCAGATCAACTTAGTCATGGTCGACAATCACACCACACCATAGTCTCTTAGACAGAATCTTTAACATTCGATGAAAAATAATGCTCCACCATCCATGGAAAATTACCACAAAATCATTCAGGCCCTAAGAATTATAATGCTCCGATACCACATCTAGAATAATAAACACAATTAACACACTCACAAAAGAAATAGTAGAAATATACCCAAACCAGACATGGCAGAAAAGGCCAGAGCCTCAATGTATTACTCTCATAATGCAATCCAATGTACAAATAATGATAATAGTACAAATGAGCCCCAAGGGTTAGCTCAGTTGGTCAAAAACCATGCCTCGCCATCAGGAGGTCACAGGGTCGATCTGCCTGAAGCCCTTGGGGTTAGGTCTTGCCAGTAGGCCGAGGGGCGATTAGCCCAGATTTTTCCTTGGACGTAGCGACCACTCACTGAACAGGGTGTTCATGAACCACACTATAAAAAAATAATAATAATAATAATAAAATTTATAAAAAAAAAATTAAAAAAAAATTATAATAGTAAAAATAAATACATGAGGAAGTTTGTCTCAAGATAGTACGTCTATCTTGGAAACTATGGTTGAGAAAATATTTCAACAACACACTAATCTAGGAGCCTAACTAGTTGGATGGAATCTCTCAACCAACTAAGCCTAAACTGACTCCTAACCATGAGGAACAAACTCAATCTAGAAAGGTAGGATTAAATCCTAAATTTCATGATTTTAATTAATTTAATTATTTTGGACTTAGAATTGTTTTCATCACATGAGAGTGAGGCTAACAGCAGTAACAATAATTAAGATAAATACTATAAATAGAATAGATATATTAGGTCCAAAACTATTTTTGAGTGTTGATTTTTTTATTCTGTAGACCACCATAGTCTATGATAGTTTAGTCTTTCACCAGTTACTAGAATTATTTGGTAGCTCGAGAGTCTTGTTCCAACATGTTTTGAGAAAAAATAAAGTTTCCAAAAATATTTAGACTAGTAAGAAACACAGTGTGCTTGATATTCGCCCCCTCGTCTTCGTAGAATCCTCATAAATTAATTAAATGGTGGAAAATACCTTCTTAACTTTTTGGTCTCTTTAAAATTCTGCACCCGCATTTCGAAAAATATCAATAATTGTTCCATAATGAATTAAATACACATAATAAATGATCATTTATCACTAAAAAAATTTATTTGCAAAAAGAAAGCCATGTGAAAATGAAAGATGTTATGTAACTGAATTTACATTTTTGATATTAAACCAATTCGAAAGTTCTGAGTGCAGAGAATAATGCTTGATTCCTAAAGTGCTTATCAAAACTTTTATACTTAACCACAAAAGTAAATGAATTTGTCTCAATGAAGAGTGTAATTGGACTCCCTAAACCACAATATGAATAAGGCACCAAGAAATTTCGAAGTTGATGAGAGTTCAAGAGAGTAGAAAAGTTAGCGATTGCAACAACAAGGGTGGCACAAGAATGTTGCGAGGGGTAGTGTTGGGTGATTTAATTGTGAGTAAAATCCCTGTCATTAAATTTTCAACCCAGGATTCGTGAATTGATGAGGTATACATGTACTATATGTACTAGGTGATTATTTCTCATAATAGATTAATCTAATGAAAGAAACTTGAAACTAATTACAAAGCGAATAATGAAAACAATTGAAAAGAAAGTGCATGCATTTTCTCTCAAGCATGTTCTCTCTCAATCACTTTCTCTCACAATGACTAGCTCTATGAAAACCAACAATCATAATCTAAGCTATGAAATGAAAAAGTAATTTAATCTAGTAATATATGAGATTACTAATGTGAGATTACTAGTGTGAGATTACTCGAGTGCCAATCCAATCCAACAAAAGGAGCTTAAATCAATCTTAACAAAACAACATTAATGAAATAAACATAAAAACATATAATCAAAATAACATATTAAAAGAAAGTAAACTCAACTTGCATAAATGAAATAACATAAATATTTACAACAAAGGAAAGAGGTGTGAAAGCTGCAGTTGATGGGGGCCCTCCACTCCTCAGCAAGAACACCGAACACTTATCAAAGCTTGGAGATCAAAGCAGAAACATATATTCCATAAAATGAAGTTGGAGAAAGTTCCAAAGATATTACAATAATTAAACTCTCTTCCTCTCTATCCTCACTTTAAACATTACATTAATCATTTCTTCTCCATTATTCTTTATTTTATAATATCTCATAACTTGGATGGAACACCTTTGAATGAAGGATGCACCCCTATTTATACAAAAACTTAAGATAACTAATCAATAAATGTAGATCCACAAGTCTCTCCTAAATCCACAATTATCTCTTGTGGTTACAACCAATTACCTAAAAATATGAGATACAAATCCTCTCACATCTCTTCAGGAGACACATATCAAAACATCCATGATTCTTCTCCTTTGAATGTGCTTAGTCAATGATCCAAATCTTCTACAAATATTCCACAAATCTTCATAAGTTGAAATTAAAATTCGAATTTGTTGTTCAGTGGCCAAATAAGACTCTTATAGAATCTTCAAATAAGCCTACAACATCATAAAACTCATCCCACTTTTATATATATATGAAAACATGTTAATTTCCTAATATTTAATCATAAATTCTCGTAAAATAAATGACTTGGAAAATAATAATGATAAACCCATATGATCATGCAAATGGTATTAATGTAGGGTTATGGAGTTGCAAAATATGGTAAAGAACTATGTAATATGGTAAAATGATAGAAATGAGGGTGAAAGAGGATGACATTTTGGAGGCCCAATAGGTAGATAAAGCTATGTTATTAATACAGAGAGAACTTAAAGGAATGGAAACAACAAAGAGAGTGCAGTGAGGAAGAGTCTACATTATTTGTCCATCTATTATGATACAGTTATGGAAGAAGAGACAGTGTCGGGAGAGTCAAAGATGGCAGAAGGGAAATAGAGGAATTCCTCTCAGTCAATGGTGGTTCAATCACACTAGGTGGCCTAGAAAAGAGAGGGCCCATTTTATTCAGGAGGATGATTTACATGGTAGATCACAACTACACCAGTTAATTTAATCCAACAGGGATTATTGAAGAACCTTGCGATTATGGGAAGGCCCCATGATCACAGGCAATCCCTTTAATGGGGGTTGTAACAGTGGATCAAGATTTGATCCTCATGCATATGGGGGTGGCATGAGGAGTCTCATTCAAGAACCCACACCTTGTTGCGTAGATAAAACTTCTCTTTACAGCAACCCTCATATCAATCCCTACCAAGGAAATGAGAAGGTCAAGCAACACAAAGTAGGAAAAGGCCAGCAATGGACACAAGACTTAGTGAAAATGAATGGACCTGACTTTTGTTAAAAATCCATTTGATTGTAATGTTTTGTGTTGGGAATATGGGCATATGGTGCATTGCAAAAACATCAAAAATCTTGTTGGACGAGAAAATGAAGACTTTGGTCAATGATCCAAGATTTCGTCTATTTATGGTTAATGCTACAAAAAAATCTCTTTTGGATGAATGCATTGCACAAATGTTCTCGAACCCACATTTATAGTAGAAGGACAATGTGGCTCGAAATGAGCTACAATTTTGTGCTAGGGACTTGTTGGAGGCTGTAATTTTTTGAAATTTTTTATTCTATGCAAACTCTGATTTGAAGGAAAAAACTCTTTGGCATGTTTTTGTTTCAAATATTCCATCACGTTGATTGAATGAATGTAATTTTTATGAAATTGAAACTTTCTTCATAATGAAAAGTTTTGATGAATATAAAAAATGATGTTTTTTTGTATTAGTGATTAATAGTTTCTAGTAAACTTTTTGGTGTAACTTAATGTTTCTTATTTAAAAGGAAATAGTAATAAGTATTTAATCCACAAATGTGAAATCATAAATGCACATAATATTCAGAAACCTTGAATACCAAGACACTACTCTTTTTTAGTTTGAAACTGACCATCCATGTAATGATTTCTTGTTACATTATGAATCAATTTTTATGTTCCTAGTTGAATTGATTTCGTGTTTGTATAATAAAGTTCCCTCTGCACCCCCATTCACCCACACATACGTTGTACTCTGCAAATCCTTCATTCCTCATAGATTCATAGCTCTATGCAATTGTTCCTCTACATGATTAAATCTATAAAAACATTAAATGGAAAGAAGCTTAAAATAAAATAATAAGAGATAAAGACACTAGACATTCTTGTCTTGTTGTTAGCGTCAGAGCACTAACCAAAGAAACACCCCACCACTCTGCCTAATGATGCCAAAACTTATGCAATTTCATTAATATTTGGTTTAATAATAGTGTGGTTTGCAAGAGTTCTAGTTATTGATTTTTATTCTGAACCTAATAATGTCATCAATTTCAGTGTAGTTTAAGATGGATTATGTTAGTGAATTCTATCGAATTTTGACAATATCAACACAATAATGGTTACTGTAAAAGAGAAAAGTGATAATACAAAAAAAACATGACAAAGAGCAAGGGGTTTCAGTTGGGAATAACTAGATATTTAAGTCTCTTTGTTATGACCTACAACAAGGTGCCCATCAATAAGGTCAATTCTGTAAATAATGAATACTTAGAAGATTGTTTAGCTAACGATTTTTCAATGTGTTGATTTAGCCAAGAAATTTGACGAAGCGAAATTTATCAGAAAAACCACAACATTGCGGAAAGTTTCTATTACACTAAAAAAATATAGATTCTATGCACTTTGACATTGAGACAAACGATACACTCACTACTGAGGAAATGTGAAATATTCATTATTTCTAGTTTACAAATCTCTCTTTATAATTATGCCTATTACATTATGAATTAAAGTTTTTGTTCCTAGTTAAACTAAACTTCTCTCCCACATAGCTAAATTTGTAAAAGTTTTAAATGGAAAAGAGTCTAAAATTAATTGCGTTCCTACACAAAGAATTTCCTTTTGCACCCTAGTTCTCCCGCACATGCGTCATCCTCTGCACATCTTTCATTGTGCACAGATTCATTGCTCTATGTAATTGTTATCTTGCACAACTAAATATGTAAAAGTTTTAAATGGAAAACAACTTAAAATGAAATAATAAAAGATAAATGCACTAGCAATACATGTATTGCTATCAATGTCACGGTACTAACCAAACAAATGTATGCCACACCCCACCCGACACAATTCTACCACACATACTCTGTCCTCTGCACATCCTTCATTCTGCACATATTTATAGCTCTATGAAACTACTCTCCCTCGTAGATAAATCTATAAAAGTTTTAAACGCAAAAGAGTTTAAAATTAATTTCATGTTTGCACCCTTCCTCTCACACATATCCCACCCTCTGCATATCCTTATGGATTTACAATGTTTCATATTTATGCATAACAAAGACCAATTTTGTAATATGTGTAGAAAGGAGAAACGAGGTGTGGTAGAAAGGGTGTGCAGAGAAACTATGTAGGTAGAGTTTGACATTTGCAGTAGTATAACATTCCTACTTTACATATATCTTAATTAAATAGATAATAATATAGTTTAAGTATTAAGATATAATTTCCTTATATATTAGCCCCAAGGGCTAGCTCAGGTGGTCAAAAACCGTCCCTCACCATCAGGAGGTCATAGGGTCGATGCTACCCGAAGCCCTTGGGGTTAGGTCTTGCTAGTTGGCCAAGGGGAAATTACCCCATATTTTCCCATTGACGTAGCGACCACTCACTAACCAAGGTGTTCGTGAACCACAACGTAAAAAAAATAAAAAAATAAAAAAATAAAAAATTTCCTTATATATCATGTTCAATGTGGACAAATTTACGAATTTTTAAGAAGAGAGGAATGGTTCTAATCTGATGGATAGGGTTTTTGAAACTGCTTTACAGGCCAGAGAAATTCCTCTACCTAGTGATCTGGGTCTCCAAGAAGGACACAAGATGGGATCTCATAGCTTCCATAGTAGATTGGACAATGGATCTACAACCTATTCCAAACAACAACTCTTCTGAAATCACCAAGATCTCCCAAACGCGGAAAGTTTCTTCCATTGGAAAAGGACAATTGTACCCTCTCTAGATCGAAGTTTTGTCCATGGAGTAGGCTAGATCTTATCAGATCTGATCACCCAAAAGTTAGATCAACCCTCAATTTGGTCAGATCTGGAAGCATTTGCTAGATTTGGGCTTACCATTTGTAGATTTGCTGACCTGGAGTAAAAATACAAATTAAGGTCTTATGAAATGCTTGACAGATGGAGGCTAGGGTTTTCAATCATGGACACCATTGTAGCCACTACCTTGAATGAGATAACAATGAGGGGAGTGCATCATTGTTTACTGCAAAAACTATGGTGCGGGCTACACAGTGTCATAGCTTCGGCAGGTGTTGGCTTGATGGGGCCTGACCCATGTTTGGAGTTATTTAGCCAAACAAATCCTTGTACTACTGGCCCTTTCAGCAACAGCCCACGTAGCGCAGACTAAGGTCTCACCCGAAGCAGTATTGGGGGATGCTAGAACCAAGTTTCTGCACCCTTGAGATGTCTAAGGGATTGATTTAGTCCAACTGTGAATACCTTCACGTGGGTCACTCCGTGCACTTTCTGACCTGCGAGGCCTTTGCGCCCTATTATATTCGCCTTTGCATAGCCCTAACCCGAGGCTAAGGAGTTTTCCCGTTGCTAGAGCAATGATCTGCGCTATTTCCCCAAGTTACAATGCAGATCTTACTTATCTTCTTATGATAGTTAGTTATCTTTGTGTAAACAGATACTTTATATTATATTCACTTATTCAACATATTCATATAAGTTCACGTAGAAAATAAACAATAACCTTACAATTCATGCCCAATATACTTCAAAGCATAAAACAGGAAACAATACACAGAAATAATGTAAAGCTTCTCTTTATTAATGCTTCAATCGGTTACAAACTCAACCTACCCTGAACACTCAGCTGCAGGGGTCCGCGCACTCAGCTACAGACTACCAGGGCTCTGCACACTCAGCTGCAAAGCCTCCTCCTACTGTACGACCCAAAGACTCAACTTTCCACTTAAACTCAATGCTTCATCCTTAGATCTTCTTTTATCTGATTATTTGTCTTTACAGTTAGAGCCTCACTCTATTTATACAATCCCATGGTCCACAGACCATGGGTGGAATTCTCAAGCCGACACTACATTACAAACATAAGGGCAAACAACCCTATGACTCAATTACAACTTCACACTCCGCGCCCACAAATCGCAAAGTCTTTACATTGGACTTAGTCAAAACTTGGGCTTCAAGCCCCAAAACTTGCCTTGGGGGGATCCCATGCCCAACAGGCCCCCAACACAAACATCGTGACTCACCCTCAAGTCACTCTATCGGTGCAGAGATCTTCGCGCGGAGACCTCCCAACTCTGTTCAGAGTGTTGCAAGGTTGGCATCGCACTGACTGACTCCCTGATGTATCTCTTGTATGCGTTGTTCCGAGACTGCGGTGTTGGAACTACTCCCTTGTATCTGTTCCTGCTTCCCTTGCATCTGTTTATAGTCCCACGCCTTCTTTCATCTACCTGGAGCGCGAAGATTGTGCTTCTATCAGCTAATCAGATAACTACGCCACCCATGTATGGCTTCAATCGACTGCCATTCACTTTGCCTGAGAAAGGTTCTCCATTTAGCTTTACCAGCTGCACCATGCCTCTGTATGTGACCTCCTTAACAACATATGGTCCCAGCCAATGCATTTTGAATTTTCCCAGGAATTTATCAAACTTACTATCATATAGTAACACCAAATCGTTCACCTTGAAGGTGCGCAAATTAATATGTCGATCGTGCCAAGACTTTTCGCACTGCTTTTGAACTTGCTAATGGAATCCAGCCTGTTAGAGTCCTATAGTGATATGATTCATAATCTTGAATTAACTGAGGTTAAATCTTGTAATATTGTACATACCTTTTCTTTCTACAAATGTTTTCCATATTAAATCAAAAAATTTAAAGAGCGTATGTCCTAAAATAAATATCAAAGGACAAGAAAAATAAGAAAAGATAAAAAAATATGAACCCCAAACAAAAAACAGATCATGAAAGTGTGCAAGTCCAAGTGCCACTACTCTTTAATTTACTATCTTAAATAATAGTTGTGTGCATCTCGTCATACATGCCACAACCCATGATAGTCAAATTGTTTAATCTTTACTACTTCATGCTTTGAATTTCATGTTTATAGCTAGAGAATAAAAATCTGACCAAACAGTTTAATCTTGGCAGATTAGTAGATATGTATAGAAATAAAAGGAGCTCATCAGTTTAATCTAAGCCCTTGGAAGATATAGGGTTAGAAGTAGATAGTTTTTTTCATAAAAGAAAAAGGAAAGAAAAGGGTTTGCTATCTTAAGTGCACCCAATAAAGTGAAGAAAAAATGTTAGGGCAAGTAAAAGGGTAAGTAGAAGAAAGTTTGTAGAAATACAAGCTATTTGAGGCATAAGCACATCTATCATGTTATTCATGTGTTTCAGTGTGCAGGAGAAATTGTGAAAGAAAAAGGATGATCATAAGCTGATTTGCCTAATTCCCCCCATTGCATTTCACCCCCCACTATATACTTACTAATTTCCCTTTTACCCCTTCATGGCTTGTGAAGACACCATTTCCCTTCATTTTGACTCCTACCCCTTGGTTTCACACATTCCCTAGCCAATTTACCTTCTAAATTCATCCCATTTCCCAAAAATCCCTTTCCCCTAGTGTGAAACCCTTTTCCCCTTGGAAAAATCACTTTCCCTTTGATTAATTCCCCTAAAAACCCCAAAAAAACTCACTAAACCTCTTATCCTAACTATTATTTCCCCCTCGCATTACTTTTTTAATCCTGAAAACTCACTTTTACCCGTTATGTTCCATAAAACCCACATTACTTTATTAACCCCGCATTTATACAATGATTAATTACACTTAATTACACTTAATATGTTCTTGTATTATCAGGCAAATAAGTTCCCTTTGAGGATCCAGAAATTGGACACCAAGGGAAAGGAGAGATCATTTATCTACTAGACACCCTTGGTCCACAATTTTTCCACCTCATTCACCTACAAACACTTTATAGACTCCTTTGTATACCCAGTTATGAACATGCTGACTTCTAAGACTCAGCCTAGAATCAGTCCTAAAATTAAAAGAGTACTGCAGTTGGCCAAGAACATCTAGGTGGGAGATTGGTACTTGTACCCAAACCACACTAAAATTGGGATTTATGGATATGAGATAGCCCCCGACAAGTTTCCCAAGTACCTCCCAATGAGGATATTTGCTCTTGAGTACTTTAGGCGGATGATCAACTCTGATGAGATCAACTTCCTAGGTTGTAGGAAGAAAACCCAGTTCAAATTGGAGAACCAGATGGGCTGATTTATTTGCAACAACAGAGAGACTGGACCAGAGTCCGACAGGTTACTTCAACTAATGAAATTCGAAAACAGTTTCATCTGGCACTATGACCCTCATGGGCTCATAAACAAGCTCAGACTCAAAGTCAAGTTGGCAGAATACATCCACCACCTAAGGCCTGACATTCAACAGTTTGCAACCAAGAGGAGTGGGTGGAGAACACCTTGATTGACATGGACAGCACTGTTGTGGATACAGAGAATACACTTATTGATTTGGAGAGACAATTTGATCACAACTCTTTCCTTCAGGTTCCAGAGCAAGGAGGGCCAATGAACATTCCTCTTGTCATACATACTCCACTAAATGAGGAAAATAATCCTAAGAGAAGTAGGGATGAAGCATCTAGCTCTGCCATGGAGAGCACTGATGAGCTGATTGAGCCAAGCAAGAGACCCAAGTTGAATCATGCCTTTGAAAAGGAGGATAACATTGCATCAGAAGAAATAATTGGCACTGAGGCAATGGCACAAAAATGTAAAGAAGCAACTACATCATAGGAGACACAACAGCCTTCAACATCCCACACACAGTTGCTACATAGATAGCCGATTATGGAGATCTCTTCCTATGTCAGGTCAGCTAACAAGGAAAAAGACATTAAAGATAGATTCAAAGAAATCAAAATGAGGAATGAGAGACTGAAGGTAGAAACATATGCACAATACCTCAAGATCACACCACCAAACCAAACTAGACTGATGTCAGCCTTTGACATCAAAGAAGGAAAAATGTAGGTCTCATTCCTACATCCCACTGTACAGCAACCGAAGACCTCAGCAGACTACAAGAAAACCAATTTTGAGGTCTTGGCCAGGGATGTTCATCCCATTGATAAGATCAAATTTTACAAGCAGGCCAGAGAGATGATCTACTCCACCCTCATAGCAAAGGCCATGGTTGCTTACAAGTTACAGGATTCATTAGACAATGTGACAACTCAATTCAAGCTAGAGAGAGCCTCTTCATAGGCTAAGGACACCAGGATAAAGTCCTTGGAGGACTTGGTTATTGAACTAGGCCATGACCCAAGTGATGTAAAGGCCACATGGAAACTGATCAAGAAGAAGAATGAGGACATAGCAATGCTCAAGAAACAACTCAAATTGCCTCACTTGCAACACCCACAGACAAAAGAAGTCCTAGAAAGCCAGACTAATCATGAGGAGATGATGGAATTGGTGTTGCAATTGAATGACCAATTAAAGGAGATGGAGAAGGATTTGGACAGGTTGATCCAGCTCAAACAAGCCAACATTGATAATGCTCCTACAACTGTCATTCCAACAGTGACCACAGTTGTACCTTCTACTCTAGTAGCAACATTAGCTCCCACTTCTCCAATGGCCACTGCACTAGCAACATCTGCATAGACTAAATCAGCAACAAGATCAACAACAGTGGCCTCCACAAGTGAGGAAGCAAACAAGTTGGTCAAAGCAATGGAATAAATGTCCATTCAAACCAATGAGATGAACAAACTGAAAGAGAAAGTTAGCAACCTTGAGACAGATATCAAACTTGCCCAGATGATGCATAAGGAAGAACAACAAAACACTGCAAGGATGAGTGAAAGGATAAAAGTCTTGGAGAAAGAACTAACCTTGACTGAGCTTATAGGTAAGGCCAAAGAGGAACTGTGGGCCAATACCATTGACTCTGTCAATGATATTTGGCCATCCATCTAGGTCATTTTTGAGCAGATATATTTAATAAAGCAAGCTACAAAATCCATTGAAAGGGTTAAAACAGAACTTGGAGATATGCCAAAGGAAGCAGCAAGAATCATCCACTTCCTCAAATCCAAGAATAAGTATGAATTGCAAGAATTGGAGATACCTGACAGGACAGGTACAATTTTGGAAGTCAGAAGAGTCCTCACCAAGAGGAATTTGATGTTGAATTTAGAAGATAAGTGTCAGAACATGCAACTAGTCATTGATAGGTTCATGGCTAAATTTGAACTTTTGAAAGAAAAGGGATTACCTAATCCCTTAGTTATAAATGACAAGTTAATGACACAGGAAGATTACAACAAGAAGATCAGGGAAGTGGCCAAATAACAAGTGATCACTTCATCCATGAAGGGCATGCCAACAGGCAAAGTCTTGTGCCAAAATTTTGAAAACTTTTTGTACCTCCAGCATGAGGTAAAACACATGTTTATTAATAAGCCCACTTTTTCCAAATATACAGAGGAAAATGAGATATACATAAAAATGATCAATATCCAATTACCAGATGAAGAAATATGGGAAAAATTGAATGATTTACTGTAGTAAAAGGACAATAAATTATAAATCTATAGTAAAAAGTGAAACAGCAAGGTAAAAGGATATTGACAGGTTAGTAGGATTAAAGAGTATCAGGTGAAAGATTAAAGTAAAACAGAACATCCAGCGTGAGGACCAAACAACCAAGCAGCACAAAAGGCAAAAAATCAAAGAGAAAAGCTAGCAGAACCTTAATAATGGGGACAACAAGCAGCAGTTCAATAACTATCTCTATCTTCTTGCAAGAAGATATTTCTTTTTTCCTAGATTAGTTCTGAAAGAAGTTTCAGATATTTTGTAATTCCTTTTGTATAAATACTTCAAAATTCGAAGGATTAGGTGTGGATTATTTTACATTTGTAGAGTTATTTTGATCTTAAACCTAAGGGTGATTGTACCATTTTCAAGTCAACAGATTGGAGCAAGTAATAAAATCATTTTGCTACAGGATTCATGAGATTAGCCATTTGCAATGAAGTATCTTCTTTGTTTGATTTTGTTACCTTCTTATGTATCACATATTTCATTAAATTTGGAAGAATTTTATAACATGGACATCAATAGAATTGAGTTTTTTTACTTATTCCAAAATTCTAGATCCACTATTTAATTCCAAATATAATGAAATATGTGTTATGTGTTTCATAATCTTAAATGTGTTCTAAATTTGAATGAATTAACTGGAGATATCACTCAGAATTTGTTTAAGTACACTCTGTTTTGCACACTTAGTCATTTACATGTTTTCTCTGATACCCGGATTTGAGAACCCTCAATTGCTCTCCCATCCCAGTTGAATTCTTTTATTCCTTCCAAATTCCGACCTAGGGAACCCTTAATTGCTACCTGGATCCGATTTGAATCCATTCACCATTTAGCCTTTGAGATATGCAGTAACTCATCTATCTTACCCTATAGACACTGTTTTTTGAACTAAATCCAGTCTTGTTTGTCTGACATTCAACTCCATAGCCCAATGGTAGAAACCAAACCTCTGTTCATCTAAGTAAATTGATCCCACCACAAAATTTCAAAACAAAACCCAAGTGCAAGCAATAACTAGCCTAAAATCATCTTAACTAAAAGAAAGTCAAATCATAAAGAGAGAGTCGTCTCTAAGCATCAGGAAGGCTAGGTCTTGGTCTCCAAAAGTGGTTTGTGGTTACATTTGATTTTTCTTTCTTCATTAACTTCAAAAGAAATACCAAAGTGATAACACAGTGAAAAATTATTCCTCTTCGAGTTCCTCCAACTGCGAGAGCCTCTCCTCCAGGGCTCTGCAGTCCGTCATACCTGTGAGCATTGCTATGCGTATACTAGGCATGATATACTCCATTGGAATTATGGCTTCCACTCCATAGACCAGTCGGAAAGGTGTCTGTCCCGTCAGTTTCTTGCACGTTGTCCTATAAGCCCATAATACTATAGGTACGTGCAGGTCCCAATCACTTCGTTGCGTGTTGCATACTTTGGTCAATGCAGTCTCTAGTATTTTGTTAAATGCTTCTATTATCCCATTGGCTTGTGGGTGATACAGTGTGCTTTTCTGTTGATACACCTGAAACTCTTATGTCAGCGTGTTGATTGTTTCGTTCAGGAAATGTGTACCGCAATCGCTCATCAAGATCTTCAGACATCCAAATTGTGTCAAGACATTTTCAAACAGAAACTTTCGCAGCCGTGGCGGCCGTGCAATCTTTTACCAGCTGCGCTTCTACCCAACGAGTCAGGTACTCTATCGTAGTGATAATGTATCTCACGCCAATTTTTCCCTAAGGTTTGATAGGTCCTATGAAGTCGATCAACCACTTTTCAAAGGGCTACAGTGTCAATTAGGGATTCAAAGGCATCTCGTCCCTCCACGATGGTTTACCTATTCTTTGACATACATCACAAGCCTTGCAATGTGCTTTTGAATCCTGATGAAGGGTTGGCCACCACAACCCTGCGAAGAGAATCTTTTGCATGGTCGCTCTCCCTGCATAGTTTCCTCCCGCAGCGCCCCCATGCATGTCCACGAGGATATGGCTTCATTCAAATTCAGGTACATACCTTCACAATATCTCATCATTTCCCATCTTATATAGGTGCCCCGCAATGACAGAAAAATCTGTCGCGTGCACCACCAGTTCCTTCTTCTGTTGGACGGAGTACTCTTTCAGCGCAGTTCCGGTCATGAGAAAGTGGATTATATCTTCAAAGTGTCCATCCGCTACACACACAACAAAGAGTTGTGCGTCAGGTAATCCTTCCTCCAGACTAGTAGGTTCCTCTCCTGTCTCAATGCATGACAGGTGATCCAGTCCCGCGTTCAGTCGCCCAGGCTTCACAACGACCTCAAAATCATATCCCTGAAACAATAAAATCCACCTATATATGCGGCCCCCCAACACAGGCTTATTGACTGTGTTTCCCAACGCGAAGTCCATGAGCATCCGCGCAGGTTGTTTACCATATTCCTGTAACCACTTAGATAGATGCGCACGGACCATCCCGTACATTGTATTTATTTTTTAGTCGTGTCTAAGGCTTCCCAAAACATATTCGCATCATTCTCCTGCATTCACGCCAGTCCTCAAAGCTTCCTTGGCGCATAGCCCACCACCTTACGGGCATAGCGCATAGTACCCATTTCAAAGCCTTGAAATGTTGTTGTTTCGGCACCTCCCTTTCAAATCTGTTCAAGAAAGAATCTACCTCACTTAACCCATCATACGAAGGTAGATCCCTCACTTCCATCGATACGTAGTGCAACGATCTTGTCATCATGTTACAATTCAACGTGGTTACCTTGTGTAACCGGTTTTGCCATCGCTCTATTTCTTCATCTGAATCTGATGTACAGGAGCTTTCGCACTCCCATGAGATTTGTCCATCTGCGGTGGGATTTACCCAGTCTTTCTCTCGAGTGGTTATCTTGTAGATGCAGTCTAAGTCGTCGTCTCTTTCATAGTTGCACACTACTCAGTGTAACTCAATCCCTCAGCAGGGTCCAAAGGTATCACTATGCGTAGATACTTCTTCTCAAAAATCATCTTGCGCTTCTTTATATTTATCACCCCATTCATGTCAGTGGCCCAATCGATTCCTAAGAGCGCGGGGTAGGGATTGTTGTCATCGACAATCTCTATCACTTCAAAGTCTACTAGCGTGCTTGCCCCTTCAATATCCTCGGTGATTCTCTACAATCTCCCCATAGGTATTATCTTTTGTTGGTTCACCATTCACAGCTAGATAGGAGACCATTGCAACATAGGTCTTCCCATGTGCTCCCATGTCTACTTCGGCAGAACGTTCGCGTCCGACCCTAGGTCCATAATTACTTGGTCCATCTCATATTCTCCAATCTGCGCGGTCAACCTTATTTCTCTTCTCGTCCTCGTAGCATGCTTTCTAATCTTCCAGACTATGTGCGGTTCTCCTGACGCAGTCCCAGCGCATCTATTAATGAGTTCCTGCAATCCCTTTACAGCCTTACTGTCACGCAGTAGCTTCATGCATGTTTCTAGGAACGTTGTAAGCATAGATGGGTCCATTTCTGGCTCTGATCTATCTTTGTTTCCTGAAGTGGACGCATCATTGAAGCTATTCCTAGCTTCCCTGAAGGTTTCCTTAGCACGCTCCAAATCAAATTCTGGTTCTTTCGTCAGAGCCTTGCGAACCCAAGTACTATCTTCATATGGTTTTCCTTTATCATCTCCTGTCGTAATTCCACTTCAGAGCACAATTTTCACATTTGGGTCTTCCTCGCGTGGCTCAAACCTCATCATCTGCAGGTTCTAAGTCGGGGAAGGTTTGAGTGCTCCCTTGTCGCGCAACCTAGCTATCAGTGTGGGACAATCCTCTGTCTCATGATCAAACAAGGCACAGTACAGACATGATGGACACGTTGGATTCGTACAATCACAAGCATAATGTCCTAGCCCCTCGCAATTGTAACATATCAACTATTCGCGACCTCTTCCAGGTCCTCCTCCACCTCGGCCTCGTCCGCACCCCTGAAATCTGGTTCGTGCTAGTCCTACGTTCTGTTCAATGGACCACGTTTCGGCCTAAACTCTGTAGGTGGAAGTCCTATTCATCATTAGCTCATAACTTCTATAGGTATTCTCATCATGTCCCACTGATCTACAAAAATTACAGAATAACAGTTGTGAATTATGCGTGTACTTCTGCAACAGATGACAGTTGTCTGTAACAATCTCTCCTTCTATTTGACAAATCACACACTACAAAGCAGGTGTCGCTCTAGGTCCTACTTGTGCCTCTGGTCTTAATGGCATCGGCCCTCCTCCCACGAGGTAATTCGTGAACACCAGGTAGTGGTCCTTGTCATATCCCTGACCCTTTCATTTTACGCACCATACTTCTTCGTGCGCTTTTAGGCGAGCTGCCCTGTCCTGTTTCACACTCTGCATCTCAAGGCATAAGTTTTTCAACTGTGCGTGGATCTGCTGAACTCCTGGGTTAGGATCCTATATCAGGGTCTCATGCAGCCTCATCACGATCTCTAAGGCCTCTTCTTGGGTTGTTAACCTCTGTTGTGACAACGCGTTCCTCAAATGCGGCGTTAGTGATGCTACAAACCATTCGCGGTGTTGTCCATCCATCAAAGTCATATTAGCTTTGCGAATTGTGCACTTCAATCTTTGATCCAACTCCCAAGGAGTCTCACCTGATAGTATTGTGATCTCTTTGAATCCAATGATCGACTGCACCTCTAACTTTGGTCTACTAAATTCTCTGTTTAGCGCAAGTTGGATATCTGGGATCCCCGCATTCGAATTGTCATTAGAATGATTAATATATTAGGTCGGTGCACGATCCTGCAGAGCATTGACCAGCATCGCTTTCTTTATATTATCATCTATAACTCCCAGTGCTTCCCATACAACCCTTATCACGAACCAAAATTGGTCTGGATCTTCATTTCCTACTCCCTTGAACACAGGAAATTTTATCACGCTTGCCATATTGACTCGCAATGGTGGCAAAGGTGGTACAGGCAAAGATGGGGGTGAAGGCAGTGAAGTTGGTGGTGGTGTGGGTGGGGGTGGTATGGGCGGAATCCTCTGCCTTATCAAATTGATCACACTTATCGGTGAGACCTTCGCGAGCTCCTCCTCGTCCCTTCGTGGAGGTGAAATCAAATGGCTATTCTCAGGTCCCTTACTTCCTTCATTTTTGTAGGTTTTTCCACTTTGCGTAGCTCCGGACATCAAGGTAATTGCATAACCCTCTTTTCACACAATGAAATTTTAATCCAATTATTCAGAGACTTTACATACTTACCTCACGGTCCTTTGAGAAAGCGTCGCTCTGCCTCGCTATAGTGGACTGAAGTATCTACCGCAAACTCAATAATGAATCCTCCAGTAATCTGATTGAGCCAGTGGTCAACAGCGCACGTGATCTTATCCTCCGATACTTCCAATATGCATACCAACTTTGGGGTCCACACAATAGCATTATCGAGTTTCCACCTTCCTTGGCTATCTTCTAGCTTCGCGATCCACTCATACAACTCAGTAGGGAAAGATGCGAAAATTTTTTGTGGATCTCTGTGTACAGGTAGCAGTCTAACCACTCTTCCTTTGATAGTCGCAGGTTCTTATTCTCCTGTGCCACGAACTCGTGAATTCTACTGTCCAACCAACCTTCAATTTCTTTCTTAGTTGGATTCCAATGATACGATATCAGAAATATCTATGTAGATTCCAGTCCCGGCAACAGAACCATTTGTTGGCTTGATGGGGCCTGACCCAAGTTTGGAGTTATTTAGCCAAACAAATCCCTGTACTACTCGCCCTTTCAGCAACAGCTCGGGGAGCACGGACTGAGGTCTCTCTTGAAGCAGTATGGGGGGATGTTGAAACCAGGTTTCCGCATCCTTGAGATGTCTGAGGGGTTGATTTAGTCCAACGGTGAATACCTTCACACGGTTCACTCAGTCTACTTTCCTGACCTGTGAGGCCTTCACGTCATGTTGTATTTGCCTTTGAGTAGCCCTAACCCGGGGCTGTGGAGCTTTCGTGCTGCTAGAGCAGCGATCTACGCTATTTCCCCAAGTTACATTGCAGATCTTACTTATCTTCTTATGATAGTTAGTTATCTTCGCGTAAATAGATACTTTATATTATATTCGCTTATTCAAAATATTCATATAAGTTCACGCAGCAAATAAACACTAACCTTACAATTCATGACCAATATACTTCAAAGCATAAAACAGGAAACAATACACATAAATAATGTAAAACTTATCTTTATTAATGCTTCAATCGGTTATAGACTCGACCTGTCGTGCACTCATCTGCAGACTACTATGCCTCTGTGCACTGAGCTGCAGAGCCTTCTCCTACTCTACGACCCAAAGACTCAACTTTCCACTTAGACTCAATGCTTCATCCTTAGATCTTTTTTTATCTGATTGTCTGTCTTTACACTTAGAGCCTCGCTCTATTTATACAATCCCATGGTCCGCAAACCATGGGTGGAATTCTCAAGCCGACACTACATTACAAACATAAGGGTGAACAACCCTACTCAATTACAACTTTGTGCTCCATGCCCACAAATCGCGAAGTATTTACATTGGACTTAGTCAAAACCTAGGCTTCAAGCCCCAAAACTTTCCTTGGGGGGATCCCACGCCCAACAACAATCATCTTAATTTATAGCGATGGGGTTAAGCAGGCGACATGGAAAGCTCTTATGAAGGTCCTTGGGATCAACTCTGCTCCTAAATGGGCAGGGAAAATTTTAAGAACTACCCTAAATTTATATGTATACTAAATGGGCGAATCCCCATGATACATAGGAAAATATCTCACCAGATTATATTATCTTGTAAAGTCATGGCAAATCTTTCATTGAATTATAAAATCTTGTAAGATCTTGGAAAATATTTCACTGAATAATAAAACATTGTGAAGTCTTGGCGAATGTTTTGTTAAAGTATGAAACCATATATGATAATAATAAAACATATTCATTAAACTGTAATATACTAACATACATGTTTAGAAAAAAGAAACATAATTTTCACTTCCTACAAACAATGTTGCAAGTTTTAGTGGCCATGTTTGTCATGGTAAGAGAGATTGATGTTTTCTCTACCACTGTTGTCAAGCTACACTTTTTCCAAGCTATAAAATTTCTTTCTTATTCCATAGACTCCAACTGCGAGATAAAAAATTAAAAAATAAAAATTAAAAATTAAAAAAAAATAAAAAATAAAAAATAAAAAACAAACAAACAAACAAACAAAACAAATCAAGTTTGTTTACCCCAAGTAGCAAGCCCCAACTATATAATATAATGAAGTAGTAGGTATCCCAAAGGCCTGAAGGGTATCTAATGGAAAGAAGTGACTGTTGTCAAAAGCCTTCCAATCAATATATAAATATATAAATGTAGATTTATTATTATTTTAATTGGAAATCTTCAATTAAATAATAAAATTTAATTACGTCTCTCCCAATCTAAAATTCTTATTAGCATAATTCACTACCTTCATACCATTTTTAACAGCGTTGTAACATGTGGATTAATTTCCTTTTTGGTGCACAATCTCAACCTTTTAGGTCAATATGGTGCGGTGACCCAACCCCTACAAATCATTACGACAAACTAAGAATAGCAGAGAAGATGAAAGGTTGTACAAACCAACATATTTTTCAAACAACTAATCCAATATCAGTACCTTAACTTTTTCATGAAGATATCATATTGAGAATGTTTGAAAAATGGTGGGAAATCTAGGCAGTGACTAACTCTCTTGTGCGAGGGTGATGCAAAAAGAGTTAAGGTTTCATTGTTTTGAATTTTTTTTGTTAAATTAGAAAAACCAATATTAATGGAGATATCCGTATTTTTTACTATATTTTGTGAACTAAATGTAGCTTTAACCATTCGCCTTAAGATTTTTTTTACAATATAATTTCCTAAGTCTATCTAATATCTTCATTATCATAAAAACCAACCTATATCCATCTTAACTCCACATCTACCACTATTAGAGGGATGAAATCTATTTATCCCTCCCAGCACTTGGTAGACCCGGAATTAAGATGGATCTAAGCTGATAGAATTTCCCCTTTAAATAGTTTATGCTCACATGAATACCATGGTATTACCATGAGTCAATACCATGGGTTATCATAAACCTGGAGCTTAAAAACTACTATTAATAATTTATAAAAATTAATAATTGATTTTTATTTTATTTTTTATTTTAACCAAGTTAAAATGTTTAAGTGACATTAAATTACAAGATTCATTATTACTCTTGATCTACCAAGCCCCGAGAGGGATCAAATATTTTTTCACTCTATGTTAGTTTGCATATCACGATATTTGATCCAGAGTAAAGATGGATCTATGCTAGTTTAATTCCCCCCTTTAAATAGGGGGCATTCCATGTGAATACCATGGATCAATACCATGTGCCATCTTTATTTTTATTAATACTAATATTAGGGTTAATAATGTTTTTTTGCATGCTATTAATAATAATTTGGCCTATGGTATTTGGCCCATAGGCTTCACCTAAATATAACATATTTTTTGAGTGTTCGTAAATATAAGGTGCCTTATGGAGTAAATATAAAAAATGTTTTATTTATATACCATACCTTTAGTTTATTTATATTTTTATTAATTTACCATATCTCTTTTATAACTATGGTATTTGGCCCATAGGATTCAATTAAATAAAACCTCTTTTTTGAGCCTTCTTAAATAGAAAGAGGGTTATGGACTAAATAAAGAAAGAGGTTTTATTTATTTACCATACCTATAGTTTATTTATATTTTTATTTATTTACCATACCTTTGAAGTATTAAAAGAGGTTTTATTTATTTACCATACCTCCACTTTATTTATTTTTTTACACTCTTGCATGTTCATAAATATAAGGTGACATATGGAGTAAATATCAAAAAATGTTTTATTTATTTACCATACCTCTCATTTATTTATATCTTTATTAATTTACCATACCTCTTTTATAAATATGGTATTTGGCCCATAGGATTCACTTAAATGAAACCTCGTTTTTGAGCCTTCTTAAATAGAAAGGGTTATGGACTAAATATAAAAAGAGGTTTTATTTATTTACATACCTCTAGTTTATTTGTATTTTTATTTATTTACCATACCTTTGGAGTAAGTATAAAAAGAGCTTTTATTTATTTACCATACCTCCATTGTATTTATATTTTTATTTATAACTATCATAAATACATTTTCTTGAAAATGAGGGCGAATGGAAGATTGACTCCTAATTTCAAGGGCTAAATTTACATTTTTTACCCTCTCCCTCAAAATAAGGTGGGCTAAGCTCCATACCTAACTTTTTTATAAAATAAATTTTAGGTGATTTGTAACAATGTACTATGATACAAAATATTCGCCCAATAAAAATATAAAACCCCTTAATTTAGCCCAAGGGCAAAAATTCGCCCCTTAAATTTTCCATGTCAATGGGTAGCTTAAACCCTACTCTACATCATTCATTTTAGCCCATGGAGGATGAATAGAGACTGCTTATCAACATTATTGCACTGGAACATCTGTGAGACAGCTGCATCGGCCTCTACGACTTGAAACTTGGATGTATGTCTTACTACTGATCAACATTTTGTTCTTGAGCGTTTGGCTAAAGCCAAGGATCTGAGAACGGCTAGGGTATTTGAGAACATGTCTAGCACTGACGCTGCTCTACAGTAGCTCGTTAAGGAGAAGCACAAACTTGCCGGATCTGGCCCTGACCCTATCCCATGCGGCCACCCTTCCTCAACCGCTATTTTGAGATATGCCCACGGCCCAAATCCGAAGAAGAAAGGACTAGTTGGGGCATCGAGCAGACCAGATCCATCAGACTCAGAATCTTTGGCAACAGATCGAGCCCCACACAAGGTAGATCCAGCCAATCCTAACCTAGATTTGATCCAAATCTTCATAAAAATGCTAGATGGAAAGAATATATGCAGGAGAATCACGAGAGGGAGATGGATCCAAGATTTAAGACGCGAAATCCAGACACACATGGGCATACCAGCAAGCATGCAACACCTGATTTACTCAGGACACAACCTACAAGATAACCACACACTACAAGATTATGATATTGACACAAACTCGAATATCATAGTCAATGTGGGGTTGTGAGGTGGATGCTCTGGTACCAGTTCAAAGGGCACATGCATGTTTAAGGACACAGTCAAAGGAAAGGAAAACGCCCAAACCAAACCAAAATTATCCCTTGAACTACGAGGGCCCTACATAGTGGAGAAAAAATCTCAGAATCCTGCCTTCATAGTCTCAATACCTGAGGTAAATGGGTTGTACTCTTATTTTCTTACCAAAGCAGTCATATGCAGAATTAATTGGTTTTGGCCCAAATCTGATCTTTTGCACCAATGGATTTTTTCCGCTTGGTGACCAACGTGTGTAATCCTTTTATGTTACAAAGGATTTTTTATTGTCATATTCAACACAGTACAAGAAAAGGAAAATATACTTAATAAAGGACCATGGTTCTGGGGCAATGCAGGGCTCTTCATGACCCCTTGGTTCCCAAAATTTGACGCCAACACAATGGTGGTATCAAAAATGCTAGTTTGGGTTAGATTACACAACCTCCCATTACACTTCTGGCATCATCAAGTGTTAGAAGGTATAGGGAACTCCCTGGGGAAGTTCCTAAAGATTGATGCGGACAAATTCACAAGGGGCATATTCACCTTCGTCAGGATATGTGTCGAAGTAGACCTTAGTCAAGGACTACCAGACAACATCACATTGATCTTCAATGATACACATTGGACACAACCTCTAGATTACGAAAATACATATTTTCGGTGTTGTGGATGTCTGCAAACAAACCACCTTCACAATGCCTTCCCTCAAGCTAAAAAAGATCCCAAAAGGAACAAAAAGAAACCCAAAAAACTAAAAGGCTGTCAATGCACAGACATTTTGGAAGAAGAAGCAAGACAAGCAAAAGCAAAAGAAAATAATGCAGAAAAGGATTTACAAAAGGACCAAAACAACACACAAACGGAGGAGACAGACCATACCACTGCCTACATTTTGAGGCCCAACAACCCCTTGTCTCATCAGGAGTCCCAAATAACAAGAATGGAAATACATAGAAGCAAACGAACACATGGATCAAAAGGATTTGATTCTGACAAAGAATATCCTATACACAAATGAAAATCAAATGTGCATTGTAACTTCCACTCCCAACACTGGAGGTTGGAGAAAAGTGGAAAAGAAGAAAGGTAGAAAAGAATAGGTTGTTGTAATTTCTGGTTACTTTTTTGTATTCTGTGTTAACATAATCAACTCATTCTGCATATGCTATTTACCATCTACAACATGTAATTTTGTCTTATGAATAAAATTATGATTTTTTCAAGGGGAAAAAATATCATGTTCAATGCACTCGACAAATGACTTAGTTATTTCACTAAATGTTGCAAATTGAAAGTTGCTTGCCATGAATGTTCAATCATTAATGTTTTTACCACATTAAACATAAATGTTTTAATTATACGCAGTGCTAAAGGAAAGTGAACATTTTCATTGTGTAGAGTACGAAAGTAGAATCAAAACTTTTATTGACCAAAACAAACCTACCTGAATCAATCTTTATATTAAGAAAATTTCTATATATGCAATGGGAAAATGTGAAATATTATTACATTAAAAATTAAAGTTTATGCCCATACTTAAATTAATTACGTTTCCATGGAATAAATGTCCCTCTACACCCTAGTTCTCCCACACATACCCTGTCTTCCATACATCCTTCATTCCGCACAGATTCATAGCTCTATGCAACTACTCCCCTGCACAACTAAATATGTAAAAGTTTTAAATGGAAAAGAATTTAAAATCAATTTCGTCCCTGTGGAATAAATTTCCCTCAACACCCTTGTTCTCTCATACATACCCCATTTTTCGCACAATAAAAGCTCCGCACAAGGAAAGCTTCACACAATGAAACATAATAATATCCATTCAAGATTTATTCACAGTGAAATTAATTATGTGTTTATGGAATAAAGTTCCCTTTGAACCCTCGTTCTCTTGCACATACCTCATCCTTCGTACATATTTCATTCCACATAGAATCATAGCTATATAAAACTACTCTCCCGTACAACTACATCTGTAAAAGTTGTAAATGGAAAAGAGTTTAAAATCTATTTTGACCATATAGAATAAAGTTCCCTCCGCACCGATATTATCCCGCACATACCTCATCATATACACAGTAAAAGCCTCGCACAAGGAAACATAATAATATTCATTGGAGACTTTTTCAGCCCCCCTCCTCTCCCATCCGCCATTGCCTATGCAAAGGACTTATAACCATGTCAATTATGGAATCGTTGGATAGAGAAATAACTAACGTTGTCATTGTTAGTTTCAGAGCACTTACCAACAAAATGACCACTCACAAAATTAGTTGTTTCTTTAAAATGAATTGTCAGGAACTAACAAATACCAAAAAATAAAACGCCCTCCACCAAAGGAATTATGTTCCACCATAGCTCCCTCAATCAATCGAAAATGAAAAATAAGATTTGTAGAAAATTAGAAAATTATTTTGAATTTATGGGGAATAGAAATATTAAGTATTTTCCCAAAATTTTGGTTAAAATTGCAAAAACACAACAAAATAATACAGAGTCAATGCACTACAAGGCAAATGTTATAGTCCTTGGAGAGGCAAGGACTAATAATAAGTACACCACTCTAATGTATCAACCCGTTTGGAAAGTTTCAAATTTGAGTTTATATGGCATATATGTTTCTCACTCAAATTGACACATACATTGTTTCATTGAATATAATGTAAAATAATTATTTAAATAATTAAATATTATAATTTTTTTTAATAAATTTAAGATAAATATAAATTTATATTATTTAATATAATAATTTATTATTAAAAATATATATAATATGAAAAACACATATTTATATAATAATAAATTTTTTTTTTTTTATACTTAATTATAATAAATTAATTCTATCATTAGTTTATCACTTATGAAAGTAGGATGAGTTTTCAATGTAAAATCCTAAGCATCACTAACTAAAAATACTTATGATGTGAAAAAAAAATAGTATATATATATATATATATATATATATATATATAGTCTATGTGGCGTAGAATAGATGGTGATGGGGTGTACTATTAAGTCACTATGTGATGTGAAGGTTGCTGGTTCAAAACTCCGTGAGCAAAAATTTAGTCATATTAAGGGCTGGTGTGGCACAGACTGGGTGCGATCTCCAGATGATTTTGACAACTTAGATGCCCCTCAGTCATAATTTCTTAAGCCACAAATCAAACCTTATGTAATATCTAATATACTCAAACTATTTGACAAACAAAAAAATATATTTATTATGTGATACAAATATTAAATAATATTAATTAAAACTACAAAATATATGAAATTGATATTAAAAAATATTTCGATGCTTTTAGATTTTTAAAACCATATGCAAACAATAAAACGACTATCATATGTGATAATATGTTTTAACCAATAATATATGATGGAAAACTTAAAAGGTAAGAATGTTTCTCGATGCCATTTTGAAAGTTAAAGAAATATGGTCTATTGTGGGGCGAGCTTGTTTAGAAGTGGTATTAATTTTATAACTGTAAAAGAATTAATGTAGCAACATTGTAATTATTAAATGTTGATGGATTGAAAATAAATAATTAAATTAGATTTATTTTTTTCAATTATCTTTATTGAATGTGGTTTTTCTATATGAATATCTTAAATGATAGATTAAGATCTTTTTAGTTCAAAATATTTTGTGTTTTCCCATATTAATATTTTAAATGATAAATTAAAAAAAATTTAATTCAAAATATTTTGTTTAAATTATTTGAAAAAAAATTATAAATGTTATTTTTTTTTCCCAAGAAAAAAGCGTAATTTTATTAGTGAAAACAAAAATACATGTTACATTTTCAAAGATCCATAGCAGCATTAAGTCCATGAATGTTGATAGGTAGAAACATACAGAAATAAAAAGCAAACTAATATACACTTGGGAAAAAATCTAGGCTTTTCTCCATTTCCTTTTTTCCACCTTGCGCCATTCCCATTGGGATGGTGAAGGAGAGACAAGTGCAAGCTGGTTGCTAGGACCAGGTCATGTATTGTCCTTGTCTAAATCTGAATTATCTGATGGGGTATGTTTATACCCACTTGCTTCCATAGCTTCTGGCATGTATGTTGTTTGTACCTGATTGTCCTATATTCCATTAGGTTCCTCAGAGAGATCCCCCTATTTTTATGGTACTTGTGATCTCTGGTTGATCCCGGTTTGTGGGGATTCCTCCTCAGCTTTGTCTTCCTCCACTTCCTATTGGGGTGGAGGGAAATTCCATCTTTTTGGCTACTTCCCATTCTTCTTCCTTCTGATGATGTCTTTTTTGGCTTCAAGGCATATATTTTGAAGATGCCCTATTTGTCTGCAGATTATACATCTAAAGGTTGTGTTTTCATAGTCTAGAGTCTGAGTCCAGTTCATCTGCTTATGGATCAGTTGTATGCGGTCCGGAAAACCTTTTCTAAGGTCTACATCCAAAAAAATTCGAGCATGTGTGTAGATCGTTTCATCCAATCTTTGGGAATTCGTCTTGATATATTTCCCAATGTTGTTCCCAATACCTGTAAGTATTCTCTCATCCTAGAAATGTAGAGGGAGATTGTGCAATCGAATCCACACATACATTCTGGTGATGACCATGGTGTTTGCATCGAATGCTGGGAACCAAGGAGTGATGAAAAGTCCCGCCATTCCCGAAAACCATGGTCCCTCCTGCATAATACTCTCTCTGGCCTTTGATGAAGGGAATTTTACTATGAAAATTCCTTTAGAGAAAAGGCGTATTTCACAATCTAGTGACCAGTTGGTCAAATTCCAATGAAAAAGTTCTATAGGTTTTGGCCAAAAACAATTAAAATGACAAATAATAGCTTGTGATTCGAAAGTGGCACAATGCACATCTGCTTTTGTATCATCTATATTAAGTTCTAGTATTGATTTCAGTAGCTCCACGATGTACGGGCTAGAGGATGAACCCTCCTATTTTTTTGGTTATGTCGTTGTTCTTTTCCCTTGTAGTATATTCTTAAAAGAGGGACCTCCATTCATTTGGTTCCTATTGATTTCTGAGTTTTTCGAAGTTGTTCTCCCGAAGCCCTTACTTGCATTGAAAGGTTTTTTGGCAGACCCTGCCCCCCCTGTTACACAGCTTTTTGTCACTGTCCCTGTACTCCCCATTCCATGATCCTGCAGGACCTCTACAATGAACCCTACATGCTTCCCCTTCATGAAGAAACTCCCATTGTGTCCCTCTTCATGAGCAGAACAATTCCCTTTTGCATCATTTCCAAAAAATATTTTGCTTTTACCAGTTTATAAGACCAGCGCTAATGATCTGTGTCCTCCTCGCCCCGATATGAAGGGATTATAGTTGTCCCTAGCACCCACTGAAGTGACTGAGCCTTGTTCCAGTCATGCTGATCCTCTTTTGGAAATTTTTTTAAATAAGGAGCCAAAGCTTCCAGCTCTAGAAGCTTTGTAACGGAAGTCTAGTAAATGGTTAGGTGGAATGGAGTCGAGGAGATCAGTTTGGGCTCCTTTTCCCTATTAGGATGGAACTATCTCAAGAGATAAGACCTTCTCCCATGAGAAGAGGAACCATCTCCCTTCCATCCATGCTATATAAACCTCCCTTTTTTCCAAGCACAGGCTAGTGTTGGTGTGCTAGTTCTAATTAGGCTCTGGTTGAAGTTTTGATTGTGGAGTAATCAACAAGTTATTCATAGTTGTAGCTCTCTAGTTCTATGTGAGGGATAAGTGTGAATTTGGTTTAGTGTGAAGACTAAATGGAAGAGCCTTAAAACTACTATTGTTGAGGAAATCATGGAATTCTAACGGAAGTGTGTGGGAACCCGGATTTGTCGAAGGAGAACAACAACGTTAAGACAACGGTTGTAATCTCTTCTTGATTTAATATATATGAAACTATCGATTGATTTCCTACATAATATGTCATCTCACATGTTTATGGCTTAATGTTTCTTGACCTATTAAGTAGGTTGAATACAATTTTTCTATTATCACAGTTGTTGTTTGTTGTTGTTTACTTGTTTCAGGTGCTCGAAGAAGGAAACGGGAGATAGCTAGAGCAAGGAAACAAGGTCATCGCCAAACAAGATAAGCGTACTAAGAGGTAGGCCCTCTTAATTGGTTCTAACCTAAGGAAATCTTCCATAGAATGTCTAGTTTGTGGCTAGACCTACTCTCAAGCTAGAGGAATTGTTTGTGTCCCACTTAGAATTTTACTCCACCACAAATTGGCGACTCCATTGGGGAACCAATCCTTATGTTTTCTTGCTTGGAATTTCATGGTTTTGTGTGAACTTTTCTAGTTTCGCCATTTCCCTTTAGTTTTGTCTACTTTTCTTTGCTTACTGCTCTGGGTCTAAAATACACATTAGCAAGTCTTGTCTCAACTTTTGAAAAATTTTATTTTTTTTCTTTGCATCCTCGCTCAGCACGCTTATTTTGTTGACAGTCGTGTCGATCAGTGTGATATGCTCAGAGACAATCACGTCGACCCCCTTCTGGTGCTTGTGGTTAGTTAGGCAGTCGCGCCGATGCCTATAAGTGAATATTAGGGTTCACCCCAAATCTTGGCAAGTGTGTCTTTCTCTCTTGATTTCTGCCTTGTAAGGTGTTTAGACCATCTTCTCCCTAACTGGAAAGGTGCATTTCACTTGGTTTATTTTCTTGTTGACTTTCCTTCTTCTTGATTGATTTCTTGGGTCCCTTGATGGTTTGTGGCACTAGAGAATCTAGGTTGTCATCCATTCACCTGATTGTGACCTCAGTGAGTCAAGTTATTGGTGCATTTACTCCTTGCATTTCATTTATAGTCCTCTTATCGCTTTGGGTCTCTATTACACAAGTTTGAAAAGTTTTGTTTCTTGACTAAACGTCTATTTTCCAGTATATATCACATTGTTTGTCTTCTTTTTGATAGAATCATTACGTCATTAGTTTGAAAGAGATTCTCTTTTTGTGTTTTTTCATTTGCTTGAGAATCGATTGTCTCGAAACTTTTTCATTGGAGTGTTTTATGAGAAATTCATTTATCATTTCATGAAAAGTATAAAATTCTAGTTTGTTGCTTCAATATGTTACTGTAGTTAGCATCAGTGAAGACTAGAATTGCATTTTCATTTGAAAAGAAAAAGAATTCTCTTTACTTCTGAAAGGACTGTTTGGAGTGTACTTGCTAGGAAACTAGGACTTGGAATGAATTTTTCATTAGTTTATTTTCTCGAAAAGTGAAGTAGTGAAAAATCATTTTTCTTTCAGTTGCTTGGTTGTTTGCATTTTATTGTGTTTTCTACCCTCTCTAGTGTAGACAATTCATCGAATTGAAAGGGTCTTGTCTCATTTAGCTACATTTAGGAATTTTTGAGTCACATCGCTAAGGCCTAAAAACCGAGAGATAATTCAAGATAAACTTAAAATGAACTCAATTAACCTAAGGTGCATTTGAAACCTAACGATCACATCTAGAAGGTCTAGGCTAGAGACTTGTTCTAGCGTCTTTAAACCTAGCAGTTGTCGTTAGCTTCGGCACTAGACAACGCTAGTATGGACTCGTGTTCCCCGTACCGTCGAGTATATAAAGGGATACCCCTCTAGGCTACAATCCTTTATCCATAGGAATCTGAGTCTGCCACCTTGCAAACGTGATACACCGAACATAGCATTCAGGGAGATTGCCTACCCGTACTTCTTGGCTCTGTGAGAGGTATTCTGCAGTTCGTGGTTGCCTGGTAATCCTTTTTACCTAGATCATCCGGAGTATTCATTTGATCTTTTTGACTCATTAAACTTAAAATTTCATCTGAGCACTTGTCCTTTTGAGCTCATTTCCAACCGAAAGTGATAAAGTCATATTTTCTTCTTTCTCGACTCTTAAAACATGAAAGAGCACCAGTTTATTCATGCGTCTTAAAAAATTGTTTCCCACGATCTTATAACACCCTGTTAGTCTTTTCTAAACCAAATCATGAGTTGTCCTTAGAGTACATTTTAAAGAAAAAATTTATCTCTCTTTTCCTGTTAACTAAGACAAGATCATCTTGGCTGAACCATCTAGTTCACCTAGTTCCTCTTCCTCTCCTCCATCTGAAAGATTGTCTGAGGAGCCTTTTCCTAAATTACCAGGGTCAGTCGAGGACCAAGGTGTTGAACTCAGAATCGTTTTGAGCATTCAACCTTTGTCATCTCGCCCTCCACCTACTTCAGATACTAGGTCACCTTCTGATATTGGCCCGGAATCTCCGAACAATCTCGTCCAGACTCCTGAGAGTTCGTCGACTACTGAAGGTCAGCTTGGACTGGTTATATATCCTCTAAATCCTTTATTCAACCCTGTTGTGATATCACCATAGCATCCATATAGTCTGTACGATCATCCAGGTGTTCCTTTGGAATTATCCCCTTGTACATATTTGTTAATTCGTCGTCGCTTGTTTCCAGCTATGAAACCCGAAGGCGAAGCTCCAGTTACCTCTCCGGATCAATCAGAAGTTTGTACTCCACACACTGTCAAATAGGAAGATCATCAATTTCCTCTTGAAGGTTTCCCCTATACGGGGAGCATCCCCATCAGTGTGTATTGGGATTTGCCACCTAATTATGTGACTTTAGCACAGTTGGTCTCCGGTACACCTAGTGCCTCATCACTTTTTTTTGGCATCTGGCACCATGCCTACTACAGGTCCTTTCATTCAGACCTAACCTCCCAATAGGCGATGATTTCTGCAGTTACCTTAGTCCCAGTGAAACCCACCATTCCGAACCCTCTTATCTCTTATGTCCAAGTCACCTATTCAGTTCAACTTGCGGTCTCGAGGCACGTTGCTATCAGTTCTTTGTCCCCTTTAGTAAGTGGACAAGTTGTACCACTGCCTAGGGGGCAGATTCTGAGTGTTTCTATGATGTCAAGCAAAACCAGTGTGAGTAGCTCACAGGCTCACATGGTTGGGATGAACCAGCCTTTTTATGGTGTTATCCAAAACTATAGAAAATATATGATAGGTTAACCCGATAATGCAATATAAATCAAAGCAGAATATTATAACCTACTTCTACTATCAATTTGCAAAAGCTTAAAGATCGAGCTGAATAATATAACTAGAAGAAGAAGAATCAATGGCACAATACACATGAAAATACTTTGGGGAAAGTCTCAGATAAAAACCCCACACTATTGTATTATCATACATGGTGGAAATACATAGGAATTATACAAAGCCTTAGCTCCCACAGCTATCCATCTCTCAGTACAATCCTCACAGATGCTCATAGGCAATCTTGGCTTCTCTACAGCCTTCCTCTCTTCCCTCCAAGCTCCTATTTCCTTGTGTTGTTCCTTGTGGATGATTAGCCTATTACCAAGTGGAAAAACAGGCCTTCAAAACTGTGCAACCCTCAAGGATGAATCCTTGACTACATGCATGAGTTTTCTCCATGAGAAAACACATGCAACTGATAGTACATTGTCCTTGAACATTAATCTCAACTAGGTCTTTCTCAAAATAGACATGCATGAGTTTCTGATGAGGGAATCTTCAGTTAACTGGAGTAGCACTAGTTGAGTGCATTAATGCATCAACTGACTGTTAACTCACCATTAGTTCCTCAAATAGTTTGGAACTAATTTAACAGGACTTAACTCAGTAAACTGAGTTAACTAATTACAACTCAAATATAACTTAATCTTATCTCCTTAATTTAAGGGATAACTCTTGCATGACTTCAGAACGACTTCTAACTTGAATTTCTCCAACTAATTAATTTAAAATGAATTAATTAATTATTTCCAAGCAGCTGTTAAGACTAAATTCGATTTTAATTCACAATTTAATTCAAGGACAAATTAAATTGGAATATTCTTGTCCAGTACCACATGTGACTCACAATCGAAGGTCTCAAAACCTTCCTAGACAAGAATATTCCTAAGAAGATCGAGCTCAGGAATATTGCTAAGAAGATCGAGCTCCCTCGAAGTACTTACCATGACTTCAACTCTTTAGCCATGGCTTTCCTCACGCATTTCCAGTTGTTGGTTCGCTATGAAACTACCACCTATTTGCTTACATCGCTCAAGAAAAATATTGCGACGCACATCTCTGATCACATCCATGAATGGAGATGTAGACGTCGCCTGATCAAATTCAAGATTGTTGATCAGTTGCTAACCAAATGGTTTACCAAGTCATTAGTCGCTCCAATTGCTCACAATATAGCTATGGGTGGATGCATTACCGAAGAACAAGCCATTTCTCGTGCCCAATACTTAGATCTCGATTATTCTTAGTTTGGAACTTTGTATTAGTTATTACTTGATGCTCCGCGACCATCATCCAATCCAACGGCATTGAAGTCACAGGCTACACCTCATGTTGATGGAGTAATTGGTTAAGTGTCCCAGACCCCTCCGAAATCTCCTTCCAAACAAAAGTCAATCTCGAACATTGCTTCCAATAGTCCTTCCCAGAATCCACTTGGCTCTGGTAAAACCTCAGAGGTCCACGATGTTTAGTCTACCTCAATGGAAAAATCCTCGAAAGGTAAGAAGAAAGGCAAAGGCAAGGGTAAAGTTGATGCCCCAAAACAGGGTCCTCCTAAGTTGTCTGCTGGTGATTCTTCACAATGGAAACCTAAGTATTCGTGCCTCATTTGTGAGGAGGATCACTATACTAAGGATTGTCCCCAACGGTATAAAGTTAGTCATTTGCTCAAAGGGACCCCACTATCCTGAAAGAGTCGTTTCCATCTCAACAGACTCAAATGGTAGACCAGCCTCAATCGTCTGCTTCCTCGAGATCTCAAGTGTTCATGATGAGTACACCTATTAATGTGACTACTAGATCAAAATATTATCAAACTCCTGCTTCGACAGCCGGGAAAGAGAAAGAGGCCACCTCTTCTTCTTCCGCCCTAAGTTCTAGCCCTATTCATGTCGAGCGCCCTAACCCTGATTCCGCCATTCGATCACCTTCTCGAGGTGTGCTAAGGAAGGCCTCGTACAATCCCAATGATCGAGCCACTCAGCACTATAATATTGTTAAGGATTTGGCTCAGGCACCATCAGCGATGTCTGCTCTCAAGGTACTCCAAAGTTGTCTGTCTCAATGAAAATCATTGTTATCGGCTATTGGTGGTATTGATCCTACCAATTCCAATCTGATATGTTTTGATCTAGAGAACCACATTCCGTGACAGCCTCATCAGATTGCCTTTCTCATTCAGGTAATCATCAATGAGAAAACCATTCATAGGACCGTCATTGATGAAGGTGCTTCTACCTACATCATGTCAGTGACTTGCTAGAAGGCAATTGGTTCTCCTACTTTCAACCAATCCCCTAACACTTTGGAATATTTTGACGGGTGCAATTCGTGACCATTTGGTGTCTCACCTAACCTTGCCATTACTTTTGAGGTCAAGACAGTACACATCGAGGTGGAGATTGTTGACGCTAATCTCAATTATAATCTTCTACGCGGATGGAGTTGGACTCATGCCATGCATGTTGTAGCATCCTCCCTGTTCCACGTGATTCATTTTCCCCATCAAGGGAAGATCATCACAGTCGACTAACTATCTTTCTTTGCCTCTTCCTCCTCAGATGGAAATGTTTCGTATGTCAAGCACATTGGTGCTCCTTATGAGAGTGTGGGGGCAGGACTTTTTAAATATTCTGCTTTGATGGGAATTTTTCTGCTCCCACCTCCCCATGTTGCCTCTGTCAACATGGTCTCGGTCAAATCTGATCCTTGGATCATAGCTTCACTAAATCTTGTTGATACCTGGGGCGAGGTTATGCCACTTAGTCCTGCTGAGATCAATTATGTGGAAATTGTTTTGGCCTCAAGTTCTGTATCCTCTGATTTTCTTGTGTTGAGGAAATATCTCGATACATATTCTCAATCCCCATGGCTTGGTGCTTCGGAATCCCCTGATCCCTTAGCCAAGACTTTCCTTACTGACGAAAGTATCATGGAAGTAATGTCTCTGGAGGAACCACCTTGGAACAATACTCATCATCGTTCCTCATTCCTGCCTAGCCCGACAATCATGTCTATGTGTCTTGAGAAGTTCTCTTCTCCGCTGCCTATTGACATGTTAGTTTCACCTGCCATTGTCAAGATATTTCAACTGAGGGCACCTTTATCCCCTCATGGATTCAAGTTTTTTCTCCCTCCCCGAGTTTTTACCGATTTCCCATTCTTGCAATGGGGTTGTCATTTGACTCGTAACCCTCCGTCACCCAGGGGGCATGGAGGTAAAGCCTTATATGAGTTTTACTCTATTATTTGGCTACGTCGATGCTTACTCATCATGGAAAGGGTAAAACTCCAGTGTTCATCTGTGTTGATTGATTACCCGAGCCCGAGCATGAACTCTCTCAAAAAGTACTATGCTTAGGTCATCTTGCATGGTTACCTATGTACATTAGTGTGCCATTCATTTTTGTGCAGTGTTTTTTGGTGTGTTAGTTTTCAAACAGCTTTCCTGTTTACTATGTTTTTTCCCTTCTTTTTAGATGTTTGTGATTCCTCACATTGGTTTCGCTAATGGTGCTTGTCGTAGTAGCTGGAATCTATCCTCGGCGGCATGGGCCATTTATGACCCTCATGGTGAGTTGATTGATCTTCAAGGTGTCTGTTTAGGTCGTACAACTAATAACATTTTTGAATACACCGCAGTTATCGAATTATTGTCAGAGGTCATTGCTCTTGACATTTGAGAATTGGTTGTCAACCTGGATTCACATCTTGTTGTCCTTCAACTCAACGGGAAATGTTCTGTCAGAAACCCTCAGATATTGAGAATGTATCTACGTATTCGTATACTAGAAAGAAATATTGGTTACATTACATATCATCATATTCGTAGGCACATGAATACATTGACAAATGCATTAGCTAATTATGTGTTGGATAGACATTTACAAAACATGTGAAAAACTAAAACAAATCATTTGTACCATAGTAAGCAGGAATATACAACATATCTATATATATATATATATATATGGCGATAATGTTTGATACATCAAAACCCTAAAAAACAATATGTGTGTTCAAATAACATCTGCGGCTCACAGGCCTCATATATCCGTGGCACGCAGGCCTCAAAATGAAAATGCTTGACTTAGGAATTAATCAGCATGGTGATCATGGTAACATGAAACTGCTCATTCTATATGAGTCAATAATCGATAGATCTGATTCGATACTCCCACCGTATGCCTCTGGTACTGGCATGGGATGTCTCCTACCCGGGCATACTCTGGGATACCACGAGTCAACCCCTCAAGGTTCCTCTTTGTTGCTTCCTTCCTAATAAGGAGCGACATCAAATTGGTGAGCGACGTGCTTGGCTATTAGGGACATCCCGACATGATGCTCTGGTCCAACATCTACATTGATAAAACCGAATGTTATAAACACATATATATCAAAAAACAATTAAAAGTAAAAAATAAAAATAAAAATGATTTTTTTACCTTCATCGTCGAAATCCTCCCCATTTGGAACCGGCATATCCACATCTCCGCAGAAGTCAGTACTGATGTATGGCCAATCCTCCACTACAATCAGCTGTCATCATAAACATGAGAAGAAGGCGGGCCTGTAGGAAATATGTTGGCCCCTAGTAATCCTAGGCATCAAACGACTCCAAAATATTATTCATGGGTCTCGTGGCATCGGCGGATCTACCTCAGTCATCTGGTACTGGAACAGCGAACACGCTCTAGGAAGAAGGTCACTAGCACAAATCCGAAGAAAAATTGCTTCAGATTCCCCGCCTTAGCTTTTGACAACTGGCGTTTCATGTTGATCTTCATGGCTTCCACCCAATTGAAGATCGTTGGTGTTGTACAATCAATAGCATATAGAAATTTTGACTTGTTAGTTTCATGCTCTGCTTGGGACCCAGCCACTCTATTGATAGTCAACAGTAGCACTCTCAGTGTAATATCTTGCACAGTGGCAATCTCAATCTTGTCGCTCTTGGATTTGAGGGCTTCTGGGCAATGTTCAGCAAGTAGCATGGATATGCTTGCCCCAATCAGTCATGACCCATATAGGTTGACTGGTTCCCCTCTCTGGGACAGTCCTGTGATGAAATAGATGTCTGAAGTTTCCAACTCCAGCTCCTGGTCACCAATGATAAATATTTCTCGATTTATGTCCCAGAGACTAATTAGTTTGAGCCCACATCCTTGGTGTGAGAAAGAACTTGAGGAGCCCACAGTTCCTCAAGGCATCCAAGCAGTTTGGATCATTCATTTCCTGGATGTCCACATCCTCATGCTCACATTCTTTCCAGTCTACCATTTTCGACAATTCTTTCTTGCAAAAACCATGTATTCATGTCAATAATCATTTTTGGCAACTAAATTTGGATACAAACGGTGGCTTTAAGAGAAAAAATGTTTTTTCTTTGTTCACGGCATATGTGTGCCTGTTTTAAAAATAGTTGCACTGACAACGCGATTGATCATTTTAGCAACCCTTGGCCGGTGCGATTCTGTGACCGGAAATCGCGCCGACTGAGCGAAATTTTTTTTTTTCCAAAAGCTCCCTCAGAAATCAAAATATAGATAAAAAAAGGGAATAAACAATATGGAAATGGAGCTTAGGGACTTAGCTCTTACTTGTAGCTAGCGGCTCTGCGAATGACCTCCCAAATCTCCCGCAAACTGCTTCGGAAAAATTAGGGCAAAAGTGGGTAAAAAGTTTTTCACAACAAGGTAAAATGGTAAATGGTAAAAAATATTTACTTTTCCCTCCTTTTATTCAGTTTTTCATGAAATATTAGGGTTTTTAAGTATTTTTGACCTATTTTGCCTCAAGAATTGGATAATGCACTTTACCTTTTTATGCAACGACAGGTGATGGATGTTCGACGATGGTACCGAGTCACGTTTCAGCTCTTTTCTCGACTTGTAAAACTCAAATGAAAATATTGCTGAGTATTTTTTTCATTTTGATTTGTAAAAGTGAATAAAATGGGGGGTTTGCTTTCAAGCTCTTTTCCGACCCTTTAAACACGAAAATATTTCCTAGCTCTTGTCGTTTCGAACTTGTTAACGGATGAGAAACATCGTGTGCCCAGTATATGTTTATCCCTTTTTCGGGTTGGGATGCACTATTTACGAAAAAGGTACTCCTTGGCTGAAATGGTCAAGCAGTTCTCTCGAGCATCGTTTTCTACCTTTTCGAGCTCGAAAGACACAAATGTATGAAAAGGAACCATGTGGATTTTTCTTTTCCATGTCCTTTTCAAACTCTCTAAACATGAAAAAGATACTGAGTTTCACATTTGTCGGACTTGTTAAAATATTAAATGACATCGAATTCATCACCATGATGAACATGAGTTTCTCCTTCATGGGGCTCATTAAACTTACTAGGTCGGATTCATCCGGAGGATGAACTTACAATGCAAGTATATGTTATCCCCTTCAAGTTTGCAATTAAAAAATAATCGGGGTACTGCAAGAAATGGTGGGGGAAAATTTGGAAATTCGATCAGTCGTGTCGATAGCTCACTCTTGAACATGACACTTTCTATTTTGTGTCGGGTTGGGATATCCTCACTTCATCTTCGACCTTCTTGGGTTGGGCCGTTTATTTTTGCCTTCCATTTGATCTCTTCCACGTCATCATGACCACCGATCCTATGGATCCAAAAGCTGCCAAACTTTCGGTCGTGTCGCTGATATGTTCAAGAGTTGTCCTTCTGCAGTTACACTTACCTCTGATTCTCTGTATCATCCAAAATATTTTTTCATCCTTTTGTCTCATGTCAATGATGTGGGATACATTATGGCCCTCCTTCGACATGGTCGCTTCCTGTCGACTTCAGCTCATTATCTAGGAAGTTGACCAAGAGACTCACTTCCATTACCTTAGAGCTTGCATGCCCTAATGGCAAGTTCTTCGTGCTCGACGACAAGTTCACGTCATTGTCTTTCGATCAGGTGATTTCACAAGTGTTCGACTTCAGTTCCTTTATTCACATTCCGTGAATTTTGTTGATAGTACCTTGAGGACCATTGTCATTATTGGTGGTTCCTCTTGTGCTTGTTAACAGTTCACATCATCAGTTGGTAATCAAGCAATTTTATAGCATGTTCAACATCAACACATCTATTCACATGTTAGAATCTATACTTTGATCAGGTCGTGTTGGAGCACAAGACCCTGGGATCAGATTACAAAAGTCCAGGTTGCAAGGCGGTGTGACATGATTGTGATGATATGCATGTCTCTTTCATATGGGTGGTTACAACCATACCATGAGTTTTCATATGTGATCCTCTTTATCGGATGGTTGTGCCCATGCCTAGATCCATTTACATGATCATTCTCTAGATGGCTACGTCCATACCACAATTCATGTATCATTTGAAATAATTTTCAGTTACATATATGTATATGTACTTGCTTGTAGGTTTTCCGACAACAGACTCTAGTTCCTTGCACTGATTCATAAAGCATTTCACCCCTCACTCTAGTTCGGCCTTCACGCTTTAGGGGGCATCTGTTACACAACATTTTGTCACTATCCCTGTACTCCCCATTCCATGATCCTGGAGGACCTCTACAGTGAACCCTACATGCTTCCCCTTCATGAAGAAACTCCCATTGTGTCCCTCTTCATGAGCAGAACAATTCCCTTTTGCATCATTTCCCAAAAATCTTCTGTTTTTCCCAATTTACAAGACTGGCGCTAATGACCCGTGTCCTCCTTGCACCGATATCCAGGGATTAAAATTTTCCCTAGCGCCGACCAGAGTGATTGAGCCTTGTTTCAGTCACGTTGATCCTCTTTTGGAAAGTTTTTTAAATAAGGAGCCAAAGCTTCCAGCTCTAGAAGCTTTGTAACGGAAGTCTAGTAAATGGTTAGGCCAGATGGAATCGAGGAGATCAGTTTGGGCTCCTTTCCCCTATTAGGATGGAACTACATCAAGAGATAATAGCTTCTCCCATGAGAAGAGGAACCATCTTCCTTCCATCCATGCTATATAAACCTCCCTTTTTCCCAAGCACAGGCTAGTGTTGGTGTGCTAGTTTTAATTAGGCTCTGGTTGAAGTTTTGTTTGTGGAGTAATCAGCAAGTTATTCATAGTTGTAGCTCTCTAGTTGTGTGTGAGTGATAAGTGTGAATTTTTTTTAGTGTGAAGACTAAAGGAAAGAGCCTTAAAACTACTATTGTTGAGGCCATAATGGAATGCTAACGGAAGTGTGTGGGAACCCGTATTTGTCGGAGGAGAAAAACAACGTTAAGACAACGGTTGTAATCTCTTCTTGATTTAATATACATGCAACTATCGATTGATTTTCTACATAATATGGCATCTCACATGTTTATGGCTTAATGTTTCTTGACCTATTAAGTAGGTTGAATACAATTTGTCTAATATCATAGTTGTTGTTTAATGTTGTTTACTTGTTTCAAGTGCTTGAAGAAGGAAATGGGAGATAGCTGGAGCGAGGAAACAAGGTCATCACCAAATGAGATAAGCATACTAAGAGGTAGGCCCTCTTAATTTTTTCTAACCTAAGGAAATATTCCATAGAATGTCGTGTTTATGGCTAGACCTGCTCTCAGGCTAGAGGAATTGTTTGTGTCTACACTTAGAATTTTACTTCACCACACCCCCCTTAATCTCAGGTTGAGGGCAATGGTGGATACAGATTGAATGTGGTAATCATGCAGAGACTAGATATCCTGTAATGCTCTACCTCCATATATTAGATTTTTCATATGTGCAGGATAACCAGCCCTCTGCATAATGGAATGCTTCAGGAAATTCACAATGTTTGCTTGAATAACCCAGATTAATAAGGAGATCCTTGTTGGAGTTTTTTATAAAAATTTGAAAATGGTAAGGGGTTACTAGGAACCGGGAGCCATCCTCCCACTTATTACCCAAAAGCCTCACGACAAGGGGAAGCCCATGAGCCATAGAGGGCTCGAATGAGCAATTGATAGTGAAATAAAAAGCCAGGGACATCGCATCGAAGGCCAAAACTAGTGCACAGGCTGGCTACGACTTGGGGGGACTTGTGCTGAAATGAAACAGCAGCGAAGGGTGTCTTGAAAACAATCTGTCTACCGCCTCTGTTTTTCCTGAAGCCAAAGAAGCTAGGAAAAATGAAAGACTGTTGCCCAAGTTGACAAGAAGCCGAATAAAAACAATGCGTTCATCCTGCGCCCACCTCCGTTCCAAAAAACCCACCGAGAACCCACAGCAAGACATTCGGCAGTGTGCCTTATTCGATAACTGACCCAAGTGCAAGATAGGGTCCGCCACGGTATGCAACCCAAGATTGGCAGGCATCAAGAGATCGGAGCAACGTGTGAAAAGAATCCCACTCCACCCGCAGGGACACTAAATCTGGCTGCTTCAACGGAAAATAGAGAGCCCACTATGACCCAGCCAACTTGTGTGTACATACCTCCAAAGGCCCTTGGAGCAAAGGAGGCACAGGGAGGCAGGAAAAGATCATTAAAGCCTCCAGATACAAACCCCTTCAACGCCTCGGTGAACCTTGTCCACCATTCGAGCCATCCAACGAACAGAGTCAAGAGATCTCTCCCAAAAACTCATTTTTGCACCAAAAAACCCTAGCTCTAGTTTGTTCCATTTTTCCTCTGATTGTGGTATAAATGTTACTTATTATTAAATATATTATAATAATTTAATAAAATATTTAACAATTTTGATTATGACATTTTAAAGTTATAAATTTTGTGATTATATAATATTTTAATTATTTAATGAATATTTTTTTTCTTTTTTAATTAGGTAGATTTGTATTATTAAGAGATTGCCTTATATGTAAAAATAATGATTGTTATTGGTCTACCACAAGGGAAATCGTATTAAAAAATAATAATAATAAATAAATAAATTGCCCAATGCATTGTTTTAACTTGAAAATAAAATTGTCTTAATAATACAACATACATTTATCTTCCTTCCTAATGTCACTACCAATACCTGTCATGTCTAGATTTTCAACCTTGCTACTAATAAAGAACGTTACAAAAATAAAATGAAAGATTATCTATTTGGGTGATAAGTCCATCTGAATTGTGTCTAAATGATCCTCCTCTTCTTTTGAAGTAGTAAACTCCATATCATCTATTTTTTCAATGGAGGAGAATTTATCATTGAGAATTTTAGTTTTTCTTTGTAGTTCATCTATCCACAACATAATTTCCTTGTGAGTCTCTGAGATCTCCACCAAGGAAATTTTTATAATCATTTTCAATTTCCAATAAATGTTGATGGTCCACATGTATCTAGTGATCTGAGTTGTGTTGCTACCAGTATATAAGACCCAATGAACCACCTTGGTTCCACATATACATTAGTGATGAACTTTTGTTCCAACCATGCCTCTTGTTTTGCATCTTAAATTTTGTCTCTAATAGCAGGTGGAACAATGTACATAAATGGTCGCAGACTGTTCTCAAGCACACTAATCCCTGAAGCTAGAGGGAAAAAAGTTCCTTCTCCATCCCCTACAAACATTAAGATGCATTAGCCTGAACATGGTGAGGGAAGGCAGGGAGAGCATAGGGAAACCAAAAGAGGGATTCAACTCTCTAGGGTGAGAAAAAAGGGTACCAAGAATACAGAAAAGGGGAATTTGAAATGCCAAATAAGGGGCATCCAGAAATAAAGGAATTACTAAACCCCGAATAGAAGAATATTGACTCATCCAAGATGAAGTCCTTTGATAGCATGGAGAAAAAGGATCCCACCCACTCCAACAAAGGAAGCTTGAGAAAGAAATTGAAGAAACTCCCAAAATAGAAAAGAAAAAACGAGCTGATATGGAGTAACTATAAATAACAAGGAAAATTGTTCCACCCCAATAAAAAAGTCTAAAACCACTGAATTCAAGCGAAAAAAGATAAATTAATTAGAATGAAAAGGAGAAATTGAAAGAGTACAAACTTGTTCGTCAAATCATTAAAGAAAATCTACCACTATTCTTGTCAACATGTGGACCTCACTAACTAAGTGTTATGTTGGATCAAAAATCCCATGGAGAATTGAGCCAATGAGTGGAATTGCGCCAAAGGATCCCAATGTCAATTACATCCCTAAAATAAAATCATTCGCAAAGAGAAAAATAATAATGTAGAGCCAGAGGGGGTAAATAATATCACCAAAGCCTACCCAATTATTGAAATAAACTCTCATTAAATTTATTTCCCAAAATACAAGTGGAATATTAACATGTTTCCTACCCCAAGTGCCTCCTCTTCCGATACTATTCCCACGAGATGCCATGAAGAAGGAGTAGTCTCATTATTGCTTACCTAGAGCATCAAGCCTTTTCCATTACCCTACATTAAACCCAACTTGTCATACTTTGTAGCCTCTTGCAACCTTAATATCATTCATTTTACAGGTGGATGTTGTCTTGGGAATCCTTCCTCCCCACATATCCCATCTCTATTGATACCATTCATTTCTCATCATATTCACCCATTGTGGGGATTAATGAATAATTTTCTTAACAATAAGATATTAGGGTAAATTGTATGTGGTTAGCAATTGCTTTTTGTTGTGTATGAATCTAATTTGAAATTTAACTTGAGAATTTACCATTTATGTAATGTATGAATATGTGAGTAAGGTTGTGAGGGTTGAATCAATGGTGATGAATGGCATAAAGGTTTCAAATATGGGTGAAGAACCTACCTTTCTACTTCAAATAAGATTGGTTCTCTTTATAGGGAGAGGTAATTGTTGCCAAAATCATAAGAGACCAAAGTTGTGGAGACATCAATATGGGTTTATTAATTCCAATATAATCATGAAAAAAATTAAGTAGAGTAAAATATCATCACCAACTTTGTCACTAAATCACTTTAAAATTACATGATGGAGGCAGGTTAAGCCATGGTGCACCGTAACACACATATTGATTAGCCTAAGCCTAACGAAGACCTATGAGGTTGAAGCTCTTGCTTACCCTCTCAAAAAATACTTGTAGTAAAAGATCAAAATTAATTCCATTGTTGAATCACTTTAAAATTGACTCGATGGTTATGGGTTAAGTCACACTACATTGTAGCGTATGTACCCCATCAACTAAGCATAATAAACACAAGTGAGGTTGAATCTTTTGTTCAACAATTAAACTCATGACGAAAAAGGGAATTGAGCCCCTTTGTAAAAAAAATACACAATGGATCAAATCATATATCTTATAGATAGACTATTCACACAACCAACATGACCAAATATTCTTCCTGGCATCCAATTCATTCATAATAATAACAAACTACAATAATGGTAAACAAGGAAAAATATTCATATCATATTACATGAATTTTACTTCTATGTAGACATTTTTTTCTCAATTAAACACTAAGTATACAAACTTCATCTAGCTCAGCTTCTCACGCATGAGAATTTCCCATATATCAATTCCCCTATCCAGATACATATTAACCAACGCAAATAAATTATTGGCACATATACACAAGGGACCATGTGGTTCATTTTGTACATAAATACACAACCAATTACGGCACAAGGCACTCTCTCTCACTCTCTCTTTCTGAAAAATAAATCCATGACAGCCTCAACTTATCATCCATCAATCTCTTAAACGCCTCAAATTTCTTATTCTCTTTGGAAATTTATCTTATCATTCTTCAGAGAGTATGGAGGATTATGATTCCACGAGACGGGAATGAGAGGGGCCAAGGGGGGCAAAGCCATGCATATGATTATTGTACCATACCCAAAATTACATATACTCTTATTGATATAAAAGGGAATAAACCTTGGAAATTGTACAAAAGTAGTTGGGAAAGTGTAATGCCCCCCAACCACCTAGATAAGGAACATTACCACTCAACCCTTTCTCTACTGCAATTTCTATTTGGGAAGTCAATTCAATTCAAATAATCAATGGAAATAACATGTTCTTCTTCCATACACGGGGATATGTTTCCAGTCAATTACATGTCAAATGAGTAATCAATCTATTATTCATTGTCTATACTCATGGTCGACTACCTTCAACTGCATAAATGACCCTATTGTATGTCAATCATCCAATGAAGGTATACATGATTTCCCTATTTAATAATCATTCCCATTAGGAATTTAATTACAATCAACATAATTTTTAACTAGCCTATAATGTTTTTTGGGTGCATTATTATACTCCTTTCCTTTGTTATGGTACCCTTGTCTCATAATTTGGGTATGTCATGAATATCTCATGCATGCCTATCATGCTATTCATCAATTAACAAGTTCAAATTGGAAATATAAATGTGCATAACATAAAATAAAACAACATGTATGCATAAAAAATAACACATCATTAAGAATTTAAACAACAATAGATACAATTATCTTATGTAATTCACTAAATGGCTATAGACCTTAAACATTCCACCCATCCATCGGCCTCAATATTTTAAATCTCTAAACAATGGTAACTCACAAGCTATGGGTATGACTCCACTAGCACAAAGGATCACCTAGAGCCAACTGCAATCATATAGAAAATACCAAACAAGTATTAGGCCAAGTACCAATTCCAACAGCCTCCATAACTATAGTCTCACATCCCACAACTTGCATAACCTAAGGTAATGCACCCCTCCTCAACCTCTGCGTTCCATAATATGTGCCACTATTCTTCTTAGGTTTCCACCATAAAGTAGGTATAAAATATCAAAGTACTATAGCTCCAGGAATTCTAGACGTCCTCAAGATTCTTCCAAGAACTCCTCAGGCCTCACACTAGTCAATCCTACCCAACCAACTCTCCCTTCAACCTCTAGCCTTACCCAAGGTGAGTAAGGAGAAATGTCACAGAAATTCCACCTAGGAATTTAAGACATGTTTTGTCTAGTTATAGGCTTAGTAGCTATCCAAGTTCACTTGTCGATTAGTCTCCAATATGAACCAACAAGCGACCGTAAAAGCAGGCTAGTCGAATGATAATTAGAATTATGAATTAGCATAGGAAATTAAGAATTTTGTATGCATGTTTTTTGTTTTTTCAAGTGTCCTCCTTTTAAAAAGCTCAAAGGATCTTAGCTCGAGTGGTTTGATGAAAAAAAAATTTCTCTAGCTGCATGGATTCAAGTTTCCTGAGACATGTTGTATCCAACCTGTTAGTGGCATTTATGAAAAGTTGTATTTGGTGTAATAGTGGCAGCAGATCTTTCGAAGTTACCAATTCTCCAAAATTATCATTATTGTTTTAAAAAATACATATTTACCATTCTAAAAATATATCATTGATCAAATCATCAAACATAAAGGAAAATATATGTAAATATATAAATAGGATCCCAACTATTTACAACTACCAACTATTATTATAATGATGATTTCTCTATAAAAAATATCACAATACATATTACAACACGACTAATTGTATATATTTTAATCAACAATATTCACTACATATTCATTAATTACATACCATCTTGCGTCAATCAAATCATGTATATTTAAACAATAAAGCTTCCATGTGGATGACTAATTTGTGCCCACTTAGGGACACCACTCTCAAATGGACGGAACTTATTTGTTATGGAGTCATGACCATGATAAATATTCCTCCTTTTCTTATGATCCTACTTACATCTATTAGTGCATGCTTAAAATGAGATGCAACATAGCTTGGTATATAAGGACATATGATAGGTAGGTGCTAACAAAGGGCTCAAATTCATAGCAGAGTATGCAAAGGAAAACATCACTACTAGCTATCCACTTCAAAAACATCGCACAATTTGTTCAAAGTCATATTAGAGTATGCAAAGGAAAACATCACTACTATCTAGCCACTTGGAAAACATCACACAATCTTCCATGTTCCAAACGTATTCTTCAACATCATCAAGCTTTAAACAATATTATTTGTGTGCCAAAATTAAAGATCCATGTCAATAACAAATCAATAGCAACCAAATTCACTTGAAACCTACAACATACCAATTCAACATGAATTTCACGTGTTGTCCAAGTCATTATATGAGATACATAATCTAAATGTGAGCATGCTTATAACCTTCATTCAAAGATGCTAAACTATGAGGTATTACTTTTTTGGAAGCATAATTGAAAAACAAATGAGATGATCCGGATTGGATCATTATATTGTTTGGCATCCATCTTGATGCTTTATGAGTGGAAAATTTGGAGGAATCAACTCATAGGACCATTTTTTCTAGTGGGACTCAATTCAAAAAATTGGGGTCTGAAACCTTCTGGGATAATTTTGAGGCATAAAATGATTTTTTTTTTGTGGGTATAACTTTATTTCTTTAATGCAACATATTTTTTTCCTATTCTACACACAAATACCTTTCCAATGGTACAAGAATCGCCTCAATCAGGATTATATGCAAAAGTTATGCCACTTGGAAGTTGAGCTTCTTCTTTTGACCACCATAATTCAAGAGGATGCCACATCAACCCACATTACTCATGGAAAATGGGCTAGCCATGTGATCATGATGAAGAAGAATCTAGAATAGTTAACATTGTAACTCTAATTAAGAGTTGAAAGAGCCAAACTTAACCACTAGTAGGCTATCGAGCTATGTTATAACCAGGCCACTAAGAAGAAAAGGGGTTTCATTCTTTTTTAGTTTATTTTGGTCCATAGATGAGTAGAGTAGCCAAGAGGGATAAGGAAAGAGCAAACATAGAGGATTTGTGGATTATAGCAGCCCATGTACTTGTATATGTTTTCTATTCAAATAAAGAGAGTAGATAGACCTCACCTTTCAGTTGGGTTTTCTCCCAAAAGGGTTTCTAAAGATATATCTTGTGTTAACTGTGGTTTGTGAGTATTTTTTCATTGTTCTCTATTTTTCACATAATTATAATTTGCATGGATATGCAATAATCAATAATTTACAAATCCATAAATCTAAAGAAGAATAAGCCCTCTTAGTGTAGAATTTAGTTTTCTTAAAGTACAATTTTATCATATTTGTTGTGATGAACTATCTAATGGAATATCCATGATAGTTTACAGATCATGAGCCATAAACCAAACTGCTAGGCTCATGGAGTATGTAACTTTCCAATACAATGGAAAAGGAAAAACTATTACATCATATATTTCCAATTCAATATAATAACACTCCAATCAACTACCTCAAAATCGCTATAACCTTTGTATATAAAATTCATAGTTCCTCTAATAAATGCTACAACAAACAAGATTCTCATAAAATCTATCTACTAAACATGCAAGTTGAAAATAGGCTTCAATTAGATAACCATTCAAATATGTAGAATTGAAAATATCATAGAGTAATTTATAAGCATATATGATTAGGATACAACTAGCTATACAAAATGGAATCTCATAAGTCATACCATCTATAATAATATTCATATGTGAAATATTAGCATGCCCAAAATTATCATATCCACAACTCAGTAATCACCACGAGTTTCTATAATACAAATTTAAACCTGTTTTCAATATGACCCCAACTCAAGGCCAAAGATTAAGTTCCACCTTGACATAATTTTTAAAATCATGCCCAACTCAATTGACCCATACTTCAAAACATGCATTCATGAAACAAATCCATGTTATTGATATGATGGAAAGAATGAGTAATATTAAAGCAATATTCAAAACCATAGATGGGTGAAAATAGATGCCTTATTTGAAAGGCTCAATTGGGTAGATGAATCAAGAAATTTTTAAGTCATTAGAATAACAAATTGAATTGCAAAGCGCAAATCCGTGGATCAAGTTAAGATGAGACTTAATCTAAAAATCTCCATTCCAATTTATAAAAGTTACATCCATTGCAGAACAAATTCACATAACAACATTAGTGACTTGTTCACTTGGGAACTAAGTACTAGCATTTGCACCAGATGTTGCAAAAAAAACGCCGTAAGGCATAAAGTGCGGAAATCCATTATCCATGTAGTGTGTGCATTATTCAACAAGGTGGATCTCTCTAAATTTGTTGGATCTCTCTAAATTTGTTGCATTGCTAATTTATTTAGAATCTACTACTACCTCCTCTTCTTGGAATATTAAATTTCTTATCACCCCATGATGACAATCCCTCTAATTATTGGCATCACAATTTTTTTCCACTTTAGTGGCTTTACCTTCAACCTAAAGAAACATGAATTTGAGTCACTCAATTAAAAAGAAATTGCTAAATTGCTATTTATCAAGTTTTGAGTAAAAACAATTCATAACTCATATTTACAACCTTTTAAGTCTTGTATTCATAACTCATATTTATAACCCTTTAAAATGAAACTAACTATCTATATTTTTATTAATAATAAAAAGAATCTTCTTTATAAAATTGACACTCACATGCTACTTCTATATATTTATCTTATATTTAATATTCAGTGTCCATCAATTGAATAACAAAATGAAAGCTCAACTTAATTGCACATTTCTGAACTCCTTTGTGGGAATTCATGTCCCATTAATTTAATCGCAAATTGAAGTTTCAAATACAGCACACATTTTATACCAAATTCAGAGAGTTCATGAACAAACTTTCAAGGTTTTAATGGATCTAGGTCATTTGTATTTTCTCTCATGTTCTGGGTCGTTTGTATTTTCTCTGATGTTGACTATACTAGCAATTGTCCCCAAAGGTACAAACCTTAATGTCCTTTTAATGATCAAGCCTTATGTGAAAACAATCATATTGATCCACTAGTGTACATTGATTTGTTACATTTGTCTTGGTCTATAATAGAGGTGTAACAAATATGCATTGAAATCCTAGAATTTTAAGCATATAACCCATTAAAACGTGACTTAAAAGTTTAATTGGTAATTATTTATTCAGTAATTTGTACATTGTTAATTGCAATTTCTCTTGAAAACCAATGTTTATATCAAAATTTTAAAAATTAACTCTCACTTCTCCCGTAGTCTGGTGTTTCTTTATTTGATCGTGGTACTCAAGATTGCCTTTCTCCAAAGTATCAAATGTGAAGATGATATCTTATGTGTTTCCGCTTTCTCAGTAGGTTCATGTGATTATTATTATTTTTGGTGTTAATGTTTATGTTTTTTTATGCCCATCCATTATTTATTATCTAAACATTGATGTTTGAAAATCCGTAAGTGGCTAGTGTGGAAATTGCAAGGTATGTTGAGAATTTGGTTATCTAGTAAGCTTAGAGTCATTCTTGAGTCATTATCTTTACCATCTCAGGCAGAAGAAGAAGAAGAAAAGCCTATTGAATTGAAAAAGAACCCTAAAAAGTATTAGGATCCATGGGTCATATTTTTGCATCATGTAGCAAGATAACATGGCTAATTGATTATGCCACATGAAGAATTAGCCTTTGCCAATATTTAGGCTTATAACTAGGTAATTTTTTCTACTAATATTCTTATACCAATTTACCATGATAATTCTCTTTTAAATTAAAATGTTGTTTGCAGGCTATCGCGGGAGCCGAGCATTTTCTCCCTGAAAATATACCTTCAAGGTTCCTTAGGTGGATAGCAGAGCTACTATACTTGACATTGGCAGTATCCAGTAGTTTTTCTAGCCCACAATCTGCTATGTATGGCTCCATGTCAAAGCCCAGAAGGATGTTGCTTGGCTTAATATTTGCATGAACAAACTTCCTTTCATGTAAATAAGCCAGGCCTCTGGCTACTCCCTTTGCAAATTTAATCCTGGCCAACCATGGCAGATAAAAGGGAGAGTTTGATGACCATCCTGCAAGATTAGAGAGATATAGTGTTAGTCAAAGGATCTGAAAAGGATAGGCCACTAAGAACCTTAGAAGCTGAACAAGATGATCAAGATTAGCATGCAACAAGAGGAGAATAACAATTCAAACCCTACATGATAATGGACTCCATTTTGCAATGATTACAGAGAAATGGATTTGGTTATCCAGAATGTTGAAATTGAAAAGGAATCAATACTCTTTGATAAGCAAGGAAAGCATTATACTCGACCTCAAGGAACTCAATGGGCAAAATTATCAATAAGTAGTTATAACAAAATACAGAGAACCCAGTGAACAAAATGACAAATATCCAATTTAAATGAACCACAGAGAACGTGGCGATAAAAAAGATATATATCCATCTTAAAGAGAAAAGAGAAATGAAATAAACTGCAACATATCCTTGAAACAAAACAAAAGGGTTGATATATATTCTAAAGAAGAGAAAACAGGGATAGACTCTACAGAATCCAATAATATGGTATAATGGACCTGTTCAATATATAACAACAAAAACATTCCATAGAAACTGATATAAATACTACAGCCAATTGTTCTCCAGCTAAGTAAGAAGATGTTATGTAGAATAAGATACAAATACAAGCACAGGGTCACTTGTCTTATTTCATGGTCTTCCTAAGAAGGCTTATGAAGGAAGTTGTGTAGCATTCTCATGGTTTTGATAAATTATCATTTGTTGCTGAGATGAACATGTATATATAAATATTCTAACCTGAAAAAGGAGCAGTTTCTTCTTTGTATATGCAAACTATAGCTGAACTAATAAATCTAATTTTCAATATTGATTTGCATCAATTTCTTTTGGTCCAACCAGCAATTAAAATCCATCCCCTGCCACTGCAACAATAAAACACCATATATCACCTTCCCATTAAAACTGTGAATGAGCTGCAAGTAAACTGTGAGAATGCGGATGCCTCATAAGCATGGAGTTAAGTTTGATCCCTGAGTTTTGCTACAATCCTCAACTGTAGAAATATTGAAATTTTTAAGAAGACTCTGGAGATTTCATAAGCAGCTGAGTTGACAGCAGAGTTTGTCTGAGTCCCAATCATAGAGGTGTCTATATCAGTTATGTCAATGTCTAAGTAGAGCTGTTGAATACGGAATGTGGGTGTAAGTCCTCATCTCTGTCCAACTTATGTCAAAGCAAGGATGCTACATAGGAAGAAAGAATTGGTTAATCGGTTGTGGATGATGGCATTTTTTCTAGAAAATGCAATACCTCCTTCATTGATGGTCTCTTTTGAGGGGAAGCAGAAGCACAATTCGAGGCAATGTGAATCTACATTTTTGACAAAGAAAAATCAATAGAAGTAAAAAACAATTATGGATCCAGAATTGAATCTCAACACAGAGGTGTGCCTTACGGTCTAGCATGTATGAGTGGATATCACAATGAGACTTTTCAGAACATTAGATACCTCAGTGTCAGACAAGGGATGAGCAAAGAGGAATCTCAGATAAAATGGACTTCTGACTTATTTTAAGTTTGATACATTATAGGTGCTAAATGCTTTTTCTAACCCTAGCATCGCTTCTGATCCTAAAAGAATTCCACAATGTTCTGATTTTTATTGAGAGCTGAGAAAGTGTTAAAACATGGGTACAAACTCATAACGTTAAAGAGGAGTATACTCTGAATATAAGATTTATCCCACGTGTCTATCTAGTCCTGTCAGCAAATCTAAAATAACTGATCTTACCATTGGTTTAGGAGCCTATAATACAATTGGATGGATATGAACTCAATTACATCTCAGAAAACATGGGAAGACAATCATATGGGTGGAAATGATAAACTTACATAAAGTTGAAAAAAGCGAATGCCTGGTCCAGTTGAAGCAACCTCTTCAACACTTGATGTAGCCCATGAAGAAAGCGTCTACAACAAATATGTCAAAGCCTCAATTTTTATCAACACAACAAACTATTTCAACATCCAAAATCATTATAATTTCTTAAATCCTTAATAGCTAGAAGGAAATTAAAACATTCAGAAGATCGATCCCACAAAGAGAAGACCGATGCCCAAACCATTATAGTTCCAGCAGCTCTTGCAGTAGCATACTCTCCTATAAAAGATGATGGATTCACTTTCAGAAAATATATGCATCAAAATAGGATGTTAACTATAATACAATAATCTAATGCATACCTTCAGGATGAGCCATCTTTTGCATGGCAGTTGGAGCAATCATAATAGGCATTGATATCTTGAATCCCAACACAGTGGTACTCAGATCCACCTTTGTTACATCAACCAATATACAGGGATAGAACCTGATACATACAACATCAACCAAAATCTTTGTGATAATGTCAATTCCCCTGATGCTTGTAATGAAAGAGGTGCCATAATGTTCAAAAGTTTGGCCCAAGACAGGGTGACTAAAATTGAAAATTATAGCTATTCAATGTTTATCTAATCTGATTGCAGTCATAAAGTTGGTGAAAAAATAGATACGGGAGCTGAAGGTACATCTTTTTCAAATGACTATGTATTAGCTGAAGGTACAGTAGCTAAACAGGGGAGATTGTGGAATCCATAAGAAACTCATAATATGCAAGCAATTGAAGGGCTATCTTTGTAAAAAAAATAAAAAACAACCATGCAGAAACAAATTGAACCATTTCACATCTTGCTCACAAACTCAAACTAAACAATTTTTAGACCCGTGCCTTCTGTTAGTGGATATCACAATGAGACTTTTCAGAACATTAGATACCTCAGTGTCAGACAAGGGATGAACAAAGAGGAATCCTAGATAAAATGGAGACCTCTGACTTATTTTAAGTTTGATACATTATAGGTGCTAAATGCTTTTTCTAACCCTAGCGTCGCTTCTGATCCTAAAAGAATTCCACAATGTTCTGATTTTTATTGAGAGCTGAGAAAGTGTTAAAACATGGGTACAAACTCATAACGTTAAAGAGGAGTATACTTTGAATATAAGATTTATCCCACGTGTCTATCTAGTCCTATTAGCAAATCTAAAATAATTGATCTTACCATTGGTTTAGGAGCCTATAATACAATTGGATGGATATGAACTCAATTACATCTCAGAAAACATGGGAAGACAATCATATGGGTGGAAATGATAAACTTACATAAAGTTGAAAAAAGTGAATGCCTGATCCAGTTGAAGCAACCTCTTCAACACTTGATGTAGCCCATGAAGAAAGCATCTACAACAAATATGTCCAAGCCTCAATTTTTATCAACACAACAAACTATTTCAAAATCCAAAATCATTATAATTTCTTAAATCCTTAATAGCTAGAAGGAAATTAAAACATTCAGAAGATCGATCCAACAAAGAAAAGACCGATGCCCAAACCATTATAGTTCCAGCAGCTCTTGCAGCAGCATACCCTCCTGTAAAAGTTGATGGATTCACTTTCAGAAAATATATGCATCAAAATAGGATGTTAACTGTAATACAATAATCTAATGCATACCTTCGGGATGAGCCATCTTTTGCATGGCAGTTGGAGCAATCATAATAGGCATTGATATCTTGAATCCCAACACAGTGGTACTCAGATCCACCTTTGTTACATCAACCAATATACAGGGATGGAACCTGATACATACAACATCAACTAAAATCTTTGTAATAATGTCAATTCCCCTGATGCTTGTAATGAAAGAGGTGCCATAATGTTCAAAAGTTTGGCCCAAGACAGGGTGACTAAAATTGAAAATTATAGCTATTCAATGTTTATCTAATCTGATTACAGTCATAAAGTTGGTGAAAAAATAGATACGGGAGCTGAAGGTACATCTTTTTCAAATGACTATGTATTAGCACAGTAGCTAAACAGGGGAGATTGTGGAATCCATAAGAAACTCATAATATGCAAGCAATTGAAGGGCTATCTTTGTAAAAAAAAAAAAAAAAAACAACCATGCAGAAACAAATTGAACCATTTCACATCCTGCTCACAAACTCAAACTAAACAATTTTTAGACCCGTGCCTTCTGTTAGTCTTCATAGTTAAAAATCTTGTTACATGTTTTTAAAATATCTATATATTTGACTAATATCTTAATTTTTTTTACAATTAATAACAATAATTTAAAATAAAATTATAATTATTTGTTTTTTTTTTTTTTCTTACATATAAATACTTCACTAGATAATATTATAATACACAATGTACACACTAATATAAAATATACTTGAAAATAAAAATGATGTATGTGAATATTATATTATAAGTTTATAAAATATTGACCGTTGTTATAAAATTTACATGGTAAATATCATATAATTAACATTATTTTTATATTATTTTGAATAAACTTTTAATTTCCATGGTAATTCTGCCAACATTCACATTTTCTTTCGTTCGCTGGCAAAGGGAGAATGCCTAAGATGTCAATAAAATTCATAATACTATGTTATATATATTTTGAAATTTGGAAAATAATGCGGTGAATGCGGGATTAAACATGTAAATTGTGTTTACGATTTGTTATCAAGTAGGGTCACGACAATAGGGCGTTATAAAATAGAACATGAAATGGTTACAATCCTTCTCATTACCGTAACACATTAAAATGTATGAACCTCGAAACTCTTGGTAAAATTATGAGGTTTGGTAAATATCACTTACGCCTAAAATTAAAACACGCTCTTACGACGGAGTCAAAACTTTGTATTGATTAGCCAATATTTGAATAGGGCCTGATTGTAATATTAAATGAGGTGCATATAAAAACCTCAAAAACATATGCTTTTAACACACAAACATATTTCTAAGAAACCAATTTTTCGCTGACTTGTTCACGTTATAAACATTACTGATTACCACTTAGAATGTGACATCATGGACTGATGCGATAAGCGTTGGCTTGTGTCATTTCTTGCCACCAAAATCAATGCTGCACCACTTACTATCCTTCGCCATTTCATGCAAAATATGCAATGAATTAAAATCAAAATTAGCATTGTTGTTATTATTGGCAGTGGCATTGTTAAGATTTTGAATGGAGGGATCTCCATATCCCTGCATGCATTCACGGATTGGTAAGAGGCCACAAACGAAGTCTTGCACCAATCTATTTTAACCCTTCCTCCTTAGGTGACCACTTTAATTTGTCCCCATTCCAAACGCTGAAGTGGATCCTCCTGGGTCGAGTACTTAGGCATGGGATATACGCAGATTCTTCAATGTTCTTTAACGCCCTGATGGACATAGAATCTATCGAAAACCTGGTTACAAAATGCAAAACATATCATAAACATATAAATAAAAAGTTTGAAACAAGATTGAATAATGGCACAAAAACATACTAATAACACCACTAAAACCATTCGGTTGTTGTCATCGGATCGTAACGTGGTTGCTCCACTGCTCAAATCTAGAGCAGAGCCAGTAAAGCTACCTCGTTGCTCCACTGCTCCAATATCACGCAAAATTAGTTAAGCTACTTCGCTGCTCCATCACTCATACCTAGGCCATGAAATCTGACCTACTCAAATTGTGTCGCCAAAAATGCTAAATATCTTGGGAAGGGAAGTCAATGTTATTTCAATGGCATTTCATGGTAAAAACTAATATTACCTTTCTCACAATAGCGCGGTGCGGCGTAGAGAAATGATCCCTCGACCATGAAACGATCAACCACCCAGCTGATTCATCAGCCGGATAATATAAACGACGTTGATTCATTGAGGACATAATGGAAGCGACCCCATCATCTAACAATCTAAATGAAAAAGTAGAGTACCCGATGAATTGTTTGGTAATCCCTGCCACTACAATCAAGAAACTGGTAATTTGATACGTCACATCTGGATCGGTGGATGTCAAGGCTCCAATTGCATTAAAAATGTACAATAAAAAGCTCAAACGGTTGAACTAAAAAATTTAGTTGAAAGCATAAATCAAGGAGTCAATTGCCAACAATCAATGGAGGGAAACATTTGAATCGTCCAACGTTTGATCCGACGATGCATAACAAAGACACTTAACACCAGAGAAGAGTTCATTTCAGAGGGAACCCCTTACACCGTTAATATAATATATACGGGTTTAAAATATAATACAACCTTCTCCCTAAAGGGTACTTTTCGTTTGGCTGTCTGGACTTCTGGTAAGATTGAAAGAAATGGTCTCACAAGATGCAGCACACGAAACCCACCGCTCGGCATTTTTCCTTCTCCAAAGAACTGTTGTCATGTAATAACATAGTTACCATGCGATGCCAGATCCCTCTCAAAAAAATACCCAATGAGATTACATTCTATAACCATTGCAGTATTTACTATTAATAAAAGCAACTACAAGAATATAAATCCCAGTTGATTTATGCTAAAAACAACGGTCATACCCCAAACAAATGCTGGACTACTGCGACACCAAGAAACAAAAAATCCAGAGATATCTACCAAAACCAGAACAAAACCTCGGCCATCTCAGAGAGGCACTTTCGAGCGAACGGAAAATGCTCAAGAAAACAAAACTACCGGCGCGAAAATCACCATCGAAATCCTCTCTCAGGCATTAGCAAGTAATGCACATGCAAGGGGGGTAAAAGTACAATAATACAATACATACCTTACAAATTTGAGCCCGGAAAACTATTGATCCGCTACAGGGGATTAATGATCTGCAATAGATGCACCTCTGCCTTCGAAATACCAGTTGCCTAACCTAAAAATCTGAAGAAAAATCGTGTTCATAGATCAAAATATTATTGATATCAGCGTAAATCAAAACTTACAATGCAAGATCAAGTTACAGACTTGCAAAATTAACGAAAGAAGCATACCTGAAAATATGAAGAAAAAACTTATAAGTTAAGACGGTTGACGGTTCGTATGGAAGATAGTTGATAGTTATCGCAGGATCCAACGACCGAGTAACAACCGTCGCGCCTGGCATTGCTCAATTCAAATCAATGGCTAATGACTACCCAATCGTCTAACAACAAAATCGAATGGCCATTTCTTGCAAAATATGCAATGAATTAAAATCAAAATTAGCATTGTTGTTATTATTGGCAGTGGCATTGTTAAGATTTTGAACAGAGGGATCTCCATATCCCTGCATGCATTCACGGATTGGTAAGAGGCCACAAACGAAGTCTTGCGCCAATCTATTTTAACCCTTCCTCCTTAGGTGACCACTTTAATTTGTCCCCATTCCAAACACTGAAGTGGATCCTCCTGGGTCGAGTACTCAGGCATGGGATATACGCAGATTCTTCAATATTCTTTAACGCCCTGATGGACATAGAATCTATCGAAAACTTGGTTACAAAATGCAAAACATATCAGAAACATATAAATAAAAAGTTTGAAACAAGATTGAATAATGGTACAAAAACATACTAATAACACCACTAAAACCATTCGGTTGTTGTCATCGGATCGTAACGTGGTTGCTCCACTGCTCAAATCTAGAGCAGAGCCAGTAAAGCTACCTCGTTGCTCCACTGCTCCAATATCACGCAAAATTAGTGAAGCTACTTCGCTACTCCATCACTCATACCTAGGCCATGAAATCTGACCTACTCAAATTGTGTTGCCAAAAATGCTAAATATCTTGGGAAGGGAAGTCAATGGCATTTCATGGTAAAAACTAATATTACCTTTCTCACAGTAGCGCGGCGCGGCGTGGAGAAATGATCCCTCGACCATGAAACGATCAACCACCCAGCTAATTCATCAGTCAGATAATGGAAACGACGCTGATTCATTAATGACATAATGGAAGCAACCCCATCATCTAACAACCTAAATGAAGAAGTAGAGTACCCGATGAATTGTTTGGTAATCCCTACCACTACAATCAAGAAACTGGTAATTTGATACGTCACATCTGGATGTTAAGACGGTTGACGGTTCGTATGGAAGATAGTTGACAGTTATTGCAAGATCCAATGACCGAGTAACAACAGTTGGGCCTTGCATTGCTCAATTCAAATCAATGGCTAATGATTACCCAATCGTCTAACAACAAAATCGAATGGCACATATTTTGACACGATAGCAGTTTGGGGAGTTCATTTCAGAGGGAAACGCCTTACAGCGTAATTACCCATGATTAATCGAAATAACAGAATTCATTTACCATTAAAATTGCTAAATGTAATGCCTCCACAATTTGTATGGTCTTAATGCGTGAGAAGTAACGGTGATGCATATTTTTTGTGTGGGTGTTTTGGACGGAATGAACTCAATGTCGATTTACCTTTACTTACATCAATACAAGTGGCAAGCATACAGATGTAAAGACTTTCTATCCATTAAAGTGCCTGAACTATTTCAAGCGAAGTTAATTTGAAATTCTTAGTCAACCTTTTATATATATATATATATATATACTCCAAGTCATTTCATATAACGTAAGCTATTTATATTTTCATTTAAGTTGTAAATATTATAATGATAATCTAGTTATCTATGTTTAAGTTTAATATCTTTTTTTTAAAATATCATATTTGTAATATTAATATATATATCTATATATAAATAGCCCCAAGGGTTAGTTTAGCTGGTCAAAATCAGTGCCTCGCCGATCGGGAGGTCACAGGGTCCATTTTGCTTGAAGCCCTTGGGGTTAGGCCTTGCTAGTGGGTCGCGGGGCTAGATTCCCTTTGAGGTCGATTAGCATAGATTTTTCCATGGACATAGCGACCACTTGTTGACCAAGGTGTCTGTGAACCACAACAAATATATATATATATATATATATATATATATATATATATATATATATATATATATATATATATGGATATAATGTTATTATTATTATCTCTCTATGTTGATTAGCATTAAAAAGAAAATGAACATCACTAGGATTATAGCTCACTCTCATGAGCTTCGAAGTGAGACCGGCCGGTGGTCTACTGTCAAGACTCACTGGGACGATGGAATTTGTTAGATTTGTGATACCAAAAAGGTGGAAGATGAAAATCACTTCCTTCTAGAATGTCTGGCTCTTGCCCACATCCGCTCTCAATTTGCTATCATCAGCCACACCTCCAATCTTCTTGACTTATTAAGACAACCCAATTATAGCGACCTTGGAACGCTTCTTTCCTTCCTCTTTGATCATAGAAACAAGATTTTGAAGAATGACAATTAGACTATCTTTTCTTGATGTCCTAATAGACCACATTGGTCTTAGTGGATGTTCATCATCATCATCATGTAAATATTTGAGGTTATTTATGTACTCATAACATTTTTATGATATGGGTGGCAAATTCCAAGGAATTATATTAGATTTTGAGAGAAAAATATAAATTACTTTTGTATGTTGCTTAGGACAAAAAAATAAAGTTGTGTCCTATGTTCTTCTAAAAAATATCTTCCTTGTAAAGGAATATAACATGAAATTTTTTAATGATCATCAAAGATTCAAGTATCATTGTTAAATTGATGGATATGAATTCAATTCAGAGAGATAATGAGCTAGCTTTAATCATCACTTGAATCAAAAAGTAGGTTAAGAGTATGAACATAATCTCAGACTTTCCAGGATTAAGAGATCTTAATTCTTAGGTTGATTTGTTAGCATAAGAAGCCACCTCCTTGAATTAGGAGGTCTTAGCAAAAATTGGGGGACAATTTCATTTTTTCATCCCCTAAGTATTGAATGTATATGATTTTAAACTATGTTACATCTCCATTAAATAACACATGTTCCAACATCTCTCATATCGGTCTTTAAGCATGGGGAGGGGATATACAAGGATATGACCCCATCTTATTTACAAGTGAGAATTAATTGGCATCTTGTCTATTGAATCCTTTTATATGGTTTCTTATTAGTGAGGTGGGACAATGGAACAAACCTAGGTTGGATTTTGATGCGGCTCTGGGAATATGCTAAATATAGTTCAAACCCACCTGGTAAGAGCTTCCTTTGATCTCTAATTGGTTTATTGGGAATTTGGTTTATATGTCATAGTATTTAGGTGTATTCAATGGATAATTTCTAGTTTTTTTAGTTATTTGAACACATTTGGATTTCGATATAAGGAATTTGTCTTTGGGTTCTAGCTTTGGATTAGAAGAATCTTTTCATGTAGCTTCTTCTTCTTCATCCTCTTTTTTTTTTTTTTCACCCACTCCTTTGGCTCTTTATATACCATCAACAATCAAAGTTTGTCACTATATGTGTTGATTTTTAAAGGAGTAGGAGATGTCATTCTAATTATGCTTGGGATTAAATGTGTTTGAATCCTCAATTCAATTTATTGAAACATTTTGAAGTGTAGTGTTTTAGGTGCATCACTTCTAGGCTTGTGGGGTGTAGAACCTTCTCTATGTGTTGGAATTAGCTCTAGTCACTTTGGTTCCAATTTGACTCTACCACCCTCAACTATCTTTCGTTAGGGTCAGAAACTATAGGTTATAGGGACATATAGTTAGTTCAAATAACTCTTTAAAAGAACAAAGAGTCTATACAATGTAATGAAACCTCCTTATTTTTTGTAATTTCAAAAGTACACAAAAATTAACATCAATGTGCTACACAAAATGCAACAATTATAAATCTCTTAGCCCAACAAAAACAAATATTGGATGTTTCTGAAACATAGTGTAGTATGCTCAAGAACTTAGTTATCATTCTTAACAAAGGCTCTTACTCCATAGCCTCAAACCTTAGGATTTCAAACAACTTTTTTCTTGTAGATTACAAAGAGATGAAAGTTGACATGGACAACAAACAACATAACAAAGGATCGAGCCTTTTCCATGGTCTACCTCTTCATCTGGTCCTGATGATGAACCACACTTGTTGGTTTGAAACACATCGGCCAAAAATTTCTCTTATGTGATTTCTACCGAAAGACTTTGTTTAATTCATTATGGATTACAGAACCGTGAATACATAAATTACTACCCTATACAAAAGGGCCACTACTATTAAAGTTCATCACTTTGAACAGTCTCGCATAAGGGTTTCCAAGTTGAAGACATATATGACTTTTCTAAAACGATGTAGAACAAGCCTTTGCCATGGTCTGCCTCTTCATCTGGCCCTGATGATGAACCACACTTGTTGGTTCGAAATGCATCGGCCAAAAATTTCTCTTATGTGATTTCTACCAAAAGACTTTGCTTAATTCATTATGTATCACAGAATCCTGAATACAGAAACATAATTCTCTTTCATGCAATTGTATAGATTCTTCGTGGTTTATTTATCCTAATTACGGGTAGAGTGTCCACCCAAAGTGTTAGATGTTTCAAAAAAATTCACAAATTATCGTAAGAATGATTAAACAACATAGTGAAGTATTTTCCATCCAAACCTTTTATTAATTTATTTTCTAGTTCATTATAATGGAATTAGTTAACCACATTTACATGAGAAAGCGATGGCAATGATTAACATCCACTAAGACCAAAATGATCTATCACGCCTTAAGAAGGTAAGAAATTACTTTAGTTCCATGCTTGAAAAGCATTAAGAGAAGCATTTCATGATGACCATAGTTTTGTCGAATTAAAATTAAGAAAGTTGGTAGCCTGTGAAATATTTTGAAATTTAGATTTAATGTGAATATAAGTTAAACAATCTAGGACAATGTGCTTTTCATGTTCAACCCTCTTAGTGTCACAAAGGTAATTAACCCTTTCATTATGAAATTCATGAGAATTTGTTCTTATTTTACCAATGTTTATTTTCTTCTTTACACTAGTAAAGATAGAGAGATATTTTAGGTTTTCAAAATTTGGGTTGATCACCTCCTTATAATATTTTAGTTTACTTTTTCCCTCTAACTTTTTATCACCCTACAATTTCTCCTTAAATTTTGATATAATTATATTTTTAATAATATCCTTATTCTACAATGATCTCCTTTATTAAGCAATTATTTAGCCAAGATTAAACATTTTTATTCCTCCCCCACTTAGGCTGTAGGTAATGGTTTTGACTGAATTTAAAAGCAATGGTATAAAACCTCTTATATTGTTTAACATCTTCTTATACATAAAATATCTAATCATAACCATATTTTCAATAAAAAAAACCTGCATCAACCAAATAAAATATAATTCTTTTAATTTTCTATTTAAATATATAATTTCATTACTCAATCTTTACCATTAACCTGAGAGTTGTTAGATTTCAAAAATCACATTCTCAATTCCTTTAAGACGATATGATAGTTTAATTATTATATTAATTATTTAAAAGATTTGATACGATTTGTGCGGGAAAAACCTTGCAATACGTTGTGTTTTTCAATGCAATTTTTATTAATAACTCAATGCATTTTAATAAAATAATAATAATAGTATTCTCTTTCTTAATAATAAAATAATAATAATAGTATTCTCTTTCTTAATAATAGTATGATTAGATCTGGATTGTGTGGGTACACTGCTGTACTCTGTTATAGTGTCATTTCAATACAAACACTCGACTCTCCGCAAATTTCACATCTTGCTCTCTTAAAGAGAGACATTCTGAAAGATAAAATATGAAACAAAGGTTTATTAAATGTAATGTCAAATAATTAAATATTATAATTTTAATATAGTTGTATGAAATTTGAAATTTTTAAATAATTATAATTTTATATTTAGTAAGTTTATTCATATCATTTAATCGTTTAACGTAATAAATGATGCTTAAAATACTAATACAGCTATATATTGATCAGAATTTATTTTCATATTTATCGTGACTTAATAGTCATTCAATCGAGATATCAATTTAGCACTTAGGGAAGGTATGATGAATTTTCAAATTTTGTGAAAAAGTACAAAGGTGTGTCATAAGTACTTATATTTATGACATAATAGGAAATAATTTTTTTATGAGAAAGAAAATTTACAAGTGTGGAAATAAAATGTCAAATTATATATCTTAGATCTAAAAGTATTATTGTATTGTGTTTAATTTTAAAAGTGAGAATAAAAGTAATTATTTTGATTATAGGATTTTTTTTTTTCTTTCTTTTTTCTTTGTACATTATTACAATTTATATTTATAAACAAAAGAAAGTTATAACGGTAATATTTTCCAGAGTTTATATAGAGATATGCTAATTAATGTAACCAATAACATGGTAAGATTGCTCGTGTTAACCCAACAACCACTCGTAAGAGTAAAATTGCCCAAGACTATGAAGAACAGTTACAATATTTAACCAGTTGGTCTACAAAAAACTCAGAGCACAGAGATGACAATTCAAAGTTGACATAATTCATAACCACAAAACATATAACCAAGTAAACCACACAGTGGGTACACTAAAACCATCAATAGGAAATCAAAAGATGCACCAGACTATCCCCCATTAGTAGCTTGAAGGAATCCAAAACCAACCAATGCCCTATAGAAAATAACTAGCAGATGCACTACAAGGTTCACAAATATCATGATTCGCACAGTTTGAGGAGATAATACGGCCATCCTTGAAAATCCCATGCCATTCTACAAGCATAGACTGAAGAAAAATGACCTCCACCAGCAAGACAATAATTTTGCCAATGAAACAATGTTCATGCACTACAACTAAACCAAATTAACACTAAAAGGCATTGTAGCCACTTTGTCAAAAAGAGCTAGTACAATTATATTGCTATAAGAAGAAAAAAAAAACAACAACAATTTCTTCATCATACCATTAATACCCATGACCTCAAAGAAACCATATAGAAGGATTGAAATCCCTCCAGAGACATCCCATAGAAAAATTCAAAGATACGTTGCTCCATGAGAAACCAAAAGAGATGGAGCATACCATAGCTCCATGCACCAAAACAGAGATAAGATGCAGATCGCACTAAAGAAAGCAACCTGGAGGACATATATGAAATTGAGGACAAAAATATTTGAAATCGCCATTGCTATTCATGATCCAAAGAAATTAAAGCAGGTGCTTGAGCACTATCATTCAGAGGATCTGTAAGATCACCAAAGGTAGACTCACTCACAAAGAAGCTTTCCACACGAGCCAAATGTTGGTCCACATTATCCAAGTAGAAGCATTGGTTTCACAACATACACTGAATGTCCTCCAAAGAGGAAAAAACATTATAGGTCTCCACTTGTTTGTCCTTAAAAATAAGGCACAAGAGAGTTGCCATTTGTTGATGAAGAGCCAAAGAATTCATAAAATGGAGTCGCCTTTTCCAGAACCTGCCAGGATCAGGGACCCATTTTAAATCTTCCCCTGCCAATTCAGAGTCTGAGTGATATGGTCGTTCCCCGAACTCTTTCGTCTCCAACAATAAGATTTCCTTTCTTGCAATAGTCGTAGGTAAAAGGGTGAACCCTTTTGTGCCCAATGCTACTACCACCACCCCTTCTTCAGATCATTCTCTACCTAGGAGGAATGAGGAATGCTTTCAAAGAACACTGAGGACAAATACAAGAAGAATGTCTTCCTATAAGACTATAAAAAGGATGAGACAGAGGACCGTTATACCAAGATTTGAAAACAACTATGTCGTCACCCACACACCAAACTGCAGGACCCAAAGCCAGTAAATAGTCAAGCTTATCACATTACAATGACATAACACAAGGCAAAGACAACCAACAACAGTTCCTAAGAGTGAGAATCAATGCAGAGACACTAGAAACCAAGACCAGACCTCTAATTAAAACTCGAATTTCACCAACAAACCCCTGCCATTGAAAACTTTGTATAAATTGAAAAGGACACAAAGTGCTAAGGGCCAGAGCTTCAGCCACAAGGTTCTTCCGAAACAAAACACTACCACTAACAACAAATACCCACTAGGGTAGCAAATAATTTCTTAAGAAATTATAAATTAAAAGGACAAACTAACCACATTCATGACTCAGAGCCAACACAAAAAAATTTAAGCCCACAACAATCGAAAAGAAACTCATGAGCGCATAAAGGAATAACCAGGTTTGTGCTAGACTAGAAAAGGCCCATGAATACCACTACTGCAAACAAGGAATGGAGGGAGATGCTACCAGGAAGAAACCAGTAATGGAGGATAAGGAGAATTCCTTGCCTCCTTCCACACAGAGCATGTACACCAGCCAACCGCTCATCATACTTGGGAATTTAAAGCAATAACCTGCCCACATATCAAAAACAAAAAAATTAACTTCCCACTTCCACACCATTACACAAAAAGACAAGTTGGATGGGAGCGCACACTACGAAGCATCCTTGACATGTTGAGAACCACTCCCATCGGGGATAAATCTGCCTGCATCCAATAAACCCTAGAGGGGATCTAAATCCATCTCCAATCTGGTGAGAGGCCAAGCTATATCCAAATTAAAATCTCTAGAATCACAACCAAGGTTTGCTAAAAAAATTGCAACCTTGTTAGCCGATCTTCGTGAACGTCAGAAAATAACATATTCCAATTTACATAATAAGAGGTTCAAGCTACCAACAATACTTTCCAACCACCAACTCTTCATAATCTTACCTAGAGGTTGACCATTTAAAAGCTTTTGTACACACTGAATAACAATCTTCGAATCGCCATCAATCTGCAACGGTTGAAAACCTTCATAAATAACAATTTGTATGCCTTTCTCTAATGCCAAAAACTCCACCAAATTATTACTTGTAGACCCACAATTGTGTGCAAAAACTCTCAAAGTAGTAGAGTTACAATCGTGAAATACACCTCCACAACCAGTAATACCAGGATTACCCTTAGATGCCCCATCAAAATTCAATTTGATAAAACTTTCTAGCGGAGGGGAGAAAGAGAAAATCGAGAATGTATCTAGAACTAAAGGCGTTGATTCTTTAAGATTGGTCATTTGATGATCCAAATTTAACTTCTGCATAATCACTGCCTCAACCCCATGAACCTTCCAATTATCACTCAACTAAGGAATTGCAAGAAGGGTTTCCCTTAGTTTTTTTATTATCACTTATTTAAGCATTATTGTTGTCCTCTGCTTATTTAAAAAAAAAAATGCATTCCTTTTCTTCCACAAATTCCAAAGAATAAATCCCAACACAAGAATCCAAGCCCTATTAACTATGGGGTTCTTGAACAAGGAACAATTATTCCATTGAGCAACCAACGCCACTAAGTTCTCTTATCTATTTATTATGTTTCAAAAGACGAAAGAAAGAATAAATCATACCTCCTCCACAAGATCGCAAGAAAGAAAAAGGTGGTCAATAGTCTCCTCAGCCAAATAACACAAAATAAAAAGAGACGGACCTTCAAATCCTTTCTTCTTATGCGATCCCTAGTTAATAACCTACGCCTACCAACCAACAAAAGGAAGAGCAGATTTTTTGGGTAGTGATGCTCAGTCCATATTTTATTCCAAATGATGTCCTCCATACAATTATGACCCGCAAAAACTAAGTAAGCTTCCTTCAAAGTAAACATCCCAATTGGTCGCCTACCCCAATGTAGAATGTCCCTATCTATGGTAGACAAATATTTATTTCAATAGCCATTTGTTGTAAACTTTCCCAAGACAGTTCCAGGGATGAAAAAGGCCAATTCTCATGAGACTTCTACTTCCTCCAGAGGGGGGATTCCCTCTCTAACTGGCAGTAGCATATGAATAGAACCACACCCAAATTTGTGGTAAAAGTTTTCATAATGCATAGGTTTTCACTCTCATTTAAGCATGGTAGATGCTTCCAAGCTTTTTCCCAAAATAGAGCTAATTCTCCATTATTAACCTCCCAAAAATTTGCTTTCTCACTATCTCTTGATTCTGCTACACCCACATCCATAAGCTTAATCCTTCAACAGTTGAATCAAATTGTAACATCTCCTCCTAGGACATAAGAGGCAAATACTTCTTTGAATAAATTATTTTCCATAGCTCATTACCTCCTAACACCCACCTCCACCACAGTTTTTCCCCTGAGGTAGCACTCAAAGTTTTAGGGTCTCGCAAACCCAATCCCCCAACCAATTTAGGCAAGACAAGCATGTCCCAAGCTACCAGATACCATCATTTAGCCTTGTTGGAGCCTCACCAAAGGAATTCATGCCATATTTCTCTCAACCTCACACAAATTTCTTTTGGGATTGGAATAGATGACATCTACTAAAGCGGAATAACTTGCAACACTATCTTAGTGAGAATTAATCTCCTTGCAAAATTCAATGCACAAAATTCCCAATTGTTTACCTTGTTTGTGAGTTTCAAAAGAAGATCTTTCCAGCAAGAAACTCTTTTTGGATTGAAAACTAAAGGTACTCCTAGGTACTTAGAGGGAATATAGGTTTTCGAAATTCCAACACTTGGGTCAAATGACATTATATTGACTCTTTAACATTGAAAAAGAATAGACTAGTCTTTTCATTGTCTATAAGGGTACCCTAGGCTTCCATAAAAGTGAATAGCATGGAACGAACCTTTTTTACTTCTCTGAAGGTAGGTTGACCAAAAAATATATACATTTTCAAGATATTATTGGTGTGTCACTAAAAGATCATTGCCAAAAATGCACAAACCTTTAAGAGTTTCTTTAAAGTAGGAATTTGCGAAAAAATGCCCAATCCCTTCCATAACCAGAATAAATAAATAAAAGAGACAAAGGGTCACCTTACCTAAGACCATGCGACAGGTTGAAGTTGCTAGAAGGGGAACCATTAATAAAAATGGAGAATAAAGGTGTAGAAATAAGAGAGTGCAACCAGAAAATCCAGTGCCAAAAAAAATTGAAAGTGTCAAGAACAAAACTGCAAGTAATCCCAACTAATCCGGTAATAACCCTTAGACATATCAAGTTTAATCATCATAGCTAGTTTCCCTGTACTCTTCAAAGAGTGGATTACTTTTTGAACTGCAATTATACCATATGAAATCTATCTACCTTCCACAATACCAGTTTGTTCTGGGGATATGAGCTCCTTTAGAAGAGGTTTCAAATAATTTACAATAATAGTAGATATGACCTTATAAATAACATTGCATAAAGCAATGAGATGAAATCCACTAGGATCCTTATATCTTCTTGCCTTAGGGATCATAGAGATAAAGGTTGCATTGAAACCACTTCATATTTCCTAGAACTTTCTAGACTCCTCCACCACTTCATGGATCTCCATACCTAAAACACTCCAACATGCCTTAAAAAAATATGACTTGTATCCATCTAGACCTAAAGCCTTATTTGGAAGCATATCCATAATCACATAATCCACTTCCTGAAAGAAAATTAGTCTCATCAAAGCAAATTTTTGCTCCCTGCTAATAAGTTTAGGAATACAAGCTAGAATTTTATTAATAGCTGGCTATCGACTATAAAAAGGATTTGTAAGGACTTCCTTGTTAAACTTAAGCAATTCTTCTTCAATTTCCCTGTAATCGAGTTTACACAGACCATCCCTTCCAATTATTGAAAAAATCTGATTGAAATCATGACGTTGAACAAAAAAATTGTGGAAAAACTTAGAGTTCTTCTCCCCCTCCTTCAATCACCACACTCTATATTTCTACCACCAAAGTGTTTCTTCCTGTTTCCTTTGTAAATATAATTTATTGAATGTAATCCCCTCCTCTAGGACTAACTTTGAAGTGTGACCTTCAAGAATCACGCGTTGTTCGATTTGTTGCATTTTGCATTCCATTTTTTTTTTCTCCACGAAAATGTTACCAAAATCCTCCTTATTCCATAATTTAATCTTTGCTTTAATTCCTTCAATTTCAATTGGAATGTATGCATTTGGTTCAATGAATTTCCTCCCATCATACTTTCACCTTCTTTACAAAATATGGTGCCTGAAGCTAAAAATTTTCAAAGTGGAAGGGCCTATTCCTGGGAGCATCCTTAAGGTCTAACTCCACTTGTACAGGTCAATGATCTAAACCAAGACAAGGAAGAATGGTCCCTTCAATGTAGATGTATTTATCCATAACTGCTTCTAAAAGTAAAAATCAATCCAAATGACTTGCCACCTAATGTTTCCCCCTATTCTATTATTCCAAGTGAAAGTGTCATTAATAATGAGTACATCCACCAGCTGCAATCTCTCCAAAAACTCTATAAAAGAGACCACTTCAAGGTCCAACTTATGAACCCCTCCCTTATTTTCATCCAATTCTCTAATGAGATTAAAATCTCCCCCAAAGATCCAAAGATAATCCAAGATGTAATTGCTATGCATCTTAATATTCTCCAAAAAAGAAAATTTCTCTTCTACAATTGAAGGACCCTACACCGTTGTAAGGCTCACAACTTATTTGGATCCAAGACAACAGAATCTACCAGTCAAAATTCATGGGCTAGCTAACTAGCCTAGAAAATAACTTCAAAAGGATTCCACAGAATTTCCAGTTCGCCAGCCCTGCCATTGAGCGTCAAGTTCCATAACTTCACAAACCCTCCAACAATAAACACTTATTTCACACATTTTTTTCATTGAAAGATTATTTTCTTACAAAATTATCATTGCATGCTTTTCAACCTTGATCCTATCCCACAAATAATGTTGCTTATATTTACTGTTTAAACCTATAATGTTCCAATTTTTTATTTTCATTGTGATAATTTTTTAGAGGGATTCAAAAACTCTAAAATTGTTGTAGCTTGTCCCGAATTAATTAGTTCATCCCCGATACTCTGAAGCAATTCACGTGCTAACTTTCTGCCTTTTCGCTTTGTATCCTTAACAGGCACTCTTTACCTTTATCCTTCGTTGCTTTCCCTACTTGGATTTCCTGACCCCCTTCTGAAATTTGTCGATGTTTATTCTTCCATCCAAGATATTCTTGTGCATAGGGCTCCTTTTGATATTTGGACAACTCCGCCAAATATTCCATAGCCCAAAAATTTAGAATATTAACCAAAGTCTTTTCCTTATATGTTAAGGGATCAAAATTTACCTTCATCAATGTTATAGCTTCTTCGATTAACAACGTAAACTTTGAAACGAGAACTGATACTGTTACTCGTTTCATAGAGATAGCAAAAAAATGACCCGATTTTGAAAAGGGGCGATGCATAACACATATTGTTTTTAGAGCATAGTTTTTGGCACTTTAAATAACCGATACGATTACCCGTTTCGTAGAGGTAGCAAAAAAGTGACCCGATTTTGAAAACTGGTGATGCAGAAGACACTTCTTTTTTTTTTGAGCATATTTTTGACACTTTAAATTTTCCTATGTATCAAATATAAAAAATTGTTTTTAAATGTTAGTGATTTTCATGTTGATTTTGAAACGTGTTGATGCAACATACCTTTTTTTTAGAGGGCTTATTTTTCACACTTTAAAATTTATTATGTCAACTTTTTTTTTAAAATCATGATTACTTCACGAATTTTCAAGTTGTTTTATTTATTTTTTAAATGTTGAATACTTAATATATATATATAGAGAGAGAGAGAGAGAGAGAGAGAGAGAGAGGGGGAGATGACAAAAAAAATATAAAAAATGTAAAAAATAAAATAAAATTATCTCATAAACCATAAAAGAATTTGGAAAAGAAAAACAAAATTTAAAAAAACTATAAAATTAAGTTAAAAAACGTTAACAAAATATATATATATATATATATATATATATATATCTTCCATCCAAGATATTCTTGTGCATAGGGCTCCTTTTGATATTTGGACAACTCGCCAAATATTCCATAGCCCAAAAATTTAGAAGATTAACCAAAGTCTTTTCCTTATATGTTAGGGAATCAAAATTTACCTTCATCAATGTTATAGCTTCTTCGATTAACAACATAAACTTTGAAACGGGAACTGATACTGTTACCCGTTTTGTAGAGATAGCAAAAAAATGACCCGATTTTGAAAAGGGGCGATGCATAACACATTGTTTTTAGAGCATAGTTTTTGGCACTTTAAATAACCGATATGATTACCCGTTTCGTAGAGGTAGCAAAAAAGTGACCAGATTTTGAAAACTGGTGATGCAGAAGACACTTCTTTTTTTTTGGAGCATATTTTTGACACTTTAAATTTTCCTATGTATCAAATATAAATTTTTTTTTTAAATGTTAGTGATTTTCATGTTGATTTTGAAACGTGTTGATGCAACATACCTTTTTTTTAGAGGGCTTATTTTTCACACTTTAAAATTTATTATGTCAATTTTTTTTTAAAATCATGATTACTTAACGAATTTTCAAGTTGTTTTATTTATTTTTTAAATGTTGAATACTTAATATATATATATATATATATATAGCGAGAGAGAGAGAGATGACAAAAAAGATATAAAAAATGTAAAAAATAAAATAAAATTATCTCATAAACCATAAAAGAATTTGGAAAAGAAAAACAAAATTAAAAAAAACTATAAAATTAAGTAAAAAAACGTTAACAATATATATATATATATATATATATATATATATATATATATATATATATATATATATTAACAAAAAATAAATAAATAAAACTACTAAAATTATGATTAAAAACATTTAAAAAATATAAAAATAAACAAAAACAAACTCAAATTAAAAAAATGAAAATTTAAAATATATATATATATATATATATATATATATATATATATATATATAAAATAAAAAATAAAAAAAACATTTAAAGTTAAAAAGAAATATCCATTTTTACACACAGTTAAAACTTCTTTCGAGCTGCTGCGAGCGCGCCTCGGCTCCCGCCCTGCAATCCCCCGAGACCCGCATCTCGCGCACTGTGCAGATCGCGAGCGTGCCCGCCCTCAACCGCCCTGATCCTCGCGGGCGTGTCCGCCTGGGGCTCCTTTACATCCTGCGGTCGGCCTTGTTCATGGAGGATCGAGCTGCTCCTGCTTGCTGACAGGCCCGTTCCCTAGGGTTTGCGCCCATGGAGGTGTTGGGCACTCCACAGCCGTCTCTTCCATCTTCTCCCCCGCCGATCTCATCAGCTGAGGCTTTCAACAGGCTTTTGGCAGGGCTCCCAAAGAAGAAGATCTTTGAAGCTGCGAAATTCGTTAAAAAATTGGACAATATACCTGAGATCTCCCTCCCTCCTGAAACCCCGATTCAGGTGGCATTGTCCTTGTCCGAGCGAGCTCTCATCGGCCAGTTCACTGGACTATGGCCATCCCCCAAAACCACCGAAATTTGGGTCAACAGAAACTGGGCGCCATTGATTAAAGAAAGTGTTACCTCATACTTTCTAGGGAGAGGATTCTTCCTCTTCGAATTCACCTCAAAGGATGATAAAGATCTGATATTTTGAAATGGCCCCTACTTCATGGGCCCTCAGGGTTTGTACCTGAATAAATGGACTCCAGACTTCGATCCAGTAGTAGATGTCCCCAAAGCAGTCCCGGTGTGGGTTAGGCTTCCAAATCTCCTAGTTCATCGTTGGAATTGGGATTCTTTGATGCACATTGGAAATGCCCTGGGGAAATTCATAGATCGAGCGAATAACAAGGATCAATACGATTGTGCCAGGATCTGCGTAGAAGTAGATCTGGAAGGGGGGCTACCAGAGGCCATCAAAATCAATGTTGGAAGCTGGACGCATGTGCAGAAGCTGGACTAGGAACAGTTGCCTTTCAAATGCCGGAAATGCCATGTTTACAACCACTTCGCCAGAAGCTGCCCGACCAACAATGAAGCTGTGCAAGGGAAGGATGACGGCTGGAACCAAGTCAAACGATCCAAGACTTCTTTCAAGTCACAAAAATCGGGAGGCACTAGTAGTAAAGGTCCTCACTAGGCCTCTGCCCAGCAGATCCAGACCAAGCCTGCTCCAGAAAACAAGTTCGATCCTCTTAGCTTGTAGCCAGAGGACACACAAGAAGTCATGGTCCAAAAAGCAGTGTCTCCAGAAAAAGGTAATCCGCCTATTTCTTCCAAGGACGCAAGTGTTGCAGGAAGCTCAAAAGGAACCCTTGTCGAAGTTGACGAAGAGGACCAAGACTCGGAGGAGGAAGGAGAAATAGGTGACACCCAAACCTCTGTAAGGAGATCCACAAGAGGGCGTAAAACAGATCGTGAGAAAAGAGAGCAAGAAACATACAAGGACAAGTTACAGGGCAGCCAACCAACCCTGGAGAGGTTGCTAGCTAAAAAGCCGAAGATGGCAAGAAATCAGCATCAAGGCTCCAAGGGAGCCCATCACCATAATCCTAAATGATGAAGATTGTCTCCTGGAACTGCAGAGGAATGGGGAGTAAAGCGAAAGAAGAAGCAACGAGAAGTCTTATTAAAAGAGAAGCCCCAGATATTCTTCTGATCCAGGAGACCAAAATGGAGGACAATGAGTTTCTCCAAACCAGTAAAAAAGTCTGGAAGGGAAGTAGAGCCCAAGCAGTTTCAGCACGGGGAGCTTCTGGGGGGCTGGGCTCTCTTTGGAATCCTCTCAAGTATAGGTTGGTCTCTGAGATCCAAAATACCCACTGGCTGTTCCTGAAGCTACAATCGGTGGATTCGAGGGAGACATTCTGCCTTTTTAATGTCTACGTACCAGTAAATTTAGGGGAGAAAAGGGAGTGTTGGGACTCCATCAGACATCTGTTGGAGTTTGAGAACCTGGAAAACATCATTATTGCGGGCGATCTAAATCTCACTCTGCGCATGGAGGAAAAGCGAGGAGGCACAATCGTAAGGGACCCAGCAAGGGAGTGGGTGGAGGATATCATGCAGGACTGGGATCTGCTCGATATTCCCACAGAAAATGGTAAGTACACCTGGTCCAATAAAAGAATAGGCCCCAGTCATATTGCTGCTAGACTTGATAGATGTTTGGTGCAGAGTTCTTTTCTTTTGTTGGGATTAGAAACCAGATTGCATATTCTCCCTTGCAGTGTTTCTGATCATAAGCCTATTATGCTTGAAATGTTGGCTCACAAGGATCTTGGCCCCATACCTTTCAGATTCAACCCTCTGTGGGTCAAGGATCCTGAGTTCCTGAATATGGTTCAGGACAGTTGGAAATTGCCAGTGAAGGGTTCTCCCTTCTTCATTTGGGAAGAAAAGCTTAGAAGACTGAAAACAGTTCTTAAATCATGGGCCAAAACTCTCCCCTCCCCTACTAATGAGAGAAAGCAGGCCCAAGACAGACTTACCCAGCATCATGCTCAAAGTGAGGATGCAGAAATTACTAAAGAAGTGTTAGATAAGGAAGCCGAGCTACAACAAACCTTCCACAAAGCCTGCCTTTCGGAGGAAGAGCACTGGAGACAAAAGTCTAGGAGCTTATGGCTTAAAGCGGGAGATAGAAATTCCGCCTTCTTTCATAAACAAGCTCAAGCTAGAAAGAGCTACAATTCTATTGCAGAAATCAAAGAAGGAAACTTGACTCACAAAGACTTTGGGAGCATAAAGAGAGCATCATTCATTCACTTTAAAAATTTGTACAAAGAAGAGGGAGTGATTGACCCAAACTCTAAATTTCTGGAAGCAGTTCCTTCTAAGATCTCCCCTCTAATGAACCAGCACCTAGAAGCTAAGATCTCTATAAAAGAAATAAAATATGCTCTCTCTGACATGGAGCCTGACAAAGCCCCAGGCCCGGACGGCTTCACTGCAAGATTCCTTCAAGTCTGTTGGCAGATTGTGGAGAAAGATCTCTACAAAATGGTCTTGAAATCTCAAAATTGTCAGAAAATAGGGGCAGCACTAACTCTGCCTTTCTTGCCCTCATACCCAAAGAAAAGGGCGTTAAAGATTTCAATCGGTTCCGCCCTATTTCTCTTTGCAACATTGGCTATAAAATAATCATAAAGGTGATTGCAAATAGGCTTAAAGGCATCCTCCCAGCCACCATTCCAGAAAATCAAGGTGGGTTTGTTCAGGGGAGATAGCTTACTGACAATTTCATTCTAGTGCAAGAGGCGATTCATTCGAGCCAACTTCGCAAAGAGAAAGGTATGGTAATTAAACTAGACTTGGAAAATGCCTTCGATCGGGTCAGACTTAGCTTTCTTTGGGAAGTCTTGCATAAATTTGGCTTTGGCACGGGCTTTATCAATTGGATCCGGGCTTGTGTTGTCAAGTCCTGGATCGCTCCCTTGGTGAATGGGAGAGCAGCTGGCTTTTTCAAAGCTTCTAGAGGGCTTAGGCAAGGTTGCCCCCTATCCGTTTCTGTAAAAATAAAAAATAAAAAAAAAATCCATTTTTGATTTAAAAAAAAAAAAACAAAAAAAAAACCAAAAAAAACTTTTAAATTTTTTCTTAAACTCTATATATTTTATTTAAAAAAAAACATATATATATATATATATATATATGATTTAAAAAAAAATAAACATTTAAATTTTTTTAATAAATAAATGTTTTTTTATTTAAAACAAAAAAATTATGCACATATTTTTTATTTGTTTTCAATAACAAACATTTAACTTTTGTTTTTTTAAATAGGATTTTTTTTTATTTTAAAAGAAAAAAAAATTAAACTTTCATTAATTTAAAAGCATTTTTTTTATTTTTTTAAATAAACTTAAAAAATAAATTAAACAAACTAATTTTAAACTTTAATTAATTTTAAAAAATTTTAAACAAATATTTTTTAATCTAAGAAAAAAAATTGATTCATGCCTGACCGCCTGTGGTGGCGCGGCCGTGGGCGAAGGGGCTGCATGCAGCCTCCTCCGTCTAGGGTCGTGCCACCACGGGAAGATGAGCGACAGCAGGTCGATTCCCGAAATTGACCCGCCGCCGCTCGGCCACCAGTGGTGACGCGAAGCTAGGCGGAGAAGAATGCATGCAGCCCCTCTGTCCACGCCCATGCCACCACGGGCGGTTGGGCGGCGGCCGGGCGATTCTGGGAATCACCCCACTGTCGCCCGACCACCCGTGGTGGCGCGACCGTGGGCGGAGGGGATCGACCCGGAATTGCCCCGCTACTGTCCAGCCGCTCGTGGTGGCACGACCCTGGGCGGAGGAGGCTGCATGCAGCCTCTCCACCCATGGCTGCGCCACCACGGGCAGCTGGGAGAGTCCATTTTTTATATTTTTTAAATAAAAACAATTGTTTAAAAAAAAAGTTTATTTAATAAAAAATGGTTAATAAATTTTTTATTTTGTTTTAAATAAAAAATATTTGTTTTTTTTTTTTGTAAGCTGAGGTAGTGCCTTTCCTTTTCTATTCACATAAAACCAGGTTAAGCCATGTACATCATTTTGGTGGCCTCAACCCGCCCAGATGGGAAACCGAGTCTGTTGGCCACCTCAAATTAATATAAGCCATCCAGTAGCAAAAATGAGTAAGTCTATCAATCCAAGCTAAATAAACTTCGCAACAAAAAATACTAAGCATATGTCTGACAGTCATGAAAACAAACAGGAAAATGGAAAACTAGCTTCAGAAAATCAACATGGTAAACATCTGCAAGAACTAAAATATCATTCTTCCACAAGCTCGGGTGGTGCTGTCGCTTCCCTCTTTGCTGGAATAAGCTGCTTCAGCTGTTGCTGGATTTCATCCAGCTTACTATCCTGCATGATCATTGTGATTTGAAGGTTCTTCATTTCCTTCTTCATATTAGGCATGCCCTGGGCCAATTCCACCATTTCGCCTGCAACTTGCTCCAACGCCTTAGCGAGTAAGCGTTTCAACACCCAATAAACGTGCAAAGCCTGTTTATATAATGTCATCCGTCCCCTGGTGTTACCCGGGTCTGGAATGAGGTTCCCCCATTCTTCCATTTCAGGCTCTGAATCTTCTTCCATTACGTTTTCTTCTAGTTCCTTAATGAGCCTGCGAATATCCTCATCGGTGCCTTCTTTGTACGTCGTTCCACCTCTTAAACAGATGTCCTCATAGTTTTTCGGTTGTGTCTTTGAGGGGCTAGCACTGAGGTTGCTGGGATATTGCGACCGGGCTGGTTAGACCGACCTCTTCCACCACGCCCCCTACCCCGTCCCTGGTGCGCCATTTTCCTCCTTATAACCTCTTGTTTGTCATGGCTGTTGGAGAGGTAAATCCCCTCTACGGATAGAGGCGATCCCTACTAGCCCAGCATGGGTCTAGCAACAATCAATCAATGCTACTATGCAAGCTCCTAATTGCAATTAAAAGATAGGCAAAGAACACCTACTTGGATTCCAACGCTCTTGTTTGATGAAGAGATGCCACACTCGCTCCTTTGCTCTGGCCGGTCACAATCCTCCACTATCCTCGTGGTCGGACACCTGCACACACAAAGAGAAATGCAAACGCAAGCGTGAAATCTAATAAAAGCAATTATACATCAGTCAGAAAGGATGTAATTCACATTTAACCGTTGCATAGACAAATGAGAATGGAACCATAACAGTAGTCATCTATTATTAATCAATAATCAGAGAAAGATACAACCAATGTTCTGACGCTGAGTCCTTCTCAAGAGGGTCCAGCCAGCAAGTCTCATAAGCATTCGCCCAAGAAGTAGATCTCCCAAGTCAAGCAACTCTCTCTCACACAAAACTCTAAGACTTCACAACCTTTCTCTAGCTCTCTAGCAATCCACACTTTATCACACCAACTACCTACTAGCAGCAGCACACAAAAACACTATGAATTCCTTGTTGTCAAAAACTATTCCCAAAAACTAGCTGCTCATGGCAATGATAGAGGTTTATATAAGAGAATGAGTCTCCATGAAGGGTGGAAGGATAAGCTTATCCCCAAGAAAGGTGGCCCATATGACGAACAGACATGCCATAGAAGGGAGGGCGATACTCACAAGGCCAACAACCAGGTCTAGAGTCATCTGGAAGGTTGGCTGTTAAAACAAATTCGCCCAAACAGGATCAGCGCGGATTATAACAGGACTGGCGCGCTGACGTCGCACCTCAATAACTAAGAAGGCCATGTCAGCGTGACTCAATACAAAGGCAAGACGCGCTGGCTCATGAAATTCGATCAGCGCGGAAAACAGGTGTACTTCTGCACTGGCAGCGCATTTGGTCTGTTATGGAGCGCCCATCAGCGCGGTTATTTGGACAAAAGTCGCGCTGATAGAAAAAACTTTGGCAAAGTGGGTTATTTGGCCAGTTTAGAGAGCATGAGCATGATGAATTTGATTTCATGACACAGTAGGGATACTGACAGGATGACAGTGACAAATTGCTGTGTAACAGATGCCCCCTAAAGCATGAAGCCTGAGAGAGTGGGAGGGGTGAAATGCTTTACAAAACTGCCGAACTGGAACACCATCAAGAAGGACCTGCACGTATGTACAACTGATAGCTTGATTACATGTAGTCTAGGCATGGGTGCAACCATCCAAAAGACATATGAAGAAAGGTCTGTGGTATGGACGCAGCCACCCAGCTGAAGAGACCATGACGATAACAAGGTATGGTCGCAGCCATCCTAAAAGACTCAGGTATGGTCGCAGCCATCCATCAATGAGTCATGTAATATCAATCCACAAAAATCACAGCCTGGCTCACAACAGACTAGAACCAGGGTCTTGCGCTCCATCCCAATCCGAACAAAGTACAAGTTCAAGCACGTGAATACATGAGTTGAAGTCGAACATGCATGAACATCGTCTGATTACCAGTCAATGATGAAAATTGTTAACAGACGCGAGAGGGGCCACCAATAATGACAATGGTCCTCAAGGTACTATAGGTACAATCCACGGCATGTGAATCAATGAGCTGGCGTCAAACACCCACGGAATCATTCGATCGGAGGCCAATGATGAAAACCTCGCGTCGAACACGAAGAACTTGCCATTGAGGCATGCAGGCTCTAAGGCACCTGGAAGGGGTCTCTAAGTCACCGTCCTGGATAATGAGCTAAAGTCGACAGGAGGTAACCTTGATCGAAGGTGGGCCATAATGTTTCCCACATCATCGACACGAGACAAAGGAAGATTAGTGTGATGAATCAGAAGTATGTGAGGCGTCAAGGGTAGGTTGTAACTCTGCAGAGGTCAACTTCTCTTGAACATATCGGCGGCACGATAGCGGACTTGGCAGTATTTGACATCAAATGAGCAGGGGTCATGGTGACAAGGCAATGAGCAGATGAGAGGTCAAATAGGATAACCCAAACCCACGGAGGCCAGTGAAAAACAAGATGAGATGGTCCCACCCAGACACGAAGCAGAGGAGTGCCATGTTCAAGAGCGACATACTGCCGACACGACTATGATTACATTTCCATTTTCCCCACCATTTCTGGCAGGTACCCTGATTATTTTTGGATGACAAGCTTGACGGGGGTAGCATATGCTTGAAAAAGTGTCATTTCGATGATACCCGATGTCATTTAAGTTTTAACGAGTCTGACAAAGGAAGAACTCAGCGTCTTTTCCTGTTTAGAGAGTCTGAAAAGAAAGCAGAAAAGAAAACTCCAGGGGGGTCCTTTTTCGTAAAGTTGTGTCTCTCGAGCCCGAAAAAGTATAAAACAATACTCGAAAGAACCGCCCGACCAAAATGATCGAGGAGTACTTTTCGTAAATAGTGACTTCGACCCGAAAAAGTAAAAAAGCGGTCAGAAGCACGTCGTTTTGGAGTCAATCACGAGTTCGAAACGACAAAAACCCGGCAATCTTTTTAGTTTAAATGGTCGAAAAAAGAGCTTTAAAGGCGACCGCCTCTCATTCCTTTTAACGAGTCAAGGGGAAACTCAACAATCTTTTCATCTTTAAATGGTCGGAAAAGAGCTGAAAGCAGACCTCCATTTTTATTCTCTTTAACGAGTCAAAAAGGGAAAAATACTCGGCAATCTTTTCACATTTTACGAGTCAGAAAAGAGCTTAAAGGTGACTCGTCCTAGAGGAACGAGTGGTATAAAAGGTAGCAACTGGTTCCGGAAATGGTGGAACTGCTCAAAACATGTAATGGTCAAGAGGCTGGCTAACAAAACCACTCATAAATGCGGTCCCTCAGGAAAGGTAAAACAACCAAGTGAAAGCATATGATCGGCCAAAGAGATGGTGGCGATGGAATGAAAACAACCAAGGCTCATCTAGCAGAATTTAGCGGATAAAGATAGCAATCACGAGATGTAAATCGGGTATGGGTTCATTTTTACACAAGCTTGAACCATGGAGAACTGTGCTTGGATTTGGTTTCATGTTTACACAAGCTTGAAATGAAAAACTATGCTTGTTATAAGCTCGCATGCCCCCAGCATAATAACGCAAATCGAGGTACATACCCCCCAAGCTTCATTGCATTCAACAAAGTGGATGGAATGAAGGTTCACTCTCGAGATCTAGGAAAGACTCGACTTGTATCTTACGAGATCTTAATCAAAAGACTCGATTTGGAAAGGGGGTTGTTTCATTTTTTAATGAGGTTGACACAGTAAAAGAACTATCCTCATAACCCTTGTTGCGTTTTTTAATGAGGTCGTCACAAGATCAAAACTATCCTCGGACTAAGCCTAGTTTCATGTTTTAAGGATCTTGACACCGGAAAGGAACAATGCTCCAACCAGACCTAATTTCATTTTTTAGGGAGCTTGACATAGGAAAGTGAACTATGCTCCGCCCGAACTTCATCATAATGAACAGGAAGTCGGGGCTTCCAAGAGTGGCGCTCCTGGTGGGAGGTCAATATCTCGGAAGTCAGGACCCAATGCCCCCAGGACACTATGCACGACGGCGACATTGCTGGATATAGGCACGGGGGAGGTGGCCACGTAGTTGATCTGGGGTGAGACAGATGCAACAGGTGGATGAAAACCAGGAGGGAAGGACAATTGTGCCGGAGGGGCTTGTGGACGAACGAACGATAATTGATCGATCGTCACTATTCTTCCATCGTGTGGAAAGCAAACCACACGGAAAAGTGAAGAAACAAGGGCTCCCATGGCATACACATAGTCACGACCAAGGAGAAGACTGAAGTCTAAAGAACCTTGGGTAACCGAGACGTCTATATAGACGGTCTTGCCTCCCAAAGTAATAGGAAACTGTGGAAGGATCCCTAATGGTTGACTTGTTCCTCCGTCAAAGGCGGTGAGATTCGGTGCGACAGGTACAAGCGATGGGGAACCCAAAGCCTGCCAAGTAGTAACGGGCATAAGACTAACCGATGCGCCTTCATCCAACACAGTGCCAGGCAGCGCCATATGGGAGGCATAGGCGGTGACCCAGAAAGGCACATGTGATGGAAGGGGAGGGGTAGTCAAACAACTCCAATCGAAGGAAATGACCGAACTACTTGGTGGGGGAACCATATGGGTGCCCCCTGCTCGGAAGGAACCGAATCGGGATTCTCCGGAGAGGTTGGGACGGGCAAACCATTATCAAGCTCAGGAGAATTCGATGAGACGAGAAGAACATGGGAATTTTTCTCTTCCGAAACAGGGTGGTCGACAGGAGGTGGACTCAAGTCAACACTCTTTCCGACCAATGGTTGGTCTGGAACAGGTTGGACACAGCCAAGTTCGGGAAGAGGGGCCTGGACAAGAGAAAAATGTGAACCAATCTCATTATCGGGAGGCGAATGATCTGCAGTTGCAGAAAGACGTTGATATCCAACGGGGAGTTGGGGTGAAGGAGCTGGGAGACTTTCCAAAACAGTGGAGGCTTTATCCATGAGTGGACAAAGGTGAAGGGGATGATCGCCTTCACAAAGTCTACAGGGAATTCGAATCTTCCCTTTTCCCTTGCCATTCCCAACTGATGAGGTAGCGTCGCCGTGAGACTCAGTGGACGATGAGGGGTGGGCCGGATCACGAGACCATACTTCTAAGATCCTGGGAATGCCAGGACAATCACGAAGAAGATGGTCCTCCTTGCATAATCGACAAGGAAACTTAACCTTCCGTGGAGGAGTGAAAGGGGGCCCGACTTTAGGTGTACTCGAGGGAGTAACAGTCGTACTTGCAGCCTCTCCCTTAGGGGACTTCTTCTTCTTGGTCTTCTTCTTCTTCTTCTTAGCCACCTGGTTACTCGAAACGAGGTCTTCACCAGGCGAAGTAGAAGATGAGGACGTAGAAGTAGGCGTCGAAGGGGAGAGGTCCACCTTAGGATCAACATGATGTTGTTCAGGTGGAGGGACTGATGGACTAACAGCCGACACGGCAGGGACCAAAGAGGTCGAAAACAACCAGACAGGCAACCCAACAGTTAACCCTGGTAGGGACAACGTTGCCATATACGGAGCACCAACATTCCCAAGAGGAGGGAAATGCCCAAGATTCCCGTCAGGAGGGGAGCTTGGGTTGGTGAACCCTGGAAAAGTTGCCATTGAGAAATAAAACGAAACCTACTCAAGCTAACGCACACAAAATCTAACCAGGTAATGTTATCGTGGCCGAATAAATTTTTAAGACACTGGAACTAAACTTGACCTTTTCATGTTTCAAGAGTTGAGAAAAGGACGAAAAGATGACTCCAGTCTCCTTCGAATGTTTAATGAGCACGAAGTGACAAGACGCTCACAGGCACCTTTTCTTTTAAGGAGTCCGAAAAGGATCAAAAGTGACTTCTCTGGAGATTCTAGGCAAAAGGGTTTACCAGGCAATCCGTAAAACTGCTTATACACCTTAGCAATTGTATGAGAGCCAAGGACTTTCCGTACTGCAGTCAATCTTCCCAAATGCTGTGTTCGGTGCGTTACGACTCACAAGGCGGCAGACTCAGTTTCCTATGGATCAAGGATGATAACCTAGTGGAGTCTCCCCTATATACGCGACGGTACGTAGGAGCACAAGTCCGTGCTAGGCCACTATCGAGTCACAAAAGGAGGAATCACCCAACCATAGTGTGAAAAATTAGTGACTAGGTTTAACGACGCCGGAACACGTCTCTAGCCTAGACCTCTAGATATTTGCGTTAAGTTCCAATGCGTTTTTAGATTTATTTAGTTTATTTTATGGTTGATCTTGAATTAAGTTTTGATTTCAGGTCCTACTGTGTGTTCTCTCACAATTACTTAGATGCAAACTACATGCCAAAGAATACCATTTCGTTCGATGAATTCTAGCTATGAGAAGGTTAAGAGTTTTCGATCAAACAAAATGAACGCAAGCAATCAAACAATCTAATGCAGCTAAAGGCAAGGAAACGAAACTTTTCTTTTGAGAATGCAAATCAACGAAATGTTCTTTTCCTTTTCAATTATTGAATACAAAGATACTAGTTTGATTTTTTTTTCAATGGCACAAAGCACCTAAAATGAATTTTGAGGAACAGGAACACCAAGCAAAAAAGGATAAAATCACTTAATGAAAGCACACAAAGTTCCCAAGACACCAAAACAGTTTCTCCAAATCAAAGGAAAAACAAAGGCTTGTACGAGCTATGTGATCTAAGCCCAACAAGGCAAAAAGGAATTCAAGCAAGAAGGAAGCAAGTGTGAACTGATCGATCCAAACAATCGTAATCTATGCTTGGTAGTGAAGAAATCGAATCAACATAAAAAAGTGGTTCAATAATCGACACTAAAAATCAACCAGCAACAAGCAGTGAAAAAGCCTCAAGCAAATCAATAAGAGGGTTGTGGATGAACCTTGAATAGACAAGTAACCCAAGCAAATGGTTTCTCGATGAAACTTCTAAAGGGCTAGGTCACATGGTCAAAAAACACAAGACTCACTCGAATGAAATCAAAGAGAGAGTGCCCCTAACCAAAAGTAATCAAAACAAGCTAATGAGGGACAAGAAACAACAGGGGATAAGAAAGATTGGTGAATTCAGGAGATAAAGTTATAAAAACAACTTTTCAGGAGTCAGCGCAAGTTTTACACTGAGAACCCGAGATGATCAAGGGTCAGCGCAACTTTTACACAGACCACCCGCGCTGTCAGCGCGAATTTTGTCCAAAAAACCGAGATGATCTCAGAAAAACACAGTCGTCGCGGGAATTAAGCTAGAAACCCAAGGTCAGCTCAGGTAGAAAGCTAGCAAGTGGCGCTGACATCGCGACTATACACGTCTTTTCCGCGCTGATCAGATTTTCCAGGATCGTCGTGACTGTTAGGCGTATTTACGCGATGAACAGGATGTTGCAAAAGGGTGAGCGCGATGTCAGCGCGACTGTTAAAATTAAATCCGCGATGGAGCTCAAAAATAGTGACAGGAAAATCAAAACTCCCAAATCAAAACAGCCAATCGTTCAATCAAACAGGGGCATTTCCCAGATCAACCCAGGAAACGCAAAAGACTGATAATTAATCCCCAAAATTTCAAAAGAGACCAACAATCAAACTCAAGACAAAGATGAACAAAAAGGACAAGGGCTGGCTCCCCAGCGGAGTCGCCAAATTGTTGGAGAGGTAAATCCCCTCTACGGATAGAGGCGATCCCTACTAGCCCAGCATGGGTCTAGCAACAATCAATCAATGCTACTATGCAAGCTCCTAATTGCAATTAAAAGATAGGCAAAGAACACCTACTTGGATTCCAACGCTCTTGTTTGATGAAGAGATGCCACACTCGCTCCTTTGCTCTGGCCGGTCACAATCCTCCACTATCCTCGTGGTCGGACACCTGCACACACAAAGAGAAATGCAAACGCAAGCGTGAAATCTAATAAAAGCAATTATACATCAGTCAGAAAGGATGTAATTCACATTTAACCATTGCATAGACAAATGAGAATGGAACCATAACAGTAGTCATCTATTATTAATCAATAATCAGAGAAAGATACAACCAATGTTCTGACGCTGAGTCCTTCTCAAGAGGGTCCAGCCAGCAAGTCTCATAAGCATTCGCCCAAGAAGTAGATCTCCCAAGTCAAGAAACTCTCTCTCACACAAAACTCTAAGACTTCACAACCTTTCTCTAGCTCTCTAGCAATCCACACTTTATCACACCAACTACCTACTAGCAGCAGCACACAAAAACACTATGAATTCCTTGTTGTCAAAAACTATTCCCAAAAACTAGCTGCTCATGGCAATGGTAGAGGTTTATATAAGAGAAGGAGTCTCCATGAAGGGTGGAAGGATAAGCTTATCCCCAAGAAAGGTGGCCCATATGACGAATAGACATGCCATAGAAGGGAGGGCGATACTCACAAGGCCAACAACCAGGTCTGGAGTCATCTGGAAGGTTGGCTGTTAAAAAAAATTCGCCCAAACAGGATCAGCACGGATTATAACAGGACTGGCGCGCTGACGTCGCACCTCAATAACTGAGAAGGCCATGTCAGCGTGACTCAATACAAAGGCAAGACGCGCTGGCTCATGAAATTCGATCAGCGCGGAAAACAGGTGTACTTCCGCGCTGGCAGCGCATTTGGTCTGTTATGGAGCGCCCATCAGCGTGGTTATTTGGACAAAAGTCGCGCTGATAGCAAAAACTTTGGCAAAGTGGGTTATTTGGCCAGTTTAGAGAGCATGAGCATGATGAATTTGATTTCATGACACAGTAGGGATACTGACAGGATGACAGTGACAAATTGCTGTGTAACAATGGCCAATAGAAAAGGTTAGATTCTCTGCAATTGCTTTTGTTCCTGTTTCCTGAGTTCCCTTTTCCCAGATTCTGCCCTCCTCTCTCCAAGTTCTCCCGATGGTCTGGCTGCTTCCAGGCTTTCCTCCCCCTAGCCCAGACAATTGTTTACTCTCTGTAGTCTTCTCTACCTCCCAAATTGTTTCCTTCTCCTCTTCAGGCTGTCCCTGAGTGCAACACTTACAGAAGCCCAATGGGTCTTTACCCTGGTTTCCACGGTTTTTTCCCATGCTCTGCCCTTCCTCTGAATTTTCCTTCATGCCACCTTCCATCTTCTTACTGTGAGTTACAAGGGTATTGCCCCCTCTGGCATACTTCTACCTCTCTTTGCTATTCCTAGCTCACCTCCCTCTTCCATCAGACTACCTAAGATTAAAAAAATTACAAGATTTGGCTTTGCGAAAACATACCTGGACCTTTGCTTTGCCTCAGATGAAACCAATTCGCCCTGCACTCCTGCTATCTTCCTCCTTCACTGCATAATGATCTCCCTTACTCCCTTCACCACCTTTATCAGCCATCTCCCACTTGTCCCGCAGCCCATCATTCTTCCACCGTCGATTTCTGTTGTTTCTTCCCCCATTCCCCTGTCACCTCTATTTCTCGGGATGCTATCCCACCTGCATGCCGCCCCCGCGTCCTGTTTTATAATGGGAATGTTTGGTGGCCGGCCTTGCCTTCCTCTCCTCGTCATGATCCGTTCCCACGTCATATCTCCATCTCTCACCCCAATCGGGGGCCACTTGTATCGATTATCTTGAGTTCATGTCCACATTATTGTCATGGGTAATGATTACTTTGAGGGGCTCCCACCTTTGATCTTCCGTATGCATCGGCCATATACTATCAACCTTGCCCCCTTGTTCATTGCATCCCCAATTAGCAAGGAGGTCTGCTACCTTATTGCCATCCCTTCTGATATGATTGATGATCTTGTAGTCAATTCTTCTTATGAGCATTTCCATGTCCTGAATTAGGCCTGTCATCCTCCAACTCTGCGCTACTTTTTCCCAACCCTTGCCATTATTCAATTTTTTGAGCATCTCTATCACAAGCTTTGAATCACCCTCTATTTCCAGATTATTGTATCCATTGCGGATCGCTATTCTTAATCCTTGGTGAATTGCCATTAGTTCTGCTTCGTTGTTGCTCATAATACCCCCATAATCTGCGTACACCCATCTTGTCCTCCCTTGATGATCCCGGAAGATGCCTCTAAACCCAGCTGGCCCTGGATTTCCTTTAGAGGCTCCATCGAAGTTCAGTTTGATGAAGCCATCTTGAGGGCACCTAAAATTGGCAGGGCTATGGATAAGCATTGCTGGGTCTTTCTGTTTCTAGGGGTGAACCATTCCTTGTTCTAAATTGAGGTATGCCAAGATCTTTCCTTCCTCCGGAGTTGTTTTCCAGTCTTCTTGATTCCAGTTTTCCACTAGGATTGTTTCCCTTATGTGGCTTTGAGTTTTTTCCCAGATCAATTCAGGTGCTATTTCTTTGTCTTGAAATATTCTCCTGTTTCTCTCTTTCCATATCATCCACATGTTTAAGCCCACCGTTAAACTCCAGGCCCTTCTAACCACTGGGCTCAGGAATTGGCCTCGTCCCCATTGCTTAATAGTTTCTTTAATGCTGTGAGGATCTCTGTTTGTCTTCCCAAAAAGCTTGTTGATTTCTTCCCATTGCTGCTGAGTGAAAGGGCATGAGTTTAGGAGATGTTCCTGAGCTTGTTTACATAGATTGCATCTAGAGGGTCCATGGATTCCACGCTTCTGAAGCTAGTCCCATGTCAGGGTGCAACCCTTCCCTACCAGCCATAAAAACATGGTTACCTTTGGCCACCAGTGACTCTGCCATATTTGTTTCCAGATGGGAGCATTTTCGTCTTGCCCTTGTTGCGTGATTAAATGATAGGCTTCTTTGATCGTGAAGGTTCCTATCGTAGATTTACCCCATCTCAATATATCTGGACCTGTTCTAATAATTATTCTCCTAGTCTTCATTTCTCTTGTATATAGCTCTCTTTGTTCCGAATCAATGTTTCTATCCCACACTTCTGGATCCTTCCAAGTTCTCCAGGTTTCCTCCTGTCTTCCTTCATTCCAGTAATCTCTTACATAATTTAGTCCTTCCTCCTTAGCCCTCTGACATGTGTTTCGAAGGCCCTCCATTTCCTTCAGTTTTCCTCTTTGCTACCAAGCTTCATCCTAGAATTTAGTCGAGTTCCCATTCCGAATTTCCCAGAATGCATACTTGGAGATTATGTCTCTGTTTTGACTGGCCAGGTTCCATATTGTAGAACCTCTTGGTGTTTCTTCAATTCTTAGGAGGTCTTCAATAGTGGTGGCCATGTTGTATTTTTGCATCCAGATTCTTTTCCATAGGTCTCCTCCTCCCTTTATCCATCTCCACCACAGCTTCGCTCCCATTACTTGATTCAGGATATAGGGATCTCTTAGCCCTAATCCCCCTTCTGCTTTGTTTTTTGTCAAGCCCTTCCACGATATCAGGGCCCATTTCTTTTGTTGTTGTGGCCCTCCCCAAATGATTTTTTTGAATATCTCCACCATTTTTGAAAAAATATTTGTTTTTAAAATGATTTTGAAATTGTTTTTTTTAATAAACATTTTAAATGTTTTTATTTTTTTTAATAAAAAATACATATATTTTGTTTTAAATTTAAATGTATTTTGTTTTTGTTTTTGTTTTTTTTTTTTTTTAATTTGAAATACATATATATTTTTTACTTTTTAATTGGTTTTTTTGTTTTTTAATTTGAGTATATTTTTGTTTTTTTAGTTTTTTTTTAAATGTTTTTAATCTTAATTTTAGTAGCTTTTTAATTTTTTTTGGTTAATTTTTCTATTTATTTTTAAATCTAGTTTGTTTTTAATTTTCATTTTTTTTTTAGTTTTTTGTTAATGTTTTTTTTAATTTTTCTTTTTTTACTTCTTGTTGTTGTTGTTTTTTTTTTTTTTTTTTGCTTTCCAAATTTTTTTTTTATGGCTTACAAGATAATTGTTTTTTTTACATTTTTAAAAAAATATATTTTTGTTACTATTTATTTGTTTATAATTATAATTATAATTTTTATTTTTTTAATTCTTATATTTTATAGGTTAATTTTATTTTTTTAACAGTTTTATGATTGATTTTTTTGTTAATTTATTTATTTATTTTCATGTTTGATTTTTTTTTGTCTTTTTTTTTAAATATATATTTTAATTTACGTTTTGTTATTTTTTAATTTTTTTTTTTTTGTTTTGTGTTGTGTTTTTTCATTGTTTTAATTTTTTTTAATGTTTTCATTATTCTTTTGAAATTTTAATGTTTTTCAGAGTCATGATAAAAACTTTTATGCCATTATTTCGAAATGTTGAAAATTTTCCCTCGAAAAAAAAAAAGTGTTATTCCAGTGTCAACGCTTTTCGTTTTGAGAGTGTTTTTTGCACAAAATTTATCATTGAAAAAAAAGTGTTATTCGAACATCAACACTTTTCATTTTGAGAGTGTTTTTTGCAAAGTGTTATTCAAACATCAACACTTTTTGTTTTGAGGGTGTTTTTTGGACAATTTTTGCACAAAAAATTGGTTTTCACTGCCATTTTTAAAACATGTTGAAAATTTACCCTAGAAAAAAAAGGTGTTATTCCAACATCAACACTTTTCGTTTTTAGCACTGTTTTTAATGTTTTTATGGGGTTTTTTTTGCCAGAGTTCCCGTTTTGAGTTTATAGTTCCCATTTCAAAGTTTACATTGCTGATTCTAGGAAGATTAAAGAAATATTCAACTGTCGTTTCCTTAGATTCCTTGTCTGATGACTTTATATTTTGCATATGTTTATCACCTACAAGATCCGTAGCCATTTCTATCATTTGGACATTAGCTAGCAAGGCTTCTTCCTCCTCCATATCTTCTAGGACAACAAATTTTTTTTTACCCTCCATCAATTTCATCGGTTGCGCAGATCTGCCCCAAGTTGACCTTCTAGAGGAAAACTTTGTAAAAAAGTCATTCAAATCCAAACCAAAACCCTGTTGTTCTTTCTTACGTGTTGGATGATCTCTAAATAAATGCCCATGATCATGACAATGGCGACACCAAAAAGGAATGTGTTCATAATCTAAATATTTTGTCCATATTTCTCCTTGATATTCGAGGACAATTAGCTCTGACAAAGGCTATGAAATATTCATATAAACACAGAGTCATGCATAAGAAATATTCCTCCCAGTTGTAGTGACTTATGATACTTTGACAAGTTTACCTAATGTGTTCCCAAAACCCTCCAAAATTTATGGAATCCAAAAATCCACTGGGAGAGAATAAAGTCTCACCCAAATAGGTGCTACCAAAAACTCTTCCTTACCTGGATTGAAGCATTCTTCTGAGTGCCACATGTAAAGTATTGCATTATTAAAAAAATAGGGACCACCCTCAAAATCCCTATTTTTATCTTGCAGGTTCGAGAAAATCATCATGAAAAACCATAGTCCTAACCTCAAATACACTTTTCCCTTAGGCCATCATTTTTTTTAAATCCATCGCTCGAGCTCCTTTTATGTAGTTCATCCTCCAACAAACTTGCAAATGAAAGCATGGTCCTTCATACGTCATTGATGAGCTTCCAAAATGTTTGGAGGAATTACAAATTTAGGGTTTCTTGTTGCCTTTGGTATACATTTACCTCACAACCCAACTTGTCATTGTGCTCCTAGAATTGGCATTGTTGGCATTATGACAGAGGTTTGGCGCTATGTCAATAGGTGTTGTCCTTGATGGCAACTCACTCAGATGGAAAGATCTTAGTTCAGGCTCTTAGAATGGAAGAAAAATACATATACGCAGATTTATCTTAACCAGGTCGCATATACACGCGGGTTTACTGATAAAAAGTCGCGTATGCGTATGCACACACTTTCATGCACCAAAAAGCGCGTACATGTTGGAAAGCTTATTTTTGGGTCCATGGTATTTGGACCTATGGTTTTGGTCCTTGGTATTTCGTTTGAAGTATTGAACCCAGGTATTGGGTCCCTAGTATTGGTTCTCAATGGTTTTGGACCATGGTTTGAGTAAGGCCTAAGACTATAAAAGGGGAAGGAGATCATTTGACATGTATATTGACTTAAGTATTGAATATCTTATGAAGAGCAAGAACTAGAATACTGGTCATTGGGTTATGGTGCATAACTAGATCTGAATCAAGGAGGAACCTGAGCACAAGGAGAAGGATAAGTTCTATTAATGGGTCAAGATCTTAAGGCTTGAAGAGAAGTATCTTTGTGTAATTTTGATCTGTTATATTAGGCACGTGACTTGATCTATAAATATGATAATCTGGGTATAACTGATGTCTGAATAAGTGAAAAAGGGTAAATTATATTTTATAGATTTATACGCAGGTTCGGCACAGCAGAGGCGCGTATACACGTTGTTTCAATAACTAAAAACAGCATATACGCTGGTTGGCCTTGATTCAAAAGCGTATGCACGCAGGTTCTACATATTGAAGTAGCGTACATCTCATGAAATATGTTTTAGCTACTTTTGTTTATTGTTGCATTGTTATAGGTTCAGAATTGGTGTTTGGTTACTATCACTGTTTTCTAGTTACAACATTATGAGAAGTGATTGGTTGATTTAGTATTGGTTTGTACAAAGGAGATTGGTTGATGTAGATATACTTGATGGGTGATTGATGTTATTCATGGATCCAGTCTGAAAATTTATGAAACGTGGTCCCTGGAAGAAAAGAGAAGGTTGTAGCCTTCTGTAGGTCAGCACCTACGTACTAGTACCTCAGCTAGTACAAGAGCTAAGGGGGTTGTAGCTCCCTTCTAGGAGAAGCTAGAGAACGAGAGAGGGTTGTAGCCTTCTGCAGGTAGCAGCCTGCGTACTGGTATAAGACTGCACCAGTACAGAGACATTGTAAAAAGAAGTTTCTAATTAAAAGAAGATAGAGACGAATTGCAGCAGGTGGTTTTCACCCACATTGGGTTTCCACCTTACATCTTGGTGTCCATGTGTATTGCTTATGTGTGTTGATTTGTTGTGCTTTACTGCTCCTGTTTACTGTTAATAATGTTCTGATGCACTCATTAAGAACCAACTAACTGAATTATAAGCTTATTGGATATACGCTTGTTGCATCACACACAGTTGCGTATACACGCAGTTTTCCTTCACTAAAGTAGCGTATATGAATCTGAAGATGGAAATGAAAAAGTTTTATTGATTTAATAACACTGATTCACCCCCCCTCTTAGTATTATTTCCAACAATTGGTATCAGACCAGGTCCTTCAGAAGAAGCTTGATCTCTTGAAGGAAGATATGTCATCATGAGAAACTACGAAAAAGAAGCATCAATCAGGCCACCAATTTTTGATGGGAGCAACTTCGTCTATGAGAAGGTAAGAATCACTACCTATCTTCAATCTCTTGGTACAGAAGTTTGGGATATTTTGGAAACAATATACACATTTCCATCAGCAACTCCTACAGATACGGCTAGTAAGAAGCAGTATGAAACAAACGCAAAGGCTGTCAATACTCTATTAGGGAGTCTATCTCAATTAGAATTCGTCAAGGTTATGCAGCTCAAAACTGCAAAAGAAATATGGGACAAGATCATTCTGAGCTATGAAGGAGATGATCAGGTAAAATGAGCAAAACTTCAAACTCTCAGAATTCAATATGAAAATCTCAGAATGCACAATGATGAAAGCATGGCTAACTATTTCCTGCATATAGATGAGATTGTTAATTGTATGAAAAACTTGGGTGAAGAAATAAAATAAGTTGTTTCGGTTGAAAAGGTTTTAAGATCTTTGTCTCCTAAGTTTGATTCAAAAGTTTCTGCCATAGAAGAAAAGCAGAATCTACAGAGCATTACTGGTGGGCTCCAGTATTGTAGCAATAATGCTACAACTCCTGGAACTTCCTTCTTTAATTTTATCAACCCGGTAGTTCGTAACAAACTTGGAAGCGACGGTGCTGTATGCACAAGTACTAGCTCTTGCCGCAGTTGTCACTTGGTCAGCTGGCACAAGTCCGCTAGGGGCTTAAGCCAACTTCTATGAGATCTTAGAAGAAGTTTTTAACTGATGGATGAAAGCTAACTCAAAGGAAGCTAATCTACTTGCGGAAAGAAACTGAAAGCCAAAAAGAAACGCAAACCCTAGCAAACCCTAATTCTACCAGCTAGTCCTACTGATGCAAAGATGGGAATGCAAACTACTGAAAGAGATGCCATTACTTCTATGAAGGTAAGATGCATGTGTCTAGACTACTTCTACCTGAAGAAAACATCTTTTTGTATTTTTGAATAAGTTATTTAGAATTATCATGCATGTGCTTTTAACTGGCTTTTTACTGTGCAGAGGCGGATCACGGAGGAGAAATGCTTGGAAGAGGTTGGGAAGGTTCAGAGAGGGTCTAAGGAGTCCCTAACATCCTTCCAGAGAGTTTCACAAAGTTTGGCTGCCAAGAAACCGCGTTTATGAGTTTCTACAGGAAGTCTGCAGGGGTTCTACAGGATGTTTCAGAATTTCTACAGGATGTTCAGAAGTTCCTACAGGATGTCCTACGATTGGATTTTGGGTGATGGATGAGTGGAAGAGGATGCATGGATGGATGGGGAGGTAGGATAAGGATTTGTAATGACTTAGTGACGGAGAGATGAAGTGATGAGAGGGTGTGGAAAGCTAGCTTGTCTTAAAAGGGTAGAGGAAATGGAAGGCCAAGAAGGTAGGGTGACGTGGGCAGAAGAGTAGTTGTGAGACGAGGGATCTAATTTGGAGATGAGCAGTTGGCCTGGACGAAGCTTAGATGGACGAGAGAGTGATGGAGATGCACTGCACAGTGTAAACTGAACCAAATCATCCACGTCCTGCACATAATCAAAATATTAACTAATCTATCCTAACTGTTAATGAAACCAATGAACAACAACGTTATTTCTAAAGAGAACCATGTATGGTGCTAAAGCAAAGAAACATTCCAAGAGGTCTAAGTGCATGGATAACTTTTACAAATGAAAACATTGCACCAAAGATTGCATGAGTACGCAAACTAGTGTTTTTGTTGGGTAGCACTGTCTGCAATTCCAGCCCCTAGAAAGAGGTGAAAATGAGAGTGCAGGCAACCCTTTTCTGGAACTCTTATCAATTCTTATCTCATTACTCTATTCTAGACATCTGAAGCAACTCTATCTTTTAACAATGACCTACTTAACCACACCACGAAATCTAACTCAACAAACTGCGTTTCAAATGCATGTAAAGAAAATCATAATGCTGAAAGAAAAGATATCAATACAAAGAAGGAGGCCCTAGGCTCTCAGGTTGGGCCCAACCCCGAGAGCTATGGCTCCTCTAGAAACTCAGAGCTAAGATCAAATCTGACTGCTTCTCATTAAAAAAATAATAATCATAAGTCAAGAGGTATGCCAATGATGGCTACAAAAGAGCAAAAACAGAGCTGGCAGCTCGTAGTGCAGAATGTGCAACAGTTTTTCCAAAAGTCCTTTTCGAAGGCTGAAGCCTTATCATTTATACATCACGAGGCCCCAAGCTGGCTCCTAAATCTATGGGACTTGGCTGACCAAACTGGGAGTGAACAGCTGCTTCCACAAAATCTGTTTGGCTGCCTTCTAGATCCGGTTGTGGTGGCTTTTGGAGCTCGGAGTTGGGGGTGAAGATCCCGAGGAAGGCTATTTAATGCCGTGGACAACCCTCCTACGAATCCTCAACCCCATCTTGGCTGTCTCCTAGCCCTTATCTGCTCCGTTTTGCTTCAACATGTGTCAAAAAACCTGAAATGAGCACGTGTTAGCCACTTAGGAATAATGACTACCCTTATTCGTACAAATGACATAAACACACTAAAAAATGATGCATAAGTTATGAAAAATGAAGGATTGAGCAAGGGTGGTTAGGCCAAATGAGCCCAAAATGTTACCAAATTTGGGGCTCATCACAGCTGCACGGAATCCTAACTGCTTATGAAATGAGAAAAGGGGGACCATCAGATAGGAGAGAAGCTACATTCAAAGCCTCAGGAAAAGGAGATTACAAGGAGTTAGGACATATGTTAGAATAAGAGGAAGAACCAAACTTCGTCAAGAACCTTCAACGGGGAACTGGAAGATTCAGAGGTAAGTTGCCTTTCAAATGCTTTGCTTGTGGAAGGGTCGGTCACTATGCTGCCAATAAAGATAAACTTGACAAAGGTAAGGAACCAGTTAGATGGAATAGAAAACAGAATGTAAGTAAGAAGAGTTGTTATACCCATGAAGATAGTGATGAATATGAACAATGTAATGATTATAGACTTTTGATGGCTTTTGAAGATGATGATTTCTTGGATGCTATAGATGAGGAAGGTCTCTATGAAGAAATTTCTAAACTCAAAATTTGTTTAGAGGAAAATAATATGATTATAGATACTCTGACATTCCAACTTGCTGAAAGAGAAAAACACAATGAAAAGTTGGAATCTAAAATTGTGGGACTTAGAAAAGATATTGAGAAATCAAAAACTCTTAATCTTAGATTTGCTAAAGGATCTAAAACTTTAGATGAGATTATCAAAGTGCAGCGTTCTCCTTTAATCAAGACAGGTCTTGGATATACTGAAGAAGCATCTGAAGCACAAAAGCAAGCACAGAAGCCATCCACCTCCAAAATTTATCTTGATACAGCAAGGAGAAGTGAACAACAAAAGCATAATGCAAATCACCAGGTAAATCAGGGACAATTTACTTCAAGAATGAACAAATATTACCAGGTAAATCGGGGGCAATCTACTTCAAGGATGAACAGAAGCTACAACCAACCACAGGTAAATCATTCTCAATTTGCCTCAAGAATGAATGTCAATGGAAACTACAATCATTTGGTCGGTAGGTTTGATAATCACAAGAATTTGTTCAATGCCCAATGTTTCTCGTGTCATAACTTTGGTCACAAAGCTGCTCAATGTGTTGCCTACAAGACCATCATGACTAGAGAAACTCAAAAACAAAGGAGTAGGACCGGGATCATGAAAAGGACCTACAATAGCTTTTCTGCTCTTGAGAATGAAATAGAATGTTCTATTTGTAACAACTTCGGTCATGAAGATTCTGAATGCAGGAGTAGGTTTCGGCAAACAACTCAGAAGGAGCAAGTTTCATTGAGTCCCAAAACATGGAGAAAGAAAGAATCGCAACCAGAAAGATGTGGGATTGCCTTATATGCGGAAGGACAGGAAAACCAGTGGTACATCGACAGTGGATGCTCGAAGCATATGATAGGTGATAAAGAAAAACTTTAGTCATATAGTGCCTTAGAAAAGGAAAGGAAGGTCTCATTTGGAAATGACACCCCTGCTCTCATAAAAGGTAAAGGTTCTGTTCTTTTGAAAGAAAAGGTCAAAGCTAGAAATGTTATGTATGTTGATGGCTTAAAGCATAATCTATTGAGTGCCAGTAAAATGTGTGATCAAGGAAATGAAGTAATATTTCGATCAAATGGATGTATTGTTCATGAGCTTGATATAGGAGAAACAGTGATCAAAGGCATAAGAATTCCAAATAATTTATACATACTCAAGGGAGGACAACAACAATTCTATCTAAGAAAGAATGATGAACACTGGCTATGGCACAGAAGATTGGGGCATCTGAGCTTCTCTCAGATAAGGAAAGCATGTAAATATCAGGTAGTTCGTGATCTCCCTGACATCAGAATTCTAGACAATACGATATGCAAATCATGTCAATTTGGTAAGCAAACCAGAACTAATTTCCCTGAGAAAGAAGGATCAGCTAACATGCCACTTGAACTTGTCCATACTGATGTATGTGGTCCATCTAGGAAAAGGTCACCTCGAGGTGAAGAATACTTTATATTTTTTATTGACGACTTTTCCAGGATGTGTTGGATAGGACTTCTAAAGCATAAAGACAAAGCTTTTGAAAAGTTCAAAGCATTCAAAGCCTTGGTTGAAAATGGATCATATCGCAAAATCAAATGCCTCAGGTTTGATCGAGGAGGGGAATTTACCTCGGATGAATTTTTTGATTTTTGTGAAGAACATGGAATAAGAAGGGAATTCTCTACTGCAAGGACTCCTCAGCAAAATGGAGTAGTGGAAAGGATGAACAGAACGGTTCAAAAAATGGCTCGTGCTATGCTTGATGAGTCTGGAACTCCCACAACCTTCTGGGGTGAAGCTGCATTTATTGTAGTTACTATTCTCAACAAAACAAACGTCCGGGTAAACAGCACTCAAACTCCTCATGACCTCTGGTATGGTAAGACTCCCACGGTAAAATACTTCAAAATTTTTGGAAGCAAATGCTACATCAAAAAGACTGATGAAAACCTTGGCAAGTTTGAACCTAGAGCAGATGAAGGCATTCTCCTTGGTTACTCTCCCCACAGCAAAGCATATAAGTGTTACAATAAAAGACTTGGAAAAATTGTTGAAAGTATTGATGTAGTGGTTGATGAAGAAGGAAACACTCCTAGGCAAGTAAAATCTGAAGATTTCGAAGATGATGAGGACTATCCTTCAACATCAAATCAGACACATGATGAAGAAGAAAACAATGAGGCACCAGAAGAACAGATAAGGATAGAAGAGAAGACTCCATCCATGTACGTTCAGAAGAATCATCCAGCAACTCAAATTTTAGGGCAAAAAGAGGCAGGTGTACAAACAAGAAGAACTATTTCAGAAGCTTCAAGCTATCTAGCATTGCTCTCCTCCACTGAACCACAAAATGTAAGAGAAGCATGCAAAGATGAATGATGGGTCAAGGCCATGAATGAAGAACTTGAGCAAATTGAAAAGAATAACACTTGGGAGTTGGTTCCTAGACCAAAAGATAAGAATGTCATAGGGACAAAATGGATATTCAAAAACAAGCTGAATGAAAATGGAGATGTTATTAGAAACAAGGCTAAACTTGTTTGTAAAGGGTATGCTCAACAAGAAGGCATAGACTTTGAAGAAACTTTTGCACCAGTTGCCAGACTTGAGGCCATAAGAATGTTCCTTGCTCTTTCTAGCTTTCAGAAGTTCAAAGTATTTCCAATGGACGTGAAATATTCCTTTCTGAATGGAGACTTGGATGAAGAAGTGTATATTGAGCAACTAGATGGGTTTATTCTTGGAAATGATCCAAACCTTGTATGCATACTCAAAAAGGCTCTCTATAGGCTTAAACAGGCTCCAAGGGCTTGGTATTATCATTTGGACAAGTACCTTCATCAACAAGGTTTTTCAAAAGGATCAGCAGATAGCAATCTATATATAAAAATTGATAATGATAAATTGCTAATACTTGTTGTGTATGTTGATGATATCATCTTTGGTAGCAATGAAGAAGACATGAGTCAAAACTTTGCCTTGGTGATGCAAAAGGAATTTGAAATGTCCTTGATTGGTGAGCTTACATATTTTCTTGGTTTACAAGTCCAGCAAAACAGAGATGGTATTTTTCTATCACAAACCAAGTATCTCAAGCAGATCTTGAAGAAATATGGGATGGAGGATTCGAAACCAGTATGTACCCCTATGGTAACAGGATGCAACCTCAGCACAAATGATGAATCAGCAGCAGTACATCAACCAACCTATAGATCCATGATTGGTAGTCTGCTCTATCTAACAGGTACCCGACCAGATATTATGCATGTAGTGGGAATAGTTGGAAGGTTTCAGGCAAATCCAAAGGAAACTCATCTTCAGGCAATTAAGAGAATTTTCAAGTATCTTCAAGGAACTCAAAACTTTGGCTTATGGTATCCTAGAGGGACAGATCTCACACTTCACGCACATACAGATGTAGATTGGGCAAGAAGCATGGATGACAAAAAAAGCACTAGTGGTGGTGCATTCTTCATGGGTCCTAGATTAGTATCTTGGTTCAGCAAGAAACAAAGTTCAATTGCATTATCTACAACTGAAGCAGAATATGTAGCTGCTACATCTTGTTGCACATAACTCCTTTGGATGATGCAAACATTGCAAGACATTCAAATCACTCGTACTCCACCTATCTCCATTTTTTTGTGACAATACAAGTGCAATCAGTATTTCAAAGAATCCTGTCATGCATTCAAAGACCAAGCACATACCTATTAAATATCATTTTCTCCGGGAACAAGTGCTTGAACAAAAGGTCAAATTGGAGTATGTTCCCTCTAAGGAACAGGTTGCTGATATACTCACCAAACCACTGCCCAGGGAGACATTTGAATACCTCAGACAGAAGCTGGGAGTAGTTGATGCATCATCTTGTTGCTGAAACTTGTTTGTCTTAGAGATTAATGGTTGTACGTGAGTTTCATATGGAGGATCCACGTACATACGCCAGTTTATGAAGACACAATTGTATATATGTTGGTTTGAAGACATTCTGTGGGCCAGGCTCTGGATGAAAAGAGTCTGATATGGGTCTGACAGAGACCATCTGGCACAGGTTCAGGGGGAGCATATATTCTTCTAATAATGCATTGTTGGCATTATCTTAGAAGATCTTGGTTCAATTTCACAGTTGTTTTGGTTTTAGGTGGAATAGGTGCAGAGGGAGAACATGGTTGCTGGTCTGAATAATGATTGACAGATGCTGCTGATGTTAGTTGTTGATAACTATCATAGTCTTGCTGTAGATATTTCGTCTCTATGTCATGTATTTCTTTTCTTATCAAGGTCATGTAACGGCCTATCTTGGTTTCCCCACTATGCCTGGGATGGATGATGTAATGTTCTTGTTTTATCATATGTAAATTCTTGGTGTATCCCCACTTGGTTGGGTGGATGAGTCAATTCCCACTTGGTTGGGAGATGGATGTATGTATGAGTCTCTAGTGATAGGAATGTCATTCATGATGTATAAAGTCATGTCTCTTCTTGTAGAACATCTTCTTGCAAACCTTGCCTACAGTCGGGGGGGAGCTTGGACAGCACAGCAGAGTAAAGAATTCAACATGTACTCAGGGGGAGTATAACCCTTTTCCCTTGATGACAAAGGGGGAGAATGACTTTGAGTAACTTGGGGTTGCCATCAAGTCCAAAGGGGGAGATTGTTGGCATTATGACAGAGGTTTGGCGCTATGTCACAGGTGTTGTCCTTGATGGAAACTCACTCAGATGGAAAGATCTTAGTTCAGGCTCTTAGAATGGAAGAAAAATACATATACGCAGATTCATCTTAACCAGGTCGCGTATACACGCGGGTTTGCTGATAAAAAGTCGCATATGCATATGCATGCACTTTCATGCACCAAAAAGCGCGTACATGTTGGAAAGCTTATTTTTGGGTCCGTGGTATTTGGACCTATGGTTTTGGTCCTTGGTATTTCGTCCGAAGTATTGAACCCAGGTATTGGGTCCCTAGTATTGGTTCTCAATGGTTTTGGACCATGGTTTGAGTAAGGCCTAAGACTATAAAAGGGGAGGGAGATCATTTGACATGTATATTGAATTAAGTATTGAATATCTTATGAAGAGCAAGAACTAGAATACTGGTCATTGGGTTATGGTGCATAACTAGATCTGAATCAAGGAGGAACCTAAGTGCAAGGAGAAGGATAAGTTCTATTGATGGGTCAAGATCTTAAGGCTTTAAGAGAAGTATCTTTGTGTAATTTTGATCTGTTATATTAGGCGCATGACTTGATCTATAAATATGATAATCTGGGTATAACTGATGTCTGAATAAGTGAAAAAGTGTAAATTATCTTTTATAGATCTGTACGCAGGTTTGGCACAACAAAGGCACGTTTACACGCTATTTCAATAACTCAAAACACCATATACGTTGGTTGGCCTTGATTCTGAAGCATATGCACGCAAGTTCTACATATTGAAGTAGCGTACGTCTCATGAAATATGTTTTAGCTGCTTCTGTTTATTGCTACATTGTTCTGGGTTCAGAATTGGTGTTTGGTTACTGTTACTGTTTTCTGGTTACAACATTCTGAGAAGTGATTGGTTGATTCAGTATTGGTTTGTACAAAGGAGACTGGTTGATGCAGATATACGTGATGGGTGATTGATGTTATTCATGGATCCAGTCTGAAAATTTATGAAACGTGGTCCCTGGAAGAAAAGAGAAGGTTGTAGCCTTCTGTAGGTCAGCACCTACGTACTAGTACCTCAGCTAGCACAAGAGCTAAGGGGGTTGTAACTCCCTTCTAGGAGAAGCTGGAGAATGAGAGAGGGTTGTAGCCTTCTGCAGGTAGCAGCGTGCGTACTGGTATAAGACTGCACCAGTATAGAAACATTGTAAGAAGAAGTTTCTAATTAAAAGAAGATAGAGATGAATTGCAGCAGGTGGTTTTCACCCACATTGGGTTTCCACCTTACATCTTGGTGTCCATGTGTATTGCTTATGTGTGTTGATTTGTTGTGCAAAACTGCTCCTGTTTACTGTTAATAATGTTCTGATGCACTCATTAAGAAGCAACTAACTGAATTATAAGTTCACTGGATATATGCTTGTTGCATCACACACAGTTGCGTATACACGCAGTTTTCCTTCACTAAAGTAGCGAATATGAATCTGAATATGGAAATGAAAAAGTTTTATTGATTTAATAATACTGATTCACCCCCCCTCTCAGTATTATTTCCAACAGGCATTTCATTAGACGTACTACTACACCCAGGTTTATTAGTTTTCTCGGTATTATACTTTAAATTTATTGTCATTAAATATTTGAAGGAGGGGTGACCAAACCCACCCCCCTCCCCCCCACTGGGGGCACTCATCTCACATCCTCGGGATCTCGTCAGTTGTTCATTTAACCAAAAAAACTTACAAAATCAAGCAAGATAGAGAAACTTACTTCAAAACTTGGTATTGAAACCCTTGACCTAGCATTGACTCTCATCCCCTTCATAAAATTTATTGTAGTTATACACCTTTAGCACGTTGAAAAAACACCTCCTATATGATCTTTATGATTAATCACGCTTTAGTACATCATTAAATAAGTGTTTTGGGGAAAAAAGATAAATATATGGTTTGAAAGCCACAAAAAAAGCAGCAAAGGAAAAGTTGGATTTAAGGGATATCATTTGATTTTGGACCATATTTTTAAGTTGAGGACGATTATGGAAGAGTTCCAAAATAATAAAACCAATCTTATTTTTTGTTTCATTGATTTTAGAACAACTTTTGACATTATACTGAAGACAAACCTTTGAAATAGATTAGAAGAGCTAAAATTTCCTTATGAGATGATAGTTGTTGTTGTAAGGCTATATGAAAGTGTCTTTACCAAGTTTAGGAACATTGAGGGGTGGTCATAAGATATTAATTATAATATAGGAGTAAAGCAAGGTTGTCTCTTGTCTTCTACTCTCTTCAACATTTACATTGATAAGTTTGAATGTTTGGTGAAAGGAGTTGGTTGTGCTGGCCCAACTCTCATTGATATAGTCATCATCCTTCTTCTTTATGTTGATGATATTATTATTATGGCACAAAATCCCTATGAACTCAATAATCATCTAAGAATTCATTGTGTCTTATACAACAATCCCCCATTATTATGTATATTTAATAAAATAATAGGTTCCCCACAACTTTTTTTTCTTTTCTTTTATATGTTTCTTGATTTATTCATTGATAGTCATTTTAGTTTTAAAATTCTTTGTTATTTAAAGTTTTAGTACTAATAGTTTAATTTCAACTAAATTCATTAAACATCACATAAAAACTAAATAAATCTTATCCTTTACTTTTTTCATAGCCTGATATCCTCACATCTCGATATCCTAATAACTCGCTAGCTTGATGGCCTAATAAATAAGATATTGGGAAATAATTCAAGGCATAAATAACATTGATAGATGATTGCCTGAAAAGTCAATATAGCCCAAAAAGCTAATAACCTGATAAGCCAATAATGTAATGCATCAGTAGCTGGACAATTCGATATCCCAACCTTCCCATTGCTTGACATCCCAATTTCCCAATGACTAGATAATGTGATGAACTAGTGTCCCAACAACTTGGTTTCCCAACCTCTCAATATCTAAATTTTATGATAGTTTGATGACTTGATTTATGAGAAACCAAGTGGTATGTAACATGAAGTTTCCTATTAGGTGACGAAGTTTTAAAGAATTCTATTATCATGCAAAAATAATGTGATGGTTCATTTTATAAAATGCCTAATGCCTAAAAGCAAATAAGCCACTTGATAAAAATATATGCATTTTGCACTAGCTTTTTGAAGTTTCAAACTGTAATGTCCCACATTTAAATCTATGGATGATTGGTAATTAATTCACAGATTGTGAATTGAATTCTCCCCAGAACAATGAAACTTGGTCTTAAAGCTTTAATTTATACATATTTTGCATGTTGTAACTTCATTCTCTTGTATTTCTCTCTGAAGTTTTTAAAAATAAATTACACTTACCAATAACCATTCAAAAGAGATAAATAGAGAAATTCAAGGAGTTTGTTGTTCTTGTTAGTAAGTTTATTTTCTTAACAACTTAGTGTTGACGAGCATAATGTGACTCTTTTGGTGGAATTTTGTCAATGAAAGGAGGAAACTAAATCGTGAGTCCTAATTAGACTTGTGTTCCTTTGGTGTGGTGACCTCCAACCAGTATGTGGGCTCAACTTCCAATTAAATGACAAAGAATAATTTTTTATTAAATTATTTATGTTACTATTAGCGACATTATTCATTATGTTTTTTTAAACAAATTGATTAGGTTTATTATATTAATTTGAAGTTGGTTTCAAGACCATAACCTTTTACATCTGTAACTAGATCTTCATCAACTGAGATAAAAAATGTCCAAAATTGAATTGATTTCTTACTACATCATCTGCATATTACAACTCTGAATTGATATTGCCTATAAACCTTCCAAAAGACACCTAGAACTAATACATATTTGCAACACAAGATTTAAAACAAGAAATAAACTAGCCTACACTGGTCGGACCAGGTTCAAGGTTGACTTCTCCATTATCCTTGTTAGACTACCTTAGCTGCGTTGGAGTAGGAACATGGATCTCTCTTTCCACCTTATCATCCCTCTTCATTTGTTCTGGGATCATGAATGGATTCACCACCATCACTATGCTCTTGTCTTCTGCAACACTGATTATTGTTGCACCATTTCCACCCATGGATTCCAATCTTGAAAGATGGAGGTCTAGAATATCATTTATCATCTGAATTTTGTCCAACTTAGTCTACATCAAGCCAATATTTTGATTCAGAAGAGCTAATTGAGCTTGAGTCTCCATGGTCCCCATTTCCCCTTGCTTGCTTAACAAAGATAATATGTACTCCATTGTTGCCATGAGATAGTCTAGATGTTGACTGAATTATTCATTCTCTGAGCCAATCGACCCATCCATGATTTCACCTACGCACAAATCCACCTCTCCTATTGTGAATTTGAAGAACCAAACCCAAACTTTAGCAAAGATGAGGATGAGAAATCATGCCTTATAACCAAACAATCCTGCCCTTGGAAATCCATAAATTTGCTCGCCATCTGCAATGCAACAAACTGTCATACACATTCTCCTGACCAAACATTCGATTTCTAAATTAATATCACTATAATTGTATTCCTTCACCATTAAAACTCTATACTCCAGGCATGCCATCCTCTCCTCGAATATGTAGATAACGTCCCTCAACATCCCCTAACATTTATTGTGGAGATGAACACGCATCCATATGACCCTGTCCATGCTTGTGATCACGTGGCCAAGCCAAGTGTAAGCATAGACCCAAGACCTTATGGAAATGGAGAGCCACCTAAATGCTGGAGAGAGAATTTGAAGGATCGAAAAACATGGTTGTGATCTACCATGAGGAAGTAATATTACCAACCAATTTATTTCCCCTTTATTACTTTTTAAAAAAATCAATACACATAGTCTCTAATGTTTACTTGGGATTTTCATGGTAAATGTTTATACAAACCAATTATTTCATCCTAAGCCAATATTCCTTGTTCTAATGTGACTCCCTTATTTTCTAATGCATCTAATCTTGATTTGAGATGCATCTTGACATGATAGAACTCAGCAGTCTCAAATTTTGTTATTTGTAAGCTTATTCTTTGCAGAATTGAGGGTTGAGCCTGAATAGGATTCTCTTGGAGCTTACACACTTGTTGAATGACTATCATCGAGCCTCCATACACCATTAACTACCAAATTCTCCTTGAGATATCCAATTCTAACCCATGCCACAAGGCTAAAAATTTGGCTTGATTATTAGTAGCACTCCCCAAGCCCCATGCGTATTATGTCTCTGTTTCTTCATCAATGCAATAGATAACCCCTCTCACTCATGTCTCCCCTAGTGAAATTCTTAATTATTATTAAGTTGGTTGTTTAAATTAATTGGCAAAGGCTTGGGGAAAATTCATTGTCGCACTGAATACACGTGAGACAACGTAACTAGAATTATCTACTTATACATAAGTTAAGAATAATACGATTGAGAATCAACTGAAATATCAATCAAGAAACAATCATAACACAAAGAAAAATTATTGACTGACAAATATTATGAGAGTTTGGACATTCACATAAATATATGTTAATACACAAGACTAAAGAAGCTCAATACACAAAATTTACTAGACAAGGGTGAAACAAATATCTCCTGGAAAAGAGAATTGTATTAATCAATAAAAAGTGGCCTTCATTTACAAAATATTGCAGAACTCAGCCTCTTGAAAAGAGGTATATAGTTTGTACAATTCTCTCCTCTGTTTTCCCTCTCTCTTTCTCTTCTATATATATACAAAATGAGGTTAGAAAAATGGCCCTCAAACAGTAACACCTTAGGCATCGTGCAGACATTATGACTTCTCCAACACAAATTGTTATCGATTTTTCTTCCAAGTGACATGAATATTTAGGATATCAGAGATCTGAGGGTATTAAACCTTTTATAACTATTGCTTAGCCTTCATTTCCTGGTCCACCAAGTTCTTTACATCAATATTCATTCCAACAACATAACAATTTAGTTGAGTCATTTCCCTAGTGGGTATTATAATGAACGTTTCAATTGCAACTTCCTCCACCCTTTGAATGTGTTCGACCAATATTCATTCCAACAACATAACAATTTAGTTGAGTCATTTCCCTAGTGGGTATTATAATGAATGTTTCAATTGCAACTTCCTCCACCCTTTGAATGTGTTCGATATTGGGTATCGTTGTAGCTCATACTCTAGTGATGTTTTTCAATATCGGTCTGATGGATAAAAAGCTAGATAAGATTCCTAGATTCCTTAATCTCCATTCTTCCAACATTTCTACGGTTGCATTCCACATCTTCTCTGCCAATTCAAGAGCTCTAGTTGTCATTGCCCTTCCTTGTGTTCTATATTCAAGACATTTATCAATGACTTACCTTTTCTCTTCTACTCATTAGAGAAATTTTGAGGTCTAAAATGGGCCTCCTAAGGAATATTATAAAATAATAATGGAAATAATAAAATAGGATTAGATTAGCCCCACGGGGGTAGGCGAGTTGGTAATCATAATGCGGTGAAGTTCATTAGAAAGGCGGGCTCCGTACTGAAGGTCGTTCAATTCCACGGGACTAACCCGGAGCTGTGGAGAGGGGCGGGCGCAGTGTCCCAGGGGTTATAGTGGTAGCGGTCAGAATCGACCTCGTGTAACACGAGTTGCAAGGCTGCTCCAGTTGCCGATTCCTCCACAAGCCAAAAAAATAAAATAGGATTAGATTACCTCAACAAGTTTTGGAGGGAAAAAAGAAACAACTACTTTTTCAACTCGTATTTTCAACTTATCTCCCTACGATTTTACTCAAATTTTGAGCTGAACCACTCGTTGGATGCAAAATTTATTTTTTCATCTAAAAAATACCCATGTTTCATACTTTTGATGGAACCTACTACACAGAAAATCTGAAATACATGAAAAATGAAGATTACAATCACATTTTTCATGTATTTCACATTTTTCGTGTAGTAGGGTCCATTGAAAGTATGCAACATGAGTACTGCTTGGATGAGAAATTAAATTCTTCATCCAATGAGTGCTCCTACTCGAAATTTGAGTAAAATTGTAGGGAGATAAGTTGAGAATACGAGTTGAAAAAGTAGTTTTTTTTTACTCCAAAAATGGTGAATCATCCCCCATAGTTGAAATCATCATATTTAATCCTATTGGTTTTTATAAAGTTGATTTTTGTTGTACATTTTTGTTTTGAGGCCCATTTTTTACCTCAAAATTTCTATAATGAATTACTTAATATGTGCAGTGAATCACGAGCATTCCTGTGTTCCTTCTGCCACTTTAGTATCTAGCCAAAAGTTATGTTGAACATATTATAAGCTCAAAATTGAGCATCGAATTCTGGTAGTTTTTATTCAAGCTGGGTAAAAAACTGTTGGACTTACTATAGTTTGTTTACAAAGGAGACATGCTCTCCTTGGAAATCATTATTTACTCATATGACTTAAGCTTTCAACACTTGGATGTCGATTCTCATATTCTATTCTTAATTAATCCTAGCATTGATCTCTTGCTTGTTGTCTTTCTTTAATATATTTAGCAGATTTAAATGATATCCATGGGTTGTGTTTCCTTCTCCTTAACTTGAGCTTTGAAGGAATGATATAGAGTTGTGCACTACATTTCTTATCCTTATTTGCTTTTGGCTTCAAAAGGCTGTCTCTGATCTTCCAATTGTTGTTGCAGTGATTTTACTGTTTGATTCAACTATTCCACAACTAAGGATAGGCTTTGAGTAGTAATTTTGTTAGTAGTTTCCAGGGCTCCTAGGACCGAGATGGTATCGACGATGTCTTGTTGATTGGTTTTCCTAGAAATGATCCTAATAATCCTTTGTTTTGAGCCTTCTAATACAGTTGCTTCTTCACCCCTTGTCATAATATTTCCTCTTTGATACACTTTGAATAACTACCTTCCTAGATTTACTATAATAATAGTCGCCTTTAAGTCAACAACTTCATAATCAATATCCCTATGGTGATCCGGATGGGGTGTTGTACCTATTTTCTCAGCGATCAAAGGGAAGAGGAGATCAAACTTTGCACGATGATAATACCATCTACTAGAGTAACTACTGGGACCTATATTTTTGGGACTTCTTGCTATTTAGGAGGAAATGGAGAATGTTGTTCCTTTTTCCTTTATCTGTGTTTTAGATGGTACAATTGTCTTTGTCTCCTAGCCATCATCGTCGATGGTAATTTGTTCAATGGTCGAGGTCTCGACTTGAGCTGACTTTTTCTAACTAGTCTCATCCCTGCTTCAAGCCTTTTATTTTCCAGAGCTTCATCTTAAGTCTATTTTCATTGTATTTTACCTCTTGGAAGTTGGAGGTATGACAAGTGTTCTTGTTTTCTCATCTTTTCCTCCTTATATGTGAAGACATCTTGAAAACCTGATTCATCGGCATCAAATTTGTGCGCATATGGATAGGTAAGTCGTACAAAATTGCAATGTTATTTCGCAATGCCATGGGGATAATGTCTCCTGAAAGTTCTTGTGAGAAGATTTAATTATTTAATGCTATCAGCTTCTTTGATGGCTTGAGGGAATTATATCAAAGCATAATGACCTATCATTTGAGGAAATCCTGACCATGACCTCTTATTATTATTTGTAAAAACGAATGACACTCCATCTCCTATTGTCTGATATGCAATTTATTGAATTACCATCCAATCGCGGACAAACTGAGGAATTAAGTTTGGGGGAATTGAATAACCTAATACTATGATATATGTATAATTTTATTCACAGAACGAGTTCCTGATTTCCCTAATAGCAACTACCATTGATTATACTCATGGTCAATTACCGTCGACTACATAAATGACTCTATTGTACATTAATCATCCAAGGATAGTATACACAATTTCCATGATTAATAATCATTCCCATTAGGCTCTAATGACAATAAACATCAATTTAACTAGACTATAATATTTTTTGGGTGCATTACCAGACTACTTTCTCATGTTATGGTACCCTTGTCTCATAATTTTGGTTTTCATGAATGTCTCATGCATGACTATCATGTTATGCATCATTTAACATGTTCAAAATGGAAATATAAATGTGCACAATACATAAAATATGAAAACAACATGTAAACATAAGAAATAACACATCATTAAGCAGTTAAATACATGATATAAAAACTTATCTTATGTAATTCACAGAAGGAATGCTAACCTCAGAAGTTTCACCCATCCATAGACCTCACTATTCTAAATCTCTTAGCAGTGGTCACCCCTGAGCTAGGGATATGACTCCACTAGTGCAAAGGATCAGTTAGAGACAACTACGATCATATAGAAAAAATTAAACAAATATTATGGCAAGTAATAACTCCAAAAACCTCCCTGACTATAGTCTCACATCCCCCAAATTGCACAGACCAAGGTAATGCACCCCTTCTCTACCTCTATAGTCCAATTGTGCCAATTCTTCTTAGGATTACAACACAAACTAGCTAGGAAATATTAAAGTACTATAGCTCTAATATTTCTAGTTTCCCTCAAGATTCTTCCAAGCACTCATCATGCCTTAGACTCAATAACCCTACCCAACTAGATCTCCCTCCAATCTCTATCCTTACCTAAGGTGAGTAAGGATAAATTGTCACAAAAATTACACCTACAAATTTAAGACTGGTTTACCTAGTTATAGGCTTTGTAGCTATTCAAGCTCACCTATCGATCATTCTCCAACATGAACCAACAAGCAACCCTCAAAGAATACTAGTCAAATGATAATTGGAATGAAAAATTATCATAGGAAATCAAGAGTTTTGCATGCATGTTGTCTTTTCTTCAAGTGTCATTTAAGAAACTCACCCTCATCACCTAGGAACTCAATTGACTACCCATCCACTTACCTTTTGGACTAAAGATATAACATTATATCATGACTTAGGATTACAACATAATCTTTATGACTTTTTCTTATACTTATAAAGTGACTTTACAAATATTTTATTATTTACTTGGCTTAGGAAACATGTCTTTGTTCCACCCACTCACTTTTCTCCTTCTGAAGTTCGAACCCACCATTTCTCACGTTTGACTCACTCTATAATAGTGGCATATTTTATTAACATGGGTGTGACTACATACTACATGTCTAGGTTCATTAGCCTTTTAGTACATAGGCTCTCCAACCTTAATCACATAGGTACTTGGCCTCAAAACATATATAATCATAGGTACACAGGCCCCATAAATTTGAGTTAATAAGAGAATTATTCATTATAGTAGCTTCAACATAGTCGATGAGTTGTTTGACAATAATATACTTGAGACAAAAAAAAAAAAAAGTTTTCCAAGAACAATCGTGTCCTTTAGTACCTTTAGTACATGCTTTCATTCAAAGAAGTAATTTACAAAACCTAAGGTAGGGAGAGAGAGAGAGACAAAGGGTGCATACATGCTCATCCTTATTTCATTATCAGGTTAGATGTTTTTTCATATTTAGTAGTTCAATTTTATTTTCAAGTTTTTCCTTAGTTAGTAGTTGCATGAAAAAATAGTTAGAAGGAATAGTTCTATATTATGCTAGGCACTCATGAGCATGGTATGAACATGGTAATATTGAAAAAATAATGTCTCTTATGAATTTATATAGAAAAAATACTAATTACAATTAAATGGATATGCAGGGATAAATATTGCATGATGACGAACATCTAATCTTTAAGCCTATAACAATTTTACTAGGAAGGTATGACACACATAAAATTTAATTCTTGCTAAATTCTGGCAGTCTGATGGACTGGATATAAATTAATCCACTTTGGAAAAATATGTGAACATCTCTGTTTTCTTTTAGCTATTGTTGCCTTAGCAAATTCCTTTTAAAGGAACCTCTTGATTGATCATATGTAGCAAATTACTAAATTTTCTAATACTATACAATATATTCATTCTGCCACTTTATAAAATATCCTTTCCCCTATAACATAAAGATTCTAAAAAATGGTCGTATCAAAATATAAAACTACAGTGAGTTTCAAGAAACAGTAGAAAGAACCCAACCACTGTACAAAATAACCCATTCCAATTGTGTCGACAATTGTTGCAAATGTTTCAATGGTATTTCTAATTCCCGCCCAAGCATAGACATGAAGAGCTATAAAAAATGTATTCGATAAATTTGATTAAAAACCACTAGTTTCAACTTAGCATAATCCACTAGGGAAAAAAATAAGAGAGTTTGGAAGATACCATGAAGGACACCTACATGTTGGGGTGTTATTTCCTTATAATAAAATAGAAATAATACATGTAAAAATCAACAAATTTTATAAAGAAACAAGATCATGATATTATTAGTTAAGCCTCCGTGATTTGATTACAAATGAGCATTCAACTATCAATGCAGTTTTGAAAAAAATTAAACATTGTATGATTAGTTAAGGCATATATATCATTGAGAACCTATCCTATTTATAACTTCATTAAACTTTGAAACTTACCTACATATTTAGCAGAAACCCAACTTGGTTGAATGAACTCAAGCCAACTGTTGCAGTGAGCCAAGAAGCTATGATAGTTGGAGTGTGGGCAACATTTAAAGCTAGGACTGACATTCTTCGACCGAGGAAACCGATTGACTACAAGTATGTATAAGGAAATCAATTGACTACAAGGATGTATAATAATAGTGTAAGAAATAAATCATGCCATACACTTTTAGAACTAAAAATAAAAAGTTGGAGAAAATTTTAGTGTGATAGGTTATTAAAATAGAAAATTGATAAGAAAATGTGTATACAATCATAATCCCTCAAGAATTAGAATGAATACCTGAGTGCTTCCAAGATTCAACTCACTTTGTTTATCATCTTTGAATGTTTCACAATTTCTTCTATAGCATGTTTAATTTAGATTATTTCAGACATTTAAATCCTAAGTTAAGAATCAAAGTAAAATTGACATCTGCAATGAGCTTTATGACTGTTACATTTAGGTAATGAGGAGAAATCAGGTGACCATTGGATAATTGATGATTCAATCCTTCTATCTCATTATCAACCATTGGATGATAAAGATGCACTAGACTGAATAAAGAAAATAAAGCCAATATAAGCATTAAATAATTGATGATTCAATTCTCTATCTCTATATAAACCTTTGGCTAATAAAAACGCATTAGGGTGAATACAGAGAATAAGGCCAATATAAGGATTGAATAATTGATGATTCAATTCACTATCTTCTTATAAACGTTTCCTAATAAAGACACATCAATGATCAACGTTGAATACAAAAATAAGGTTTTGAAACACCCTATTGGTAGGGCAAAGTAAATATTTTCAATAAAGCTTTGAAAGGTCATTCAAAATTGTCAGACCAGGTGGTAACTCCTCAAATGAATTGTGTTTTTGCATTAAGGCTGATCATATATATATACATGGAGGGAGAGACTCTTAGGCTTCATCTCCCAATGTCTCTTCATATTCCAATTCTCCTTATTTTATATTTACACTATTTTACATGGATTCACCTAATCCCAATGATTAGGTGTCAACATTCCCCACCTTAATCTGAAGAAATGTTTGAGAGTCTAAGCATCATTCTAAATTGTTTGAACTTTTCTCTTGCAAGAACTTTGGTGAAGATTTCTGTAATTAGCTCATTTGTGGAACAATGGCATAGATGGATTGTCTTGGCCTCAACATGATTTCAAATCAGATGGTATTTTGTATTGATGTACTTCGTTCGATCATGGAACTTTGGGTTCTTGGCCAACTTTATTCTAGAAGTATTTTCAATAATGAGAGGATTTGAATGCACTTGTTTCTCCTGCAAATATTCCAGAATTTTCCTGAGCCACACAATTTCCTTTATTGTTTCATTTGTTGCCACATATTCTGACTCAGTTGTGCAATCTCTTGGAACCAATTGTTTGTGTGACCTCCAGGAGACAATTCCTGATCCAAGACTCGTAACATAACTTGAAGTAGATAACCCAATTTATTTATATCCATCAAAATCTGAATCAGAGTATCCAATCAAGCTGAAGTCTCCCACCTATGTATACTTAATTCCAAAGTCTTGAGTTCCCTTCAAGTACTTTAGAACTCTTTTTGCAACAGACCAATGTCCCTCACAAGGCTTTTTCATAAACCTAGAGAGGATTCCAATAGAAAATGGAATGTCTGGTCTGGTATTAGTCAGGGAGTTGAGACTTCCTAGAAGCTTTCTATACTTTGTTTTATCCTCAAATTTTTTTCCTTCAGTGGACGTGAGATTTAATTTATGTTCCATCAAAGTAGTCAAAGGATTGCATGCCAAACTTGTTCAAAATATGTACTTCTTCTGAGAGAGGAATATAAACTTCAGATGTTTCATTATTTCAATACCAAGATAGAGTGAACATACCCCAGGTCTGTCATTTCAAAACCTTTCCTCAATTCCTTCTTTATGGATGCAATATAGCTCTCATTGTTTCCTATCATCAAAAGATCATCTACATACAACACAAGATATACAACTGTTTTGCCAACTTTCTTGACAAACAAAGTTGCATCATCAAGATCATAATGTTTGAAGTTGATTTTCAGAAGATGCTCAGTCAACTTCTCGTATTAGGCTTGCAGTGCTTGATTGAGGCCATACAAGGATTTTACAATATTTCATATGTTATGTTCTTAACCCTTCATAACAAGTCCTTTTGGCTGGGACATAAAAACATTATCTTTTAGATCTCCATTCAAGAAAGCGGTTCTTACATCCATTTGATTGACTTTCCAACCATTTTGAGATGCCAAGGCAAATAGTGTCTAGATGGTAGCCCATTTTTCTGTGGGGGAAAAAGTATCCTAATTCTATCAATCATATCACTCAAAGTGTCATCTGGATCAGTGGTTGGATCTTCATGCTGGGGAGAAAGTGCTTCAGAATAAGATTCCATAGATTGATCCAATATAGGAATTCCCCCTTCAAGATGTGGAATCTCATTATCAAATTCTTGAAAATACTTTTCATGTTTGAATCTATCCAAGCGATCAAGTTTTCGCTCAACAACATTGTTAGCCTTGGAATATTCAAGAAAGATAACATCTCTAGATACTACAAACTTCTTATTAACTTCATCATAGAGATGGTATTCTTTGGAGGTATTTGAATACCCCAAGAAGATACACTTATGACTCCTTGCACCAAGTTTGTTTCTTTGTTCCTTAGGTATCAAGGCATAACAGGTGGAACCAAAGACCCTGAGATGCTTTACCGAAGGAATGTGGCCATACCACATTTCATAAGGAGTCTTGTTTCTAATAGAATTAGATGGACACCTATTCTTTACATAGACATCACATAGAACTGCATCACGCCAAAACATCAATTTTACATTCTTGATAAACATCATGGAACGTACCATATTTAATATTGGCATGTTCATTCTTTCAACTACTCCGTTCTGTTGGGGATTATAAGGCACAGTTGTTTGATGTTTGATCCCATGTTGGCGAAGATAGTTTTCAAATTCATTTGAAGTGTATTCTTTTCCATTATCAGTGTGAATAGATCCAATATGAGATTTTGCATCATTTTCAATCCATGCATGAATGTTCTTGAATGTTTGAAAAGAATCAGATTCGTTATTCAATAAATAAACCCAACACATTCTAGTGTAGTCATCAATAAATGTCATCATATATCTGTTTCCATTTGCAGAAGGAACATGCATTGGGCCAGATAATTCTAAATTAATAAGTTCAAGTTTTCTACGTGCTCTGGAATGTGAATCATGAAAAGGATGTTTGCTTTGATTTCCTAAGATACAAGCATCACATTGCTTAAGTTTCCTAGGAATTGTAGGCAAACCAGTAACACCACTTTTCTTCAACATGCGAAGGTTGTCATAATTCAAGTGTCCAAATCTAGTATGCCATAAAAGAGTTGATGGAAATGTACCTTCATCATAATGAGAACTATATGAGAAGTTGTGTGCATGAGCAAAGGTTCCTTGCAACTTCAGAAGTATTTCTACTTCTATCCTTGTCATGACAAGTGAGTGATCTGATGCTTTTCTGACCTCAACCTTGCCATCAAACATATGAATGGAGTGTCCTTCCTGGAGGATGTGGACCAAAGACAACAAGTTTGTCCTCAGCTCTGGGAGATATAGAACATCATGTAGAATAAAGTTTGGAAGGCCATGCAATTTGAACGTGATCGTGGAAAGCCTTGATGGCTTGAGTTTTGACTTGTCTGAAAGTATACTGCTCCATCAACATTGTCAATAAATTATTCAAAAAAATATATTCTAAAATTCATGTGGTAAGTTGTGCCCAAATCAAGCAAACAATCATTTTTCCATGAAGCAAGTGAAGCATTGAACAAATATTCATTTACTCCAATATTGCAATGTGCCACAACATAATGACCGAATTTGGGTGCTTTACCTTTCCCTTTGTCATTGGTTTTACCTTTGCCTTCATTTATTTCCTGCTCAATTATGTCCCAAGGAAACTTACATGTGGATGCATTGTTAGGTCCCTATACTACTAGTGTAACCCCTTATTGTTATTAGTACAACCCCCTTATTATATTGTTGTGCCCATGTAGTCCCCATATTGTTATTATTATGCCCCATAAAATCCCACTATTGTTATTATTGTGCCCTTACATTATTATTGTTATGTCGGCTCTAATTATATTATGACCCCTTAGACTCCTATATATAGAAAGGAGGTCTTGTCATTTGTATCATCTAAGAATTCTTCATTTGTGTAATGTAAAGGAGGTTGCCCCCTCGAAGAGGCTTATTTCTAGGGCGTTGATCTATCTTTTTGTGAGCTGGTTTCATAACATTTGGTATCAGAACTTTGGATTCTAGGGTTTTGCTGCTCCAAACAGGTCATCGTGGTATTTGCGCTATAACATTTTTTATGCAACGTTTCAGAAGCTAAAACAAAAACCCATTTTAGAAGAAATCTTTCTGAACCGTGCGTCCAAATTTTAGATCTTGTCTCGCTATATTTTCGGAGATATGATATGAGGAATTTAGGGTTTTTACAAGCTCCAGAATTTCATCTAAAACAGGTCATCGTGGTATTTCGCTATAACCTTTTCGCTACAAAGTTTTAGAAGCTAAAGAAAAAACCCATTTGAGAAGAAATCATTCTGAATCTCAGGTCCAAATTTCAGATCTTGTCATGCTATATTTTTGGATATATGATCTAAGGAAGTTAGGGATTTTTTAGACTATCGAATTACATCCTAAACAGGTGACCTTGGGAAATCGTGACACGTGGCACGTCATACAAGTTCGCTCTACTAAAACATTATATAATTAGGTCATCTTAGGAGATTGGGCATAACTCTTTCTTGGAGAATAAAATTCTGATCAGACTTGAGGGGTTAGAAAGAGGACTCAGAGGGCTACTGTAGGAGACAATTTTAGAACTTTGAGATCTGAAAGTACAGAGTTATAGTCGCTTCAATATCGAGCTCCTAAAATCAAGAAAAAGCGAGATGAGGAAGTTTGATGGCAAGGATCCGATAAATTGGATACTACAGATGGAGAAATATTTTGATCTACATGGTGTACCACTGTTACCAAAGGTATGTATTACATCTTCATATTTAGAACCAGATCAATTTTTATGGTATAAAGGGATTTGTTATCGTAAACAACTTGTTACGTGGTCAATTTTCACAGAGGAAATGATAGCACATTATGAGGATACAAAGAGCAACACCTTCTTTAGAGCAACACCACAACAATTGGAAGAAAAAAGAGAAAAAGGGCTTTGTTACAAAGTGGAAAGCAAAATTATGGCAACAAGGAAGTCTACCCCTCACAACTATAAAGATGGAAGTGTTGTTTCTCCTAGCCTTCCACAACCTACAAGGGTTACACCACAACAATTGGAAGAAAAAAGAGAAAAAGGGCTTTGTTACAATTGTGATAACAAATACATTAAAGGTCATAAGTGTGCTGAGAAGAAATTATTTTACATTGATTGTGGAGAGGAGGAAGAAAAGGATCAAGAAACATCAAAAGAAGAGTATATACACCAGGAACCAACCCCAAAGAAAGAAGAAATGAATCTAACCATATCTTGTAAAACTCTCAAAATAGAAGGACATATCAAGAAGAAAAAGGTTTAAGAAGTGAAAGATCACATCGAGAAATAAGAAATGAATCTGACCATATCTTATAATGCATTGGACGGAATTACCACTCCTCAAACTATCAATATAGAAGGACATATCAAGAAGAAAAAAGTTCAAGAATTTAAAGATCGCATCGAGTCTCAAGAAATCAATCCGACCATATCTTGTAATGCATTGGAAGAAATTTCCACTCCTCAAACTATTAAGATAGAAGGACATATGAAGAAGAAAAAGGTCAGAGTGTTGATTGATTCAGGAAGTACCCATAATTTTATTGATTGTAAGATAGCCAAGGAATTGAATTGCTTCCTATATCCAGCACTGGAGTGTCAAGTGATGGTTGCAAGTGGAGGAACCATAAATTGCTCTGAAAAGTGCCATAATATCAAGCTATCCATAGGATAATATGTATTGAATAGCCCAGTGCTTTCCATTCCAATGGGTGGTGCTGATGTTTTACTAGGAGTCCAATGCCTACAATCTTTGGGTATGATAGCTTTTAATTTTCAAGGACTTTCCTTTAAATTTTTCTGGGAAGGAAAGGAAGTTGAATTAAGGGTTATCGAAGGAAAACCTGGAAAGATAATCAACTCTAACATCATGACAAAGCTTCTAAATAAAGAACAACGGGGTGTAATTGCACAATTATGTTCACTAGAGGATCCCACATCGAAATCTTGTATTTCTCCAGATCTCAAAAATGTTTTTGACAATCATTCCAAGGTATTTGAGACTCCCAAAGGCCTCCCACCTATTCGTGATCATGATCATGCTATTCATTTGATTCCACGAAGTGTTCCTCCAAACATCAGGCCTTACATATATCCATATGCCCAAAGGAGTGGGAACTCATTCAAAAGTTGCAGAATATCCCAGTTCAAATAGTGTTGCGAGAACTTGACAAGGAAGGAAAAATCATATTGGAACCTGAAGCAGTCACAGAACCGAGAAATTGAAAGCTACGAAATAGATCAATTTCAGAGTATCTCATCAAGTGGAAGAACTTACCCGCTGAAGATTCCACATGGGAGGACAAGAATTTATACAGAAGCATCAAGAACTACTCAAGCGTTGAGGACAACACTTTTTGAAGGAGAGGGGCATGTTAGGTCCCTATACTACTAGTGTAACCCCTTATTGTTATTAGTACAACCCCCTTATTATATTGTTGTGCACATGTAGTCCCCATATTGTTATTATTGTGCCCTTATATTATTATTATTATTATGGTGGATCTAATTATATTAGGACCCCTTAGATTCCTATATATAGAAAGGAGGTTTTTCATTTGTATTAACTAAGAATTGTTCATTTGTGTAATGTAAAGGAGGTTGCCCCTTGAAGAGGCTTATTTCTAAGGTGTTCATATATATTTTCTATCTTTTTGTGAGATGGTTTCATAACATGCATCATGTCCATCTCTATCACATCATATGCAATGAAGATCAAACTTTTCTCCTTGGAACTGTCTGCCCCCCTGTCTCTAAAATTCCTTCTTCCTCTTCCTCTTCGGCCACCTCTTCCTCTAGGAGAATCTTGTGCATGATTATTCTCTCTACGTGCAAGACACAAAACTTCTATAGAAGGCTGAGGATTTGTCTTCTTCCCAAAATACTTCTCTCTCTCAGAAAACTTCTTATCAAGGGAGTCAAAGGTAATGTCCATGAGGTTTCCACTTGCTTGCAATGACTCAAGATAATTTGAATAAGTGGGATAAAATTCCATAACATCAGATATGAGAGGAATGTCTATTTCAACACTAGCGGTTTTTATATCATGCATAATGGATCTTACTTCTGATGCTAAATCAAGAGGGTCATCATTTTTCAATTCAAGACTGAACAATTTAATCATCAATTGGACAAATTCAAGTTCAAGTCTGAGTCATACAATGCCTTCAACTTCTGTAAGGCTTCAAAATCATTTGAAAATGGTGAAATATGATGACTCACCTCTTTATTTACAGATGATGTGATCAAGGCATAGGCCTTGCTATTCTTATTTTTCCAAATGGTAATCTCCTTATCTGAGGTGGGCTTTGCAGGTTCATTATCTCCTTCTCCTACACAAACGCCTTTCCACAACTCATTGAAAATGAGAGTGTGATTTATCTTCCTTGACCATTCAAGATAGTTATATCTCCTAGAGAGAACTACTCCAACAATAGATATCAATTAATGCATTTTAAATTCTATGTATTTTGTAAAAAATATACCCTGCTTGCAATACACTATAAAAAAAATTGCCCTTCTAGTGGTAAATTGTGTAAAAAAAATGTATTTTTGGTATATATATATATATATATATGATAGAGTTGTTATATGGGGGAGGGTTATATTGGGAAGGTAGTGTATGGGGGAGGGGTAAATGGGGGAGATGGCATATGGGGGAGGTATTATATTTCGTATAACTGGGACCAACTACCCGCATTCAACGTATGGAGGGACCCAATTGAGGCGGACAACATAACTGATATGAGATATAAAGAATATGATATATAACTATCAAGCCAATGTTATATAATGGGATAATGTGGTATGGGGAGGTATTATGTTAGTGTTATATGGGAGCGTGGTTATATGGGGGTATATATAGGCCAACATGATAAATTATGCAGCAAACATCATGGAGGTGAGGCAGAGTCAACGTATGGGAGAGTGATATGACCAAGCGGGAGGCGGGAGGTATGAATGGGCAGTGGAGCAGTGGTATGGAGCAGGTGATGCTGTAGGATGGGGAGGGGTCTGGAAAAACCGAACCTGGGCCGAGGTGTTAACCAACGTTAACCAACTGTGGTATGGTGGTGGTTGTTAACCAGGGGAGATGTCAGGGTGGTATATGTATTATAATTATCAGCCACCACAACGTAGTCAACACAATACCATTCAATGCAGAATATGTATTGAATATTTCTGGATGCAATATGTACCTACTTAATTCACGACACTCACGACATGGTCAATTCAGGCTTCCACACAATGCAAACCTCCAAGAATAGTCTTTAAAGGATGTAGACCTCTATGACGCTTCCTTAAAGGATACAATCTTTAAGGGTCATTAAATTTTATACCGAACGCAGAGTGTACTCCATCCAACACCACGCTCCAACAGACAATGTTTATGTGCATTCAATGGGCTCCAACAGACCACATTTTCACTACAAACTCTACGTAGGAACAACACTCCAGGGAATAATAGACTGCAAATTCTATGCAGGGATTTGATAGATTGCAAAAAACTATTAGAAGGGAGTTACAAAGGCAGAAAGGGAAGCCAAAAATGGAGCTGGCTCTAATACCATGTTAGGCCAGGAGGTAACTCCTCCAATGAATTGTGTTTTTTCATTAGGGTTGATCATATATATATATATATATATATATATATATATATATATATATATATATATATAGATATATATATATATACTTGGAGGGAGAGACGCTTGGGCTTCATCTCCTAGTGTCTCTTCATATTCCAATTCTCCTTATTTTCTATTTACACTATTTTACATGGATTCACCTAATCCCAATGATTAGGTGTCAAAAAAAATGAATGTAGAAATGAAGCATTAAAAGGCCTATTTGGAGGCCAATAAATAGTATAAAGTTGAGGATATATAATAGAGAGTTCATATTTATACAATTATAAAAGTAAAGATGCAATCATGTGTACACTAGTTCCTTCACACAAACTATTTATTCATTTGCAGAAGCAATGAAAATCAGAAGTAGATGGGAGAGGATCTTTGGAGAAAAAATAGCTATTTGCAATTGAAATAAGCTGCAATGAAATGTATCTAAGCAGTAAATTGATCAATTTTAATGACACAAAGAATGAGAAGTGACCCTTTAAACTATCTTAAAAGTGACCCTATTTTTTCCCTTACACATGTTCATTGAAATATGTGATAAATTACCATAATTTTACTTAATTTCCCCAGTGTATAGGAATACTTTTTATATTTAGAAACTAACATAGATCCATCTTAACCCATGATCCACCAAACGGGATCGAAAAACTCACATTGCAAACCACAATATGTTTTCACATTTAGTTATAATTAACTTCACCATTTTTATCCTTTCACTTGTAATAGATCCAAGGTTAAAATGGATCTATACTAGCTTATTTAAATTTGTTCAAATATGGTAAGTAAGATATTTTGTTTACATCATTGTAATTAAAAAAATGATACATCAACCCCTTTATTCATTTTATGTTATGAACACTGCGTGGAGAGACAAATACATGGAAATCTCCCCCATACGCAACATCTAGCTTCTCTCAATGCAATTATAGGTTTCATCATAAGAAGAAAAGAAAAAACAAGAATGCGTGAGTTAAATCTCCAAGAGATTTTTTAAGAGGAAATTGATATTAATGAAGGATGAATATGCCCAATAGAATTCCCTTGGTAACTCCCATCCTATACCTCATGGAGATACAAATGAACATGTTTGCACAAATAATGACCTATTATATTTGAATCATTGACTTTCCTTTGCCAACTATTCAAACACAATTAATGAGAATCATAAAGTAGCCAAGAATTTTTTTTGTATTTATTTCACTTCAGCGTAAGGGAAAAAAGACTAAAGCATATTAAAGTTGAATGAAAAACATCCAAGGGAATCTATGGTTATTTGAGCTCCATGTTTAATTGAGGCTCCTGTTTCTCCCAAAGATGACAACTAACTGTAGTATTGTAGCTTATGTAGTAGTGTTTAAGGAAACAATATGATCAAAAAAAGTGGACTCATAACTCCAAGAGGGGCACAAATTTATAACTTTACTGTAATACTTATTTCAAATATTTGATATTGTAAAAAATTACAACAATGAAGCCAAGAAAGGTTAGATAAGAGAATGAATTTGTGGTTTCTCTACTATAAGTCCCAACACCACTAAGGTATTATCACAAATAGTTTCCACCATACCCGAAGCCCAAGTGCTCCTTCAAAGGAACTAACTCCATGAACATTATTAAATATATGTTGATCAAACATGTTCATGTTGTGATACCAAACATATCTATAATACAATTTACGAAACTCAATGGATTGAGTAATTCTCCAAGTCACAATTCAGAGTAACATGAAGAGATCTGAGAAGGAAATAGAATATTAGCATACATGCATCTAACTATGAAGTATATTCCCATATGGACATGATCATATATATTAACAAAGAGAACCACAAATATGTACAAAGAATCATCTCATTGACTTGTTAGAAGGGATGCAGACCGTTGGCATGAATTAGAGACATTTTCTGCATGCCTATTATACTTGGAGCACAATGGATGGTAATTGATCAAATGATTTAAGGAAAAGTACAACCATCCTATAAAATTTTCAATTGTAAAATATTTACTAAGCAAAGACTATGCACATGGTAAGCATGTCACCAATTTCTCTTCTCTAAATATTATTTATATCAAACTATAACTAACAAAATGCAATAGATCTTTTAATAGCCCATTGAACTAGCTAAAATAGTTGAGTTCTTTGAGATTTGTGAAGGTTTTGGGATCAATACCCCAATATGGAATCCTATGTTTCATGCCTCATTCAATGTCTCCACTGGGTCAGGGATTATAATCAACACCAACAAGTTTGCACCAGCTACTATCCTCAAATGCAAGGAAGTGCCTAGGATTTTCCCTGTGAGGTTTTCCTTTAGAAAAAATGAAAATAGAAACTTTTAATATGAAATATAATAGATTTTATAGCTAAATGTTTTAATGTTTATGCTTGTTAATGTTGGTGGCTAGCAACAAGCTTTAAGTTGAACATATATCCCATACAAAATTATTTCTACAACTTTTGTGGAAATGATGTCAACATATAACATTAAGTTGTAACATATACACACTTTCCCTCAAAAACTTCACCTTTGTATTATAGAAGTTTCCCCTTTTCTTTGTTTTGGTGGACACTTCTAGAAGCATCCCAAGCAAACTTGTGTAAAGGAGTTACAATCGTGTATGATAGGTTTGTTAATATGATATGCCAATATTTCTCCACTAAATCATTGTCTAGCAGTAAGGTGGAGCTATTGTTGTAATGAAGACATGGATTCACACCTTGAGAGGCTTTCTTCCCCATGCCAACTCAATAAAGGCCAAATCTTATATGGGACAAGTGGGCAAAACCCAATGCAACTCTTGGGTGAATTTTGATAGATAGGAATGTGACAATCTGTTGATGTTTGTACCTTGTGTAGGTAATTTTACATAGGCATTAATGTTTGTTCATACATGTTTAGGTTGATTTAACCATTCAATGGTAAATTTAATATATTTTATACATATTAATGTTAATTCAAGCTTGGGCAGCCTGGTTCATTTTGTACCTTTTCACACTTGAAGGGGTTAGTTGGAGGTTGATTGAGAAATTATGATGGAACGCCCCAATATGTGACACATTTCAAGGTTTTCATGCATTGTTCCATTGTTTATTGGAGGATGGAAAACATTTCTAAGGATCTGACTTGCAAACTTGGAGAAGTTTTTTGAGAAAATGACAATCTTTATTTCAAGCATAGCTAAAATATTGAATCTTTTGAGATATAGATGACATAAATGTGCTAGAATTTTAATATCACTCTGAATGAATTTCAACATAACACATAAATGATGATTACATCTAAGACTATTGATATTGCATACTAGTTGAGGGTAGCAAAGGACATGTTGAACTCTATTATGGAAAAATTCAAATATTACAAGGAGACCATAACGATATTGAAATGAGATGTTTCCAATGGTAGATAGAAAGATGAAAGTGTGTACTTACTCATGTGAAAGAATCCCTATTACTGTGATATTGGAAAAAAATGACAAGAGTGCTTTAGAACCTAACGATAACAAAAGGACATGATTAAATCTAAAAACATCTACTTGTGGGCTTGAATTAAAAAAATCCACTATGCACACAACCAACATAGAAAAGAAGAACACAGATGTAACTATTTTAAATGGCAACAAAGGTATGGAAGAACTGAAGTTTCACACATGTAATATTCTTGATGATGTGAAATTTTGGAAGTTAATAACAATAGACGCCAGTTAGTGCCTAATGGAGTTACATGCGTGACAGAATATAAGTCACGAAAAGATCAATGTGTGACTCAGCTGCATTTATCTATAGAAAATTGTAACTCAGCTGCATTTATCTATAGAAAATTGTAATGTTGATATTGATCTCATAATTGGTACTAGTATTAGATACTTCTTATTAAGCATACTAGGATTGCATCTCTTAGAAACTTTAATCGTAAGCTCCATGCTTCTTAATGAAGCTAAGGTATGTGTTATGTATACAAATAGTGATAAAGAATGAGAATGAAGGTCTGAGAGAGAGAGAGAGAGAGAGAGAGAGAGAGAGAGAGAGAGAGAGAGAGAGAGAGAGAGAGAGAGAGAGAGAGAGAGAGAGAGAGAGAGAGAGAGAGAGAGAGAGAGAGAGAGATGAATGTGTGTACTACGCATCTTGCCATAGGTTCATTAGAACAGGTTGGAGAGAGAGAGAGAGAGAAAGAGAGAGAGATGAATGTGTGTACTACACATCTTGCCATAGGTTCATTAGAACAGGTTGGAGAGAGAGAGAGAGAGAGAGAGAGAGAGAGAGAGAGAGAGATGAATGTGTGTACTACACATCTTGCCATAGGTTCATTAGAACAGGTTGGAGTAAACAATGAAGGGAAAGACATGGTGAAAGTGAAGGCATAGGATGCATTGTCTTCATAACTCAATGAGCTAAAATATTGTGAGAAAACCTTGAATGGCTTATGGTGTTATTTAGCATTGATGTAAGGTTAAGGTATTTGAAAAAAAATTGGAATGACCTCGAGTTCATTCCTTTGACATGGAATGGGTGTTGTACAACCCTTGATTTTATAATCAAGACAAGGATAGGATGGCCTTCACTCAAGCCTCTTGTGGAATGTAATGTGAAATGTTGCACTGAATTGATATTTAGCCAAATGAAAACATGTTCTCATCATATCTGCAACCATGTATTACTTATGGTAACCATAACTACACCTTAGATTTAATTGATGGTGGTAAGTAATATTATTTCATTGAAAGGGATTACATGATTTTGTTTTTCAATAAGAGCTTGAAATAGGGATGAAAAATATGATATAATAACTTGTGTCCTTCGTCCTTGCATGCCTTAGTATTACAAAGATTGATAATAAACTTCAATCTCACAAGGCATCAAAGGCGGTGAAATTATGAGCAAAGGGGGAACATATATGTACCAAATGATTATGGTTAAACATCAATAAGGTATGATGAGAAATCTGGGCACACCCATATTTTTCATTGTCATCTAGAAGGAAAAGAGCCTGGGGAAGGGTAATATATCAAAATACAAATAGGGAAATCACGAAGGAAAATGACTTGAAAATTATATTCTCCTTCTGTGAATCATGGTGGTGGAAATGCTCAAGTAGAGGAGATCAAAAGTCTGCAAAAAAAACAGATAATAGGAACTGATTCAATCAAATCCTCCCACATGATAGAACCATTCGAGGACTTCCATGGACACCTGTACTAGTCTTTGATTGATAGATTCAATATTAAATGATATTCTATTATAAATAAGATGGAGCTCAAATCTATGTAAGGATTTTCTCCCTACATTTCTATTCATGGTTGAATTGATAGGGAAACCCCTCTAATCCTATTTGAACATCTTGTAGAAGGGGGAAGTGATGGTACAAGCAAGTATATGTGAGGCTTCCATCATCACTCTCTTTTATTTTGTTTCTAAAAGACAATTCCAAAAATATGTCAATGCAATAGTTGTTCTTATACATGTAGGGGAAAAATGGGAGAATTGACAGTGGTGACTTGGTTCATGTACTAATCATGCTTCCTTAAAAAATATCACAATCAGAGCAAGGCCAATATTAGGAAGGCCTGAGTTACATTTTTTTTCTTTTGCATGTTAAACTTAAAACTATGGTATTCATATTTTTTACAAAGAAAAAAACAACTCTAAACATAGGTAGTTTAAAACTCGAAAGCTTCAATCAAAACAAGAAATATGATCTACATTAGTTTACAAACACATATTACTAAAAATTATGAACAACATAAACACTCAAAATTTCTAAAAGTACCCAATCATGTTGATATATTATTTGCTATAAGTTCCCCTCATCTCATCATTTTATGTTCCCTGGAAACTGAAAATCAAAGTATATAAGTGTTGGAAAATAAATATATACTAAACGAATAAAATATTCTTAAAAACAATTATGGATACCTATGCCCCTAGTGGAAATTGTTTTAGTTCACCTTCCTCATAAATCCCTTGCCTTTGTGTACGTGCACCTGTGCAAGACAAGATTTGTTCACATTAAAACATTTTTTTAGCGATAAATATTAAATATAAAGTAGACTTGAAAACACATGAAATAAATAAAATCAAATGTACCATCTCCTTGGGCCTTAGTTTCCATCATCTCATCATTTCTTGTAAACTAAAAAGTGAAAATCAAAGTAAATATATAACTTTGGGAATTTAGAAATATACTAAACATAATAAAATAGTAAAAGTATTCATCGATACCTGTGTTATTGATTGAAAATGTGTAGGTATGATCTCCTCAACCATTCCTTGGTTTGTCCCGCTAACTTGAAAATTGAACATAAAATGTAAGAGTCACACCATAAAATTTATGTGACTTAAATTCATTCACAATTTCAAGCAAAAAATATATATACATAGTAATACCTGTGTTCCTGTACATCAACATGTTCATAATGCAACAATTGTTCCATGGAGTTGAAGTATTCATCATTTAAAAATGATGATAACCGCATAAGTTCAAATAAATATATATGTACGTGATATTTGGAGACAAAATGTATATACAATTAACCATAATAAATTTATGTAACATTATTTATATTTAATCTTGTAAATGTAATTTTTTAGTTCATTAACCATAGATTGCTAGAACATACTTGCCAATGCTCTAAATATCATAAGCCATGAATTGCTCACAATCATCTCTACAAGATGATGCATATCTCTCGAGATTCGATCGATCCATATATCTCAACAAGTCATCTGAAACACTGAAAAATGGTGGAGTCCATTCCTCACTCTCTTAACGCTTCCTCTTCCCTAATCTAATTGCCACCCCTCCCAAAGTAGCATGAATAAAATCCCTAATCTTCTCCCTTACCTAAGTTGTTTTATTTGATGTAACAACAAGCTCATTTGGAAGTGAAACCACTTTAGCTAGTTGAGGTGCTAAAATAGGTGTTGGAGCCCTAAATCCAACATCTCACATAGCATCAAGTCATTTTGTTATTTTTTATGGTATGTTCTATGCCTGCAACAATTACTTCAATGTCTTATCATCATTGACGATAATTGCAGATAGAACATCAACAATACATACAATAAGATATGAGATGATTTTATTACAACTAAGGTTCCCAATTACATACCTAGGTAGGTACCCATTCATGAATGGTCATGTCCTTGGAGACATGACTCTTCAACAATAATTATTAGTTAATTATTAATTATTTCTGATTGTTATTATTTATATTTATTTATATTATATATATATTATTTATAACAGGCTTCTAGGAAGGGGAATTAGCCCCTAGTTGCACTCTTTAACATGTTCATATGTACAATATTTTCCAACTCCATAGAATTTGGATCCCATATCTATATAATTAGGGTCCATGTGGCCTTGAAACTCGGTGTATAACATCCTTGCAAAATATTGCAACACCTATCATTGTTGGGGAACTTCCCGTATGCATACAGGAACTTCTCATAAATGAATGGTGCAATATTAGGATCATTTTATCTTGCAACCTTCATACATGTTTTGTCTTTGGGTTTCAAGACAAGTAATGGCAAGGCCATTTCTTTAGCAACCTACTTTTCACTTCATTATAAGAGTGTCTACCAATAATTGTTGATCTACTCCTATGTATCATGTAAAGAACTTTGGTTTATGATCCAACCCCATGATACGTCTCTATGAGACTCTCCAATCTCTACAAAACTATTTGGAGACAATCTCGAGTAGGGCTAGAGAGATTGCTACTTTCTAACTCATTGTGCAATCTCCTGCAATGCTCCTTCATTCCATCAAGAATAAGCAAGGAGGTGTTTTATTCCCAAGGCATCTTCGTAGGAATATATCTAGGATGGGTGTAAAGAGGGTCATAGCTTGGATTGTGGGCATACTATTGCGCCCAATGACCTCTCCCCCAGTGATGAGGTCCCGCAAGAGGAGGACAATCAAAACTTGTAACATGTTAAATGTTCACATATTATTTAAATGTAAATAAATTGTACTTGGACAATTCATATTTAAAAAAAATGTCTACATTTAAAATTACCTGATGAAAAAACCATCTCATTCTCCAAGCTGCCTGTCGGAGCATGATTGTCCCCATATGAGGAAATAAACTTAGAGCTATTACACCATGTACAAAACATCAAATTGTCAACCGTGCACATGTATGAGACACATGATAACTTTTAATATTGAACATGTCTTGAACAATATTTTTGTATAGATTTCACTTGAATGCCCTTAGAGGTGTGGCTTTGAATTAAAATGGCGAAACTAAGGATCAACTGATGCAACTGTGGATGACAATATTTTTTCACAATAAATACACGCTAAAGAAAAAATTATTCACATGTTAAATATTAAATTTTTACCATAGACTTGAACATGTTAACAAGCAATCAAACATATCACTGTAGCATGCACAATAGACCCCTCAAAATTACGTCTTTGCATGACAGAGTCTCTTTCAATAGATCTATATGTGGCATCTATACAAAACATTAGATTGTCAATCACAAATTTGAGACACACGATAACTTTTCATGCATTAAACAAGACAATTCAAGGCTTCTATTTAGATTTTACCTAAACCATTTGTATCAGATTGAGGTTGGTTCTCTTAGGAAGAGTACTAGAATAATACACTAAATATACATGTGGATCCAAATCAATATGGTAAAACTGAGGCTCAACCTATGCACTTGTCGACGATGATGATTTTTCATATTAAACATGTGTCAAAGAAGATTATTCACATGTTAACATTAAATTTATAGCATAAACTTGAACATGTTAATTAGCATTCGAATGTGTACCTATAGCACGCCCAATAGACCCCTTAGAATGGAATCTAATATGTGTGTGGCAACTAGGTCTCACAATATATCTATATGTCTCATGTCTATCCATCAATGACGAGACTCATGTCGACACATGAGTCATATGGGTATCTATAGTTGTGCCCAACAATATGTTTTCACAATTTTTTAATTTTTTTTTTCACAATAACAATTAAATATAACCTACTTGAAAACATGAACTAACTTTAAAATTCAAGTATACATGACACTTCTCCTCCCATGGAGCATCCTTGCAAGGGGTCATTGGAGGGGTTTTTTAATTCCATTGTTCATATATACAAGAGGACTAGTTATTAACATTGGATTTGATTTTGATAAATATAAAACTTGATTCTGGCATACAAATTGTGTTCTTTAAAGTCAATCATCATGAAAACATATATTCTATATTATTTATCATGGAGTATCTATTTTATTATCAAGATTTTTCAATTTCAAAATGTTATTATTACTGATAAATAAATTAACATTTAGAAATCAACACTTATCTGTATGGTTGCATTGTGGTTCTCCTAGATGGCATTGGAAAGTATTAACGATATCCCATTGATTTCCAAAGATGTTATCAATTAAGTAGCATCCTCAAGTTGACTCCATGTGAACTTAAAAATATTCATATAATGATCCAAACTGGGGGGTAAATTAAACTTGCATTAAAATAAAAAATCCCCAAATGGAACCAAACTAACCACTTATTAGATGATCAATTCAACTTCCAAAACAGTGAACACATGCAGACCCTATCCAATCATATTCAAATATTACAAATACTATCAGCCACAACCAACACTGCTTAACTCAAAATTTTCACTTGCATAAAAAAATTGTAGTAATCCTTCATGAACTTAAGAAAAAACAATGAAATGGAAACATATTTCTAAATAAAACCTAATCCAACCAAGTATTCAAATCATAGAGAATCTTTGTTAATTCCAATGGTTGTAGCTTCTTTAGTGAACTAAGCTAATATATGGCATGAAATATTTCACTCGCGTAAAATAAAGAATAATGGGCATATCTGACCACTTTCCAAATGAAAGATGCACAATAATTCAAATGGACAATTGGCCACTAAAAATAGACTCAAACATGTACTCCAATTTCAAGTAGATGATGGTCATTCTAATACAAATGAGGAACAAACATTCAAAATGCCACAAAATATGAGCATACATCATCCTTGCATTTCTACAACAATTTCCCTTCAGAAAAGTAATCCACAAGTATTTATTCTAACGACATAAACCAAACAAATTAAAAATTTCAATATAGTCAAGACATTTACTCAGATATCAGTATCAAGGTTTTCCATAATTGTTCAGTAATCTGCAAATTGCACATATTACAATGTAAAATAACCAACTCCACTATAACTAAATCATTCATTCATATGATGTAATATGCATCTTGAGGCATGGTTAGCAACACATGAATACAATATCAGCTATGAAAATATTCATATCAACATCTCATGAATATTCGAATTCAAGCTTTTGTGATCCATATCATAATGTATAGAGAATTTTTCGGAGAAATCACATTGAAGATTTTGGTCGACACGTTTTGAACCAACGAGTGTGGTTCATCTTCAGGACACGATGAAGAAACATATCTAGGAAGAAGGTTAAATAGGGAGATAGGTCAACCTAACAGCTAGAAGATAACAACTATATTTGATCGGGGGAGGTAAAGGGGGAATGTTTAATAATATTTAGATAAATTTTATTAATTTATTTATTGTTTAGTTTATAAAATATAAATATAAATATTTTTATTTATCAACTTAATAACGGCTATATTAGGTGAGGGTTTTAATTTATGAATAAAAATAATAACTCATCATATTTTTAATGTATTATATTCAATTAAATTATAATATATTAGTAAATCGATAACATTTAATAATAATATATATAACATTTTATATAAAGAATCAAAACTAATTATTTATAACGATATACATAGGTTTATGCTTTTAATTATTATTGTAATATATTCAATTATAATATATTAATAAATTATATAAATTAATATCGATATATAAATTCATACTATAGTTATTTAAAACGATATATATAACCTTTAATAATCTAAATATAAAGAATCAAATTTAATGATCTATATATGAAAAACTAAATATTAGGGTTTTTAGAGATATTTGATTCTTTTTATTTCATTTATATATATAACTATATACAATATCAACACATGAAAGGAGGAAACAAACTCCAACATAAGTATCTCTTTTTTGAATCTAGAATTTTGTGCATTAATAGACAAAACCCATATTGAAGAACCACATCTTTTTTCAAAGCTATGTCACCAGCTTTCATATGCACAAAGTTTCAGATTTATGGTTAACATATAGGAATGTGAATGCAAGCAAAGTATCACATTGTTTTGACATGCAAATAGGATTTTGTAGAAGGGGAACTATGTTTACACAATCTACATCAGGAAGAGAACCATATGGAAGATGGGAATGGACTCACACATCATTATCTCTCTTATGAACTTGGAATTTTGTTCATTAATAGAAAAAAACCTAATTGAAGAAACACATCATTTTTCAAAGATATGTTATCAGCTTTCATATGCATATGGTTTCAGAGTTATGGTTAACATGCAGGAAAGTGAATGTAGGTTTTAGAGTCTCTATGAATACTGACTATATGACTATAATATTTTTATGGTAGGTCAGACACTATATTTTTCTTTCTCAGTGGTTGGAGATATAAGTAATTTAGATGAGTACCCCACTCATCTCACAATTACTCAACTCATCAGTGTAAGAAAACCATTAGAAGGTGAATCTGGCATTAATTGTGAAAAAGAATACAAGAGATCACTATGATATGCCTTCCCCATGGAAAGCACCTATAATGAATCATAATTTTCCCTAATAATCACTGAATAAATTGAATAAATTAGACTTTGTTAAATACCTCGTTGGAATATAGATGGGCAAATATGCTAACCAAACCAGTCTCAATCCATCTTATCAACCATAAAGCAAGAATAATTGTTGAATTTGTAGAAGAATTTTTTCAATTGTCATGAAATTTTAGAATGATGGATCTTGATATTTAATTAGTCAAATTCAATATCATTGGAAACCCATTTAATGTTTTGTAGATCCATGAACCACTGGCACCATAAATAATTTATGAAGCGTTAAAACAATGTTCTTGCAAGAATGGTTGGCGAATGAGTGCATAAATTAGAATTTCAATTGCAACTGTAGAGGAGTGATAGTCCCTACATCATATTTGTACTAATTCAATTGATTGAATTTGTCAAGAATTGATCATATTCAGGAAAAATTATATGTTTATTGGTAATGGAGATTCTAAGGAGGCAATGTAGATTGAGGGCTTGCTGCTATTGAGCTTGCTAGAGAAATGTGGAGGTTGTACTGCATTGTTGATTATTGGAGGGTGATCCCATTATTGTAGCCGAGAGTCAGTGTGGACATGTAGAGAGGAAACAACAATTTTGTATGAGGGTGGTGCATGGAACATAAAAGAACTATGAGCTTGCAAAGAGGTTGTAGCCACACCAATAAAAGGAGTGAAACACAAGAGCCATGAAGCCAAAATACCAAGTGATAAGGATTCATTTTTTTTATTAACAAAAAAAAATTAAGGTAAAAAGTTCAATAAAATTTATACCTTTAATAATTGTTGCAAGATTTATGAATGAAGATGGAGACGTGCAACAACCATTATTGTTAATATACCTTGTGAAAGTTGGATCCCAAAATAATCTAAGCAAGCTATCCTCAATACAAAAAAAAAAAGGCAAGCATCACTCATTCAAATCCACATGGGAACCAAGAGAGTGATGATGCATGATGATGTTTTTTATATGACTCACTCAACCTATGAACAAAATGGTTACAAAAAACCTTATATATAGTAATTTTAGCATGAAATGAGATTAAATGTAGGTAGAAGTAAAGATGGAAATTCTACATAATGTGTGGTATCACCCAAATGCATATAAGCATGTACCTGGAATGTTGAATCACCTCACGAATAGGGTGAACATGATAACTGTAGAATGTTTACATCATGTTATCCTAAATTATGCACATGCATGATATCTTAAGAAAAAACTACATAGAACCTAATAAAACTGTTATCCTAAGATTTCTACACCTTCTGTAGATATGATAGCAGAATAGTACCATGTCATAAATAGGTTCAAACACCAATGAAAGTATTGCTTTGTGAAAGAATTCTCGAGATATGAAAATACACAGGAAGAAATTGGAATTTCACTTAAGGCGCAACTTTTTGACTAATCATGCAGGACCACACATATGTTCTTCAGTAAACCCATGCGACCATGCAGATATTGGTGAAACAATCATGCGGTAGTTGTTTCTCTATTTTTAACTGTCTAGATGGTGGATTTGATGACACTTAGTTGCACATATCGAGATTCCCACCTTTTGGCTGAGCAAAAATCAACCCCAGTTCCGATTTTTCCATTAGAATGATTTGTAATGGTTATGGAGAGCTAGGCCAAGGAATTAAAGAGACATCCAAAGTAAGCTTATCATGACATTTTTGTGCAGAAGAAAGGAGGACTAAGAGACAAAGGCCCATCCCTTAGGAGATATTGAGTTTCTCCCCTTGCATCCTTTTACACAACGAAGTGAAGTTACAATAAATTTGACGAGTATTAGACTTAATTTCATTTTCTATTGGGTTGTGTTTATAAGATGATATCTTCGATATTTTCTTTACATAAATTAATTGTGAATTTTTAATGTCTTATGGACTATGGATCTAACTTAGTTTCTATACTAACAATCAACATGTTGTATGTTATCATCTGCAAGAGTGATTATTTCATATTTTCATACATGCTTGAGAGAAATAATCACCAATACGAGTGGTGACACCGTTGGGTTTAGATCTTAATTTATTTCTCTTTTCCTCCCTTATTTTTAGTTTTTCCTTCTCACATTTTCTTCTAGGTACCTTGTTTTTCCTCCCATATGTTATTTTGTTGAGTTTTTCTGGAAATTGGAGAGAAATTACTCACATAAATACGCCATGCAAGGAACGACACTGCTCCATGTGCAATTGCATGAGATTTCCTTGAACAGTCGCATGGCACTGTGTCATACCACACAAATATCTTTGTAATATTTGAGATAAATTTGCGTGGTTTGAATGTGTCTCAACTAGTAGTGGATTTTGTCCTATTTGAGACCCACAACTCATTTGTTTTGTTTTTTGCAACTAGTAAAATCAACATATACAATCAACAATAATTAAGTAAAATTTACCTCATGTAGTCTAAGTAGGGGAAAAATTCACTTAGACTCATAAATTTAATTCAATTAGTGGTTCAACAGCACTATAACTAGAGTTCTTTTTACTTTCCATTTACAAACAAAGTACATAATTTGTTTCAAAGCAATCATATAATTCTAGTTTAAACACTTCATACACAAAGAGGTCTCACTCCAAAGTAGAATACCATGTGTGTACTTTTCCCTACGCTCTTATTAGTGATATCTACAAAACAACATCATATTTTTTTTTGGGCTTTATGCTTCCGTTGTAGCTGCTACAACCCCCCTCAAAAAAATTTCCCATGCTTTGATTTTGGAGCCTCCCTTTGTTCACGTGAACTACCATTTTTAGATACCTAAGCCACCCCTGGTATATTTTCCTAAGTTTCAAATTTTCTTCTTGGAGTTAAAGTGTCGCAACCTCTCACTCCTTCATGCCTAGCTTGTGATATCATAACTTTTCATTCCCTTAAATAGATACTTGGCACTTCATGATGACACTCATTCCTTGTCGACGGTAACTGTTCAATTTCTAAACATAGAGAATCCACATTTTGTGAAGACATAACTAGGAAATGCTATGATAACACTAGTTGTGTGCCTTGATATGAGGGATTGCATGGTTCCTTGTGGAAGTCAACTACGAAACTCCTTGTCAAAGTGAATTTTGCAACCCCTTGTGAGAGAAAACTAAGCAATCAATTGTGGGAGTAAACTGCACACTTCCTTGTGGCAATGAACTGCGCACTCCACTGAGACAACCAACTGCGCGGTCTTTTCTGCTAGTGAACTATGCAATTCCCAGAGATAGGTAATTTTGCATCCCCTAAAAATAGGAAGTTCTCACTTCTTGATGATAACCCATGTGCACTTATAGATAACAATGTGGCACCTTTTTCTGAGTTATTATCTTACATGTCATAATTTACTAAGTTTAGCTCCTTTATTCTAGGCATGATCACTCGAAACCCTAACCCTAAATTTGTGAGTGCTCATCTATATAACAAGCCATCCTAGAGCTCATTCTCACATTGATGTTTGGAGCTCTACCTATTCCTGTGATCACAAGGAGATTTTGGTTTCATTTGTGTCATTTTTTGGGTAAGTTTCTTAACTGTTGTTGTTTGCTTCTTTTGCTTTCACTATTGTCTCTTTTACCTTCGCAAGTGTCATTTTGGCCTACCCTTTACATAAAAAGTTTTATTTTAGTTATTATTAGCTTATGCATGTGTTGTTTCAGTTTTTTATGCTTCTTCTCTAGTTTCGCTTCGCATTCCATGACTTTTCATATGTAAGTAATCATTTTTGTTGGGTATATTAATGCAAGCTTGTCTTCTTACTTTTATTATCTTTCATGCTCCAAGTGAATTCTTGTTTGGATGAATATTGAGCTGATCTACATCCTTCCTCCCCTCATTCATGTGATCTCAAGCCTTACTTATGTCGAAGAAAACTGTGCAATTCCCATAGCCTCCTTCCCTCTCCAAATGCATATTGCACAATTCCAGTCAATAGATGAACCCTCTTGCCCACTGTGACTGCAAATAACACAATCCTGGGCCCCAAATGCACACTGCGCATTCCCATCTAGTAGTGAGTCCTCCCTTTGTCCACTACAAATATGCATTGTGTAGTATGGAAGCCTCTCTCCACTAGTAACTGCACATTGTGCAGTCATAAGTCACAGCCCCTCTCTCTTTCTTACTCAAACTACGAAATCCTCCCTCTCTCACTGTGCAGTGTGAATTTCCAGTGACTAGTGAGTCACTTTGCCTCCCTCATGTTCCAACATTGCACAATCCCCCTCTCATTGGATTTGTTCTGCTTGTGATTGATTGATATATTAGATGATCTTTTGTGGAACTAACTTATTATTTACATGAGTGCATTTGTTTCACTAGGTACTACAAATATAGAACACATGAGCCTTTCATCATCCATGAGCACTAGTACACCTCCTACTACAAAGAAGGGACCATCAAAGGAGGTCACAAAAAGAAATACTGAGGATGTCGTGGATACTACATTGATAAGAGTGCCCATTTTGTCAAACACCCAATGTTTTATTGATAAATATTCTATTGATACATGGCTAACCATCAAATATGTCTTCAATACAAACGAGTCCCCATAGGATCTAGAAGATAGAGAATTTTATGAGAATGTAAAGAAATCAAGGTTCTTCAAAGTTGCTTGTATGTATCATGTGTTACCTTGTGTCGATTCCATCAAATGGATACTACATGTTTTTTGCACTGAGAACATGGTGTTTGACAGTGTTAGTGGGAAACAACTTGCCTCTTATCATCTGCATGACTTACACTCATACTACAAGTTGCCCAATCCTGAGAAACATTTGAATTCCTAGTTTTATGCAGCTTGGAGTTATTGGAGCACAAGGGAAGTGATCAAATCAAGGTGGCTAGAATTGACTAAGTTTTTCCAGAAGCCATATGGTATCTACAGGACTAAGTCTCTCGGTAAGGTTTATCAATACATGATGGCTATGTGCTACAGGATATATAGGTGAAAGCATATTGAGTTATGTGATGAAGGCTAGATATTCATGCTTTATCCACTTGTCACAAAAGGAAAAGTATTCAATTGATCAAATATATTGGCCCAGCGGATGAAGATTAATGTGATCAAGGAAAAAGAACCACCATAGTAAAAGAAACTACAGTTCTACATGTATTCCTACTTACTAGATGGTATTTGTGTCCACCATGAGTTCCTATGTCTAGGTTGGAAGTGGACTCCAAGAGAACTCCCTATCAATGCTCATTGTAGGTTATTGACATAATACAACTATATAGGAGTTTATGAAAAGCTTGTTGAGAACTTCTTCATGGTATTATATTAGCATATTTTTTAAGTAGACGCCCCTTGCATGTCTTATGAGGCTAGAATAGTAGTTGCAGAGATAACCGATTGGTTTTCCTCACCTAAAGGCACATATCTTAGAGTGCTTGGTTCTCATATGCCCCCACATCTCATACCAACGTATGTGACAAATAAAGTGGTTATGTAGGAGCTTGGATACCAACTTAACATAGGTTTATCTTAGATGTTGAAGAAGAAGAAGAAGGCACCTTGGCCTTCTTTTCCTTAGCAATTTGGATCTTATTGTAGATTTTTACTTGTAGATTCAAACTTCTTATGTAATATACTAGAACAAAATACTTGAATCTACTCTACTCATCAACGGAAACAAAAAAACGATCGATGAAAACACTAAGATGAATAGGAATAATTTCAATCACACATAACACAATATTTTTTTGGGGAAAGAAACTGCTCAAAACCCCGTCTATCTCTATTGCATTAACCAGAAGATCTGAGAATAAAATACAGTGCTTGCTCAACCCAAACAATCTCTGCACAAGTACAATCTATCTCATCGCTTCACAAACCAGCTCAAGCCAATACTTAGCCAAATCTGCTACCTTCCAAGCCCCTACTTCATTGTCCAATCCCTAAGGGAATTAGCCCATATTTAATTGGGAAAATCCATCACCACAATTGTGAAATCTATCATAGACCTTCTACTGATTGCATGCACCATCTGTACAACTCAGGAAATTATACAATGGATAGTACATTATCCTTGAACTCTAATATCAACTAGGTCTTTCTCAAAAATGACATGCATGAGTTATTTATGAGTGAATTATTAGTTAACTTGTTTAGCACTAAATCTGCTCCCCACTGCTAGACCTCCTACTAGTTCCTCTATTAGCTTGAGGGGCTTAGACCCAGGTTCAGAGTTAGCTATGCTAACCAACAAAACCCTATACTACTGGCACTTTTGGCAATGATCTGTGTAGTGCACACTCCGGTCTCACCCGAGGCAATATTGGGGGATGCTAGAACTAGGTTTCTATATATAGAGGGGTTATGCAGTGTGGCTGTAAGGTTTCTATCAATTTGGGGCTTAATCCGACCTTCAAAAACCATTAACCTTATTGTTACAGTCATAATGTATTTTCCTAGTTAACAGACTTCTGAGCTACGTGTAACTAGTCTAACATGTATTATCCATCATATAAAACAGTATTTGAACCTTCACAATGAAATTGCAGACGAAATGTACAAACCGAACCATAAACACGCTAAAACAAAAAAAAAAAATGTGAACATAAGAAAATACACAAATATATCTCAAAATATACTTTATTAGTTCAAGTCTTCACAAATACAATCTTTCTGACCCTGTGCACACAGCTGCAAGGGCCTGCGCACATAGCTATAGACTTGCCAAGGTTTCCACGCACACAGCTACAGGAGCCTTACCCTTCGCCCGATTACAGAAATATCTCACACTTACATACTTAGAAACATATCATCTCCTCCATTGATTTTCTTCGAATTGCTAAGACATCCCTTTATATATTATTTTACCCTTACAATACCATGGTCTGTAACCCATGGGCAGAGCTCAAAATACTCTAGATAATCCCATCCCTTTACAAAAGAAGGGGCTTTGACCCGCCCTAAAGCCCCTTTTACTCTTATAACCCTACGCTAATCATGCTCCGCTCCTTAAAATGCAGAGTCTTTACATGACTCAGATAAAACTTAGACCTGGGGGACCCCTACCAAATAGGTCCCCAACACAAAGATGTGACTCGTCCTGAAGTCAATTCGTTGGTATGCTCTTGATATTTTCTTTCAGGCTATGTATGCAGACTTCAATGGTTGAAGTGTTTCGGTGTATTGCATTGTGGCCTATTGAACTTCATCCACGAGCTTCTCTGTTGTCAACCCTTTTGCTGCGAGGTTGGTTGTCCTCTATGTTTGCTACATGCTCTTCAATTTTCCCTCTACTCCCTGGGATAGTTGGAAGGCGTCATTTGCTCAAGGTTGCGTCTACACAAAGATGATTTTTGCCTTCCTCCATAGCTCATCAATTTCTACTTGTAGAAGTGTTCCTTCGTGAAGACAGGCGAACCATTGCACAGGTGCTAAGGTCCACGTTGTTGCTTTATGCTCATCAAGTTATAATTGCTTGTCTCTGATTCCGACTTCGATCTTATACACATGTGGGTACTCCTGCAGCAAGGCCCACACTTCCATTGTATCTTCAAAAATTTAACTACAATCCTTGACTGCAATCGCTATTTGTGCCATATCAACTTTTATCGCAGCTTCGCGCTACTCTCAAACTTCCAGTGGCTTTGTAGGATGCAGCTTCAAATGAAGTTCTATCATTTGCATCTACAGTTCAAATCTAACCTTGCCCACCTCTGCCTTCAATTCTTTGACTATTGCTACCAGTTTCTGAAGTTTTTCTCCTGAAGTTGCCTCAGCTGGGATCTGGAGCTCTGGAAGCTCACTACATACTTTGGTTATGGCCTCTTCCAGCTACTAGCTGCGCGCAACTACCTCCTCATGATCCCGAATCACTTTAGTTTTTTATTTGAACATCTGTTGGTTGTTAATTTTTACTTTATTGATGACCAATAGATGTCATTGCTCCTGTGCCTTAAGCTCATTTATGACGCCCTGATGTAGCTCATGCAATGTTTGAAGGGGGAGCATCACAAGATTGAGGCTCAAATTCTTTAAGTTTTGTGTGCTTTCCCTTTCTTCTACAGTATTTATGTGTAGCAATCCTTCTAGAAAATGTATTGCCCAAAGGTCCAAGGTAAGCTCTGTTGTCGAAGGTACCGCACTCACCTGATTCATGCTCGCCTGAACCACGCTCGCTTGGATCACGCTCATCTAACATGCAATTCTTTAAGGCCCTACTAGACCTTTGTCAATACTGCCTTGTATTGATATTCAATATTCCCCCACATCTCCTCTAGATTCTCCTCATAAATGCAAATTGGGTGGCATATTTTCCCAGATATGCACCTTAAATGTGTTTCCCCCACTCCTTTTAACGACAATTTCCCTATCAAATCAACTGTAGCAACTCCAACGGTCATATTCTGGATGAACTGCGTCAGAGCCTTCCCTGCAGTGTAGTTACCCCTTCTTCGTCGTAGCTTCCTCCACCTGCGCCGGCCTCCCAAATGTCACGCAACCCTTCTTCTTCAACAAGCTCCTTCATTGGAAAAGTACTTTATAGTCTCGTGCTTCCTTCTAATTTCCTATAACACTAAGACTGTCTTACATTCATATAGCCATCGCACAGCCCTAGGGACGCAATTATCCCTATAGAGTTTCAACCTACTCCCATTTACTCGCCCAACAAATAATTCTCCATTCGGCTTCATGAGCTAAACTGTGCCACCATATGAGATATCCCTGATACCATACAGGCCCAGCCAATGCATCTTGAACTTACCACGGAACTGCGCAAACTTACTATCATGCAACAACACCAAGTCTCCATTTTCAAAAGTTTGATGTTTAATATGTCGATCATGCCATGCCTTTTCCCTGGCTTTCTGTACCGGTTGGTGAAACCCTGTAAGAAAGCGATCCTCTTCTAGCGCGAGAAGTTGTTTCAATATTTATTCCATAATATCATTGTACGCCATATTCGTGGCTGTTGTGATTATATGACTTGGTATTATATAATCCATCAGCATTACAACTTCCTATCCATACACCAGTCTAAACGAAGTCTGCCTTGTCAACTTCTTGCAAGTAGTCCTATATACCCATAACACTGCAGGTAGGCGCACATCCCAATCATTCATGTTGACGTTGCACACATTCTTCAAAGCATTCTCCAAATTTTATTAAAAGCCTCAACTATTTCATTCGCCTGAGGATGATAAGGTGCTCTCTTTTGGTGATGTACCTGAAACTTTTATGTTAATGCTTCAATAGTGTTGTTGAGGAATTGTGTTCCCCTGTCGCCCATCAGGATCTTTGGGCACCCAAACCTTAACAATTATACTCAAATATGAAGTGCGCTGCAATCCTTTACCGGTTGTGCCTCAACCCAACTAGTCAGATAATATGTCATAGCAATAATATATCATGCACTGGTCTTCTTTCCTAGCAGATTGATCGACCCCACAAAATTAATTGCTCACTTATCAAAAGCTTGCAAAGTTGTGGATTCAGCAGTAATTCATCTCGTCGTGATGGTCTTCCGGTGTTGGGCATGGAATCCCCCCCAAGGCTTGTTTTGGGGTGTGGAGCGCAAAGTCATAATAGAGTCACAGGGTTGTCTGCCCTTGTTTTTGTAATGTAATGTCGAGTTGAAAGATCTACCCATGGTTTGCGGACCATGGGATTGTATAAATAGAGTGAGGCTCTAAGTGTAGAAATAAGAAGGAAGCAAGATGAGTCTAAGGAAGCGATGAAGCATTGAGTCGAAGTGTAAGTCATGTCTTTGGGTCGTAGAGTAGCAGAAGGCTCTGCAGCTGAGTGTGCAAAGGCCTAGTAGTCCGCAACTAAGTGCGCGGACCCCTACAGCTGAGTGTGCAGGGAAAGTTGAGTTTGTAACTGTGGGAAGAATTAATAAAGAGAAGTTTTACCATATTTCTGTGTATCTTTTTCCTGTTTTATGAATTATTGGGTATGAATTTCAAGTTTAATGTTTATTCACTACATGAACTCATATGAATGTGTTGAATAAGTAAATATAATACAAGGCCTCTGTTTACGCGAAGATAAGTAACTGTTATAAGAAGATAGGTAAAGATCTCGGGAGTGACTTAGGGAAATAGTGCAGATTGCTTCTCCAGCAGCGCGAAAGCCCAACAGCCCCTCGTTAGGGCTGCGTGAGGGTGAACATATTAGGGCTCAAAGGCCAGGGAAGTGCAAGAAGAGACTCTCATTTGGACCAAGTCAACCCCTCAAACATCTCAAGGGTGCAGAAACCTAGTTCCAGCACCCCCCCATACTACTTCGAGTGAGACCTCAATCCGCTCTCTGCAGACTGTTGCTGAAAGGGCCAGTAGTACAGGGATTTGTTTGGCTAATTAACTCCGAACCTGGGTCAAGCCCCAACAAGCCAACAAATGGTTTCATTTCCGAGACTGGGATTTGCATATATATGTCTGATGTCGTATCACTGGAATCCAACTAAGAAAGGAATTGAAGATTGGTTGGATAGGAAGATTCACAAGTTCGCGGCAAAGGAGAACAAGAATCCGCGACTATCAAAAGAAGCGTGGTTAGACTGCTACCTATACACAGAGATCCATGAAATTTTCTTCGCATCTTTCCCTGCTGAGGTATACGAATGGATCGCAAAGCTAGCAGATAGCCAAGGAAGGTGCAAACTCGACAGACCTATTGTGTGGACTCCAGAATTGGTGTACAGATTGGAAGCAACAGAGGATAAGATCACGCGCACTATTGATCACTAGCTTGATCGAATTATAGTAGGATTCATCACTGAGTTCGCGGTAGATACTTCAGTCAGCTAAAGCGAGGCGGAACGACGCTTCCTCAAAGGATTGCGAGGTAAGTACGTTAAGTCTTTGAACACTTGGATTCAAATGCTACTGTGTGAAAAGAAAGTTATGTGAATAAATTGATGTTTAAGGCTATGCGAAGTGGGAGAATTTATAGAAACGAAGGAAGTGCAGAACTAGAAACTAGCCCCTTGATTTCACCTCCGCGAGGGGACAAGGAGGAGCTCGCGAAGGTCTCACCAAGGAGTGCGATCAATTTGATAAGACAGAGGATTCCGCACATACCACCCCCACCCACACCACCACTAGTTTCATTGTCTTCACCCCCATATTCACCCATACCACCTCTGCCACCACCGTGAGTTAATATGGCAAGCACGATAAAGTTGCCAGTGTTCAAGGGAGTAGGAAATGAAGATACAGACCAATTTTGGCTCATGATAAAAGTTGTATGGGAAGCGCAGGGAGTCACAGATGACAATATAAAGAAATCAATGTTGGTCAACGCTATGTAGGATCATGCGCTGACCTGGTACATTAAGCATTCTAATGACAATCCGCATGCAGGGATCACAGACATCCAAAATGAACTGAACAGAGAATTTAACAGACCAAAGTCAGAGGTGCGATCGATCATTGGGTTCAAGGAGATCACGATGCTACCAGGTGAGACTCCTTGGGAGTTGGATCAGAGACAAAAGTGTACAATTAGCGAAGCTAACATGACTTTGAGGGATGGACAGCACCGCGAATGGTTTGTAGCATCGCTAACAATGCATTTAAGGAACACACTGTGACAACATAGGTTAACAACTTAGGCCGAGGCCTTGGAGATCTTGATGAGGCTGCATGAACCCCAATACAGGATCCTAACCTGGGATTTCATCAGATCCACGCGCAATTGAAAAACTTGTGCCTTGAGATGTAGAGTCTGAAACAAGACAAGACAGCTCGCACAGAAGTGCGCGACGAGGTATGGTGTGTTAAATGTAAGGGTCAGGGTCATGACAAGGACCATTGCCCAGTGTTCATGAATAACCTCACGGGGGGAGGACCAATTCCGTTGAGACCAAAGGCCCAGGTAGGACCTAGCGTGGTGCTTGCATTATGGTGCGTGATTTGTCAAATAGGAGGAAAGCATGCTACGGACAACTGCCATTTGTTCCAGAAGTACATGCAGAATTCACAATAGTTATTTTGCAACTTCTGTAGATCAGTGGGACATGATGAACACACCTGTAAAAGCTATGAGTTGATGATGGATAGGACTCCCACCTACAGATTTTAGGCCGAAATGCGGCCCCTTGACCAGAACGCAAGGATGGTGTGAACCAGATTTTAGGGGCGCAGACGAGGCTGAGGTAGAGGAGGACCCAGAAGAGGTCATGGACAACTGATATGTTACAATTGTGGAGGGCCAGGACATTATGCCCGCGATTGTATGAATCCAATGCATCCATCATGCCTATATTGTACATTGTTTGATCATGAGACAAAGGATTGTCCCATGCTGATAGCGAGGCTGCACGATAAGGGAGCACTCCAACCTACCCCGACTAAGGACTTGTAAATGATGAGGTCTGAGCCACGTGAGGAAGACCCCAACGTAAACATTGTGCTCCAAAGTGGAAATACGACAGGAGATGATAAGGGCAAGCAACCTGAAGGTAGTACTTGGGTTCACAAGGCTCAGACGAAAGAACCAGAGTTTGATTTGGATTGCGTTAAGGAAACCTTCATGGAAGCTAGGAAGAGCTTTGTTGATGCCTCCACTTCAGGAAGCAAAGACAGACCAGAGCTGAACATGGAGCCATCGATGCTCACAACGTTCCTGGAAACATGCATGAAGTTGTTGCGTGACAGCAAGGCTGTAAAGGGACTGTAGGAACTCATTAACAGATGCGTTGGGACCGCGCCAGGAGAACGCGTGTAGTCCGGAAGATTTGAAATCACGCGACGAGGACGGGAAGAGGGATGAGATTGACTGCACATATTGGGGAATATGAGATGGATCAAGTGATTCTGGACCTAGGATCGGACAAGAACGGTCTGCCGAAGAAGACATGGGAGCGCATGGGAAGGCCTACACTGCAATGGTCTCCTATCCAACTATGAATGGCGAACCAACAAAAGATCCTACCTATGGGAATATTGCAGGGAATCACAATGGATATTGAAGGAGCAAGTGCGCTAGCAAATTTTGAAGTGATAGAGATTGTTGATGACAACAATCCCTACCTTGGGCTATTAGGGATAGATTGGGCCACTGACATGAATGGAGTGATAAATCTGAAGAAGCGCAAGATGATTTTTGAGAAAACGTCTCTACACTTAGTCGTGCCTTTGGACCCTATAGAAGGATCGCACTACACGGAGCCAGTGTGTGACTATGAAAGTGACGACGACTTGGATTTCATCTACAAGATAACTATGTGAGAGCAAGAATGGGTGAATCCCACCACGGATGGCTGAATATCATGGGAGTGCGGGAGCTCCTGTACATCAGATTCTGATGAGGAGATAGAGCGATGGAATAACTGGTTACACGAGGTAACCATGTTGAACTATAACATTATGACAAGATCATTGCACTGCGTATTGACAGAGATAAGGGATCTGCCTACATATGATGGGTTGAGCGAGGTAGATGACTTCTTGAATAGATTTGAAAGGGAGGTGCTAGAACAACAACATTTCGAGGCTTTGAAATGGGTACTTTGCGCTATGCTGACGAGGTGGTGGGGTATGAACCAAGGAAGCTTTGAGGACTAGCGCGAATGCAGGAGGATGGTGTGCATGCGGTTTGGGAAGCCTCGGATGCGATTAAAAGACAAGTATGATGGACGGGATGATCTGCGTGCGCACCTCGCCAAGTGGACAAAGGCCTATGGGGAAGAGCAGCAACCTGAGTGGGTGAACATGTTTTGTCATACCCTAGATGTTATACCCATGAACTGGTATGTAGAAACAGAGCTCCACCATGGGACAGGTGAATGTGATATCTTGCGCGAAGGTTTCTTGTTAACCTTCATGTTTGAGGATTGTTGGTGGGATACTATTGATGACGCATTGCAAGCTATAAAAGAAGCTATCTTTAGAACACCACAGGAGCCAATAAAATTGATTCAATTGGAATGGACGACTCAGCTGAGCTGCGCGCTAGAGTGTTATAACGTAAAAACTGAAGAAGACGACGAGGATCTGCAAAAAGTTAAAATTCTAGAAACTGAAGGTTATCGCAAGGTTCAAGGGCCACTGATTGAAGACCCTGACATAACCGCGTCGGTAAAAAAAAAGCAGGTAAACATTGGCACGGAAGCTAAACCTAAGTACGCAACGCTCAGTGATTACTCGGATGACGCGACGGTGGATAATTTCGTTGAGTTACTCCGTGAGTACCATGACTTGTTCCCCACCAAGATCACGGACTCGAAAGGAATCGTTAGAGATTTAGGAATGATGCAGATCACATTAAAGCCTGAAGCAAAGCTAGTTAAGCAGAGGCCTTACTGCTTGAATCCGAAGTACAAGGAGAAGGTCTGCATAGAACTAAACAAGATGCTTGCATCTGGAATCATTGAGCCGGTGGAAGAATTTGATTGGGTAAGCCCTATGGTAGTGTAGGAAAAGAAGTAGAAGGGAAAGATAAGAATATGCATGGACCTCGGAAAATTGAATGATGCATGTGTGCATGACCCATTCCCAACTTCGTTCACAGATGAAGTATTGGAAAATGTCAGTGAGAAAGGAGCATATTCTTTCACTGATGGGTTCTTAGGGTACCACCAGATCAAAATCACGCCGAAAGATAGGAGCAAGACCGCCTTCGTGATTGAGTGGGGCTACTTTCAATACACCATTATGCAGTTTGGATTGAAGAACGTGCAGGCCATCTTTTCGCGCATAGTTGTTGCAGCATTCAAGGAATATATCTAGAAGTTCCTGGAGGTTTATCTGGATGATTGGACTGTATTTGGATTGGTTAAGCACCATGTAGCGAGCTTACGCTTCATGCTGGATACTTGCCAATGACACCAAATCATGTTGAACCTCAAGAAGTGTACATTCTTCGTTCCCTTTGGGAACCTGTTGGGAAATGTGGTTTGCAAACAAGGACTGATGGTAAACCCCGCGAAGATTGAAGTAATTCTAAATTTGGAAGCACCGTGAAGTGTCAAACAGCTGCGCGCTACCTTGGGTCATACGGGATATTACAGGGAGTTCATCAAAATCTATGCCCAGATCATCGTGCCGATGGAGAAGTTGTTAAAAAAAGATGTTACGTTCTGCTGGAATGATGACTGCATGAAGAACCTAGATGTACTAAAAGAAAATTTTGCCTCTGCATCGATCGTGGTCTTCCTAAAATGGGACAAGGAGTTTCATGTCCATGTTGATACATATAACACAGGAGGGTGGAGAGGGCTTGGATCACCCTATCGCGTTCGCGAGTCACAGATTGTCTAAAGCAGAAAAGAACTATTCCACCACTAAATGTGAGGATTGGTTATGGTGTATGCGCTCCAAAAATATCGGCACTATTTGCTAGGGGGACACTTCAAGATGTATACAAACCATTTCGCGCTGAAATAATTGGTCAATAAGCCTATGTTGCGGGGGCGCATATGCAGATGGCTCTTATTGTTCCAAGAATATGATTTTGAGGTCGTTTTGAAGCCGGGACACCTAAACGCGAGACCAGATCACTTGTTGCGCATTGAGACAGGAGAGGAACCTACTAGTTTGGAAGAAGGATTCCCTAACACACAGCTCTTTGTTATGCACGTAGTGGATGGACACTTCAAAGTCATAATCCACTTTCTCATGACTGGAACTACGCCGAAAGAATACTCCGTCCAGCAGAAGAAGGAACTAGTGGTGCGCACGACAGATTTTTTTGTCATCACAGGGCACCTATATAAGATGGGCAATGATGAGATACTACGAAGGTATGTACATAAATTCGAGCGAAGTCAGATCCTCGCAGAAGCACATGGGGGCGTTTCAGGAGGACACTATGCAGGGCGAGCGACTGTGCAAAAGATTCTCTTTGCAGGGTTGTGGTGGCCAACCCTTCATTAGGATTCAAAAGCACATTGTAAGGCTTGTGATATATGTCAAAGAACAGGTAAACCATCACAGAGGGACGAGATGCCTTTGAATCCTCAAATGACACTGTAGCCCTTTGAAAAGTGGTCAATTGACTTAGTAGGACCTATCAAACCTCAAGGAAAGACGAGCGCGACATACATTATCACCGCGACAGTGTACCTGACTCGTTAGGCAGAAGCGCAGGCGGTAAAAGATTGCATGGCTGCCACAACTGCGAAGTTTTTGTTCGAACACGAATGATTTGGATGTCTAAATATCTTGATGAGCAATCGCAGTACACATTTCCTGAACGAAACAATCAGAGCGCTGACAGAAGAGTTTCAGGTGTATCATCAGAAAAGCACACCGTATCACCCCCAAGCCAATGTAACGGTAGAAGCATTTAACAAAATACTAGAGACTGCGTTGACCAAAGTATGCAATGCGCAGTGGCGTGATTGGGACCTGCATGTTCTTGTAATACTATGGGCTTATAGGACAACGTGAAAAAAACTGACGGGCCAGATACCTTTCCGCTTGGTTTATGGTGTGGAAGCTGTCATGCCAATGGAGTATATTGTGCCTAGTCTGCACATAGCAGCGCTCACAGGTATGACAAACCGCGAAGCCTTGGAAGAGAGGCTCGCACAGTTGGAAGAACTTGAAGAGGAATGGTTCCTGGCAGGCTTCCATCAGTAGGTACAAAAGCAGCGCGAAAAGGCCTGACACGATTGCCATATTAACTTGCACACCTTCAAGGTAAACGATTTAGTGTTACTGTATGACAGTAAGTTTGATGAATTCCCGGGAAAGTTCATAATGCATTGTCTGGGACCGTATGTTGTTAAGGTGATCACAGACAAAGGCACGATGCATCTGGTAAATCTAAATGGAGAACCTTTCCCAGGAAAGGTGAATGGTAGTCGGTTGAAGCCATACACGGGTGGCCCGGCTATCTGACCAACTGACAAAAGCACAGTCTTCGCGCTCCAAGTAGCCAAAAGAAGGTGCGAGACTATAAACAGATGTAGGGGATGCAGGAATAGATCCAAGGAAGTAGTTCTGACACTGCGGTCTTGGAACAACGTGTACAGGAGATTCAGCAGGCAGTCGCTCAGTGCGCTGCCGACCTTGCAGCTATTCGAACAGAGGTGGAGGGTCTTCGTGCAAAGATCTCCGCACCGATAGAGTGACTCGAGGGTGAGTCATGATTTTTGTGTTGGGGGCCTGTTGAGTGTGGAATCCCCCCAAGGCATGTTTTGGGGCTTAAAGCCCAAGTTTTGACTAAGTCCATTGTAAAGACTCTGCGATTTGTGGGCATGGAGCGCGGAGTCATAATAGAGTCACAGGGTTGTCCACCCTTGTTTTTGTAATGTAATGTCGGTTTGAAAGACCCACCCATGGTCCGCGGACCATGGGATTGTTTAAATAGAGCAAGGCTCTAAGTGTAGAAAAAAGAAGGAAACAAGATGAGTCTAAGTAAGCGATGAAGCATTAAGTCGAAGTGTAAGTCATGTCTTTGGGTCGTAGAGTAGGAGAAGGCTTTCCAGCTGAGTGCGTAGAGGCCTAGTAGTCCGCAACTGAGTGCGCAGACCCTTGAAGCTGAGTGCGCAGGGGAGGTCGAGTCTTTAACTGTGGAAAGAATTAATAAAGAGAAGTTTTACCATATTTTTGTGTATCTTTTTCCTGTTTTATGTATTATTGGGTATGAATTGAAAGTTTACTATTTATTGGCTGCACAAACTCATATGAATGTGCTGAATAAGTAAATACAATACAAGGCATCGATTTACGTGAAGATAACTAACTGTTATAAGAAGATAGGTAAAGATCTTGGGTGTGACTTAGGGAAATAGTGCAGATTGCTGCTACAGCAGCGCGAAAGCCCCACAGCCCCTGGTTAGGGCTGCGGGATGTCGAATATATCAGGGCTCAAAGGCCATGGAAGTGCACGGAGTAACCTACATGAAGATACTCTTATTTGGACCAAGTCAACCCCTCAGACATCTGAAGGGTGCGGAAACCTGGTTCCATCACCCCCCCATACTACTTCGGGTGAGACCTCAGTCTGCGCTCCGTGGACTATTGCCAAAAGGGCCAGTAGTACAATGATTTGTTTGGCTAATTAACTCTGAACCTGGGTCAAGCCCCAACAAGCCAACATCTAGTCCTGTGGAAAACATCGCAAACACTACAATAGTCCTTAGAATCCTTGTGCACTGTGGGCCACCATAGTCCTGCCCTCAAAATTTTGTTCCCTCCCGAGACACCAACATGCGCTTCTACAAAAATACTATGTCTTTCATGCTCAGGGACATATCTGTGCAATATTTCATCAGGGCCCATTTTATACAGATGCCCAACAATCAGAGAAAAATATTCCGCTCTGACTACTAGTTCTTTCTTCTGTTGCATTGTATACTCTATAGGGGCTACTCCAGTAGTCAAAAAGTAAATAATATCTACAAAATTTTCATCGGAAACACTTACTTCGAAGAGATGTGCATCAGGAAATCCTTCTTCTATGTTGGTCAGTTCTTCGCCAATCTCAATTCTAGACAGATGAACCGACCCAACGTTCAGTCGTTCTGGCTTAACTATTACTTTAAAATCATATTCTTGGAACAACAATAGCCATCTGCAAGTCTTGCCCCCAACACAAGCTTGTTCACCAAGTAGATCAACGCAGAATGGTCCTTGAACATCTTGAAGTGCACACCCAAAAAGTAATGCCTGAACTTCTGCAGTGTGTACACCATAGCCAAGCCCTCCTGTTCCGTCGTGGAATAATTCCTCTCCACCTTAGACAATTTGCGAATTGCAAATGAAATGGGGTGATAAAGATCCCCTTCTCATGGTTATGCTAAGATAACTCCCAAATCTATACATGATGCATCCACATAAATGTGGAACTCCTTCTTCCAATATGGAAATTCCAGGATCAACGCAGTGACCTTTTTCTCCTTTAAGACGTCAAGGCTCTTCTAACACTCATCGTCCCAATAGAAGGTAGCATATTTATTTAGTAATTTCTCCATCGACATTGTGATCTGCGCATATGCCTTAATGAATTTTCGATAATATCCAGTGTGTCCAAGAGTTGCACATAGATTCTACACATTCTTCGGCAAATCCAAATTAATAATAACAACGGTTTTTGTAGGATCTACCATCAACCCTTGCTTACAGACAACAAGTCCTAGTATGATTCCATAAGGTACACAAAAAATACTCTTCTTTAGGTTTAATGAGATTCGATACTTCTTGCAGATATCCAACATTAAGCACAGACTCGAGACATCCTTCTTTAACAGTCTAAAGACTGACCAAACATCAAAGTAAACCTCCAAAAACTTGTGAATGAATTATTTAAACGCTCTGACAACAACTCTGGAAAATATCGTCAGTGCATTATTTAACCCAAATGACATGATTTTATATTGAAAGGATCCCCATTCAGTAGAAAATGTGGTCTTACTCATATCTTCCAGCGCTATCTTAAACTGATGGTACTCAGAAAACCCATCTATAAAGGAGTAGGCCTCGTATCCTCCTACATTTTCCAAAACTTCATCCATGAATGGTGTTGGGAATGGGTCATGTACGCATGTGTCATTCATTTTCCTTAGATTGACATGAATCCTTATTTCTCCCTTAGTCTTTTTCTCTTGTACTACCATTAGACTCACCTAGTCAGATTCTTCCACAGGTTCGATTATGTCAACTACGACCATCTTCTCAAGTTCCTCCTTCACCTTCTCCTTTTATTTTGGGTTGAGCCTATATGGTCATTGTTTTACAGGCTTCACATCTGACTTCAAAGTGATTTTCATGACGCCCAGGTCTCCCACGATGCCTTTTAATTCCATGAACTTTGTTGGGAACAACTCCTCGTACTCATGTAGTAACTTGACGACGTTTCCTATTGTATCTTCATCCCAATAATCTCTTATGTGTGCGAACTTGGGCTCCACCTCTGAGTCTATTTTAACCTTCCTCGTCTTAATAGGTTGCGTTACATTGGGTATTTCAACATCGATTCCTACCACTTCACACTGTCCTTCTGACTCATGAACATTAATGTTGCACGAATCTTCCTCACCCTCCTCAGTGGTCATATTATATCATTCCAGTGCATGATGGAACTGTGCATTCCAGTCAGGTTGTACCCAAGTCGTTGGCTCATTAGGTGTCCAGAAATTTGCTGCTCTATTTTCTTGAAGGGCATCATCTATACACTGAAAACCATCCTCAAAGCTAAAGGTCAATATAAAATTTTCCTTCATATCATTCTAATCAGCAGTACCATGGCGCAACTCCATTTCCAATTTCCAAATCATTGGTATCACATCCAAAGTGTGAAAAATTACATGTACCCATTTCGGTCGAAGTTCTTCTGCGATACTTATGTTTGCATGACCAAACTTGGCCCTCATCAATCATCGGTACTCCCGCCGATCTCCTATACTATCCCTATGTGTTCCCCACCATCGTGTAGGCGTAGCCCTCAAGGCTATATCCAAGGCTTGAAATCATTGTTCTTTTAGTACATTCCTTTCAAATTCATCCAGAAATAAATTGACATCACCTATCCCATCATAATATGGAAAATTACATACCTTGGTTGATATGCAGCGAAGAGATTTTTTCATTTTATTACAACGCAGAGTAGAAACTTCATGCAACTGGTTCTTCTAGTTCTCCAATTCTTCATCCGAGTCTGAATGACATGAGTTATCCTTCTCCCATCTTATCCTTCCATCTGCGGTGGGGTTGATCAAGTCCGCGTCTCACGCTGTTAACTTGTAGATGTGGTCAATATATTTATTACCATATTCTTCATCGACGAGTTTTGTATATTGCACTCCCTCAGAGGGATCTAAAGGAACAACAATCGTGGTACTGTTCTTTTCAAATACCATATTTCTCCTTTTTAGATTGATTATGGTGTCCATATCAAAAGCCCAATCAATTCTAAGTAAATTCGGGTAGGGATTATTGTCGTCCACAATCTCAATGACTTCAAAATCGACCATCACGCTTTCTCCTTCATGTCTACAACAACGTCTTGCAATCGACCCATCGGGATAATATTCTACTGATTGGTCATGCACAGCTGAATTGGTGACCATTGCAGCTTTGGTTGCCACATCCGCTCCCAAGTCTAATTCGGTAATACATTCGCATCCGATCCCATATCTAGAATTACTTGATCCATTTCAAATTTGCCAATCTGTGCGGTTAATCATGTTTCCCAGCCATTTCTCTTCTTATTTTTGTTAACCTTGTTTACTGTGCGTAGTTCAGGTTGTGGCTTCTCTTTACTGGCACAATTGTCGATCAACTCTTCTAACCCTTCCACTACTTTCTGGTCCTTTAGAAACTTCATACATGTCTACAAAAAAGACTTAAAAATGGTCGAATCAGGGTTAGCCGTCGCAGTAACTACTTCAAGAGTGTTCTTCCTTGGTACTAGTTGCTTTTGCGTCCTTAATGTCGAAGCTCCTGGGTCCATAAAACTCTTCTTCACCTCTATGAAAGTTGCCTTTTCCTTCTGCAGAGCTAACCCAATACTCTTCTCTGTTGCCTTCCTAACCCATGTATCTGCCATAGGTTTTTTACCCTCTACTTGATCTTCACCTCTAGCCGCACCACTTCATGTCACAATATTAATCCTTGGGTTATCTTTGCATGGCTCGGATAACATCATTTGTAAATTATGCACAGGCTGCTGATTCTTCTTTTCCTGCATCTTAGCCATTAAAATAGGGAAATCTTCTATCACATGGTCAAACTGTCAAAGGGTGAGTGGGATTCTGACAATCTTGCACATAATGTCTGGCTTCGCCATCAATATAACATATGATCTAACCCCATCTATTATGAAACCAGCTCAAGAAAAGATAGAAAAGATAGATCAATGCCTTAGAATTCAGCCTCTTCGAGGGGGCAACCTCCTTTACATTACATAAATGAACAATTCTTCGATGATACAAATGACAAAACCTCCTTTCTATATATAGGAGTCTAAGGAGTCACAATACAATCCAGCCAACCTAACAATAATAATATAAAGCCACAAAAATAACAATAGAGGGATTCTATGGGGCACAGAAATAACAACATGGGGGTAATATGGGCACAACAATATAAATAAGGGGTGTAACTACAATAGTAATGTGGTAATCACTAGTATTATAGGGGCCCAACATGCCCCTTTCCTTCAAAAAAGTGTTGTCCTCAATGCTTGAGTAGTTCTAGATACTTTTGCATAAAATTCTCATCCTCCCATGTGGAATCTTCAGCGGATAAGTTCTTCCACTTGATAAGATACTCTGAAATTGATCGATTTCGTAGCTGTCGAGTTCTTGTTTCTGTGACTGCTTCCGGTTCCAATATAATTTTTTCTTCCTCGTCAAGTTCTGGCAATATTGTTTGAACTGGGAGCTTGTCGCCTATAACCTTCTTTAAACATGAAACATGGAAAACTGGGTGCAATCGAGAAGCTGCAGGAAGCTCCAATTTGTATGCCATAGTACCAATCTTTTGCAACACCTTGTACGGACCATAATACTTTGGTGATAATTTATTATCCTTCTTAGCTTGCTTTAGGGACATTTGCTTATATGGTTGTAGCCGTAGGAATACCCAATCACCTACATCAAAACTTCTTTCACTGCGATGTTGATCTGCCTGTTGCTTCATTCTATTTTGTGCCAACACGAGGTTATCCTTTAAGAGTTGGAGGACTTGTTGTTGATGTTCGATGTGATGTTCCATTGCCTGAACCTTAGAATTTTCTCTTAAATATGATGTGATGGATGGTGGTTGATACCCATAAAGTGCCATAAATGGGGTCATTTTTGTTGCTGTATGGAAGGAAGTGTTATACCACCATTCAGCCAGAGGCAACCATTTGACCCATTGTGTCTGTTTATCAGAAACAAAGCAACGAAGATATCCTTCCAAACATTTGTTTACTATCTCAGTTTGCCCATCAGATTGAGGATGATAAGATGAGCTATGAGCTAACTGAGTACCAAGACAAGAAAATAATTCTGTCCAAAAATTTCCAGTGAAAATGGGATCTCTGTCACTTACAATAATCTTTGGGTTTCCATGTAGCTTTTGAAATGTTTCCATAAATGCAGTAGAAACTGTACTGGCTTTAAATGGCTGTGATAATGCACAAAAGTGTGCATACTTGGTAAGTCTGTCAACTACCACCATGATGACACTCTTTCCCTCAGACTTGGGTAAACCTGTGATAAAATCCATTGAAACCTCCTCCCAACGTTGGCTTGGAATGGATAAAGGTTGTAATAGACTAGTATTATAGGGGCCCAACACCATCCTCATCCAGTAACTCCTCCTCGACCACATCCTTGACCTTGAAATCCTTTGCAGATCGCAGGTGAACCATTATCTTCAGTCACGTGACCTTCAACTTGTATCCTATATGCCGAAGTTAGATCTACCATCAAGTCATAACTGCGACAATGGCTCTCATCACATCCTTCTAATCGACAGAACTTACAGAATAATTGTTGCGGTGTATGCACATATTTTTGTAGAAAATAATAGTGATTGATCGGGTGTTGGTCTGCAACTCGGAAAATACTACACCATATGCTCGGTCCAGTGCTTGGTCCAGCACTAGGCTCCAGCTTCAAAGGATTTGGACCTCCGTCGGCCAAATAATGAGGATATACAAGACACTGGTCCTTACAGTGACGTTCCTTTTTACACTTTAGGAAGCATACTTCTGAGCGCATCTCAGATCAAACATCCTTTCCTTTCTTCAAGTCTTGCAGCTCCATATGCAAGCTTGCCAACTAGGATTGTTTCTCTTGAACCCCTGTGTGAGTATCTTGTACCATTGAAGCTTCTAAGTTCATTGTGATTTCTAATGCTTCCACCTGTGTCCCAATCTTTTGTTGCAATAGTGGTAATCTGAGGTGTGGCAATAACGCAACTATATACCACTCTTTGTGTTGTTTGTCATAGATCTAGAAGTTGACTTGTCCCAGTAAACATTTTAACCTCTAATCTACATCCTAGGCACTCTCATTGACAACTTTCTTAATTTCTTTTATTTCTGTAATACACTGTGACTATGACTTAGGCTTCTTAAACTCCGTGTTCAGTGCGTTCTTTGTCGCAGCTGGATTCGTCGTACTATACTTGATATACCACGACAACACTCTATCCTACATTGTTGTGACAACCTGCACTTTCTTCATAACATTGTCATTGATCTTCTATGATTTCCACAGAGCTTCTGTGACAAACCAAAATTGATCAGGATCCTCTAATCCCTAACCCTTAAAGATATGCATCTTGATTGGGTTAGCCATGTCAAATTGTGGTGGTGGAGGTGGAGGTGGAGGTGTAGGTGTATGAGGTGGAGGCGAAGGTGGAAGTGGAGTGAATGGGTGACGAATCTCAGAAGTTCCTTGAGTTTCTAACTGTGTCGCACCTCTAGGTGTACTAGGGTTGTTCCTTTCTTCTTCGCTTTATGATTCACCCAATAATGGATTGTACTCACCCTCAATAAATTTGTCACAATCTACTCTGAATCTTTTTCCGCTTCGCGTAGATCTAGTCTAGCTTCTTTTAAACATCAATCTACAGGCATAACACCCTTTTCACATAACAACATCTTAATATAGAGCTTTAGGGAGTTCAGATACTTACCTCGTGGACCCTTGAAAAATATGTGCTCAGCTTCATTGTAGGATAATGTTGCGTCAATTGCGAATTCAGTAATGAATCCTCTGAGAATATTGTCGAAGTAGTCAATAGCTCTTGCGACCTTATTTTCAAACTCCTTAAGTTTCTTAATCATCTCTAGGGTCCACACAATAGGATTGTCGTGTTTCCAATAGGGTTCGTTTGTCGCTAGGTTTGAAAGCCACTCATGCAACTCATTAGCGAATGATGCAAAAAATAGCTCATTCTATTCCATATAGATATACTTTTGTAACCACCTTTTTGTTGGCTAGTGCAAATTTCTTCTTTCTTGTGCTGCAAATTACTGCAACTTCCGATCTACCCAATTTTGGATCTCTTTTCTAGTCAATCACCACATCACACATCCCTCAAATAGATCTCGATCCTTGCAACGGAACCATTTGTTGGCTTCAGGGGCTTAGACTCAAGTTCAAAGTTAGATGTTCTAACCAACAAAACCCTATACTACCGACCCTTTCACCAACGATCTACACAGCATAGACTGAAGTCTCACCCAAGGGGTTATGTAGTGTGGTTGTAAGGTTTCTATTAATTTGGGGCTTAATCTAACATTTGTGAACTATTAACCTTATTGTTACAATCATAAAGCATTTTCCTACCTAACAGACTTGGGAGTTGTGTGTAACTAGTTGATGACCTACCAAGTCTCTGAATCCCCAAATGGTAACCTTATAACTCTAAGGCTAACCTACTAGTCTCAATACAAAGTCTTCAACCACTCCTTAAGAGTATTAGTTGCAATTACATAGGTCCCATATGATTTTCCAGGGACTAAGCATTCCAATACTAATGACAACGACACTTTCTCCAGCACGCAGGTCAGCTGCATGTCTCATTATACCATATGTCGTAAAGGCAGCACCTCCAATAACAACAAACTTTGTTCTATCAATGACTCTGTTTCACAACAAATCACCATTCACAGCAAATCGTGCTCTCCTGATGAGAAAACACAGTGTGTGTCAGGGATGTGATTTAATTGGGGGTTTCACTAAATTTTCGTTGGGTTTCCTCCTTTTCTGAATTGTCAAGGCATGATCTATGAGATTCGTGAAAAAATCATGGAGATTACCATCGTATCAATGCTTTAGCAAATTCGTGGTTGTGCAAAAGGAATAGCTGCATCGAGTTCGTGTGGTGACAAGGACATAGAATCTCCTTCACTGCCATCTCCAGTCCTGCATCGAAAGATTGTGGTGTCAGCTCTATAGTTTTCTTGGAAATCAATGTTGATAACAATTGCAGCGTTGTGGTATTAGGTAATATTCATGGCCAGTGGTAGAACATTCTCAATATGCTACCCATGTCTGTCTCAGTCAACCGCGCACCTCAGGCTTCGTCTTTTCTCATTCTCTGATCAAGAGATATTTTACTTACAAACGGTGTCCTTCCAAGCTCTAATACCAAAAATGGTTTAGCAGCTCTAACCATAGGTCACACAAAGAGAATAAAAATCAACACAAGATAATGTCAAACATATGCAAATAAAACTCTTCAAAAAATGATTCATTAATCAATAAAATAGATACAGGAGAAATCATGGCCTATTCATGGCCTTTCATTCTTCACACTCACTCACACACTTATGCATACATATATGCCTCATGGGCTCCTCTCAATTTATATAAATGGATTAGAACCCAAGTAGGTTCTAGATCCCTTAACAAACTCCAACAATATCTCTCTTGATCCCTAAAATCTCTCATCCAAATCCTAAAAATCCTCTAATTCCACTTTTAACTCAACTAATCCTCTATTCTAGGATCCCCTAATCCCTAAGATCTCTATGAGATATTTACAAGTCTATCATCACTCATATTCTCTCATAATTGAGAATATTTACAATTAAAACCTCACACACATATTTTTCACTCAATTTATTAAAAATATACAAATAAATTAAAAACATCACACCCCCTAAGTCAACCAAATATACAATGATTTTCTGAAGCAGGATGCTCCTGCATCACTAGTCTAACATATATTATTCATCATATAAAGAAGTATTTGAACCTTCGCGATGCAATTGCAGATCAAATGTACAAAACAAACCATAAACAAGCTAAAGCATAGAAACTATGTGAACATAAGTAAATACATAGACCTATCTCAAATTCTTCTTTATTAGTTCAAGTCTTCACAGATACAATCTTTCTGGCCCTACGCACATAGCTGCAAACTTACCAAGGTCTCCGCGCACACAACTATGGGAGCCTTCCCCTTTGCACGAATACAAAAATATCTCACACTTATAGACTCAAAAATGTATCATCTCCTCCATTGATTTTCTTCAACTTGCTAAGACATCCCTTTATATAGTCTTTTACCCTTACAATACCATGGTCCGCAAACCATGGGCAGAGTTCAAAATACTCTAGATAATCCCATCCGTTTACAAAACAAGGGACTTTGGCCTGCCCTAAATCCCCTTTGACTCTTATAACCCTGTGCTAATTGTGCTCCTCTCCTCAAAATGTAGAGTCTTTACATGACTCAGACAAAACTTAGACCTGGGGGACCCCTACCCAGCATCCTCTAATAGTTGGAACTAGTTTAACTGACTTTAACTCAATTAGACTTAATAAATTAATTAAAACCCAATAATAACTCAACCTGGGCCCCTGAAATTTAGGGATCACTCTACATGACTGTAGATACACTTCCAACTTGAATTTATTGAGCCAAATAATTCAACTTAACTTAGTTAATGGTTACAAGTTTCTATGAGAATAGAATTTCAATTTAATTCCCCATTTAATTCAAGGACAAATTAAATTAGGATTTTCTTGTTGTTATTTTTAACACTCCCTCTCAAAATGAAATGGATTATCTGCTACCACGATCCTACCTCTGTGAAACTCAAATTTTCATCTCGACAATGCCTTTGTCAGAATATCTACATCCTGCTCCTCTATGGGAAAGTACTCCAGCAACATGATTCTCCTCCACACAAAATCTCATAGATGGTGACACTGGATGTCAATATGCTTCGACCGATCATGAAAATCTAGATTCTCAAAGAGTTTGATATAACTTCTATTGTCATAGTAAATCACTGTTGTATCTATCTGCTAACCAAACAAACCAACAAGAATCTTCCTCATCCATATAGCTTCACAAGTTGCTTGGCTAGTAGCCATGTACTCTACTTCTGTTGAACTGAATGCAATTGATCTCTTCTTCCTTCTATACCAAGAAATTGTTGTTGACCCAATATTGAAGATTACACCTTATGTGCTCTTCCTATCAGATGGAATCCTTGCCCAATCTTCATCTATGAAGCCTTGAAGCTTCACTCCCTTTGTCTGTTTGTACCAAATACCAAACTGAGTGGTGACTCTGAGGTATCTCAACACATGTTTGGTTGCCTTCCAATATATTTTGGTTGGCTTAACCATGGCTTGACTAAGCTAGTTAACTGTATAACACATGCACAGTTGTGTGTTCACCAAATACATGAATGAACCCACAAGATGTCTATAAATAGTATCCTCCACTACTTCTCCTGAAGTAGCATCCTCCTTCCTCCAATTACTAGCTAGAGGAGTCTCCATGGGTTTACTGCTCTCCATGTAGAACTTCTTCAATATCTTGCTGGCATACTTTCCATAAGAGAAAAATAATTCCTCGTCTCCTTGCCATACTTCCATACCAAGAAAGTAATGCATGAGCCCCAAGTCCTTCATTTCAAACTCTCTTGCAAGATCCTCTTTCCAAGACTTGATCATCTTCTCTTCACCTTTTAGAATCAAATCGTCGACATATAAAACTATAATCAATAGTTTACCTTCAACCACAATATCGTAAAGGTTCACATTTGCTTCACTTTTGGTGAGCTCAACCCAGTAAAATAACTATCAACCCTGGTGTACCAAGCACAGGGCACTCATTTTAGTCTATACAATGCTCACTTGAGTTTGCACACATGGGACTCTCTGTTGAAGGTCTCTAATCCTTTCGGCTACTCAATGTATACCTCTTCCTCAATCATGCCATTGAGGAATGTTGTCTTTACATCCATCTGATGTATCTTCCATTCCATCTGTGTTGATAGTGTTAGAATAGATCTGATTGATGAGTACCTTGCTACAGGAGAAAAGGTCTCATCATAATCAATTCCCTCCACCTGAGAGAACCCTCTGGCCACAAATTTGGCCTTGTGTTTCTCCACACTACCATCCGTTACATGATTTACCTTGTAAAGCCATATGGAAGTCACAACTAACTTGTCCATTGGTCTTGGGACCACTTCCCAAACATTGTTCCTAATAATGGAGTCATACTCCTCAACCATGGCATCAACCCATATCGGTTGGTGCACTACTTCCTCAAATGAGGATGGCTCAATCTCTACACTCTCACTCATCAAAGCCATGTAGCCAGTGTACTAATCTGTTGACCTCCTCTGCCTGCACTATGATGTGGGTGCCCCCGCATTCTCTCTAGCATCATGCAACAATTTGTTAACCTCTCTGGTGCACTTCTTTCCATCTCTAGAAGTCTCTGCATGAGTGGGTTCTTCCACTCTCTGCTCATCTACATGTGGTTGCTCCACATCATGCTGAGGTTCCTCCTTTGGAGCTAAAAGATCCTCTTCTACATGTAACTGAAGCTCCCTATCAAAGGAATATCTCATGGCCTTCTCTTCATCGAACTTTACATCTCTCCGAACCACTATCATCCTTCTTGATGGAAATCACACCCGATAGTTGTGAGGTGTATCAATGAACCCAACAAATATGCCCAACTCAGTTGTTGGCTCTAGCTTTTCCATGCATCTTTAGTAACTGTTGGCTTGTTGGGGCCTACCCTAGGTTCGGAGTTATTTAGCCAAACAAATCCCTGTACTACTGGCCCTTTCAGCAACAGTTCGTGGAGCGCGGACTGAGGTCTCACCTGAAGCAGTATGGGGGGATGTTGGAACCAAGTTCTGCACCCTTGAGATGTTTGAGGGGTAGATTTAGTCCAACTGTGAATACCTTCACAGAGGTAACTTCGCGCCCTTTCCTAACCTGCGAGGCCTCTGTGCCTGGTTATACTCGACTTCACGCAGCCTTAAGCAAGGGCTAAAGAGATTCGCGTTGTTAAAGCAGTGATCTGTGCTATTTCCCCAAGTCACACCGCGGATCTTACTTATCTTCTTATAACATATTGTTATCTTTGCGTAAACAGATACCTTATATTATATTCACCCATTCAGCACATTCATATAAGTTCGCGCAACAAATAAACATTAAACTTGCAATTCATACCCAATATACTTCAATGCATAAAACAGGAAAAGATACACAAAAATATTGTAAAACTTCTCTTTATTAATGCTTCAATCAGTTACAGACTCAATCCACCCTGTGCACTCAGCTGCAGGGGTCCGTGCACTCAGCTGTAGAGCCTTCTCCTACTCTACGACCCAAAGACACGACTCTTCACTTAGACTCAATGTTCCATCATTAGATCTTCTATCTTCTACTTAGATTAGATATCTTTACACTTAGAGCCTCACTCTATTTATACAATCCCATGGTCTGTGGACCATGGGTAGATCTCTCAAACCAACATTACATTTACAAAAGTAAGGGCGGACAACCCTATGACTCAATTAAAACTTTGCGCTCCATGCCCACAAATCACAGAGTTTTTACATCAGACTTAGTCAAAACTTGGGCTTTAAGCCCCAAAACTTGTCTTGGGGGGTTCCCACGCCCAACATTCCCCCAACACAAACATCGTGACTTGCCCTTGAGTCACTCTATCGGTGCGGAGATCTTCGCGCGGAGACCTCCCAACTCTGCTTGGACTGCTGCAAGGTCAATAGCGCACTGAGTGGCTTCCTGTTGTATTTCCTATATGCGTCGTTCTAATACTGCGGTGTCGAAACTGCTTCCCTGTATCTGCTCCTGCGTCCCCTGCATTTGTTTATAGTCCCATGCCTTATTTCAGCTCCCTGGAGCACGATGACTATGCTTCTGTCAGCTAGTCAGATAGCTGGGCCACCCTTGTATGACTTTAATCGACTGCCATTCACTTTTCTTGGGAAAAGTTCCCCATTTAGCTTTACCAGCTGCATTGCGCCTCCGTCTGTGACCTCCTTAACAACATACGGTCCCAACCAATGAATTATGAAATTTCCCGGGAATTTATTAAACTTATTATCATATAGTAACACCAAATTGTTTACCTTGAAGGTGCGCAGCTTAATATGTCGATCATGCCAGGCCTTTTCGTGTTGGTTTTGTACCTTATGATGGAATCTAGCCAAAAACTGTTCCTCTTCGAGTGATCTGAACTTAAACAAGAACGCAATAGATTACAGAGATAACCATAAATATAGAGATGCGATAACCATAAATACAGCGATGCAGCGGAAATAATACTTCATTTCATTAATGGAGAATACTGAAATATGCTTACAAACAATAATAGAAATAAACCAGCTAGGGCGATGGTAGCTTATCTCTGAGAAGAGATGTGGTGGATGCATGCCTCTGAACTATCCTGAACTGTGTTTACAATGAGGCTCGAAGGCCTATTTATTATTGAGAAACAATGGAAAACCCTTCACATTACAAAACCTAACCCAAGAAGATGAAACGCCAAATTGTGGGCCCCGTTTTGGGGTGAGTTGGACAGCCAACTTCCCGGGGTCGCGAATTGGTCGTATTATCTCCGTTTGACGCGCATGATAGCCCGTTGGAAAGATCTCTCCAAGGAATACGACGGAAAAGATTATTTTTATCAGAAAAACATCGTTTAGGGCCTCAAAACGGCTCCGGAAGTTTAGGACCCGAAAAACTGCTAAAAATAGTAAACTGTGCTATAATTAAGGACACTGAAAAACTGAAAGAGACAGTTGTGGGGGTCCAAATGGGATAGGTGGGTGGCCACCAACATCCACCTGGATCATCGAGTTCCTCCAACTACGCGAGCCTCTCCTTCAGGGCTCCGCAGTCCGTCATACCTGTGAGCGCTGTTATGCATAGACTAGGCATGATATACTCCATTGGCATTATGGCTTCCACTCCATAGACCAACCGGAAAGGTCTCTGTCCCATCAGTTTCTTGCATGTCATCTTATAAGCCCATAATACTGCAGGTACGCGTAGGTCCCAATCACTTTGCCATGCGTTGCATACTTTGGTCAGCACAGTCTCCAGTGTTTTGTTAAATGCTTCTACTATCCCGTTGGCTTGTGGGTGATACGATGTGCTTTTCTGATGATACACCTGAAACTCTTCTGTCAGTGTGCTGATTGTTTCATTTAGGAAATGTGTACCGCGATCGCTCATCAAGATCTTTGGACATCCAAATCATGTCAATACGTGTTCAAACAGAAACTTCGCAGCCGTGTAATCTTTTACTAGTTGCGCTTATGCCCAATGAGTCAGGTACTCTGTCGCAGTGATAATGTATCTCGCGCCTGTTTTTCCCTGAGGTTTGATAGGTCCTATGAAGTCGATCGCCCACTTTTCAAAGGGTTGCATCGTCATTTGTGAATTCAAAGGCATCTTATCCCTACGCGATGGTTTACCTGTTCTTTGACATATATCATAAGCCTTGCAATGTGCTTTTGAATCCTAATGAAGGGTCAGCCACCACAATCCCACACAGAGAATCTTTTGCGCGGATGCTCTCCCTGCATAGTGTCCTCCCGTAACACCCCCATGTGAGTCCGCAAGGATCTGGCTTCGTTCAAATTCAGGTACATGCCTTCGCAGTATCTCATCATTACCCATCTTATATAGGTGCCCCGCAATGACAGAAAAATCTGCCGCGCGCACCACCAATTCCTTCTTCTGTTGGATGGAGTACTATTTCGACATAGTTCCCATCATGAGAAAGTGGATTATATCTTCGAAGTGTCCATCTGCTACGCACACAACAAAGAGCTGTGCGTTAGGTAATCGTTCCTCCAAACTAGTAGATTCCTCTCCTGTCTCAATGCGCGACAAGTGATCTGGTCCCGTGTTCAGCATCCAGGCTTCACAATGACCTCAAAATCATATTCTTGGTACAATAAAAGCCACTTGCATATGCGCCCCCCCAACATAGGCTTATTGACCAAGTATTTCAGCACGAAATGATCTATATAAATCTTGAAGTGTCCCCCTAGAAAATAGTGCCGATATTTCTGGAGTGTGTACACCATAGCCAATCCCTCACGTTCAGTGGTGGAATAGTTATTTTCTGCTTTACACAATCTGCGACTCACGAATGTGATAGGGTGATCCAAGCCTTCTCCACCATCCTGTGTTAGTACTGCTCCCAGTGCTAGACACGATGCATCCACATGGACATGAAACTCCTTGTCCCATTTTGGGAAGACCAGGATCGGTGCAAAGGCCATTTTTTCTTTTAGTACATCCATTCTTTTCTTGCAGTCATCGTTCTAGCAAAACATGACATCTTTTTTCAACAGCTTCTCCATCGGCGCGGTGATCTTGGCATAGATTTTGATGAACTTCCTGTAGTACCCCGTATGTCCCAGGGTAGTGTTGAAAATGCAACAAGATGATGGAGCTTAGTGGAAAGGAGTCGCCTTCACTAAGTGGGCCTGCAGGCTATTTTTGGCGCAAAGTCTATTTTTAGACATATGGATCATGGTCTATGAGTTGCAGGATGCTATTTGTGGATGATTGGTCATGTTGGTAAAAATAGATGGACTTCTATTTTTAGACATATGGGCGGAGTCTATTTTTAGACTCCCAGGCTAAAAATAGAACAGTTGAATATTATTAGCTTTTAATAATATTTGGACTATAAACATTATCTTATCCTCTTGGAGCACTTCAGTTTGAGCTACGGATGTGGCACATGCAGCTACCAGAAGGAAATACACTTTTCTTATGGGTCAGTTGAGCTATTGCATGATGGACTTCAGTTAGAACTCAAGTGATTGAGTTTGGTGGAGTTGATTGAGAAGTTGATGGAGTTGTGTTCAGTTTGACTTAGTTGAACTAGTTGTATTTAGTCTAACTGCGGAATACACTAGTGATGAGTGATGTGAATTAATTATTAATTAATTCACTAATTATTAACTCATAAATCAACCAAAGAATACATCAGTTAACTCAGTGCATGGACAGTTCAGTGGAGACAGGTGTTAGAGGTGAGTGAAAGGGCAAGACAGCTGTCAGTTGTGACTATAGCTGTGCATGAGATTTGCACAATCAATGGATTGAGTATTGCCAATGAGGATTGTGTGGTTCAGCCAAGGGAAATACGAGTTTGGATCAGCCATACTCATCTATTCTCATGCAGGAATGCGCAGTGGAGGTAGGCAAGCAGCAGAGGAGATTTGAACCTGTGATTAATTCAGATCTGAGCTAGTTTGTGTGTAACAGGTGGAGATAGTACTGAGTACTTGTGAGGAGTATTGTACCATGTATTGTTACATGTTCTCAATCAATATAATATACAGATAGTTGGGGGTTTTCAGCTGTATGCTTTCCCCGTGATATACTGTGTTGATATGTGTGATTGATGCTTCAATGTGCGCATGCGATTGTCTCTGAATACTGCAAATTGATGATCAATAGTAGACGAGGTTATGTATTATGCATGCATTCCGAAAATAGTGTATAATCAGGATAATCTCTGTGAATAAGTGTTATATTATTCAAAATCTCTACATGGTATCAGAGTAGAGTTGATCATCAAATCTATTACTCAGAAAGTGTTTACATTTTATTTCTTTAGGCAGAGTCTGTAATCGGGCCAGGTAGCCTCTGGATTCATCCTTCCTTTGGAAGGTGAGATATCTGATGAATGCCTGTACAGTCAATCTCTGTACGAGAAATACTTTGTTCTCATGAATTTTAGATCAGAAGTGGTTGAGTTTTGAGCTGGTGGAATTCGAATTTACAGCAGTGTTTTCTTGGTGTCAAAGTTGAAATGTCTTTCAACGGATTGTGTTTGGAGTATGCTCTTGAGGGCAGCTCGAATTATATTGCATGGAAAGATAGGATGGAGGTGGTGTTAGATGACAATGGATTGAAGGAGTTCATAGAGGCTGAGGTCCCAAAGCCTATTGATGCTGCTCACATTGAGGCTTGGCAAAAGAAGACAGCAAAGTGTCGAAGGATTCTGTTGGAGGGCATGAAGGATCACATTATATCCAACCTGCATGGAAAGGCTTCTCCATACTTGATGTGGAAAACGTTGACAGATCTATTCCAAAGCAAGAGCGACCAGAGGAAGTTGGTGCTCAAGGATAAACTCAGAAACATTAAGTGTGAGAATGGAGACAGTATGCCCAAGTATCTCACGAATTTCACCCAATGCTGGGATGAGCTGGGAAGTGTGGAGGTGACTGTCGATGATGAGGACTTGGTGAGCTTGGCTCTCCTTGGTCTTCTTAAGAGTTGGCATTCCTATCAGGACTCTATCAATGGTCGGGAGAAATTGCAAGGATGGGAGAGACTTTGGTCGAATCCTGTGCAAGAGGAGATCAGGTGAAATACTAGGGACAGATCTTCATCAAAGGCATCTGATGAAGAAAATTGTGCTTTGGCTGCTAAAGCAAAGAAGGGGAAGGAGAAGGGTTCTCTTTCTGAATCCAGTTCTTCCAATGATGGGAAGAAGGTTGACAAATCAAAAGTGTGATGCTTTCGTTGTCATGAGGTGGGCCATTATGCTGCAAATTGTCCACGGAGGAAATCCAAGAAGGGATCCGGGGAAGGATCTGAAGATGAGGCACTTGCTTCACAGTTTGAGTTGGATTTCACACTCTTCGCATGCATGGTTTCATCCATGGTGGGAAGTTGTTGGTTTCTTGACAGTGGAGCTTCTTTCCACATGACCGGTGACAAGAGTTTGTTCAGTACTTTGGAGGAGAAAGATCTTCAAATACTTGTAGTGATGGGTAATGATGAGAAGTATAGTGTCTCAGGTGTAGGCACGGTTATTTTTCAGAGGGAGCATGGAGCTTGCCTTACTTTGACCGATGTCAAGTATGTACCAGGACTGAAGAGAAACTTGGTGTCGATCGCGATGCTGGAAGACGAAGGCTATGATGTAGTCTTCAGTGAGGGAAAGGTTTTCCTTAGACACATCATCACTAGACAGGTGAAGCAGATTGGTTCACAAGTCAAGAACCTGTATGCTCTTGAGGTTCAAGATGCATGCAAAGCCTTGAGAAGCGAGGCAACTGATGGAGACTTGGTGGTTGAGAGGGAGCGTTACCTCTCAACATGCAGAGCCAGAAGAAGTCTTAGACGATTGTGGAGGAGCCACGATTGGTGCAGCAGCTTCAGGAGGTTGTGGAGCAGCCACAACAAGGGAAGTTGAGAGGAGATCGAGTAGAGACATCTACTCATGTAGAGACCTCTAGTAGGGGGGAACTTTGAGCCAGGTGAGCTGAGGGATCACATGCAGCCATACCTCCAGGAAGGAGGTGGGGCGATATAGAGTGATCATCCCAAGGAGGAGGGGCAGCATCCTTGAGGTACCCAACCTCTTGGATGAGACCTTGCTACGGGAGCCATGATGTGGAGTAGCAGGAACTAACTGATTGGGTAGAGACAGATGTAGATGGAGCGGCAGAGAGAGCGACAGTGTAGGGAATCCCGGGACAGTGCATAGCTAGTAGGCTACAACAATGCGATAGGCACAAGTGTTTTGCACAATGCTAGGTGGCACAGAGAAGTGTGCAATGGTGCAAGATGCATGGAGATGTTGCAGTAGCGCAGATGTCAAAGAGGGAGCACTTGTTAGCAGCAGGTAGAGCTTCAGCATCAGAGTATGTTCCTAGCCCAACAGAGTGGTCAGTTTTGAGTGTTTTTGTTTCAAGTGTTGTTGGAGCAAGTGGACCGGGCAAATGTTTTGCATGTAGAACATTCCAGAGTTGCAGGATAGGGGTTGCAGATAATCCATATCTTGTTGAGAGGGAGTGTTGAAAATGCAACAAGATGATGGAGCTTAGTGGAAAGGAGTCGCCTTCACTAAGTGGGCCCGCAAGCTATTTTTGGCGCAAAGTCTATTTTTAGACTATGTCTATTTTTAGACATATGAATCATGGTCTATGAGTTGCAGGATACTATTTGTGGATGATTGGTCATGTTGGTAAAAATAGATGGACTTCTATTTTTAGACATATGGGTGGAGTCTATTTTTAGACTGCCAGGCTAAAAATAGAATAGTCGAATATTATTAGCTCTTAATAATATTTGGACTATAAACATTATCTTATCCTCTTGGAGCACTTCAGTTCGAGCTACGAATGTGGCACATGCAACTGCCAGAAGGAAATATGCTTTTCTTATGGGTCAGTTGAGCTATTGCATGATGGACTTCAGTTAGAACTCAAGTGATTGAGTTCGGTGGAGTTGATTGAGGAGTTGATGGAGTTGTGTTCAGTTTGACTTAGTTGAACTAGTTGTATTTAGTCTAACTGCAAAATACACTAGTGATGAGTGATGTGAATTAATTATTAATTAATTCACTAATTATTAACTCATAAATCAACTAAAGAATACATCAGTTAACTCAGTGCATGGACAGTTCAGTGGAGACAAGTGTTAGAGGTGAGTGAAATGGCAAGACATCTGTCAGTTGTGACTATAGTTGTGCATGAGATTTGCACAATCAATGGATTGAGTATTGCCAATGAGGATTGCGTGGTTCAGCCAAGGGAAATACGAGTTTGGATCAGCCATACTCATCTATTCTCATGCAGGATTGCGCAGTGGAGGCAGGTAAGCAACATAGGAGATTTGAACCTGTGATTGATTCAGATCTGAGCTAGTTTGTGTGTAACAGGTGGAGATATACTGAGTACTTGTGAGGAGTATTGTACTATGTATTGTTACATGTTCTCAATCAATATAATACATAGATAGTTGGGGGTTTTCAGCTGTATGCTTTCCCCGTGATATACTGTGTTGATATGTGTGATTGATGCTTCAATGTGCGCATGCGATTATTTCTGAATACTGCAAATTGATGATCAATAGTAGACGAGGTTATGTATTATGCATGAATTCGGCAAATAGTGTATAATCAGGATAATCTCTATGAATAAGTGTTATATTATTCAAAATTTCTACAGGTAGCACACAACTGTTTCACACTTCGCGGTACTTCCAAATTCAGAATCACTGCAATTTTCAGGGGTTCTACCATCAGTCCCTGTCTACAAACCACGTGCCCCAAAAAGTTCCTAAAAGGAACGAGGAACGTATACTTCTTGAGGTTCAACACAATTTGGTGTCTTTGGCAAGTATCCAACATCAAGTGTAAGCTCGCTACATGGTGCTTAACCAATCCAAATACAATCCAATCATCTAGATAAACCTCTAGTAACTTGTGGATATATTCCTTGAATGCTGCCACAACTATGCGCGAAAATATGGTCGGCGCATTCTTCAACCCAAACGGCATAACAATGTATTGAAAGTAGCCCCACTTAGTCGCGAAGGTGGTCTTGCTCCTATCTTCCGGTGCGATTTTGATATGGTAGTATCCTGAGAACCCGTTAGTAAAAGAATATGCTTCTTGCCCCCCCCCCCGACATTTTCCAATACTTCATCTGTGAACAGAGTTGGGAATGGGTGATGCACAGACGTGTCATTCAATTTTTTGAGATCCACGCATATTCTTATCTCACCCTTTTGCTTCTTTTCCTATACCATCATAGGGCTTACCCAATCAGATTCTTCCACCAACTCAATGGTTCCTGCTGCGAGCATTTTGTGCAGTTCTACACAGGCCTTCTCCTTGTATTTCGGATTCAAGCGGTAAGGCCTCTGCTTAACTGGCTTTGCATCGGGCTTTAATGTGATCCTCATCATTCCTAAATCTCCTATGATTCCTTTTAATTCTGTGATCTTGGTTGGGAATAAGTCTTGGTACTTGAGGAGTAACTCAATGATCTTATCCACCATCGCGTCATCCCAATAGTCGTCAAGTGTTGCATACTTAGGTTCGACTTTTGTACCAATGTTCACCTACTTTGTTTTTATTAGCATGGTTATGTCAGGTTCTTCAATCAATGGTCCTTGAACTCGCGATGGCCTTCTATTTCTGGAATGTTAATTTTTCGCGGATCCTTGTCATCTTCTTTAGTATTTACATTATAGCACTCCAGTGCGCAACTCAACTGAGTAGCCCATTCAAGCTGAATCGATTCGATTGGCTCTTTTGGTATCTTAAAGATAGCTACTTTTACTGCTTGTAGCGCATCATCAACAGTGTCCCACCAATGATCCTCAAAAGTGAAGGTTAACAGTAACCATTTGCGCAGGATATCCCATCCACTCGTCCCATGGTGGAGCTCCGTCTCTATATACCAATTCATGGGTATAACATCTAGGGTATGACAGAATAGGTGCACCCACTCAGATTGTGGCTCTTCTCCATAGACCTTTCTCCACTTAGCTAGGTGTGGGCGCGGATCATCCCGTCCGTCATATCTGTCTGTTAGTTGCATCTGAGGCTTCCCAAACTACATGCGCATCATTCTCCTACATTCGCACCAGTCCTCAAAGCTTCCTTGGTGTGTACCCCACCACCTCGCAGGCGTAGCATGTAGTACCCATTTCAAAGCCTCGAAACATTTTTTTTCCGGCACCTCCCTTTCAAATTTGTTCAAGAAAGCATCTACCTCACTTAACCCATCATAAGTAGGTAGATACCTCACTTCCATCAATACGTAGCACAACGATCTTGTCATCATATTACAATTCAGCATGGTTACCTCATGTAACCAGTTCTACCATCGCTCTATCTCTTCATCCAAATTCGATGTACAAGAGCTTTCGCGCTCCCATGAGATCAGTCCATCCGCGGTGGGATTTACCCAGTCTTTCTCTCGTGTGGTTATCTTGTAGATGTAGTCCAAATTGTCGTTGCTTTCATAGCCGCACACCGACTCTGTGTAGAGTGATCCTTCTGCAGAGTCTAAAGGTACGACTACGCGCAAATACTTTTTCTCAAAAATCATCTTGCACTTCTTTAGATTTATCACCCCGTTCATGCCAGTGGCCCAATCGATTCCTAAGAGTGTGGGATAGGGATTGTTGTCATCAACAATATCTATCACTTCAAAATCTGCTAGCGCGTTTTCCCCTTCAATATCTATGGTGATTCCCTACAATCTCCACATAGGTATTATCTTTTGTTGGTTCGCCATTCGTAGCTGGATAGGAGACCATTGTAGCGTAGGCCTTCCCATGCACTTTCATGTCTGCTTCGACAGAACGTTCACGTCCAACCTTAGGTCCAGAATTACTTAGTCCATCTCATATTCGCTAATCTACGCAGTCAACCTCATTTCTCTTCCCGTCCTTTTCACATTCTTTCCAATCTTTCGGACTACGAACAGTTCTCCTGGCGCAATCCCAGCACATTTAGTAATGACTTCCTGCAATCCCTTTACAGCCTTACTGTCACACAGTAGCTTCATGCATGTTTCTAGGAACGTCGTGAGCATCGATGGGTCCATTTCTGGCTCTGGTCTGTCTTTGCTTCCTGAAGTGGAGGCATCAATGAAGCTCTTCCTAGCTTCCATGAAGGTTTCCTTAGCACGCTCCAAATCAAACTCTGGTTCTTTCATCGGAGCCTTGCGAACCCAAGTACTATCTTCAGGCTGTTTTCCTTTATCATCTCCTATCGTAATTCCACTTCGGAGCACAATGTTCACATTGGGGTCTTCCTCGCACAGCTCAGACCTCATCATCTGCAGGTTCTGAGTTGGGGGAGGTTGGAGCACTCCCTTGTCGCGCAGCCTAGCTATCAGTGTGGGACAATCCTCCATCTCATGATCAAAAAAGGTACAATACAGACATGATGGACATGTTGGATTCATACAATCACAGGCATAATGTCCTGGCCCCCCACAATTGTAACATATTAGCTATCCGCGACCTCTTCCAGGTCCTCCTCCACCTTGGCCTCATCCGCGCCCCTGAAATCTGGTTCATGCCACTCCCGTGTTCTAGTCCAGGGGCTATGTTTCAGCCTGAACTCTGTAGGTGGGAGTCCTATCCATCATCAGCTCATAGCTTCTACAGGTGCGCTCATCGTGTTCAACTGATCTACAAAAGTTACAAAACAATTTTTGCGAATTCTGTGTGTACTTCTGTAACAAATGGCAGTTGTCTGTAGCATTCTTTCCTCCAATTTTACAAATTGCGCACCACAAAGTAGGCACCACGGTAGGTCCTACTTATGCCTCCATTCTTAATGGCATCAGCCCTCCTCCCGTGAGGTAATTTGCAAACACTGGGCAGTGGTCCTTGTCATGTCCCTGACCCTTGCATTTTACGCACCATACTTCTTCGTGCACTTCTGGGCGAGCTGTCCTGTCTTGTTTCAGACTCTACATCTCAAGGCATAAGTTTTTCAACTGCGCATGGATCTGTTGAACTCCCAGGTTAGGATCTTGTATCGGGGTCTCATGCAGCCTCATCATGATCTGCCTGGGTTGTTAACCTCTGTTGCGACAACGTGTTCCTCAAATGCGGTGTTAGCGATGCCACAAACCATTCGCAAATCGTGCACTTCAGTCTCTAATCCAATTCCCAAGGGGTCTCGCCTGGTAGCATTGTGATCTCCTTAAACCCAATGATCGACTGCGACTCTGACTTCGGCCTGCTAAATTCTCTGTTCAACGTAATTTGGATATCTGTGATCCCCACATTCAGATTGTCATTTGAGTGTTTAATATACCAGGTCAACGCGCGATCCGGTACGGCGCTGACCAATGTTTCTTTCTTTATGTTACCTTCTATAACTCCCTGCGCTTCCCATACAACCCTTATCACGAACCAAAACTGGTTCGGATCTTCATTTCCTACTCCCTTGAACACAGACAATTTTATCACGCTTGCCATATTGACTCGCGGTGGTGGCGGAGGTGGTACGGGCAAAGATGGGGGTGAAGGCAGTGAAGCTAGTGATAGTGTGTGTAGGGGTGGTATGCGCAGAGTCCTCTACCTTATCAAATTGATCGCACTTCTTGGTGAGACCTTCGCGAGCTCTTCCTCATCCCCTCGTGGAGGTGAAATCAAGAGGCTAGTTTCTAGTTCTGCACTACCTTCATTTCTATAAATTCTCCCACTTCATGTTGTCCCGAACATTAATGTATTTGCATAATCCACTTTTCACATAGTAGCATTTTAATCCAAGTGTTCAGAGATTTAACATACTTACCTCGCGTTCCTTTGAGAAAGCGTCGCTTGGCCTCATTGTAGCTTACTGTAGTGACTACTGCAAACTCAATAATGAATCCTCCTATAATCCGATTGAACCAGTGATCACAACACGTGCAATCTTATCCTCCGATGCTTCCAATCTGTGCACCAACTCTGGGGTCCACACAATAGGATTATCAAGTTTCCACCTTCCTTAGCTGTCTGCTAGCTTCGCGATCCACTCATACAGCTTAGTAGGAAAAGATGTGAAGAAAATTTCATGGATCTCTGTGTACAGATAGCAGTCTAACCACTTCTCCTTTGATAGTCGCGGGTTCCTATTCTCCTACACCACGAACTTGTGAATTCTCCTATCCAACCAATATTTAATTTCTTTCTTAGTTTGATTCCAATGATACGACATCAAACATCTCTATGCAGATTTCAATCCCGGCAATGGAACCATTTGTTGGCTTGTTGGGGCCTGACCCAGGTTCGGAGTTATTTAGCCAAACAAATCCCTGTACTACTGGCCCTTTTGGCAACAGTCCGCAGAGCGCGGACTGAGGTCTCACCTGAAGCAGTATGGGGGGATGCTGGAACCAAGTTTCTGCACCCTTGAGATGTCTGAGGGGTCGATTTAGTCCAACTATGAATACCTTCGCGCAGGTCACTTTGCGCCCTTTCCTGACCTGCGAGGCCTCTGTGCCCAGTTATACTCGACTTCGCACAGCCCTAACCAAATGCTGAGGAGATTCGCGCTGTTAAAGCAACGATCTACACTATTTCCCCATGTCACACCGCAGATCTTACTTATCTTCTTATAACAGTTAGTTACCTTCACGTAAACAGATACCTTATATTATATTCACCTATTCAACACATTCATATAAGTTCGCGCAACAAATAAACAGTAAACTTGCAATTCATACCCAATATACTTCAACGCATAAAACAATAAAAGATACACAGAAATATTGTAAAACTTCCCTTTATTAATGCTTCAATCAGTTACAGACTCAACGCACCCTGCATACTCAGTTGCAAGGGTCCGTGCACTCAGGTGCGGACAACTAGGCCTTTATGCACTCAGCTGCAGAGCCTTCTCCTACTCTACGACCCAAAAACACGACTCTTCACTTAGACTCAATGCTTCATCATTAGATCTTCTATCTTCTACTTAGATTAGATATCTTTACACTTAGAGCCTCACTCTATTTATACAATCCCATGGTCTGCGGACCATGGGTAGATCTCTCAAACCGACATTACATTTACAAAAGTAAGGGCAGACAACCCTATGACTCAATTACAACTTCACACTCTGTGCCCACAAATCGCAGAGTCTTTACATCGGACTTAGTCAAAACTTGGGCTTTAAGCCCCAAAACTTGTCTTGGGGGGATCCCATGCCAAACAGTAACATGGCAGTAGACTATTGAACCAAGGATCCTGAAGTGTGGCACATCTTGTTGCTTCCTTGAAAAAGCTTCTTCTATTTTACTCGGCCTAAGGATTCAATGAGGGCTTCTCTTCTACAAATAAACAATTGTTTTGCATGCTTCAACCCACAAGTGAAATGGTAGGCTCTAATCATGTAACATCGCCCGTGTCATTCCCATAATACTTTTGTTCTTCCTTTCATCTACCCCATTCTGTATTTGGTTATTAGGTGTTATAAACTCCCTTCGAATGCCTTTTGATGCACAAAATTTCTTGAACTCATTCAACACATACTCTACACCATTATTGCTCTTGAAAAATTTAACTTTCCTACCAATATCTTTCTTGATAAATGCTTTAAATTCGCAAAACTTAGCAAATGTATGATCTTTCTTCTGCATGAATAAAATCCAACACTTATGAGAAAAATCATCAAAAAATATTACATAATATATGTGCTTGGTCGTGGATACTGTTGAGAATGGTCCACACACACCTGACTGAACTCGATCAAGGATTTCTTATGCTCGACTGTATTTTTCATGAAAGGAAATTTTGGTGTACTTCCCAAATCTACTCCCTTTGCACATGTTTCTCTGCTCTAGTGTACCCTTGGGAAGTCCTGTAGAAATTTGTTGCAGGATCTTCAAAGCTCCATGGTACAAGTGACCCAATCTCCTATGCCACAACTCACTGATATCCCAGTTATGCACCTTCTCTTCTTTAGTGCTCAAAGCCGTGTATACTTCTACATCCAACTTGTAGAGGTTCTTCACCCGAACCCCAATTTGCTTCGCCTGTCCTAAGGCTATGTGATAAAGTAAAGAATTTTTCTTACTAAATATCACATCATAGCCTTGATCCTCCAACATGGAAACATAAACCAAGTTATTCTTCAAACCCACAACATACATCACATCTTTCAATGTGAGGGGAGAACTAGTCTCCCTCTGAAAGGTAATAATACCGATGTCGGTCGCACTATACCTCCCACCATCTCCCATCTCAATGTGCATATGGAGGTCCTTCTCCTCCAAGTCATTGAAGAACTCCTTGTTTCTGGTCATGTGGAATGAGGCACCGCTATCCAGGTACCACACACTACCCATCACCGATGTCACCATGCAAGCGATGAGGGTGAAATCCAGTTCGAATTTTGAAGCAAGATCTTCACCTACCGCTCCTCCTGAGGGTTTCTTACCGACCTTCTTATGAGGACACTTTGTGGCATAGTGTCCCAGCTCATGAAAATGAAATAATTTGACTTTTTACATGTCCTTATTTTTGCCACCCTGATAAGAATGTGATTTGGAATTGGATGACTTCCCCTTCCCTTCATTTTCCTTACTAGCTAAGGCACATTTCTCCTCATCATCATGCTTAGATGAGGAGGCATATCCGGTGTTTCGCCAAATTTCTTCTTGTACCAAGTCAAACCACAATTGCTCCCACTCTAGTAGCTTCTCCCTCCCATTAACTGAGTCCTGGTAGCTATGCCAACTCTTGGGAAGTCCTAGAAGTGTTAGGCTCACCAAATCATCTTCTACAACAATAACCCCAACACTTCCAAGCTCATCCCGACATTGGGTGAACTTGGTCAAGTACTTCAGAATTGAGTCGCCCTTCTATCAGGTTGTTGGTCATCTATCAGTAAAGGAGTGGGAACCTGCTGATCATTATTAGGTCTCTGAAGAATTTGTAATTGTGGATTCCATTTATACTGACCTTGATTTTGATTTTGGGGTATAGTAAATGTTTGTTGAACTGTCCTAGGTTGAGTCTCAATCTTGGAAATTCTATTAGATAAATTTCTAAGAAGAGAAGTTATTTCATCTATTTTGGAATCTTCTGTTTTATTCTTAGAAGAACCAGAGGAACTAGAGGCCTCTTGAATAGATTTGAGTTTTCTTTGGGCATTTTCCTCTTTAGCTTTCGAGGAAGTTGAAGCAGCCCTATCTCCTTCCACCTCTATAGCATTTTTTTGCATATCTTCAAGAGTTCTTGAAGTTCTCTCTCTTAGCATTACAGAAAAATCATCGACAAAGGCTTTAGAAAACCTAGACTTAGTTGCTACTATGGGGGGTTTACAATCAGGGGGCATGTTATGATAAAGTTTATTGAACCTTTTGATAAAATTTGATACAAATTCACCAAAGTTTATTTTAAGTTCTTCAAACTCAGTCAGAAAGTAAAGAGGATCTTTCTTTACACCCCATTGATTTTTAAATATGTTTGTAAGGTCTTCCCAATTTCTAATGGAATTTACTAATTTAAATATGTTAGTAAACCAAATTCTTACATTTCCTTCAAGTGACTGTAAAAACAATATCATGTAAACATTTTCTTGTTTGATATTCATGTTGTCTGCAAAGTCTAGAAAAGCATGAAGATGGTCCTCAACTAAGGGACCAGTTTCTCCATTATACCTGGGAAGGTATTTCAAGTACCTAGCTGGGAATGCATCGAGGTTAGCAGGTATGACTAAAGTTGCATATCTAGCCTATACAATAGGTTGGGATTCCATAGTAAAAGGTCGTGTATGAGGTGTTTGTGTGGATGAAGAAGAAGAATATGATGAAGAGGTAGAAGAAGGTGATTGAGGGGGTGTGTGACTATGTGGAGGTGAAGAAGGAGGGGATCCCCTAAATAACTTTAAAGGAGTCTTAAGAACTAACTTTTGGACCTATGAATGAATACCCTCTTTTGTTGAATGAATACCCTATTTTGTTTCAAAGAGTGGATTTGAATATACAGAGAGGGTCTCTTCAAGTTGTTCATAAGTAAAATCTTCAGGTCGTTCAGAAGTGGAAGGAAATGAATAAGTGGTAGGGGATATGAAATATGTGGGTTTGTATTAAGGTAAATGAACACCCAAGTCACACTCAGTTTTAGGTTATCCTAGTGGTAGTGGGGCTTCTTGATGTGTTTCAAAAGAATGAATGAGGAAAGTTGACTCTAAATCAACTCCCCGATCTAATAGTTCAGAAACCCTAGGCGGTATTTGTGTCCAATCAAGATCGGATGGAATATTACTAAAAGGATCAAATGATACTAAATCTTCAGACTGCAAGGCTGAAGAGGAAGAAGAATATGGTTGATGTATCCTTTTAGAACTAGATTTTCTCATAATTTTTCAGGATCTGTCAGAGGATTAACTAAGTCAGATTCTGAATGAGATCTGGTGTGCTTAAAAGGTGCCAGTTTGGGCTAGTGGAGTCGCCAGGTGAAGGATTTTAACCTTTCTAGACATTTAATCACCTTAAAGGAATAGAATGAATATTGTTGCCCCAGGAAAACTTAATGAAACTCGAATACCCGACAATGGCGCTAGATTGATGTTGTATCTCTGAGATGACAATGGTCAACTATCATGCCAGAGCATCTAAGATAATTGTTTTAGGGGTTTTATTTTAATTTGGAGGACCAATGTATGGAACAGATGTAACACTATAATGCCTAACCTTGTGAATAATATTAATATAGCTTGTATGGTGGTGACCAGAAACAAAGAAATAATATGATTATCACAATTTTCAAATTGAAAATTAAATAATCATAAGTATGAAAACCTCTAAATGATGTTCAAAAGGTTCAAGAGAATATGTTTATGCTTACAAAAGATGCTGATGATTTATTGATTTAGAGGGAATTAATTAAATGACAGTCCATTAATTCATTCTCTTTATAGATTATCACTTCAGAAGCTTATAGGAATAGATTGAAACACAATTATTCCTACCTAGTTATCTCTATAAGACATAATAATATGAAGAAAAACATAATGAGTAATACTAGAAAAACTTACAAGAAACACAAACTGTGTAAAACAAAATTCAGAATCCTTTGCTTTGTATTAAGGTTCCAAAAAATTCAAGTACATCAAATTTTTAGAAATGCTTCATCAGGGGTGCAACCCTTTAATAACTTGTGAAGAGAGTTATTTATACAACATTAGAACTAAGAAAATATCATAAACTATTTTTACAAAAATATATTATTTTAAAATCAAAATAAAGACTGCTAGTTGATCTGGCACTATTTTGATGTTGTGTTGTTGGTGACTATTGCTAAGAAAAAATTAAAATTGTTGAAGTTGGTTGATTGTTCCTCCAAAAGTTGAATGTTGTTCGATTTTCACGTTGGATGTCATATTTACTGATGACCTTTCATCTGATACACTTTATCTGCCTCCTCTGTTTAGTCTTTTACCATGAATGCTCTGTTTTAACAATTACTGTGAATTCTTCCACCTTATTGCTTTGTTATCTTTTCACTTTTACCTTTTACAATAAGACATAAGTAACAAGCAGTAAAATATGTCCTAGAGAGTTGCTAGTATGAATCTTTCACTGTTTGCTGGTGAAAATGATTTCATCTCTGTTTTATCATTTACTACCTCTGTGTAAATGATTTCTTCTGGTGTGCTGATGTATGGAATATTTTGTTGAGGAAAACCATTCGAATACATTTCCTGAGAATCTGGAACAAACAGGTTTTTAACTATTATAAAAATTGTTTGTCCAGTTCTTATATGATCACCTGAAAAAATAAACCAATAGTTAATGAAAACACGAGTTTGTAGGAAGGATATAAATGGCTTTATTTGAGCTGAGAGGTCTGTGGAGAGTCCTGGCAGTGTTTGGAAGGAAATCGGTGGCCGAATTGAGTTTCAGATGTTCAGGGTGGTGCAGGAACAATTAGGTAGGTTTCACTATGTAAACGGAAGAAAAGAGCGAAAACAAGGGTCTTCGTCGTTTTAACAGGTAAAGTTTAAAATTTTGCGAGGAATTCGACAAGTGAATAGTGGATGGTTTGGGCCTATGCAGGGAGGCGATTTCAGAGGCCATCACATCGCTTTTGAGTGAAGGGCGGTATTTTTTGGAGAGCACGCGAGTTAACGTAAAACCACCACGTAACCGCAAGGGGCCCGACCAAAACCACGAATATCGCGTGCTCTCAAGTCGGTAAAGGTCGGAAATCGAGAGCGCGCGATATGGCTGTGGGTCATTGGATTTTGAAGTGGATTATCGGACGGCTATCGCGCGGTGGAGTTGTACAGAGGTGAATCAACGGAGATTAGCGGGGCCCAGGGGATAATTACAAATGATTTGTAATTAATTTAATGAATAAAGTGGCGATTAAACATATTGCGATGGGTTTAATAAAGTGGGACTAGGGAATAAATACACTAGGGATATAAGTTAAACAGGTATCGGGGAGGGTTTATTAACCACACCCAGGGTTAAATGCGGGGTTTGTTAACCACACCAAGGGGGTGGGTTAAACGGGTTTTGTCAGGAAAACATGATATTAACAGAGTTAATTTTATAAAGCGAGGGTAAACAAGACTTAGGCTAAAAGGTGTTTTATGGGATAAAAAGGGTTTTTAAGGAAAAACACGAATGGCGAAGTTTAATTAAATAAAGCAGAGGGGGGAATAAAAGTTAGGATAAGGGGCATTTATGGGTTTTTAGGGAAATTACAAGGGGAAAGTGAGTTTTTTAAAGGGAAAGGGTTTCACACTAGGAAAAAGGTTTTTTGGGTAGGGGAATGAGTTTGGAGGGTAATTTGCTAGGGAAATGTGTGAAACCAAAGGGAAAAGGTGAAAATGAAGGGAAAAGGTTATATTAATAAGTAATGATGGGATAATGGGGAAATTAGCAAGTATGTAGTGGGGGATGAAATGAAATGAGGGGAAGTTAATCAAATAATCTAGTGAACATCTTTTCACTTTCATAACTGCTCCTGCACACTGAAACATATGATCAAGCATGATAAAGGTGCTTATGCCTTGACAACCTTGTAATTCTACAACCTTTCTTCTACCTACCCTTTACTGACCCTAACATTTTTTCTTCACTTAGTTGGGTGCATTTAAGCTAGCAACCCAATATTTCTTTTCATGAATAATCTACCTCTATACCTTATTCTCTCCATTGGCTCAAATTAAATTGTTGAGCCAATTTTATTTTCTACCTATGACAATCAATTTAAAACAAATCCAATTATGATTAAACTGTATAATTGGATTAAATAAACTAGTGTGGCATCTAAACAAACTACACACAACTATTATTTTCAAAAGTGAATTAGAGTAAAAGTAGTGGCATTTAGATTTGCAACACTTTCATAGTTTATTGTTTTTGCTTTTCTCTCTAACCTAACATTTTATTTTTGCCTTCATTTTTTAGGGCATCTATTCTAACATTTTCTTTGATATGGACATATTTATCAAAATATTTCCTAACATTTTTATTTAGTATTATTTTTGTCCATATCCTAGCTTAACATTTTTTTTTAAATATTTTCATTTTTTTACTAATTTATTTTAATTTACCAAAACCAAAAAATGCTACAACATTGGCTCCATATGGGGACTTTCTTCTCCTGTAGAATGCAGAGAACCTGCAGATCCATGCACCTTCTCCTTGGGCTATGGAGTCTTTTGCTGTAAAAAATCACACTAGCAGCTTGAAAAGTAAAAGAAGCCAGAGTTTTTACAATGGTAGTAATGAAATCTACTTCAACTTCTCAGCACTGAATGTAATGTTTGAGAAACCTTCCATTTATAGGATAAGTGGAATATAGCCCCTCAATATTTTGTAGCACAAAAGTGTTGTTTCCCTTCACTTCAGCAATTGTTAAAGGTCCAAACCACAAGTTGTCAAACTTGCCATGTTTTCCCTTTTCTTCTCTCCTGGAATCCCATCTTAGAACTAGATCACCTTCCTTGAAGTCCCTTTCCCTCTCTCTTCTATCAAACATGGTCTTCATATTATTTTGATACTTTTTCAATTTGTATTGAACTTCATCTCTGTTTTCATTTAGTTCAATAATCTGATTTATTCTCCTTGAAAAATCATCAGGTTCATCTATTGAATCCTGCAGGAATTTTAAAACAGGGAAGGCCAAATTGGTAGGGAAGATTGCATCTTTCCCATAAACTAACTGGAAAGGAGATTTTCCAGTAGATCTCTTTGGAGTAATTCTGTTTTCCCATACTGCATAAATTAAATGAGAGTCCCAACTCTTTTTATGATCTGCTAGAGTCTTTTTTATTACCTTTACCAGACTTTTATTGGAGGATTCTGCAAGGCCATTACCTTATGGGTAATATGGAGTTGAAGGATGTAACAGAATCTAATATTTCTAGAAAAGCTAAAACATTTTAACACTAGAAAAAGTTGTTGCATTATCAGTGACAATTTGAGTTAGGCAACCAAATCTAAATAAGATGTTCTCTTCAATAAATTTGACTACTACTGAATCAGTAGCATTTCTCACTGGAATTGCTTCCAAAGTAGTTTGTTGCAATGAGGATCCATCTATGTTGATTAATTGAAGTGGGCTGAATCTCTCCAACAAAATCTAATCCCCATTGGAGAAAAGGTTATGAGACTATTGATGGAACTAGTGGAAGAGCTGTTAATTTTTGCTTACCAGCAAACATTTGATAAGGAACACAACCTTTGACCTTTGCTCCTACTTGTAAGAACAATGTTGGCCAATAAAATCCTCCCCTTAATATCTTATATTCTGTTTCTCTCCAAGCATAATGTCCTCCACAAAATCCTGTATGAAATTGGTCAATGATTCCTTCAATTTCTGATTCTGTTAAACATAATAACAAAATATTTAGTGGGTCTTTCCAGTACAAATTTGCATTTATGATACAGTACTTGACTGCTTTCAGTTTGATAGTTTTACACTAGCTTTTGGAGAATGATGTTGGACATTCAAAATGGATCAAGAAATTTACAATGTCTTGGTACCAATCTGACAACAGAAATTTGTCATCAATGTATAAAGGGTGGATCTGATCTAAAGGTAAAGGTTCTTATGGATTATTTTCTTCAGGATGAAGGGAAGGTTCTTTTGGATTCTCCCCTTCTACAAGGACAAAAGGTTCTTGTGTATTCTTCTTATCTCAAGTTTGAGAAGGTTCTTGTGGATTCTTCCCATTTGAAGTTTGAGAAGGTTCTTGTGGATTCTTCCTTTGTATCTCTAAAACAGAATTGATTCTAATCACTTTACAGATGGATTTAGCTAGAAGCGTAGTTAATCCTTGGCCTTTTACTAGATTTTTAGTTTTGATAGTTAGATCAAACTCTAGTATTTGAGTGATCCATCTACCTCTCTTTCCATCAGTGTCTAGTTGAGTTAAAATGATTTTCACAACACTGTTAGGAACATAGGCAGTAATAGGAGAATGTAGGGCATACATCTTGAATGATTTCAAGGCTTGAATAAGGGCATAGGCTTGCTTCTCAATTATGTCATACTTAAGCTCAACATCTCTCATAACCTTACTGAAATAGGCTGTCCGTTGGTCATGGGAACCTTCATTCTTGTGTAGTAGAATAGCAGAAAGGGTTGTTTCCAAGGCAAAAGTAAAGATACTGAATGGTTTAGTGTAATCAGGGCTAGCCAAGGTGGGAGCTTCAGAGATAGCTTTCTTGATCTGATCAAAAGCATGCCTGGAAGAGACAGTCCATTTTACTTCATGATCTTTTCTGAGCATTTCAGTTATATCTTTTACAATCTCAACATAATTTGGGATGAATCTCCTTAAAAAATTAATCTTGCCTAGAAAAGCTTGAATCTCATTCTTGTTTCTAGGTAAGGTCAATGTTTCAATGGCAGACACACACTTGGGATCAATCACTACTCCTTCTTTTGAAATTATATGGCCCAACAGTTTTCCTTCTTCAATAGCAAACAGAGACCTTTTAGGATTCAATGATATTTTGAATTTTCTACACCTGTCAAAAACCTTCATCAAGTGCTTTAGATGTTTCTAATCAGATTTAGAAAAAACAGTTATGTCATCAAGATAAATGACCACAAATTTATTTACCTGGCCCACAAAATATACGTCCATAGCTCTCTGAAATGTTGCTCCAACATTGGATAAGCCAAATGGCATTCTAGCATACATGAATGTACCCCAAGGTGTAGTAAAGGTTGTCTTCTCTCTATTTGCTTAATCAACATTTACCTGATTATAGCCTGAAAAACCATCAATCATAGAAAGTATTTGTGCTCTTGAAACCATTTGAAGTAACTGATCCATTTTAGGCAAATTATAGTTATCCTTTAATGATGCATTGTTCAAATTTCTAAAGTCCACACAGAGTCTGATTTCTCCATTCTGCTTTCTAACAGGAACTAAATTTGCAACCCAATTAGAATATATAAGAGGGAGAATGATCTAGGCATCTAGAATTTCCTTAATTTCCTTTTCTACAGTTGGTAGAAGAGCTAGATTGATCCTTCTAAGTTTCTGTTGATAAGGAACTGCTTCTAGCTTTAAAGGAATATTATGCTATATTAATGAAATATCATAGGTTTTTAGATCAGCATAGGTCCATGCAAAAACATCCCTATAATTTTTAAGTAACTTAAGATATTGAGCTTTGATCTCAGGATCTAGAGATGCACAAATTTTGATGTTTTTAATATCATCATTTGTTCCAATATTAATTTCTTCTATGTCACCTCATGAAGAAATGGATTGAGGGTTTCGGAGGACATCATTTTGATCAACAATTTTTCTAAAGGAATGATGCCTTTGGGAATGAAATTGTTAGACAATTGAATAATGTCATGATCAACAATTTTTTAATTGAAATTTGAAGTATCATTTCCATTTGTATTTTCATTTATTTATGTTCTATCTTCATCAATTTGTAGAACTGAAAATTCATCTATAACCTGCAAAAAAGATTTCAAATGTTCATCATCTTCAAATATTTTCCAGTGTTTTAGATTGTCTAGGATGGATGGTCTGTACTTGATTTGTATTTGATAGAGTACATTGGTTTGATTAGGAATTTTAAATGAACTAGCAGAAACAGCTAAGGCATCTGCATGAACATTTTGATTTCTTGGAATATAAGTCATATTAAAAGCATCAAAGAAGTTTTCGGCTAAATCCCAAGCTCCATTTCGATAAGACCTAAGTCTAGGATGCTTAGTATGGCAAATATTTCTCACTTGTTTGACAATAAGTTTTGAATCAGTAAAAACACTTAAGTTTTAAACCTTTAAGATTTTGGTTAATTGCAGTCTCAAAAGGAAAGCTTCATATTCAGCCACATTATTTGTAACTTCGAAGTTGAGTTTACATGATTGGGTGATATTTTCTTTTTTCTGGTGAAATTAAAACTACCCCAGCTCTTGCTCCATCTTTTGTACAAGAACCATAAAAAATAGTTTCCATACATCAGTTTGATTTGGTACAGGACTTTCAATTACATCTTCTATTTTAACTTGAGTTTCATGTATATGGTTTGAAGAGAGTTGAAAGCAACCAAAATCCTTATCAATTGCATAAATGGGATGGTTCCTTGGCTGGTCTGTTTTGCAAGCAATGTGCACAAATCTTACCTCTCTATATAACCTTAATTGTTCTCCCCCATAAACTGGAATAATATCATAAGACATATCATCTGAAGAGTTTCCCCTAATTTGGCACAGCAAGACCTAGAAAGGAACATTCCAAATTTGGGAGGAATATTTGTGACAACTATATCGAGCACTACAATTTTTACTGGAATTTGGGCAAGGGTGACTACTAAATCTTTAATCAATCCTAAGCAGGGCACCCTTTTAGAATCAAAGGTGTACAAGTCATGATAGGATCTAGTTATGTCAAGTTTCAAATGGTCCATGATAGTTTTTGGCATGAGGTTATGTGATGCTCTAGAATCAAGCATACAATTATATAACATGGAATCATTTGTCTTAAGAGTTACATAGAAAGGAGGCACTATTTCATCTATCATATCTGAGCTAGGACCAAAGACAACTGCTATTTTTTCATCTTGCAAACTAATGATATCACTTTCAGCATCAACTAAGGTGTTTTGTATCCATTTGGAGACTTGATTTTTATACCTAGGGTTTTTGGAAAGTTCTGAAAGTGGAATTGGGATTTTAACTCTTTCTAACTCCTTTTCAAAATTAATTGTAGTCAAAGCATTTTTATCATTTTGATCAATATCAGTTGACTGATTTAATGGTCGAATAACAGTTGTTTGAGTTCCAACAGCTCTGGTACAAGGTTCAATTATTGGAGTCTCCTTAGGAGGTCTTCCAGGGCTGGGTCTAGGCCTAAGATCACATCTCTTGTTCAACTCTGTAATTAAAAATTCAGAGAAGGTATGGTATTTAGAAACCTGTGAGGATTCTTGATCTTTTTGAACCTGATTTTGTTGTGAGTGATCTAAAAATGGGGCGTTGTAGGCTTCTTGTCTAACTTACAAGAACCTCTCCCACTTCCAAAGCTTAAATATTCCCAAGTCTTTATGATTAACCAATGTGGAATTAAATATGTGCTTGAAAATAAGGTGTATGCTTATGGTTGTTTTAAAAATTTTATGTGTTGTAAATTGATTTTCTTAAACTGATATAAACCATATAACAGTGAAACAATGCAGCAAATGAGCATCACAAATAAGACAGCAAGTTTAATATGTAGTTCACCCAAAACTCTTGGGCTACGTCTCCTTGAGCTCTAGCGAACTCGACTAGGCTCTCTGGGATTATGGTATAAGTTCTTTTACAATCTTCACACCCAACTCCACTGTTTTACATAGAAACAATGAGCTTAGAACACCATCTCATCCTTGGCTCTGAAGCTCTTGACTTTCTGGCTCTCGACACTTGCTCTGGCTCTTGCTCTGGCTCTCAGCTCTAGCTCTGGCTCTGGCTCTTCGCCTATGGCTTCTCTGAGGTCTTTCTCGGCCTCTACGTGCATCGATGGTTCGCTTGACCTCTAAGAAACTCTCTCAACTACTCTGTGCATTAGCTTTCGCTCTCTCTGCTCTCTCTTTTCTCAATTAAGCTCTCTGCTTCCTTTGAGGTACTTTTCCAGCTTTTCAGCTTCCCCAACCATTTCTCTACGTATCATCATCTCTCTGTGCCTCTAAGGCTTCCCTGATCCTTGTCAGTTCAACTAGCCATCTAGCTTTGTGGCTATGTGGCTTCAAAATGCATCATTGCCCGTAAAAACGCCTACTTGCAGCATGGCATGATGATCTGGAGCAGTTAGAGAGGTTTCGAAGCTTTTCCTTAGGCAAAACCCGAAATTAGAGAAAATCCATTACACAGAGGTTTTCCTGGAAAATACACTATCAGGCGTGAATTTCGGATGTGAAATTCCATTAAATCACCCCTAAAAACCCTATCAGGTCTGCCATTAGGTAGCATATCGCATCACATAGGCATATTGGGAAAAATCCCAAATACACGGGAAATACATTGAAAAACTCATCAAAATGCCTTCTATCGAACTTCAAATATTAATGCATCCGCCCTAATATTACATCGGGTCCGCCTTTGGCCGCTATCGAAATTCCCACCGTTGATTTGCAGGATCTCCGATCCAACAGTTGATATCCATTTTCAGGTGGCTTAGGAGTACAAAGGTTACCCGCCTGAAAAGGCATTTTTCCTCTCTCCTCCTCCAGTCACATGTTGACCAGTGTGTGGGATCGAGCAGAGCTAGCCCAATACCACTTTCCGCCTAAGGCCCGCCTGAAATCTCGCCTTTACAGAACTCAAATTTTATGAATTGCACCTATAATTCCCCTTCGAGTCTGGCTTTATCACTTTGGGCATTTTTCCTTTGTATTTTGGTTTTTATCTCGAAATGCATCAATACACAGAAGGCCCAACATATCGGAACTCAAAATTTATCGAACCATGCTTATAAAATCTGTCGGGTCCGGCATGCTATCGCTTCTTTATATCATTGTGATGCAACATTGTGATGCGATATATTGCAATCGCATGTCGCACAGCCCCGAGGGTCCTTCCCTTTGAATATAGACTGCACCGACTCGATCCGTCGATCCGATCATCGACGATCGCATGTCGCATAGCCTGGGTCCCGATATCACATGTGGGCCTGTCTTCGACCCGATACATTAGAGATCGCTGATCGAGGGCCTCCTGCCTTCGGCCTAAGTCCTTCCCTTTTGCCTTTTTCCGATGCGATTTCCCATATAAGGCCTTTTAGGCCATTTTTAGAAGATTTTGCCTCTTTTTCAAAAGAACAAAGGGCAACTTATTTCTACAATAACTTCTACATCCTAAGTCCATTTTAGCCCATTCAAGTTGCAGTAGATTTAGAAGGAAAATATCTTTGCAATGGGGCTATTTCCAGGAACATTCTTGGACTTTCATTTTCCTCTGTGAGGAACACCTAGACTTAGAAGTCTATCCAAAATCCATTTTGGATCACACCTTCCCACTAAAAGAACTTTTGGTCTCCAAAAGACTGATATATTGATCTGAACAGTAAATGAGAGTAACAACACCCTCTTCCTTCAGCCTCCATACACTTGCCTTGCATAGTGTCCCTAAACCAAAGCCTTTGACCACTCTCCTTCCTGGATATGATGGTCCTTCTGGGAAGAACTGTCTTCCTCCTTGCCTTCCTGCAAAACACCTGCTAAAATGGTCACAGAAGATAGTTTGAACTTTTCTGCCTTGATCATTGATCCAAGGTGGCTCAAACAAATGTGAAGTTACATCTGCTTCAAAAAAATTTCTTTTGTACCTATTTGACAAGATGTCAACAACAACTGTTAACAACAACAGAAATACAGACAACAACTGGATGGCCTAAACTCCTGTTTCAACCAAAAAAATAAATTTTCACATCTTGTGAGCACCTCCATGTCTTACATCTGCATACAAATGATGGACTAGATAACAAGCCCACAAAACATGCCTTTAAAACAAATGACCCTTCAAGTCAAGCATGTAGAAAAAGACCATTAGGATTCTTTTTCAAAGATGAAACACTTCATCATTATCTCCATCTTGGAGACCAAATCAACTTTTCTCAAGTCAATATTACATGCATGTTTAAAGAAAACAGCCCTTCAAGTTAATTACACATACATGTTCAAATACAAGGAAAACTTCAACATCCCTGTGTTCATGCATAACATTCTCATGCATGCATTTCATCCTTCAACTTTCAGTTAAGCACACTGTACTTTCGAAGATGAAATGGAATATAATGTTGCCGCAACAAAGTGAGTCTCCTACTCAACTTTTCCATTCACCTTCTTGGTAAAATCCTACAACTTGCATTCCATTAACAAAGAAATGCAAATAGATGCATCAATAGACATGCAATCTTAATTGGATAAGAACTCTAACCATTTCTCACCAATCCCTTTCAAAGGTACTGATATGATATATGATCTTAGACAATTATTAAGGTATTAAAGACTCATGTGCATGGATTTGCCTATGTTATTTTATGCAATGGATTGATAAGATTGTGAAATACATAGACAATGAAGCAGTAAAAGAAACATAATAGACAACACACTTAAACACAACAAGTTTAATAAGGAGTTCACCCAATACTCCTAGGCTACATCTCCTGGTCTAGCCTTCAGTGGTGACCTCTCTATTATATCCTCAAAACAGAGTTTTACAACAGTGAGCTCAATTTGAGCCTCACACAACAGATACAAAACAATAAGGCTTTACTTGGATCCCCCAAGTTTCTTCTGAGAATACAAACTCTCCTCACTAACTCTCTGTCTCTGTTGCTCTATCTCAGCACTGCCTACTTCTATTTGCTCTCTGTCTGTGGCTTTTAAAGCCAATCTGCGTTGTCTATTCATTTCACCTTCTCGGGCTCTCTGGCTTCTCAACCTTTGTCCGCTCAGATCCCTTTCTAAGCGTTAGCAATCATTGCTAAACACTTCCAGGGATGGTGGCCACCTGTACTGTAACAGAATGGTCATCATGCCTTTGAAATCCTCAAAATAACCATTCTTTGTTTAATAGAGAAATACATTCAAAACTGTGAAATTTCACCAATTTGTCGTTTATCGGACTTGAAACATTATGAATTCGCCTTATAACTCCTATCGGGTCCGCCTATATGTCGACATCGCATCTCCACCATTGATATGAGAGATCTTGATCCATGTTGAGATCCATTTTGAGCAGCTCTTTAGTACAGGAGTTAACCACCCAATGATGGTGTTTTTCTCTCTCCTTAGCTTGGACATGTGGCAATGACGGTAAGGGATTGGGTGGAGCCCGGCCCAAACCACTTACCTCCCTTGGCCCGCCCGAAATCTTGCTCATATCGTGATTTCCCTTTGTATTGAGAATACATTAAAAACATTGAAAAACCTCGTAAAATGGCTTTATTGGACTTGAAATTATATATAATAGCATTAATAAACCCTTTCGGGTCCATAATATCGCATCGGCGCATTTTCTTTGGTTTTTCGTTTATTCAACGAAAATGCGATTTACAAAGGAAAACTCTGTTTTCCAGATCTCAAATCATATCAAACATCGTTTATAATCTTTATCGGGTCCAGCTATCAGTCCTCCTCCATTGTAATGTTCTGATGTGATATTGCGATGCGATCGATCGCAATCGCATATCGCACATGCCCCGGGATGATTGTAATCGCTCCTTTGTATTTGTCGATTGCAATATTGCGCATTAACATGGGTCGTCGATCTGCACACTTGATCGATGGCCCTCGTTGATCCACGCTAATCGCAATCGCAACTGTCATGTGATAGCCCTCGATTGCCTCCGCTTGCCATGGCCGATTGCGATTTTTCGATCGGATCTGGACCATTGATTGGCCAAATCCGACGACTCCTATGCAAAGTTGCTTTAAACAGCCAATAAGCCTGTTTTCACTAATGTCTTCATGTTTTTTCCTCCCAATAGTGTTATCAGCCTTTTTAAGAGTTTATCCTCATGCGATAGTTTTGATCTTTTGAAATATTTTTGAAGACTTAAAGGGTTTTTAGATCCATTTTGGATCACGCCTTCCCACTGAAAAAGCTTTTGGACCACCAAAAGTTGGTTTTTAAGCATCAATCAAGTGGATATAGCTTCCTCATTTGTTCAATCTCTATCCATCTTGCACTGCTTGGTTTTCAACCTTTGAGTCCAATTCTGAGGTACTCAACATCCCCTCTGTGTGTAGTTCTCACCTTCCTATCCAGAACTGTATCTTCCCGCAACTCATTGAGATATTCAGGAAACAGATCATCAATAGAAGGCAACTGACTTTTCTCTTCTGGATCTTCAATCAATGAAGGTTCAAATAATCTCAAGTTCTCAACATTAACTACTGAATAGATGTGCATGTAAGCTGGCAAATCAAGGAAAAAAGCATTCTCACCAATTTTCTCAAGTATCTTGAAAGGCCCATACCTTATTGGCTTCAGCTTCTTACCTTCACCTTGCATTCTGTCCTTGCTGATGTACAAATAGACTTGATCACCAACTTGGAAGCTATGCCCAATTCGATGCTTATCATGCCTTGCCTTGTACTTGGCTTGGCTCTTTTCCAGCTGTTCTTGCACTGCCTAGTTAATTTCTTGGATCTGTTAAATGAACTTGGTTTCTTTGTCCACATCACTGTGTCCATCATCTGCTATGTCTTTACTAAAGACAAAATCCAAGGGAGACCTTGGTATAAAACCAAAACAAGTCTCAAAAGGAGATCTCTGTGTAGAGGGTGTTTATCACGGTTGTATGCATTTTTCACATAACATAAATGTTCATCCCAAAGCTTGAGATGCTTGTTGCAATAGCCTCTGAGCAACTGGATCACTGTCCTTTTGACCACCTCTGTTTGGCCATTTGTTTGTGGATGAAATGTTGTGCTCTTCTTCAATCTGGTGTCCATTAACTCCCATAGACTTGACCAAAACTTCCCAACAAATCAGGAATCTCGATCAGATACAGTAGAAGTGGGTAACCCAAATGAACCCATACATGCCAAAAGAACAACTTTTTTGTTTGTTCAACTGTAATCTGCTTGTAAAAAGGTATTAAAATACACATTTTGCTGAACCTGTCCACAATAACATATAAATAATCATGACCTTTTCTAGATTTTGGCAGTCCCCCAACAAAGTCCATGGAAACACTTTCCCAAGGATGAGAAGGAACTGGAAGTGGAGTGTACAAGCCTAGTTTTCTATTGTTGGGCTTGCTTCTAGCACACATGGTACACTGTTTAATATATCTAGAAATGGTTTCATGCATTCTTGGCCAATAACAGAACCTTTGCAGTTGTGCAACTATTTTACTTACACAAAAATGACCTAATATTAGAGAAGTGTGTGCTTCTCGGATTATATTAACTCTTTCAGTTTGAGGAATGCATAACTTTCCCAAATGATACAAGAGTTGGTCCTTAACATGATAATCCAATTCTTCTACTTGTTTTCCATGACTCAAAGTTGCATATACATCTTTAAAATCTACATCTTGAGCATATTTTTCAATGTAGCTTTCATGCAATACAGAATTATGCTTAAGTATAGTAGATGCATTTATAATTGGTCTGGATAACATATCTGCAACCTTATTGTGTATGCCTTTCTTATATCTAATGACAAGATGAAACTGTTGTAGAAAACCCATCCACCTATAGTGTCTTGATTGCTGCAATTTAGTTTGTGAGTGCAAATATTGAAGTGGCTGATGATTAGTATGTATAACTGTTTCTTTGCCCAATAGGTAATGTTTCCACTTTTTCACACTCTATCCTAATGAATACAATTCTTTATCATATGTGGGATAATTAACTACTGCAGAATTAAATGTCTTAGAATGATAACATATGGGTTTACCATGTTGCATCAACACTGCTCCCATGGCATAGTCACTGGCATCTGTTTCAATCTCAAATGGTCTTTGAAGATCTGGCAATGCTAGTACTGGTGTTGTACTAATCTTTTCTTTCAAGGTGTCGAAGGCTTTTTGTTGTTTGCCTCCCCACTGAAACACCTTGTTCAATCCTATTAAAGCATGTAAGGGAGTTGCAATCAAGGAAACGTTAGCAATAAACTTTCTCCAATATTGTGCTGCTCCTAGAAAGCTCCTAACTTCTGTAGCAGATTTGGGTTTAGGCCAGTTCACAATGACTTCAACCTTAGAGGGATCTATCTTCAACTCACCACCCCCTACAATATGACCCAAATAATTCAAAGATGTTTTGCCAAATTCACATTTTGATAATTTAACATAGAGATTTTATTTTTTCAAAACATCTAGAGTCTTCTTTACATGCTTTAAATGTTCTTCCCATGTTTTACTAAATACAAGAATGTCATCTAAATATATAATTACAAAATCATCAATAAAAGGCCTGAGCACATCACATAATTCATTACTCTCATGAAAGTGGCAGGATCATTAGTTAAGCCAAAAGGCATAACTAGCCATTCATACAGCGCTTGCTTTGTTTTGAAATCAGTCTTCCATGCATCTTGTTCTGCAACTCTAACCTGATGGTAGCCACTATGCAAGTCCAACTTGGAAAAGTAAACAACGTCTTTTAGCTGATCTAATAGATCATCAATGTGAGGGAGAGGATAACGATTCTTGATCATTATTTTATTCAGTGCTCTATAATCAATGCACATCCTCCACGAGCCATCTTTCTTTCTCACCAAGACAATTGGAGATCCACATGGTGATGTGCTTGGCCTTATGAACCTTTTGTCGAGAAACTCCTATACCTGCTTCTTGATCTCTGCATTCTCTAAAGTGGATAACCTATACATTCCGATGTTAGGCAATGGAGCATCTTGCTGCAAATGAATATCATGTACAAATTACCTTTTGGGTGGCACACCTTTAGGTTCTTGAAATAGGATATCATATTCTGAAACAACTTTTTCTAAATCAGCTTTCTGTTTAGCATCACAGCCTTCAAATGCATTGGTTTTATCAGGGGTCTTTTCCTTTACAACCATTAGTAAAATTGCCTGCATAAATTTACAATTCTTTTCATCTGCCTTGAGTTAATGAGAGTGTAGTTATTTTTGAGCTAATGAGCTCTTACAATATATTCTATCCCATCTTTTGTGAGTTGATACTTATTTTCAGTTCTATAGAAAATGGCTTTTCTATCATACAAGTAAGGACTTCCTAAAACAATACCACATATATCCAAAGGAACTATATCTAACTCAACCTCATCTACAAAAGTTGACCCAAAAGCAAACCTAAGTTTACATTGTCTAGTCACTTGTAGCTTTGCTTTATCACATACCCAACCTAATGGATATGGCCTCTTGTGAGGTGTGGTTAGTAGTCCCAACTTCTTTACAATTGCTTCAAAAATCATGCTTACTTGTGAACCACTATCAAATAAGGTATCAATCTATCAATCTTTTGATGCTTGGAAATAACTCTAATATGAAAAAGCTCATGTCTTTTCCTCTCATTTTCTTCATTATCAATAGCTTGTGCAGAATTACTAGTAGATGCTTCAGAATTTTTACCTTTTATACCTGTAACTGTGACTGTTGTTTCATCACCTGAGTCTGACCCCAAATATTTTTGAATAGCAGCAACAGTGTTCTTCTTCTTGCCATTAAACTTCTTGGGTTTTAGCTCTAGATGCAAAGACTAGAAATGTTCATCATCATGTCCATCCTTCTTACAGTGATTGCATGAAGGTTTGTCTTTTTGTACAGTGTTTGTCTTCCTCTCCTTCCATTTCTGCTTCCTCTTTTCCTTGTTCTTGCTTGCAGTGGGTTTTGATGATCCCCCAATCTCTGGGTTCACATTCTTGCCTCTAGCCTCCAGATGTGTAGCCTGAACAGGTACCTCATCTATGCTAGTAGGGTTAAACATGAGAATGGTGTGCCTCAAATAGCTGTGTAGACCACCTATATACGTCAACAAAGTTTCAGGCGAGTCTAGAGAAATGCCTAGAATTAAAGCTCTTTTTCTAAATTCCTCGGTATAGCTTTGTACACTTTGCCCCTTTAGCTGGCGAAGATTTTGCCAACTCATCATTGCTTGTTGCATATAAGCTAGTGGATAGACTTGTTTTTTAATGGCAGAAACAAATTCACTCCAGGTAGAAATAATTTTACCATGCTTCTTCAAATCAGCTTGAGTCCTGCCTTCCCACCACACTAGGGCAGTTCCTCCAAGGTGAAGGCTGTCCAGTTGAATCTTTCTCCTTTCTGAATCGATGTTCTACACCCTGCAATATACATCAATCTGTCTAATCCAGTTATCTAGCTTTTCTACATTTAACTCTCCATTATATATTGGCAAATCAAATTTTACATCTAATTTAATCAAAGGGCTAGAAGGAGGTGTTGATAAAGGAGGCTCTTTACCTTTCCCTTTTCCTTTTGAATGGCCATCTAGAAGAGGTTTCTATGTTCCTTTGTCTTTTTTGGAGGTTGAAGTATCTTCACTTCGACCTTTCTTAAATTCTCGATACATCTCTTCTACCATGGCTCTCATGGTCATGAAACTGACCATGAACTGAGAGTCTGATTCCAAGGGAATTTCTTCTGCCATTTTCCTCGTAGGATAGACTCTTCCTATTTCTGGGTTAGTCTCAACCAGTTCTCCTTCTCCTAATTTGAGTTTTGACCTAGTTAGCATTCAACAATCCAACACAAGCTTGTCTAACCTTAGAAAACCTAAAGCTCTGATACCACTTGATCTGATATATGATCTTAGACAATTATGAAGGTATTACAGACTCATGTGCATGGATTTGCCTATGTTATTTTATGCAATGGATTGATAAGATTGTGAAATAAATAGACAATGAAGCAGTAAAAGAAACATAATAGACAACACACTTAAACACAGCAAGTTTAATAAGGAGTTCACCCAATACTCCTAGGCTACATCTCCTGGTCCAGCCTTCAGTGGTGGCCTCTCTATTATGTCTTCAAAACAGAGTTTTACAACAGTGAGCTCAATTTGAGCCTCACACAATAGATACAAAACAATAAGGCTTTACTTGAATCCCCCAAGTTTCTTCTGAGTACACAGACTCTCCTCACTGACTCTCTGTCTCTGTTACTCTGTCTCAGCACTACCTACTTCTTTTTGCTCTCTGTCTATGGCTTTTAAAGACAATATGCATTGTCTGTTCATTTCACCTTCTTGGGCTCTCTGGATTCTCAACCTCTATCCGCTCAGATCCCTTTCTGAGCGTTAGAAATCATTGTTATACGCTTCCAGGGATGGTGGCCACCTGTACTATAACAGAATGGTCGTCGTGCCTTTCAAATCCTCAAAATAACCATTCTCTATTTACACAGAGAAATACATTCAAAACTATGAAATTCTGCTAATTTTTCATTTATCGGACTTGAAACATTATGAATTCACCTTATAACTCCTATCGGGTCCGCCTGTATGTTGACATCGCATCTCCACCGTTGATCTGAGAGGTCTTGATCCAATGGTTGAGATCCATTTCGGGTGGCTCTTTCGTACGGGATTTAACTGTTCGATGAGGGTGGTTTTCTCTCTCCTTAGCCTGGACACGTGGCAGCCATGGTATGGGATCGAGCAGAGCCTGGTCAAAACCACTTACGGCCCTTGGCCCGCCCGAAATACCACTCATATTGTGATTTCCCTTTGTATTGAGAATACATTCAAAACATTGAAAAACCCCATAAAATGGCTTTATCAGACTTGAAATTATATGTTAAGTACCTAGGGGGGATAATATGGGGTACCAAGGGAGGTACCCAAGGTAATAATGTAATAATGGGATGGGCCATAGTAATAAATAAGGTGGTTAACCCATGTCATGTAAGGGACCACAAGTAGTTAATAATAATGTAAGGGGCCCATGGTATTAGTTGATGGTATAAGGAAACCATGGTAATGGTACATGGTATTGTATGTATGAGGCCTATATAAAGGCTAGAGACTCCACATATGAAGATGAAGAGAAGTATTATTGTATGAACAGGCATATGGCTTGTGGAGTGCTCTCCTTCCTTAAGGAGTGAATGTATGGTGTTGCCCTACCGTAAGGGTTTTGATCAATAAAGTGAATCATTTCTATCTATATTCAGATCTTGTTATTTCTTGGGTTTATTTGCATTATCTTATACTTTTATATCAGATCTATAATATTTTGGGTTAGATCTACAAAAATTGGTATCAGAGCTACAACAAGTGGTATCGAAGCCCGGATGAAGGAGATATCACTGATCTAAAAATCAGTGGGGTTGTAGACAATTTTCAGGACAGCGACTTTGCGGCGCAGATCTAGACATCTTGGTACAAGATCTGCAAAATCTAATTGCATATCTGGATTCTTTGGAAAAAAATACCCAACTTCAAAAAAAAAATCAGTCGAATCGGAGTCCGGATGAGGGAGATATCACTGATTTAAAATCAGCTCTTTTTTCAGAAATTTTGGGTGACGGCGGGAAAGTAGCAGCGCAGATCTGTAATTCCAGTTTCTGAATCAGGATTTCTATCACATGGGCAGATACAGAATGGTTGTTCCATTTCCAAAAACAGGTTATAATAGAGATTCTGAGCAATATTGACGAAACTGTGACATTTTCAAATTTTCGCCAAAACCCTTCATGGCTTCTAGCAAGGATTTATGTTTTACAGGGAAAAATAATGGTCCTACTATTGAAGAATTCATACAAAGAATAAAGGCTGAATATGGGACATGTTGGAAAACTATAGCACGGTTTAAGACTCAATTATCACTTGACTACGATCAATTTATCAAACTTTCAGATGCAGAATTTGAAAAAGTCCTTTTAGACAAATGGTCTCGTGCTAGAAAAAAGGAGAATGAGCCACGTAAGGGGTTATCTTCTACTGGTGTCTCCTTATTGCAGGTGCATGGATTGATTCAGAAAGAGAAGATCATTGTTTCTATCAATTCTAGTTGTAAACATAATTTTATCAGTGTTAATTTGGCAAAAAATTTGCAAGTCCCAGCAAAACAAATTGAACATACACGGGTTGATAATGAGGATGTTCAAGTGTACAAGGATTTGAAGATTTTTATGGATAAATATGTGTTGCATGGTGATTTTTATGCTTCAGAAATGGATAATATGGATGTTGTTTTGGGATATCCTTGGATGAAATCCATGGGTATTATCAATATTAATGTGCAGAAGAAATTCCTCAAGCTATGGTATAAAAAGAAGAAAATTACATTACAGGATATTTCCATCCATAAGCAGGTAGAGCACAGGGAGGCTGAAGCAGAAGATGTTCAAGGGACTGACATATCAGATGATGAGCCTTTGATGATCGACAATCAAACACAAACAGAGGCTGCAGAAGAAAAGGTTACAGGTGATGATACATCAAAGGAGGGCTCAGTGGTTGAAGTCATATTGAAAAAGAAGACACCACAACAGGCACCACAGCAGGGTGAAGTCAAGCAAAAGCCATCGTGGGTTAAAACTTCAACATATCATCACCCACATCACCCCGCAAGACAACCATCATGGAAACCAAGTAGTCACATGATGGATAGAAAGGAGAGACGATCCACCTACTACACATCAACACAGAAGAGCTGCCATGGTCAACTTCCATCTCAAGCGAGCGAGGCACCAGTGAGATCGAGGGTTCACCTTTCTCTTGGATGGCTAGATGCACGTGCATGGTATCAGTGGACTACTCTTTTGAGTAGATCTTATTATTTATGTTCTTCCCATGTTTCGGGGACGAAACATGTTTAAGGGGGGTGGAATGTTATGTACCTAGGGGGGGTAATATGGGGTACCAAGGGAGGTACCCAAGGTAATAATGTAATAATGGGATGGGCCATAGTAATAAATAAGGTGGTTAACCCATGTCATGTAAGGACCACAAGTAGTTAATAATAATGTAAGGGGCCCATGGTATTAGTTGATGGTATAAGGAAACCATGGTAATGGTACATGGTATTGTATGTATGAGGCCTATATAAAGGCTAGAGACTCCACATATGAAGATGAAGTGAAGTATTATTGTATGAACAGGCATATGGCTTGTGGAGTGTTCTCCTTCCTTAAGGAGTGAATGTATGGTGTTGCCCTACCTCAAGGGTTTTGATCAATAAAGTATCATTTCATATTATTTCTGGGTTTATTTGCATTCTCTTATACTTTTGTATCAGATCTATATTATTCTTGGGTTAGATCTACAACATTATATATAACAACGTTAATAAACCCTTTCAGGTCCATAATATCACATCGGCGCATTTTCTTTGGTTTTTCGTTTATTCAACAAAAATGCGATTTACAAAGGAAAACCATGTTTTCCGGATCTCAAATCATATCAAACATCGCTTATAATATTTATCGGGTCTGGCTATCGGTCCCACTCCATTGTAACTTTTTGATGCGATATTGCGATGCAATCGATCACAATCGCATATCCCACATGCCTCGGGCCGATTGTAATCGCTCCTTTGTATTTGCCGATTGCGATATCACGCGTTAACATGGGTCGTCGATCTGCATGCTTGATCAACAATCCTCGTTGATCCATGTTGATCGCAATCACAACTGTCATGTGATAGCCCCCAATTGCCTCCACTTGCCATTTCCGATTACGATTTGTCGATCGGATCTGGACCGTTGATCGGCCAGATCCAACAGCTCCTATGCAAAGTTGCTTTAAACCGCCGATAAGCCTGTTTTCACTGATTTCTTCATGTTTTTGCCTCCCGATAGTGTTATCCGACTTTTTAAGAGTTTATCTTCTTGCGATAGTTTTGATCTTTTAAAAGGTTTTTAAAGACTTAGAGGGTTTTTGGATCCATTTTGGATCAGGTACTACCTTTGTCTGCACATCAGCATCAACATGTGAATCATCTTGAAACACATCAATCATGGAATCTTCCTTTCCATTTCTGCCATCTTCTCTTTCCACTTTCTTCAGCTTTTGTGAAAGCATTGTTGGATTCAGAGTCCAACATTTTGCAGCAACATGTCCTTGCTTATGGCAGTAAGTGCACTGCATGTGCATCCTCTTAACAGCATGATTTGGCTTGTCCAATGGACCTTTGGCTTCTTGCTTCCTTTCCTTCAAAAGTTTCCTGTATGTGGCCATTCTCTTCCAACATCTAGACACATGATGGTTATCCAAACCACAAATGGAACATGCAATTCTTTTCCCATATCTATGTGGAAATTTATCATGCTTTGCAAAATCAAAAGGAAGATGATTAGAACCAGATTTATACCTTTCTCTTTCACCTTTATTGCCTTCATGAGGAGGTGAAACAAATGGAGAAGTGGCTCCCTTTAGAACACCATCAATCTCTTCAAGGCTTTCAGAGTTTCCACAACTCTCTAGTTCAAATGTGTGATTTTGAACACCTACATCTTGCAAATGATGTTTCAAGCTATTGCATTCCTCTTGAATACAATCTTCACACTCTTGAGGTGGAAGACCTGCAATGCAACTCCTTCTTGGAGTTGTTTTAATGGTCTTCATGGCAACTTTAGAACATTCTCCATAAGACTGTCCAAATCCAAGACCCAAATATTTAGGCCTTTCCTAAACTATTATTGGCTCAACAATACCTTGTGCATGTTTACCCAAGCCTTTTCCTTCATAGCCCATCTTTGACATTAGCTTGGAACCTATGCCTCTAGTATGTTTTTTAAAAGAACCAATATAAGCATTCTTAGAAGAATTTGAAGACAAACTAGAATGGTTTACCTCTTCTTCAAGCTGATACTTGACCAATGCTTCTTGTGCAACAAAGAGTTGTGCCTCCAACTCATGCATCCTTTCCAGGTTCATATTTGCAATATGAAGTTGCCTCTCCATTTCCTGCAATTTTTCATAAAGAAACTGCTTCTCTTTCTCCATGAAATTCAACTGCTCTCTAAGTATGTTGCTCTTCCTTCCATCCTCATACATTTCTCTCACCATATCCATCATGGTGGCCAAATATTCCTTCATGTCTTCATCAAAGGCTCTTGTGAAGAAAGAAGAATTTTAGGACTCACTTGTAGAAGTTGTCATTATACCAATGAACAAAATAACTTCAAACAAGATTAACAAAGAGCTTTATTCAATAACCTTTTGCAACAGACCTCTTGTGCTTCAAGGATTGCCTTGAGGCCCTTTGGGATAAGAAGAATTCCTTCAACGCTTCTTCCTTCTTGTCCTTCCTGGACTGAGCTATTAATAACTTTCCCTTCACCTCTGGAAACTCAAACAATAGTCAGTCTGCACCAAGCATACAATCAACCTCTGACTGTTTAAATACCTTTCAGACAAGCAATCTTTGCTCTATCAATCAAGCATTCTGATATAACCTTCTTTGAAGGTGGGGTTAATCAATCTCAGGCTCTGATACCACCTAATCTAAAAATGGGGCGCTGAAGGCTTCTTGTCTAACTTACAAGAACCTCTCCCACTTCCAAAGCTTAAATATTCCCAAGTATTTATGATTAACCAATGCGGAATTAAATATGTGCTTGAAAATAAGGTGTATGCTTATGGTTGTTTTAAAACTATTTATGTGTTGTAAATTGATTTGCTTAAACTAATATAAAACATATAACAGTGAAACAATGCAACAAATGAGCATCACACATAAGACAACAAGTTTAATATGGAGTTCACCCAAAACTCTTGGGCTACGTCTCCTTGAGCTCTAGTCAACTCGACTAGGCTCTCTGGGATTATGGTATAAGTTCTTTTACAAGCTCCACACTCAACTCCATTGTTTTACACAGAAACAATGGGCTTAGAACACCATCTCATCCCTGGCTCTGAAGCTCTCGGATTTCTGGCTCTCGGCTCTCGCTCTCGCTCTCGCTCTGGCTCTTGGCTCTGGCTCTAGTTCTTGGCTCTGGCTCTGGCTCTCGGCTTTGGCTCTGGCTCTTTGGCTCTGGCTTCTCTGAGCTCTTTCTCGACCTCTGCATGCATCAATGGTTCGCTTGACCTCCAAGCGACTCCCTCAGCTGCTCTGCGCATTAGCTTTCGCTCTCTCTACTCTCTCTTTTCTCAATTGAGCTCTCTACCTCCTTTGAGGTACTTTTCTGGCTTTTCGGCTTCCCTAGCCATTTCTCTGCATATCATCATCTCTTTGCGCCTCTGCGGCTTCCCTACTCCTTGTCAGTTCGACTAGCCATCTGGCTCTGTGGCTCTGTGGCTTCAAAATGCATCATTGCCCATAAAAACGCCCACTTGCAGTGTGGCATGATGATCTGGAGCAGTTACAGAGGTTTCAAAGCTTTTCCTTAGGAAAAACCCGAAATTAGAGAAAATCCATTACACAGAGGTTTTCTTGGAAAATACACTATCAGGCGTGAATTCCAGATGTGAAATTCCATTAAATCACCCCTAAAAACCCTATCAGGTCCGCCATTAGGTAGCATATCGCATCGCATAGGCATATTGGGCAAAATCCCAAATACACAGGAAATACATTGAAAAACCCGTCAAAATTCCTTCTATCGAACTTCAAATATTATCACATCTGCCCTAATATTGCATTGGGTCGGCCTTTGGCCGTTATTGAAATTCTCACCGTTGATCTGCGGGATCTCTGATCCAACGGTCGATATCCATTTTCGGGCGGCTTAGGAGTACGGAGGTTACCCGCCCGAAAAGGCGGTTTTCCTCTCTCCTCCGCCAGCCACATGTTGACCAGTGTGTGGGATCGGGCGGAGCTAGCCCAATACCGCTTTCCGCCTAAGGCCCGCCCGAAATCCCGCCTTTACGGAACTCAAATTTTATGAATTGCGCCTATAATTCCCCTTTGGGTCTAACTTTATTAATTTGGGCATTTTTCCTTTGTATTTCGGTTTTTTACCCCGAAATGCATGAATACACAGAAGATCCGACATATATCGGAACTAAAAATTTATTGAACCGCACTTATAAAATCCATCGGGTCCGGCATGTTATCGCCCCTTTATATCGTTGCGATGTGATATATCGCAATCGCATGTCGCACAGCCCCGGGGGTCCTTTGCTTTGAATATGGACTACGCCAACCGGATTCACCAATCCGATCATCGGCGATCACATGTCGCATAGCCTGGGTCCCGATATCGCATGTGGGCCTATCTCCGACCCGATACATCGGAGATCACCGATCGGGAGCCTCCTGACTTCAGCCTAAGTCCTTCCCTTTTTCCTTTTTCCGATGCGATTTCCCATATAAGGCCTTTTAGGCCATTTTTAGAAGATTTTGCCTCTTTTTCAAAAGAAAAAAGGGAAACTTCTTTCTGTGATAACTTCAGCATCCTAAGAACATTTTAGCCCATTCAAATTACAGTAGATTCAGAAGGAAAATATCTCTGCAATGGGGCTATTTCCAGGAACATCCTTGGACTTTCATTTTCCTCTGTGAGGAACACTTAAACTTAGAAGTCTATCCAAAATCCATTTTGGATCAGTGAGAGAGGAATAATAATTGATTGATTAGAAGAAGTATCCATGTTATTGATATCTTCAATAATAGTCATAGTATTTTCATCAGGTTGCTGGTCATCTATCAGTAAAGGAGTGGGAACCTGCTGATCATTATAAGGTCTCTGAAGAATTTGTAATTGTGGATTCCTTTAATACTAACCTTGATTTTGATTTTGGGATCTAGTAACTGTTTGTTGAACTGTCCTAAGTTGAGTCTCAATCTTGGAAATTCTATTAGATATATTTCTAAGAAGAGAAGTTATTTCATCTATTTTAGAATCTTTTGTTTTAGTTTTAGAATAACTAGAGAAACTAGAGGCCTCTTGAATATATTTGAGTTTTCTTTGGGCCTTTTCCTCTTTATATTTCAAGGAAGTCAAAGCAGCCCTATTTGCTTCAACCTCTATAGCATTTGTTTTCATATCTTCAAGAGTTCTTGAAGTTCTCTCTCTTAGCATTACAACAAAATCATCGTCAAAGGCTTTAGAAAACCTAGACTTAGTCGCTGCTACGGGGGGTTTACAATCAGGGGGCATCTTATGATAAAGTTTATTGAACCATTTGATAAAATCTGATACAGATTCACCAAAGTTTATTTTAAGTTCTTCAAACTCAATCAGAAAGTAAAGAGGATCTTTCTTTACACCCCATTGATTTTTAAATATGTTTGTAAGGTCTTCCCAATTTCTAATGGAATTTACAGGTAACTGCCTAAACCAAATTCTTACATTTCCTTCAAGTGATTGTACAAACAATCTCATGTAAACATTTTCTTGTTCGATATTCATGTTGTCTGCAAAGTCTAGAAAAGCTTGAAGATGGTCCTCAGCTGAGGGACCAGTTTCTCCATTATACCTGGGAAGGTATTTCAAGTACCCAGCTGGGAATGCATCGAGGTTAGTAGGTAAGACTAAAGCTACATATCTAGCCTATACAATAGGTTAGAATGCCATAGTAGAAGGTGGTGTATGAGGTGTTTGTGTGGATGAAGAAGAAGAAGATGAAGAAGAGGTAGAAGAAGGTGATTGAGGGGGTGTGTGACTATGTGGAGGTGAAGAAGGAGGGGATCTCCTGAATAACTTTAAAGGAGTCTTAAGAACTAACTTTTGGACCTATGAATGAATACCCTCTTTTGGTGAATGAATACCCTCTTTTGTTTCAAAGAGTGGATTTGAATATACGGAGAGGGTCTCTTTAGGCTGTTCATAATTAAAAGCTTCGAGTCATTCAGAAGTGGAAGGAAATGAATAAGTGGTAGGGGATATGAAATCTGTGGGTTTGTATTCAGGGAAATGAACACCCAAGTCAGACTCAGTTTTAGGTGATCTTGGTGGTAGTGGGGGTTATTTATGTGTTTCAAAAGAATGAATGAGGAAAGTTGACTCTAAATCAACTCCCCTATCTAATAGTTCAAAAACCCTAGGCGATATTTGTGTCCAATCAGGATCGAATGGAATATTACTAAAAGGATCAAATGATACTAAATCTTCAAACTGCAAGGTTGAAGAGGAAGAATAAGATGGTTTATGTCTCCTTTTAGAATTGGCTTTTCTCTGAATTTTTTCAGGATCTGACAGAGGATTAACTAAGTCAATTTCCAAATGAGATCTGGTGTGCTTAAAAGGTGCCAGTTTGGGCTAGTGGAGTCTCCAGGTGAAGAATTTTAACCTTTCTAGACCTTTAATCACCTTAAAGGAATATAATGAATATCGTTGCCCCAAAAAAACTTAATGAAACTCAAATACCTGGCAACGGCGCCAGATTGATGTTGTATCTATGAGATGATAATGGTCAGCTATCATGCCAGAGCATCTAAGATACTTGTTTTGGGGGTTTTGTTTTAATTTGGAGGACCAATGTATGAAACAGATGTAACACTATAATGCCTAACCTTGTGAATAATATTAATATCAAAGTAGAGGGCTGCTATAAAATTTCACACAGTGATATAGCTTGTATGGTGGTGAGCAGAAACAAAGAAATAATATGATTATCACAATTTTCAAACTAAAAATTAAATAATCATAAGTATGAAAACCTCTAAATGATGTTCAGAAGGTTCAAGAGAATATGCTTATGCTTACAAAAGATGCTGATGATTTATTGATTCAAAGGGAATTAATTAAACAGACAGTCCATTAATTCATTCTCTTTATAGATTATCACTTCAGAAGCTTATAGGAATAGATTGAAACACAATTATTCCTACCTAGTTATCTCTATAAGACATAATAATATGAAGAAAAACATAATGAGTAATACTGGAAAAACTTACAAGAAACACAAACTGTGTAAAACAGAATTCATAATCCTTTGCTTTGTATTAAGGTTCCAGAAAAGTCAAGTACATCAAATGTTTAGAAATGATTCATCAAGGGTGCAACCCTTTAATAACTCGTGAAGAGAGTTATTTATACAACAGTAGAACTAAGAAAATATCCTAAATTGTTTTTACAAAAATAGATTATTTTAAAATCAAAATAAAGACTGCTAGTTGATCTGGCACTATTTTGATGTTGTGTTGTTGGTGACTATTGCTAAGAAAAACTGAAAATTGTTGAAGCTAGCTAACTGTTCCTCCAAAAGCTGAATGTTGTTCAATTTTCACGTTGGATGTCATATTTACTAATGACCTTTCATCTGATACACTTTATCTACCTCCTCTATTTAGTCTTTTACCATGAATGCTCTATTTTAACAATTACTATGAATTCTTCCACCTTATTGCTTTGTTATCTTTTAAGTTTTACCTTTTACAATAAGACATAAGTAATAAGCAATAAAATATGTCCTGCAGAGTTGCTAGTATGAATCTTTCACCGTTTGCTGGTGAAAATGATTTCATCTCTGTTTATATTTTGCTGCCTCTATGTAAATGATTTCTTCTAGTGTGCTGATGTATGGAATCTTCTGTTGAGGAAAACCATTCAAATAAATTTCCTGAGAATCTAGAACAAACAAGTTTTTAACTATTATAAAAATTGTTTGTCCAGTTCTTATATGATCACCTGAAAAAATAAACCAGTAGTTAATGAAAACACAGGTTTGCAGGAAGGAGATAAATGGCTTTATTTGACCTGAGAACTCTGTGGATGGAGTCCTGGAAATTTTTGGAAGTCAATCAGCGGTTGAATTGAGTTGCAGATGTTCAGGGTGGCGCAAGAAGGGTTAGGCAGGTTTCACTGTGTAAACAGGCGAAAAGAGCGAAAACGAGGGTCTTCGGCGTTTTAACAGGTAAAGTTTAAAATTTGGCGCGGAATTCAATAAGTGAATAGTGGATGGTTTCGGCCTACGCAAGGAGGCGGTTTCAAAGGCCATCACACCGCTTTTGAGTGAAGGGCAGTATTTTTTGGAGAGCACGCAATTTAACGTAAAGCTATCACGTAACCACAAGGGGCCCGAATAAAACCACGAATCTCGCGTGCTCTCGGGCTGGTAAAGGTCGGAGATTGGGAGTGCGTGATATGGTTGTGGGTCATTGGATTTTGAAGGGGATGATTGGAGGGCTATCGCACGGTGGAGTTGCACGGAGGTGAATCAGTAGAGATTAGCAGGGCCCAAGGGATAATTAAAAATGATTTGTAATTAATTTAATGGATAGAGCGACGATTAAACATGTTTTAATGGGTTTAATAAAGTGGGACCATGGAATAAATACACTAGGGATATAAGTTAAACAGGTATCGGAGAGGGTTTATTAACCACACCCACGGTTAAATGCGGTGTTTGTTAACCACATCAAGGGGGTAGGTTAAATGGGTTTTGTCGGGAAAAACATGAATAGCAGAGTTTAATTAAATAAAGCGGAGGGGGTAATAAAAGTTAGGATAAGGGGTATTTATGGGTTTTTAGGGAAATTACAAAGGGAAAGTGAGTTTTTCAAAGGGAAAGGGTTTCACACTAGGAAAATGGGTTTTTGGGTAGGGGAATGAGTTTGCAGGGTAATTTGCTAGGGAAATGTGTGAAACCAAAGGGAAAAGGTGAAAATGAAGGGAAAGGGGTATATCAATAAGAAATTATGGGATAATGGGGAAATTAGCAAGTATGTAGTGGGGATGAATTGAAATGAGGGGAAGTTAATCAAATCAGCTAGTGAACATCTTTTTACTTTCATAACTGCTACTGCACACTGAAACATATGATCAAGCATGACAAATGTGTTTATGCCTTGACAACCTTGTAATTCTGCAACCTTTCTTCTACCTACCCTTTTCTTACCCTAACATTTTTTCTTCGCTTAGTTGGGTGAATTTAAGCTAGCAACCCAATATTTCTTTTCATGAATAATCTACCTCTATACCTTATTCTCTCCATTGGCTCAGATTAAACTATTGAGCCAATTTTATTTTCCACCTATGAAAATCAATTTAAAACAAATCCAATTATGATTAAACTGTATAATTGGATTAAATAAAATAGTTTGGAATCTAAACAAACTACACACAACTATTGGTTTCAAAAGTGAATTAGAGTAAAAGTAGTGGCATTTAGATTTGCAACACTTTCAGAGTTTATTGCTTTTGCTTTTCTCTCTAACCTAACATTTTATTTTTGCCTTCATTTTTAAGGGCATCTATTCTAACATTTTCTTTGATATGTACATATTTATCAAAATATTTCCTAACATTTTTATTTAGTATTGTTTTTGTCCATATCCTAGCTTAACATTTGTTTTTGAAAATATTTTCATTTTTTGGACTAATTTATTTTAACTTACCAAAACCAAAAAATGCTACAACAGGATCTCATGGGATAAAACCATCCATGAAAAACCAAGGGAAACTAGAGGTTAAACCATCTCCACCCTCACCATAACAAGATCTCACCTAAACCAGTCCCAAGATAACAAAGCCAAATCGATCTTGGATGCCTCAAAATTACTTCACCATCCCCTGAGGAAATTTCATGTCTCCACCCACATGTTGAGGGCTTCCCAGAGAAAACCATCTCCACCCGTAACCCTTGGGATTTTCCTGAGACAACCTCACCTGGATCCAAAACCTTCCGGCAATCCAGAGCTCAATCGAGAAATAATCCCATCACACCATGGCTATTCAGAAATGGAAATGCAAGGATAAGATCACTGTGAAAACCTAGCAAAATCCATGCCACCAATAGCAAGAAACCAAAATTCACACATGCATATGCCATGCATGCCAAAACCAGCTAGGAAACCATACATTCAATCTGTTACCTGCAAGTATTCCTATTGAAGTTGCCCAATCCAACCTTTCCTTACTTGATCTTTACTTTCCTTTGCTTTCCTTGTCCTTCCTTTGCTTGCTTGCTTTCCTTCTCCTCTTGGTTCTCTTCTCCTCTCTGAGACTAACTCCAAAATTGAACTGACAAAAAGCTACCAACTAATTCTCTTATGTATTTTTATTATTGATGCCTCTAATTTCTTCATTTTTCAATTATTTTCCTTCATTTTCCTCCTCACATGCAACATGTGACCTTTCACCTCCCTTTTCTCCTAATTTCCTTTATTTTCATAAATAAAGTGCCAATTTTACCTTTTTAAATCCTTTTCCAATTTCCCCTTAGCCATAAACACAACGAGTGATGCCCACTAGGATATTTTGCCCAACATTTAGCTTGGAATAAGTGTCCCTTGACCTTGGTATTATTTTTCCTTTATTAACTTTTATTACATGGACTTTTAACCTAGGGCTATTACAGGCTAGGTTAGAACTTTGGATCTCCACTAGAACCATTAAGGATGTTGGTCCTTTTCTTACTCAAGAGCTTCCAAGATGTGCCCCTTTGAGTAAGCATGTGAAAGAAAGTGGGGGGTGGGGTGAATTTATATACAAAGTCAAAGGTGCATATCTATTGTAGTTATGGTCTATTTAGTTGCCTCAACACTCAAACATTTTTCAAAAAACATGGAATAACAATGGATTACTAAAGAGTAACATCTTGCACTAGATTTTAGTGTATGGGAAGATCTTAGGGAAGAAAATTTGAATAAATTAGGATTGCATGACCTTCATGATGTGTAATGTGTGCTAAGGTTGAAGAATCAAATATCATCTATTATTGGAATGTGATTAGGACAAATAAGTCTTGTTGCCTTCCTTTATTAGGTTAAGCCTTAGAATTCATTAGCTTACTACTTATGAAGAGATGTTGTTGACCTAGAATAAACTCTACCTTGGGACCTTCAAAAATAGAAAATCATTTAAGGGATTTTAGATATCTCTTCCAGAATTCCCTTCTAGAAGATTTGGTTGGCTAGGAACAAAGTGATCTTCAGTAACAAGTGGAATAAGCTAGCACAAAAAAACATCCAAGTAAAAAACACTCTTATTCGAATATCTTCAAACCAAATTCAAATGCAAGGATGAAGGGTTGGATTGTTTTGATGGCCACCAGTTGAAGAAATTCAATCTAATTTTTGAAGATTCTCAATCTTTAATATCCAAAATAGGTTGTTTCATTTAATGGTAAGTTTAGAAGGAGAAACAAAAATTTCAACACTATAGAATACAATAGATTACAATTTCCCTATTTTTTGATGGAGCTTCAAAAAATAACTTAGGGGTGTCAGGTGCAGGGGAGAGGGGGAGTCTTCATGATACTTGAGTAAATACAATATATCAGTGTGCTTATGGTGTGAGGAATATCTCTGATAATATGGTTAACACATATGTATCATGATGCGATCTCTTAATAGCCAAGGAGGAAGGTGAAATGTCCATATTAGTCTTTGGAGATTCAATGTTGATCATCAAAGTAATGGTAGGCCAATCCATTATGAAAGGGTCCAAATTAAAAACTCCTCCCTAGAATCAAGTGAGATCTCTAAAAGAGTTTCATTCCTTCACATAAATAAATAGTTGAATGAGGAAGTAAATCCTTGGGCTAAGTTTGCCTTTGAACTTAATCTTGCAACATTGGCAAAAAAATAGGTTTTGGACTTTAGAACATCCCCTAAATTCATAACCAATTGGTTATTAACTAGCATAGATCCATCTTCAACACGGATCTAACATGAGCCGAGAGGGATCAAATTTTTTCAGGTGCAAACTTATTTTACAGTGCAAAAAACGAAGTGTAATTTTTCATTGTTTAAATTGTATTTTTGAATGCTAGAGATTAAATTAAAATATTTTCTTTTAACATTTTTTCTCTATATAGATATATATGAAGTTTCAAATACCATGGGCAAATACCAACCTAGAACTCAAAAACCATCAATGGTAAAAGTTCATATATATCTATATATAGAAAAAAAAATGTTAAAAGATTTTTTTTAATACTGTATATAATAAATATCCAATGCAAGTTATGAAAAAAATATTTTAGTATGAATTAATATTGACGTATACTTAAAAAAGCATTAACAACCAAAAAACAATTTTAATGCGCAATGACCTACATTGGTTATAGCCCACATTGCCTTTATATTCGGAGAATCTTTTATTTTTATTTTAAGAGGAACACGTGCCAACTCCAAATTGAGCATGGACATACTTGCACATCACCTTATATTGGTTATAGCTCACATTGCCTTTATATTTCAGAGAATATTTATTGAGCACGGAAATACTTACACATCACCTTCACACTGGGTTGTAAATTGAGCCTCTAAGCACGGAGATACTTACAAATCACCTTCACACTGGGTTGTAGAATGAGCCTAACACGGACATACTTACACATCACCTTCACCTTCACACTGGGTTGTAGAATGAGCCTAGCACGGACATACTTACACATCACCTTCACACTGGGTTGTAAAATGAGCCTCTGAGCACAGACATACTTACAAATCACCTTCACACTAAAGCCTCTGAGCACGAACATACTTACAAATCACCTTCACACTGGGTTGTAGAATGAGCGTAGCACAAACATACTTACACATCACCATCACCTTCACACTGGGTTGTAGAATGAGCCTATCACAGACATACTTACACATCACCTTCACATTGGGTTGTAAAATGAGCCTCTGAGCATGGACATACTTACAAATCACCTTCACACTAGGTTGTAAAATGAGCCTCTCAGCTCAATGAGCATGATTATCAATATGGAGTATTCAATATGGACAAGCCATGGGAAAGGTGATTTGTATGCCCAAATTTTGCTAGCCCTTAAGAAAATTTATACCAAACTCGTGGATATTCAATAATGTTTGTCGTTTTGAATCAAACAATGTGGGATAATGGCTGAGTTGGATTGCTTCCAAAGGTGAAATTCATGTCGTTATGGATTGGTGTTTACTAGATTTTGGCCTTTGTAGAAGCTTCAATGTTGTGTCTTTGTGTCCTTTTGGGAGGTAGTGTTATTCAATCTTCAAGATCCATCCCCATTGGTTCTATCTCCATCTAGTGTGCTTGCAACAATTGAGTTCAAAGTCAGGTGGCAGAGGCTAGAGAAAGTCTAAATGTCAAATCAATTTAAAGGAAAACCTATGGGAAACATTTGTGGCTCGAGAAAAGTACTGCTCTATAATGATGGTAACACCTATTTCTATTTCTAATTTCAAAATTTGGGTAAAGCATAATTTGAAAATGTGGCTTTTTTACCTTCAAAAAATTCATCACTCATTTGGAGGTTCTAGAGTTCTACATCTCTTGAAAATTTTCTATGTATGTGTTTCATTCTCTTTAGGTTGGTCTATTTTTTCATCATGTAGTTGAAATCAAAGATGGTATAGGGCTATAGGGATTGCTTTCAACTTCAATGTTGTCAAACCCAACAACTCCCAGTTTCTGGAAAAACTATTGTTATTAGCAAGTATCTAGCCAACACCCTTGTGATTGATTTTACAAAACATAAAGGTAGAGAATTATTATGGATAATGTTAATGTTAGATAGGTCCATATAATTTTATGCCATCATGAGGAGATAAATCAAGATAATGGTAGAGATTTTATGGTAGTTTATTTTAAAATTTATGAATCGGAATAGGCATGCACCTCACACAATGTCAATGCAATGAGCATCCTACTATGTCAGAAATAAAGACTCGATTCAATGGAAGTTGAGTGTAATACATTGTGAAGCATAATTCTCACCCAACAAATGGAATCCTTTGTATGGTTTCTAATAATCAAGGAACTGAGAACTCATCCCGCGTTGTGCCAAAAGAAAATATGGTGGTTCATTAGCTTCATGATCTCATGAAAATTGAAAGCCCGACCTCTCCTCAATCTAATGAGGGAAAGAAGAAGAAGTAATCATTTATGTCTACAATGATATGCATTTTTAGGTAATACATATTTTGAGTAAATATGTAAAATAAGTCACTTATAAGTCCACATGGAAACAATGTTTAGAAATAACTACTAAACTTTATGATATGATTTCAAAAGTATATGAACCCAATGAAAATTGTTGCCAACTTTAGTGCAGCCTATTTTGAATGAATGTAATCCTCATTTCCCTTAAAAAAATAAAATTATAACATTAAAAACAAAATTCAAAAAGCTCTTTAAAAAAAATTATTAAAAATAAATAATAAAAACCAATAATATATACTAAAAACTAATAATATATATAGATAGATATATAATTGAGTTTATCCCTCAATATCATATTTAAATGCAAAGAAATCCCTCAATATCACATTTCGAAAGTCAAGGAAACCTGATACTTTTCTCAAAACGTAGCTCGGTAAAACCAAGTAATATGTGGTATTTTTCTCAAAAAGGCACCTCATTAAAACCAAGTAATAAAGTTGTAATAAGTGAACATTGGAACATGTAAAGACAAGTAATAAAGTTGTAATCATTTAATGCGGATAAGTGAGCATGTGAAAAAGTGAATTGAATGTTGTGTCGTTAAACGACGTTTCTGTTTATTTGTTTATAAGGGGAATAAGTTTATAAGGGGAACAATTATTCTGTGGTATAATCATTTTACAGAATAATCATTTAATTTGAGCATGTGAAAATAACATCTATTATGTATGGTCTTCATATGAGCTGGTATCTACAATGATAGGATGCTTATGCTTCGAAGGAAGAGCGATGAGGAAACCAGGGAAGAAGCGACGAGGCTCAATACTGGGTGGCTTCTCTCTTCCAGACATTATTCCTACCCGCCTGGCATCTTCTTACTCCTAAGGCGTTTTCCTTCTACATTTCAATGGTTCCTACAGACCTGCGAGCTCCCCTTGGCAGGGGTCAGCTCTCATAGAGCTCCTCTATCGGCTTCCTACACGCGGAGCACCCTTCCCCAATCCCTTCCTTTCATGGCCGCGTTTCTCGGTTACATTTGGTCTTGGGAGATTTGTCGCTCCACCATTCCCGAGCTATAACCGCTGCGGGCCAAATCTTAGCAGTCTTGCCGCGGGTAAAGGGTTGTTTTTTTTCTTGCGTGGTTTCAATTGTTTCCATCTCCCTGCAAGCAGTCACTCTGCGACCTAGCGCCCTACCCCCACTATCACTAACCCCATTATGGAGGACGGTTACGAGGAGGAACTCGTGGATTACTCATCAAACAACTGCCCTAAATCCGTAATATTCTTGGCCTCCCGTCCATTGCCGCAAAGAGGGTCTGCTTTGGAACAGATAGCAGATAGCGCATCGGCAACCTAGGTTGACCAAGTTAGTTACGGCCTGGCAGATATGGAAACCACTTTGTCTGGCTTGGAGATCTCTCAACCGAAAGCTACGGTCACCGAGGGGTTTTTAAACCCCACTGAAGGCTCTTCTACCCCCTTTCTTTCAATCCCTTCTCCTTCTGACCTCCTTGTGTGGAACAGCTAGCCTTAGGCACCCGAATCTTTACAAGATAACGAAGGAACTGGCCAAGGGTTTCTGGACAAACCGCTCCTCAGTTCAGTAGAGCTTCACAGAGAACTCCATGGCCCTGCTCTACAGCACATCCTTCTTGTTTATTCATAGGCCTCCCTGTTGTTTGACGATTTTAAGGATAATCCCCAACCCTCCGAGTATTTCGAAGGCATTATAAACAACGGACTAGACGGCGACGCTACAAGGGTTTCAAACCCTGAACACAGCCCGGGCAGAGAAGTCTCCCCCGAGCTGAACCTCCAAAACCCTAGGGTCCCCAAAGTTAAAACATCCAAGTGCTCTAAAACCCGGGAACGAGGGAGATCACTAGTTTTCGATGAAGGCATCGCCATGGACAAGGCTACCCTCACAGAGAATACAATTCTAGTCGGTCGAGTCCGTGGCCGGAATTACTCTCTGGGTCGACTGAAGAAATGGACCATGGAGGTATGGGGGAAATTTCTTCCTCAGCTCCCCACAGTGTTGGCGCTTTCCCGTGGATGTTTTGCCCTCATCTTCGACAAGCCCGAGGACGTCAACTGGATACTCACCCGGTACTGGCATATAGAAATGACCCCAGTACTCCTTAAACAATGGTCTACTCTTTTCGACCCTGAAAAGGAAAGTCTAGGCGCTGGGCCGATATGGGTCCGCTTGCCTAGTCTCCCACTACAGTTCTGGTCTGAGGAAATTTTCAGGATTATCGGCGACGACCTGGGTACCTACCTCGACCATGACAAGTCCTACATGGACACTGGTATCCTGGCGATGGCTCGTATCTTAGTTCACTTGGACACCAGGGACAGCCTGGTGGAGAGTTATCAGTTCCATTTGGGTTCTACTACGCACTAGCAGGAGTTGGATTACGAGGGCATCCCCTTTAGGTGCCGGAAATGCCATGAGGTGGGCCACCTATATAAGGAATTCCCCTTAGTTACAGGGCTTAGACCATCCCCTCCTATCAGGGTAGCAGCGGCTTCCACCCAAATGGACTTGGGTATGGCTGAACTCTCGGACATGCAGACCAGACTGTCCAGCACGACCAGCAGATGGCCTCCCACTCCTTCCAACCGCTCGGGGCCTGACTCCTTCCACTCTACAGCACCGAGCACCAAGGCTCACTCCAAAGATAGCGTAGGACTCTTGGGTACCTCCTCTCTTCCACTCTCTGTTTCTCTGTCTGTTAATTTAATTGATGTCTCTAATTCTAGTCTGGTTTCCTTGAATATCATTTCCCCCATCCCCAAGTTGAGTCAATTAATCTGCTTTGTTATTTCTTCCCCCCTCCCCTCCCCCTGCACTCTCAACCCTCTCCCCTCTCATGATACCCACGGGGCCTCGACCTCCGGCTCTTCCCATTGGTACAACTTGTGTTCCATACCCCCTTCCCTCCATGCCTATGGATTGGAGGACAACCCCCTTCCCCCCCTCTCCCTAAAGCCCCTCGAGGTAGGCAATCCCGCATATCTAAAGCCATCGAGCAAGCCAATATTGAGGTTGCCTCCGGTATTCAAGCCCCCATTGACTAGGTCCTTAGAGCAAAGGGGAACCCTACCTCAGGTTTCCCATGAAAGGCTTCTCTTTTAATTGTAGGGGGCTGGCTAGCCCCGACAAAAAACTGGCCTTCAAAAAACTCTGTAGCTCTCATAATCTGGATTTCATTATGCTCCAAGAAACTTTGGGGGATGGCTCGTCGATCCACTTTTTCCTAAATTCTCTTCTGCCTGATTGGAGTTTTTTCTACTTGGACGCCAAAGGTCGATCGTGCAGTCTCACCCTGGGTTTTAATAATCGCGCAGTCAAAATCAGCAATGCTTAGGGTGGGCATGGGTTTCTGGGTGCAGATATCACCTATTCTTCACCTCTCATCTCTCTGAGACTCTTAAACATGTATGGGCCCTGCCATCATCGGCAGGCTTTCTGGGACAGTCTCCTCCAACAGGATTTTATGCAGTCGAAAGACATTATTATAGGGGGCAACCTAAATTTTTCTTTGGGATTGGCAGAATCCTGGGGTCACAGAGCTCAATCTGATGCCCTCACCGAATATTTTGAAAAACTTCTGGATGACAACGAGCTCCTCAGCCTTGAGTCGGCCTACAATATGCCCACCTGGAGGAATCGTTGTATTGGGATCCATGCACTAGCTCGTCAGCTTGACCGCTTCCTCATCAGACTTGATCTCCTCAACAAACTTGGGCGCATCAGACACTGGGTTGGTTTGGGAGGTTGTTCTGACCACTCCCCCATTTTTCTAGATCTGGAAGATGAGGCAAAGAAGTTGGGTTCCCCTTTTAAATTCAATGTTGTCTGGATTGGGGACACTAGTTTCCAAGATTTGTTGCAAAGAATTGGGCACACTTCAATAGGAAAGAGGGGCACTCTCCAGGTTTTTTCATTACCCAAAATTTGAATAAGCTCAAACAAGCAACTATAGCCTGGATCAAGAATAAAACCTAGAGGAGGAAAAGGATCTGGCCAAAATAGAGGCCGAATTGGGCTTCCTAGAGTCCCGAGCTTGTCGAGCTATTCTTTTTTCGATTCCAAGGAACACTTGGTCAAGCTAGAAAAGGAAAAAATTAAAATTCTCCAAATAATAGAGGAGACCTGGAGACTAACGAGCAAGGCTACCTGGCTAAAAGGGGGAGATGAGAACACCAAATTCTTTCAACAATTTGCCAGAGGCAGAAAAAACATCAACACCATTTGGAGTCTTAGAGACAAAAATGGTAGGGAAGCCAACTCTTTTGCACAGCTAGCAATTTGGGCGTTCGTCACTTCTCAGACATTTACAAGAGGCCCAGGGAAGCTAACATAGCGGAGATTCTAAGAGTCTCGGAGGCTATCCCCCTTTTTGTCGAGGAAGAGGACAAGGAAATTCTCAATGCTCCTATCTCTCTTGCTGAACTGGAGGCGACCCTTAAAAGCATGGGCAAAGACAAAAGTCCTGGTCTGGATGGGTGGCCCATTGAATTTTTCACTGCTTTTTTTTATCTCATTGGTCAAGACCTTCTACTTGCTGCAGAAGACTGTCGATCTTCAGGGATTATGCCAAAGGCATTTAATTCTACCTTCCTAGCCCTCATCCCCAAGGTGGACAACCCTCTATCCTTTGATGATTTCAGACCCATCTCTCTCTGTAATAGAATCTATAAGATTTTTTCCAAAATCATTGCCCTCCGCATTAAATTGATCCTCTCAAGAATGATTTCCAAATAACAATTTGCCTTCCTAAGCCATAGACACATCCAAGAAGCTATTGGCACTGCTCAGGAACTGCTTCACTCAATCAAATCCGACTCATTAAAGTCCACCATTCTGAAAATTGACCTATCAAAAGCTTTTGACAGAGATAGCTAGACCTACCTACAGCTTATTCTAACTCATATTGGCTTCCCCCATCAATTCATCAAGTGGGTGGGTTGCTGTTTCTATGGAGTCTCCTTCAGCATTCTGATAAATGGTGCTGCCTCAAATTTCTTTCATGCTGAAAGAGGGCTCCGTCAAGGCTGCCCGCTCTCCCCTCTCTTGTTCCTCCTGGTAATGGAAGGCCTCAGCAGACTCATCTCGGCAACAAGGAACAATGGCTCACTAAGGGGGGTCAAGATCAATGACAAGACTACTATCTCTCACCTTCTCTTTGTTGATGATATTCTTATTTTTCTAAATGGGTCCCTAAATGACTCCACTACTTTCAAGGCAATTTTAACATTATTTTGCAAAGCTACAGGAATGGAGCCAAACTCTGCAAAATCAACGATCACCTTCTGCTCCTGCCTTCCTAATGAGCAACATTTTGCCTCCCAACACTTTGCCTTTGTGCAAAATGACTTGGATGCTGGTCTAAGATATCTGGGTTTTCGGCTTAAACCTAATGGATACCGCATAGCAGACTGGGCCTGGCTGATTGCAAAGCTTGAAGGCCGCATAAATATTTGGCAACAGAGATGGCTCTCCAGGGCTGGGAGGCTCACCCTCATCAAATCAGTGCTTGAAGCTATCTCGGTCTACTGGTTGTCTCTCACCTGGATTCCCAAAGGTATTCTCAATAGAATCAAACAGATTTGTCGAAGGTTTCTTTGGCGGGGAAAAGATGATGGCAAAATATTTTCTTAGGTTAATTGGGAGCAGATAGCAAAACCTAAGAAGTGGGGTGGCTGGGGTCTAAAGGAGCCTCAAGACTTTGCAAAAGTTCTGGGCGCCAAATTGGTCTGGCAAATTATCTTATCAAACAACCTATGGACTGAAGTTATCTACAACAAATATATCTTTCCTCTCTCCCCCACTGACTGGATCCGCAACACACAGCGCCACTGCTTGGGGGCCTCAAACATCTGGAAAACAGTCATTCACTCAATGAACATCATAAAATCTGGTTTGGCTTGGCGGGTGGGAAACGGAACCCAAATCAGAATTGGGGCTGACCCCTGGGCTGGGAGTAGGAATGTTCACATCCTTCCCCAAGACATGAGAACGGAACTCAGGGAAATTGGCCATACTTTACTATCTCACATCCATGTGGTGGCTAGGGAGGAAGCCCCGCACAGCTGTTGGAAGGATTTTGACACCCTGGGGATCAGTGACAGATGGAGGGTGGACTGGGCTAGGTTTATAGGTGGCCTGGAGGAAGCAAATATTAAGCTCACAGAAAGAGAGGACAGGCTTATTTGGGCAAAGGCGGCCACAGGGAATTACTCCCCCAAACCAAGGTTTCACTCCATTATGGAAACTCGTGCTACTGGCCCTCAAAGATGGTGGTGGATTTCTCTTTGGAAGCTGAAAGCCCCACACAAATCGAGGCTCCTCTTTTGGGCTATTCTCTCCAACAAGATCCCCATCGATTGCAATCTAGCAAAATGCAACCTCCATGGGCCGTCTAGATGCAGCCTCTGCAACTCCGCCTCTGAAGACACAGACCATCTCTTCCTTCACTGTCCCGTCTCTATTGAAATCTGGAACTCCACTACACAGGGGCAAAATCTCCCCTGCCAATGGGTTGGCAGGAACATCTCAGAAGCTTGGAAGACTTGGTGGTCCAAAACAGTAAACTTGAGACAAAAGAATCTACTGCTTATAATCTACTGGAGTATCTGGATAACCAAGAACTCAAAAAATTTCAGGACAAAAACATCTTGGGTGGTGCTCTATGCAATAATATCCTAGCCATCTACAACTCTCTTCCTGAAGACAAAGACCCGCCCCCCCACACCCCCCCCCGCATTACCATCCCTGAATCTATTGATAAGAACCAGCCATGGGCTTATTTTGATGGTTCTGCAAACGGCGAAGGTTGTGGGGGGGGGGGCGGGGGGCATACTTCACCTGTCAGAGACAGCTCACTAAAAACTGAAAGTGGGGCTAGGGAGGGGCACAAACAACTATGCCAAGCTCAATAGTCTCAGACACCTTCTGCTTTTCGCCCTGGAAAAACACTACACCTCAATACAAATCTTTGGGGACTCCCAGCTCATCATAAACTGGATTAATGGATCTTATCACTGTCACGTGCACACACTCAGAGATCTGTTGGATGAAACTATTGGTCTTAAATCACAGTTTGAATCTTTTGTCTACTATCACATTTACAGGGAAAGGAATGAAGTCGCTGACTTTCTTTCCAAAGAGGTTGCACAGCTAATCTGAGGACAATGGATTATTCAGGAATACAGAAATGGTGAATTCTTCCAGGTCTATCATAGGCCGTATATAAAGAGGGGAGCAGATATCAGGGATTGAGCTTGCATCAATCCACTTTTTGGGGTCTCATAGCTTTATTTAGTTTTCGTGATTGTTTTTTGCACAGTCCTCATCAATCTATATATAGTTTTTTGGACCTTCATTTCAATGAAAGATATTGTTATATTTATTATACTACAGAACCATCATTAGACAGTATAGAAAGCATAACACAATGTTGGCACACAACATGTAATTTTCTTAACTTTCTTAATGAAAATTACGCTTTTTCCTTGGAAAAAAAAAAAACATCTATTATGTTTCCATTATAATTATCGACAGTTGTGTTGTTAAATGAGGTTTTTGTTTTTATTTTTTAAAAGAGAAATACTCTAATTTAATTGAGTGGTTAACAATTGGAAATATTTATTTATTTATTGTTATTTACAAATATTTATTGAGACACATTGTTATTAATAAAAAAATCACGTCACTTAAAATTTTTTATTTTCTTATGTAGCATGTTCACATGTAACTCAATGGACTTATTTTTTAATGATCATAATTACAAATTTCACAAAATAAAAATAAAATTATAATTTACCATGTAATTCTACCAAATTTGAAAGCGCTTTTATTAAATTAAAAAAAATATAAATTTCCATTATCCCACGCCTCTTTTAATACTGTGAATTACATTCTACAATTCCTCATTATAAAGTACGCACTATTAATTCAAGATTCTAATTTATTAAATGCATTGCATTTTAACTAAATAATAAGTTTTTCCTATATATTTATTAATTTTATATTTAATAAATTTTAAATATAAAATAAATTTATAATTCTTTATATTTTGTAAAAAAATTAATATAATTAGTATAAATTTTAATTAGGTAAAGAGATACTCTATTGTAGTATGAGGAAGATGTTATTTGGTATACTATATTTAAAAATAATAAAATCGTAGATACGTTAATAAATTAAAAAATATTAATAATAAAAATTTAATAAATAAAATTTTAATTTCATAGAGGATTTTGAATCAAAGGCCTTAGCCTCTTCTAGTCTTCTGCCTAAGTTGTGGAATAGGTTTGTGGATGACACTTTTGTCATCTGGTCCCATGGTAAAAAAAAGTTGGAACTATTTTTCCTCCATCTTAACAATCAATCTAGTTCTATAAAGTTCACCATGGAATTTGAATGTAATGGTAGTCTTCCCTTCCTCAACATCCTCCTCTCAAGGAATGATAATGGCTCTTTCTCTCATCAAGTATATCGTACGAAAACTCATACGGAACAATATCTTCATGCTAATTCTCATCATTTAAAAACTCAAAAGTTGGTGTTCTCAACACCTTAGCAACTAGGCTTTAAGAGTTTCTTATGAGAACCATCTCAAGAGAAAGCACATCTCCTAAGTGTTTTCTTTAATAATGGGTATAGTAGACACCAATGTACTAAGGCTTTCCTCAGAGCTGAAAAAGGTCCTAGTGCTAAGAAAGATACCAAGGATCGATTTTCTGGTGTTCATCTTCCTTTTATCCAAGGGACCACTGACAAGATTGCAAGGATCCTAAGGAAGCATAAGGTGGCTTCAACCTTTCAGCCTTTAAATACCATACAGAGCTCCCTTAGATCTGTAAAAGACCCAGTGGACCCCAAGAATATGAAGGTTGTTTATGTTATCCCATGCTCTTGTGGGACTCCCTACATTGGTGAGATTGGTCGCTCGATTAATCAAAGGATTCATGAGCATGCTGCTGACATCAAGCATGGCAGGACCCGCTCCTCTGCTTTGGCGGAGCATGCAGATAAATCTAAGCATCACATCTGCGTTGAGGAGGCCCAAATCGTTGCTAAGGTTAGTCATTTTCATCATCGTAAATTGAGGGAGGCCCTAGAAATTGAAAAAAGACCCAATAATTTGAATAGAGATGATGGTTGGAATATTAGTAGAAGTTGGGTCCCTGTCTTGTCTTCCTAGTTTTCTTTTTTTCATTTATGTAGGTATTGGCATCTTTTTTATAGTATTTGTTGTGGATTTATTTCTCATTAGACTTTATTTTCTTGATCCTTCATGTTTTTTTTATATGTATTTTATCATCCTATTCGTTCTTAACTCCTTTTAGTATTTTTGTTATTTGTTTAATGGGCCTGAGCCCCATATTTTATTATTGACCCCATTTTATTTTTTTGATTATTTTTCTTTGGATATATATGTGTGTGTGTGTTTTTTTCTGTTATTTATTTATTTATTTTTATTTTATTTATTTATTTATTTATTTATTTTGACTTGTGTATATTTTGTTTTGTTTTATTTATTTTTCCATTAATTACTTTTAATTTAATTTATTTTATTTCCATTAGTTATTTTATTTATCAAATGATCTTGTCTTCACTCGTTTTTATAATTTTTGACTCCCCTCCTTTAAAGTTTGACTTTGATTATTTATTTATTTATTTTTAAAATTAGCTATTTAATATAGCGGTTACTTATTAATATTTGTTTTTAATAAATTAATTTAAATATTATTTTTCAAAAACTAGCCGTTTAATATAGCCATTACATATTAATATTTTAATAAATTAACAAACTAATATCATTATTTATATATTATTTTTCAAGAACTAGTAATATTTGGTTTTAATAAATTAATTTAAATATTATTTTTCAAAAGCTAGTGGTTTAAGCCTTTACATAATAATATTTTAATAAATTAATAAACTAATATCATTATTTATATATTATTTTTCAAGAACTAGTAATATTTGATTTTAATAAATTAATTAATATATTATTTTTAAAAAGCTAGTCGTTTAAGCCTTTACATAATAATATTTTAATAAATTAATAAACTAATCTCCTTTTTTATATATTATTTTTCAAAAACAAGTAATATTTGGTTTTAATAAATTAATTTAAATATTATTTTTCAAAAACTAGCTGTTTAATATAGTCGTTACCTATTCATATTTTTAATAAATTAATGAAATAATATCATTATTTAAATATTTTTTCAAAAACTAACCGTTTAATATAGCCATTACATATTAATATTTTAATAAATTAATAAACTAATATCATTATTTAAATATTATTTTTCAAGAACTAGTGATATTTGGTTTTAATAAATTAATTTAAATATTATTTTTCAAAAACTAGCTGTTTAATATAGCCGTTACCTATTAATATTTTTAATAAATTAATGAAATAATATCATTATTTAAATATATTTTTTTCAAAGACTCGCCGTTTAATATAGCTGTTACTTAATAATATTTGTTTTTAATAAATTAATATTATAATTTAAACATTATTGTTCAAATATATCCGTTACTTGAAATTATGTCTCTACATTGCTCCCTATTTAAGCTGCCATGGTCTGGCTCTTCATGTGGTCCTGATGATGAACCACACTTGTTGGTTCGAAAAGCGTCGGCCAAAAAATTCTCTCATGTGATTTCTACCGAAAAACTTTGTTTAATTTATTTCAATTTCTATTTTAATTTTACATCAATTTTAAATAATAATAATAATAATAATCTTCAAAAGATCCATTATTTCTTCATTACTTAATATATAGTTGATAGATAACATGTTAAAGTAATCTTATTAATATTGTATGATGTGATTGATTTTGAGATGTAATATTTAAAACACAAAAATATTATTATTAATAATAATAAAACTTAATGAGAGTCATAAATCAAATATTTCAATATGGATTGAGTAAAAGATTTTAACACCAAATATAAATAGGGAGAGAGAAAGAGAGATATTATTCCAATAATAGATCTTTCTAATTCAAGTTATGAGAGAGATTTGTAATTCCTTTAACGTTTACTATGGAGTTGACATGCAACATTTAAAAAAACATTAATAACAAAAATAACATTTAAAAAAATATTCATCACACACAAATATATATCAATCAAGAGAGATCTTAATTCCAGATTTACTGATAGTTTAGAAGAATCAAATCTACCCAGGTGCAAACTACTTAAACACGGATCTAACATGAACAGAGAGGGATCAAATATTTTCAGGTGCAAACTTATTTTAGAGTGCAAAAAACAAAGTGTACTTTTTCATTGTTTAAATTGTATTTTTGAATGCTATAGAGATTACATTATATGTATGAAGTTTTAAATACCATGGGCAAATACCAACCTAAAACTCAAAAACCATCAATTGTAAAACTTCATATATATCTATATATAGAAAAAAATGTTAAAAGAAAATATTTTTAATATTGTATATAATATATATCCAATATGAGTTATGAAAAAAATATTTTAATATGAATTAATATTGATGTATACTTAAAAATGTATTAATAACCAAAAAATCATTCTAATGGGCACTAATCTATGTTGGTTATAATCCACATTGCCTTTTTATTAAGAGAATATTTTATTTTTATTTTAAGAGGGACACTTGTCAACTCCAAATTGAACATGGACATACTTACACATCACCTTCACACTGGGTTGTAGAATAAGTCTCTCCACTCGAATATATATATATATATATATATGATTTAATCTAACATTTTTATTATTAAATGATATTTTTAATTAATTATTTGTTTAAATGTGTATAAAATATTTTGACTTATAAAAATAATTGTTAATAAATAAATTATATAAATATGAATTTATCAAAGTCAAATATTTGTAAGTTGAAAATTTGTTAATCATTTAAAATAAATTTAAACGGATTATTATCTCATCAAATTTGTAAATATCATATGGTTATAATTTTTAAATCATGATTTTAATTTTCTTAACGTTGACCAGACCAGAAATAACATAGCAATTATAAAAAAAATCATATTTCTAGAAATGAAATAGCAATTATAAAAAAAAAACATATTTCTAATATTTTTATTTATGTTTAAATTTTTTTATCTTAAAATCTTTCACTTAACATTTACATTTTAACTTTTACGGTATATAATATATTCACAAACTAATCGCATATTTATGATATACGGTAGCAAGTACCCATGATTATATTAAATATTGAGGGAAAAGGGATATTGCCTTGATTGGGAGCCTAAAAACAATAAAGTCTAGGCCTATGGATTACTCAAGTCTCATTGTTACCATTATAGTTATGAACTCAACTCCTACATATAATAACCTAGCCTTGATGATGACTTGAATTAACAAGGTCAATAGTATGAATATAATCTTAGACTTTTTATTTATTGAGAAATCTTAATTCTTACGAAGATTCGTTGGAAAACAAACCCACTCTCTTAATCACAAACCCACTCTCTTAATCAAATATCTAAAGTATATGATTTCAATCCACACCACATCTGCATTAAATAACCCATGTTCCATCATTTCTCTTATGAGTCTCCGAGCATTGGGAGGGGATATGCAAGTATGTAACCCCATCTTACTCGTGTGTGAGAATTAATCCTTGTCTTGTCCATTAAATCCTTGTTTATGGTTACTCGTTAGTTGGGTGGGATAATGGAATAGACCTAGGTTGACTTTGATGCAACTCTAGGAGAATCCTCAATTTGATTCAATCCCATTTGGTAAGGGCATCTTTTTATTTTAGTTGGTTTATTGGGAATTTGGTCTATAGTATTTGGGTGTAATGGATGGATAATTTCTAAATTGTTTTGGTTGTTTGAACAAATTAGAATTTCAATATATAGAATTTGTTTTTGGGTTTACACTCGCAATCAAAGTAATGATTTCATGCAATATCTTTCTCTTCTTTTGTTCTTTTGCGACATCTATTTCTTTGGCTTTTTGTATACCATTGATAATTAAATTTTATCATTTTATGTGTTGATTTTTATAGTTTTAGGAGATGTAATTTTCGTTATACTTGGCATTAGACGTGTTGGAACCCTCAATTCAAGTTAGAGAAATTTTGGAAGTATATTGTTCTAGTTATATTACTTCTACACTTGTGGGTTACAAAACCACTTTTATGTATTAGAATTAGCTTTGGTTGGTTTGGTTCCAATTAGACTCTGCCACCCTCAATGATCTTTGTCTAGGTTCAAAAACTATGGATTATAAAGACTTGGAGGGGGTTTCAAGAACTCTTTAAAGACATGAAGAGTATATATAATGTAATAGAGCCTTTTTATTTTCAATGACTTCAAAAATCCATGAAAATGAACATCAATATACTACACAAAATGCAACAACTATTAATCTCATAACCCAATATTAAATGCTTCAAAAGCAAAATATAGTATGCTTACAGACTTCGCTATCAATTTTAACAAATACTCTCTCTCCATAACCTCAGACCATAAGATGTCAATCAACTCTATTTTGTAGATTACAAAAAGAAAGTAACAATACGTCAAATAAAATTGTGTCTTATGGTAGCCCTCTGAGTCCCCTTTCCAACCCCATAAGTCTGATCGAGATTGGATTCTTCAAGAAGGAGTTATGCCCAATCTCCCACGATGACCTGATTATAGATTGTTAAGTAGAGCGAACTTGTACGGAGTGCCAAATGTCATTATTTCGATCTTCGGATCTGAAAATGATACCCAACAAACTACAGTTCGTCCTATTTCTATCAATTTTTATGAAATTATGACATTTTTCCCAAGGTCACCTATTTGAGATGGAATTCTGGAGCCTGCAAAAACCCTAACTTCTTCGGATCATATCTCCGAAAATATAGCGAGAAAATATATGAAATCTGTACACGTGTTTCACCAAGATTTAGGTTCCACGTGGTTTCAACTTCAACTTCTGAAGCTTTGTATAAAAAAGTTATAGTGAAAATGCCACGATGACCTGTTTGAAGTAGCGAAACCCTAGAATCCAAATCTCTGATACCAAATGTTATGCAACCAACTCACAAAATAGAAGAAGAGATAGATCACGACTTCAAAATTAGCCTCTTCGAGGGGAAAGCCTCCTTTACATTACAGAAATGAACAATTATTGATGATTCAAATAACAAAACCTCCTTTCTATATATATGAGTCTAAGGGGTCACAATATAATCAGAGCCAACTTAACAATAATAATGTAAGGGCAAAACAATAACAATAACGGGATTCTATGGGGCACAGTAATAACAATATGGGGACTACATGGGCACAAAAATAACAATAAGGGGGCTACACTGATAATAACAATGAGGGAATGCACTAGTATTATAGGGACCTAACAATGGGATTTTTTTTTACTCTTTTATGGTTGTTATCTTGGGGGCACCCTAACTTGGAATTGACTTCGAAGGAAAGGTTTTGAGGGCCTCTCAATGTGTATGTTATTTTCACAAGTTATGGAATCAGACAACCACCTTCTTCTCACATGCTCTTATGCCAGGAAAATGTGGGAGTTTGTAAACCAAATCTTCAGATGTGCTCTACCTTTTTTAGTAAACATTAATACATGGATAGAAGACTGCTTTCAGAAGGAAAAAAAAAAAAAAAAAAAAACAAAAAAAACAAACAAACAAACAAACAAACAAATAAACAAATAAACAAACAAACAAACAAACAAACAATAAACAAAAACAAAACAAAAACAAAAACAAAAAACCAAGCCTAGTATTTCACTATAGGTTTCTCTCTCTGGAATTTATGGAAGGAGAGGAATATAAGAATTTTTAAAGGAAAAGAAAGGCTTATATCTATTTTACACGAAATTACAATTAAAAATATCAGAGAATCGGTGTTGGTGTCTCTTCCTTATGTAGATGAAGGAGCAGTTCATGATCACGAGGCCCTAATCTTTAAGGGACTTGATATAGAACCTAATGTTGAAACAACCTTCTCTCCTAGGACTCGTAGAAGAGAAATCTTTGTTGCATTAACATTCTCCCACCCTCCTAAAGCCTTCATCGAACTAAGTTTTGATGGTGCCTCAAAACGTAACCTAGGAGATGCAGGTCTGAGAGGCATCTTCGAAGATGAGAATTCGAATCCAATACATGCCTACAGTTTTTCCTTTGGAATGGATTCAAATAACATAGCGGAATTCAACACATTGGAGAAAGGGATTAAAATAATTGTAAGGGAAGGTTTTTTTTTTTTGCTACAGATTCATGGGGATTCTAAAACAATGATTAATTGTGTAAGCAAGCTCTTATTAGGTCACACACCAGAGAAATTGATTCATACTTGGCACTTATACGGGGTGGTAAGTAATATCAAAGACTCTTTTATTAAATTTAATTATTTTATTTCCAATCACACACGGCAGGAAGGTAATAAGTTGGCAGATATTTTGGCCAACTAGGGAAGCTTAGGAAGACACGAAGCCATTGATGTGCCATGGACAGAATTGATAAGTAGATAACCCTTTTAGGAAGTAAATCACTGGGTAGAATAGGATAGATGCCTATTTGCAGCCCGGGTCCTCGATGGGGGTGATATCACAAAATCATATTAGGCATCGGTAAGAGATATGTCGCATCCTTTCGACAAGCATTTTCTGGCGGGGGTAATAATTCACATGTAGGGAGATTGTGTAGCGATGGAGGTGGTATACCTTAGAGTGAGAGATGGGATCTACACTTGGCTACGCATGGGTTGTGCATGGGAATTCTTAGGTTCATACCATGGGAGACACCAATTCGGGTCTCACCGTATTAACTGTAGCTTGCAGGGGGTGCAAAAAATTGTTTTGGTCATTAGTTTCATAAATGAAACTCATTTCACTTGCACAGGCATGGAGCATCCCTCCCATGGCGAATTGGTTATTGGAAGGAAATGCCCTGATAGTAGTAGAAAGTTCATTAATGGCTTCACTTTATTTCAATTCTTTGGGATGGTTGAAATTTGGTGTTGATAATACTCTTGGAAACTACCATGGGATTTTGAGAGGGCATGTTCTAATTATAGTCGCTGATATCTCACACTCAGGGTGGTGGAAAGACATGATTATGAGCTCTATGTTCCTCAGTTGCAGAGTCTTGGATTTTTATGGTGGACACCTCCTCAAGGGGCCACAATATATGCTAGTATGGGTACATTGTTAACTTCTCATTCTCACTTAGTAGGGCGGAATTCAACGTTTTTACAATGTTGGGTAATATTGAATCCCATAGTTATTTATTGTTGGATATCAAGTTTTCTACATGGCTCTCTTTTGTTTCATATATGGTGTCCATGTTTTTTGTGCAATTTCTCCACAATTTTGGGTCATGTCCCTTGTTTGAATTGGTTACTGTACTTCTCTCGGGTACTTCACATACTTTCGACCCATCGGGCATTTCCTTCAATTTCCCAGTGTTAGTATCTGACATCTAGTACCAAGGTACGTTCTAATTTTGGCTTTGAAATGGTTCCTGCCTTCCGTCATGTTTTGCTCTCTCAATCATCTCAAACCCTATCATATTCTACTACTCATGAATTTTGGGTCTCTTGGAAGTGAAATTGTTCTGAGGTTTTTTCAAGAAATGGGTATAAATCCTTACACTATCGCAATTAGGCTACACTATATAGAGTCTCTCGCAAGTGGCGATTTGGGTTTATTTAAGGGTCATTAATCCTTCCGACGGTTACCCTTAACCTGTTTGTTTTGTCTCTATAGGGATACCTTTGTTTGGTCATAAATTTTGTCCTTCAGTTGTTTCGAGTGTTTGTTTTGTGGCTTTTTGGGAGGCCTTTAGTGGAAATTCCACCTCGGAAAAGGCTTCTTATCTGCAAGGGAGGATAGTTGGGGGCATCTTCTTCCAAACATCGTCAACCATTTAGTTGGGAATCAGTGGAAAACTTATTCAATGTGGCTCCCCTGGAGGTTAGAAAGGGGATTTTACATTTGAAAGAAAGGGAGTTTGGGGATTGAAATTACGATTCCGACTAAGAAATTGGTGGTAGCTCTCTCAAATGGGTTCCCAATCTTGGGAAATTTAGGAAGAGAATAATGCATTTTCGCCATTCCATAACATTGCATTGTTAGATGGAAACACTGCTTAGTATGGTCATTCAAGATAAACATGTAGAAAACTACAAGCTCTTTTCTCAGCAAGAGGAAATCAAGAAAATACTAAGAGACATTAGGTATGACCTCAACGATATATTCATTAGACTAAATCGAGTGGAAAGATTCATGTTTTCCAACTCAAGGACATATTCAAATGACCATCAAGATGAGGGTGCAGTGATCGATGTTCCACCTTTGAATAATGTTCCACCTTTGAACACTACAAATGTAAACTCTCCTCCTCACTCTCCAATTATCATTTTGGACTAATATCTCCATTATGCCTACTCTCTACGTAAACTATATTTATTATCTGTTTTCAGCTATTGGTAGCTACGTTCTGCTTTTTGAAATCACTATACTTTTGTTCTATTGAGCGATGTTAATGACTCCAAGATATTTTGGGTTACGACAGTCATAGTTTGTTTTGTTTTCTGATGTAAATACAAGGTTGTTACATATGTACTCCTTGGAATAAGGGTTATCTCAAGAATATTTTGATCAATTTCTATTATTAACTTCACCATTTTTATCCTTTCACTTGTAATAGATCCGAGGTTAAAATGGATCTATGCTAGTTTATTTACAATTGTTCAAATATGGCAAGTAAGATATTTTTTTTGCATCACTCTAATTAAAAAAATGAGACATCAACCCTTTTCATGGTATTGACACTGAGAACATGGTGCTTGACAGTGTTAGTGGGAAACAACTTGCCTCTTACCAGCCACATGACTTACACTCATACTACAAGTTGCCCAATCTTGAGCAACGTTTAAATTCCTAGTTTTATGCAGCTTAGAGTTATTTGGACACAAGGGAAGTGATTAAATTAAGGTGGCTAGAACTAACTAAGTTTTTCCAAAATCCAGATGGTATCTACAGGACTACGTCTCTCGGTAAGGTTTATCAATACATGATGGCTATGTGCTACAGGATATATGGGCAGAAGAATATTGAGTTATGTGATGAAGGCTAGATATTCATGCTTTATCCACTTGTCACAATGGAAAATGTATTCAATTGGTCAAATATATTGGCCCAGCGGCTGAAGATTAGTGTGATCAAGGAAGAAGAATCACCACAGGAAAAGCAACTGCATTTCTACATGTATTCCTACTTACTAAATGGTATTTGTGTCCGCCATGAGTTCCTAGGTCTAGGTTGGAAGTGGACTTCAAGAGAACTCCCTATCAATGCTAATTATAGGTTATTGTCAGAATACAACTATATAGGAGTTTATGAAAATCTTGTTGAGAACTTCTTCATGGTATTATATTAGCATATATTTTAAGTAGACACCCCTTGCATGTCTTATGAGGCTAGAATAGCAGTTGCAGAGATATCATATTGGTTTTCCTCACCTACAGGTACATACCTTAGAATGTTTGGTTCTCATATGCCCCCACATCTCATACCAAGGTATGTGACCCATAAAGTGGTCATGTCAGAGCTTGGATACCAACTTAACATAGGTTTTTCTTAGATGTTGCAGAAGAAGAAGAAGACGCCTTGGCCTTCTTTTCCTTTGCAAGTTGGATCCTATTGTATATTTTTACTTGTAGATTCAAACTTCTTATGTAATATGCTAGAAAAAAAGACTTCAATCTACTCTACTCATCAGCGGAAACAAAAAAATGGTCGATGAAAACACTAAGCTGAAAAGGAAGAATTTCAAACACACATAACACAATATTTTTTTGGGGAAAGCAACTGCTCAAAACCTCGACTATCTATATTGCACTAACCAGAAGATCTGAGAAGAAAATACAATTCTTGTTCAACTCAAACAATCTTTGCACAAGTACAATCTATCTCACTACTTCACAAACCAACTCAAGCCAATACTTAGCCAAATCTTTTGCCTTCCAATCCCCTACTTCATTGTGCAATCCTTAAGGGAATTAACCCATATTTAATTGGGAAAATCCATCACAAAAATTGCGAAATCCATCATAGGCCTTCTACTGATTGCATGCATGATCTGTACAACTCGGAAAATTATACAACTGATAGTACATTGTCCCTAAACTCTAATCTCAACTGGGTCTTTCTTAGAACTGGCATGCATGAGTTATTTATGAGTGAATTACCAGTTAACTAGTTGAGCACTAAAGCTGCTCCCCACTGCTAGACCTCCTACTAGTTCCTCCAACAGTTGGAACTAGTTTAACTGACTTTAACTCAGTTAAACTGAATTAATTAATTACAACTCAATAATAACTCAACCTAGGCCCCTAAAATTTAGGGATGACTCTACATGACTCTAGATAGTCTTCCAACTTGAATTTACTAAGCCAACTAAGTCAACTTAACTTAGTCAACTGTTACAAGTTTCTATGATAATATAATTTTGATTTAGTTCCCAATTTAATTCAAGTACAAATTAAATTAGGATTTTCTTGTTGTTATTTTTAACACTCCCTCTCAAAAAGAAATGGATTATTTGCTACCCTAATCCTGCCTCTGTGAAACTCGAATTTGTATCTTGACAATGCCTATGTCAAAATATCTGCATCCTACTCCTTTGTAGGAATGTACTCCAGCGACATGATTCTCCTCCTCACACAATCTCGTAGATGATGATACCAAATGTCAATATGATTGGACCGATCATGGAAAACTGGATTCTCAGAGAGTTTGATACAACTCTGATTGTCATAGTAAATCACTGTTGGATCCATCTGCTAACCAAAAAAACCAACAAGAATCTTCCTCATCTAGATAACCTCACAAGTTGCTTGACTAGAAGCCAATTACTCTACTTCTGCTGAATTGAGTGCAACTGATCTCAGCTTCCTGTTGTACTAAGAAACTGTTGTTGACCCAATACTAAAGATTCCACCTAATGTTCTCTTCCTATCGAATGGAATCCCTCCCCAATATGCATCTGTGAAGCCTTGAAGATTCACTCCCTCTGTCTATTTGTACCAGAGACCAAACTGAGTGGTGCCTCTGAGGTACCTCAACACATGTTTGGTTTCCTTCCAATATAGTTTGGTTGGAATAACCATGGACTGGCTAAGCTAGTTAACTACACAACACATGTCTAGTCATGTGTTCACCAAATACATGAGTGAACCCACAAGTTCTCTATAAATAGTAGCCTCCACCACTTCTCCTGAAGTAGCATCCTCCTTCCTCTAGTTACCTACTAGAGAAGTCTCTGTGGGTTTACTGCTATCCATGTGGAACTTCTTTAGTATCTCGTTTACATATTTGCCCTAAGAGACAAATAGTTCATCATCTCCTTGTCATACTTCCATACCAAGAAAGTGACGCATGAGCCCCAAGTCCTTCATTTCTAAATCTCTTGCACGATCCTCTTTGCAAGACTTGATCAGCTGCTCATCACCTTTCATAATCAAATCGTTGACATATAAAACTATAATAAAAAATTTACCTTCAACCACAATATGGTAAAGGTTCGCATCTGCTTCACTTTTGGTGAAGCCCAACCCATTGAATAACTATCAATCATGGTTTACCAAGCACGAGGTGCTTGTTTCACTCCATACAATGCTTGCTTGAGTCTACAAACATGGGACTCTCTGTTGAAGGTCTCAAATCCTTTCGGCTACTCAATGTACACCTCTTCCTCAATCACGTCATTGAGGAATGTTGTCTTTACATCCATCTGATGTATCTTCCATTCCATCTACGTTGATAATGCTAGAATATATCTAATTGAAAAGTACCTTGCTATAGGAGAAAACGTCTCATCATAATTAATTCCCTCCACCTGAGAGAACCCTCTGGACACAAATATGGCCTTGTGTTTCTCCACACTATCATTTGTTGCTTTATTTACCTTGTAAAGCCATTTGTAACTCACTACTGACTTGTCCATTGGTCTTGGGACCACTTCAAAAACATTGTTCCTGATAATGGATTCATACTCCTCAACCATGGCATCAACCCATACTGGTTGTTGCACTACTTCCTCGAATGAGGATGGCTCAATCTCTACACTCTCGCTCATTAGAGCCATGTAGTGAGCATACCAATCTGGTGACCTCATCTACCTGCATTGTGATGTGGGTGCCGCCACATTCTCTCTAGCATCATGACAAAATCTTTCAGCCTCTCTAGTGTGCTTCCTTCCATATCTGGAAGACTTTGCATGAGTGGGTGCTTCCACTCTCTACTCTTCTCCATGTTGTTACTCCACATCATCCTGAGGTTCCTCCTTTGGAGCTAAAATCTCCTCTTTTGCATGTAACTAAAGCTCCCTCTCGAGGGAACATATCATGGCCTTCTCTTCATCGAACTTCGAACCATTTTCATCCTTTTGGATGGCAAGTACACTCGATAGTTGTGATGTGTATCAGTGTACCCCATAAATATTCCCAACTCAGTTGTTGGCTCTAGCTTTTTCCATGCATATTTGGTAACATGGCAATAGACTGGTGAACTAAAGATCCTGAAGTGTGCCACATCTGGTTTCTTCCCTGAAAAATCTTGTTTTGCTGTAGTCATCCCGAGAATTCGATGGGGGCTTTTGTTCTACAAATAACCAACTATGTTGCATGCTTCAACCCACAATTGCAATGGTAGGCTCTAATCATGTAACATTGCATGTGTCACTCCCACAATACTTATGTTCTTCCTTTCAACCACCTCATTCTATTGTGGGTTATGAGGTGCTATAAACTCCCTTCGAATGCCTTCTTATGCACAAAAGTCCTTGAACTCATTCGATACATAATCTCCACCATTGTCGCTCCTGATAGCTTTAACTTTCCTACCAGTATCTTTCTCGATAAGTGCTTTAAATTCACAAAACTTGGCAAACGTCTGATCTTTCTTTTGCATGAAGAAAATCCAACATTTGTGAGAAAAATAATAAAAAATTATTACATAATACATGTGCTTGACTATGGATGCTATCAAGAGCGGTCCACACACACCTGAGTGAACTCGATCAAGGATTATTTATGCTCGACTGCCTTTCTCATGAAAGGAAGCTTTGGTGTACTTCCCAAATTTACACCCTTTGCATGTGTCTCTGCTCTAGTGTACCCTTTGGAAATCCTGTAGAAATTTGTTGCATGATCTTCAAAGCTCCATGCTGCAAGTGACCCAATCTTCTATGCCACAACTCACCGATATCCCGACTCTACACCTTCTCTGCTTTAGTGCTCAAATCAACGTAGACTTCTACATCCAACTTGTAGAGGTTCTTCACCTGAACCCTAATCCACTTCACCTGTCCTGAAGCTATGTGATGAAGTAAAGCCTTTCCCTTACAAAATATCACATCATAGCCTCGATCCTCCAGCATGGCAACATAAACCAAGTTCTTCTTCAAACCTGGAACATACATCACATCTTTCAATGTGAGGGGAGAACCAAACTCCCTCTGAAAGGTAATAATATCGATGTCATCTCCCATCTCGATGTGCATCTGAACGTCCTTCTCCTCCAATTCACTAAAGAACTCCTTGTTGCCGGTCATGTGGAATGAGGCACCACTATATAGGTACCACACAATACCCATCACCGATGTCACCATGCAAACGATGAGGGTGAAATCCAGTTTGAACTTTGAAGTAAGAGCTTCACCTGTCGATCCTCCTGAGGGCTTCTTACCAGCCTTCTTGTGCAGAAACTTTGTGGCATAGTGTCCCACCTCATGACAACGAAAGAATCACCCTAACAAGAATATGATTTGGAATGGGATGACTTCCCCTTCCCTTTCTTTACCTTACCAACTAAGGCGCAATTCTCCTCATCATCATGCTTAGATGAGGAGCCATCTCTAGTGTTCCTCTGAATCTCTTCTTGTACCAAGTCGGACCACAATTACTCCCACTCTGGTACCTTCTCCTTCCCATTAACTGAGTCCTGGTAGCTATGCAAACCCTTGGGAAGTCCTAGAAGTGTTAGGCTCACCAAATCGTCTTCTACAACAGTAACCCCAACACTTCCAACTCATCTCGACATTGGGTGAACTTGGTCAAGTACTTCAGAATTGAGTCACCCTTCTCCATCGTCAAGGCCTTCCACATAGCATATGGAGTTTCCTTTCCATGGAGATTTGAGACAATATTATCTCGAACTCCTTTTAGGATAATTCTTCTTTCCTTTGCCACACAATTTCTCCATTCTGCCAGATCCTTTGCATCAGTTGTTGGAGGCTTAGGAATATCAGTATCAATGAATTATTTAAGCTCGCTGTCTTCCAACACTGCCACCATCCTGTCCTTCCAAGCTATGTAATTCGAGTTTCCCTCCAGGGCATACTCAAGTCTCAAACCATGGAAAGACATAATGTTGGCTCAAGTATGAACTACAAATTTGAATTCTCTTGCAACCACAAACTCATATTCTCCTCTTCTAAAGTGAATTCAACTCTGATACCATGTAAATTTTTACTTGTAGATTCAAAATGCTTATTTAATATGCTAGAACAAAAGACTTGAATCTACTCTACTCATCAGCGGAAACAAAAAATTGATCGATGAAAACACTAAGCAGAAAAGGAAGAATTTCAATGACACATAACATAATATTTTTCTAGGGAAAGAAACTGCTCAAAACCTCCGACTATCTATATTGCATTAACCAAAAGATCCGAGAAGAAAATACAATGTTTGTTCAACTCGAACAGTCTCTGCACAAGTACAATCTATCTCACTACTTCACAAACTAGCTCAAGCGAATACTTAGCCAAATTTGTTGCCTTCCAAGCCCCTACTTCCTTGCGCAATCCCTAATGGAATTATCCCATATTTAATTGGGAAAATCCATCATCACAACTGCACAATCCATCATAGGCATTCTACTAATTGCATGCACCATCTGTACAACTCAAAAAATTATACAACTGAGAGTATATTGTCCCTGAACTCTAATCTCAACTAGTTGTTTCTTAGAACTGACATGCATGAGTTATTTATGAGTGAATTATCAGTGAATTGGTTGAGCACTGAATTTTCTCCCTACTGCTAGACCTCCTACTAGTTCCTCCAACAGTTGGAACTAGTTTAACTAACTTTAACTTAGTTAGTCTGAATTAATTAATTACAACTCAATAATAAATCAACTTGGGCCCCTAAAATTTAGGGATCACTCTACATGACTCTAGATAGACTTCCAACTCGAATTTATTGAGCCACCTAAGTCAAATTAACTTAGTTAACTGTTACAAGTTGCTATGAGAATATAATTTCGATTTAATTCCCAATTTAATTCAAGGAAAAATTAAATTAGGATTCTCTTGTTGCCATTTTCAACACCCATGAGCTCAAGAGCTTGAAGGATGCAGAAAAAATAAAGTTGAGGAGATTATTTTCCTTAATTTTGGTGAGATGTTTTTTCATAGATATGATCCCAAGGGTGTGTGTAAACGAAATTGTGCCAAGTTACATTTTTCCTAGCCATATAAGTATGATCATTGGGAAGAAGAAGAAAAGATAAATAATTGGTACAATGCTTCCCAAGAACATGTGCCAAGTGAGAAGGCAAGCCCTTCCCATGTGGCTCATGAGAAGGGTGTTGTCCAAGAAGGGAATTAGCCAGAAGTGCCCACAATAGTCAACATTGGCAAGTATAAGAGGAAAGTTGTGCATGATCTGGATGCATAGAGAAGCCAAAAGTTTAGACCAGATCTTATTATTACTAAAGGGGCCATTGAAGTAGAAAAGAGGAGAAAGGAGCTTCAGGAATCAATCAAGAAGCAACAAGAAGAGGAAAAAATACAAGAAGAGGAGTGGAAGTGAAAGGAAGAATAGGAAAAGAAGGGAAGAGAAGAGATGCATAAAAGAAAGGAAGAGTTAAGAAATAAATAAGAAGAGGAAACTAGAAAGAAGCAACAATAGGAAATATGGCAGAAATAGAAAGAGGAAGAATGAAAAAAATAGTTTGAAGAAGAATCACATCAGAAATAGTTAGAAGAAGACAAAAGCAGGAATAAGTAGGATTAAGAGCTTGCAAGAGAGATAAAGGAAGAGATACAGGCCCAGGACATAGAGGCCAAACAGGAGGAGGAAATTCAAGAGGAAAACATTGTTCCTATTGCATAACAAACTAGCTATTAGCATCCACCTCCCCTTACTAGTGGATACATCCCATTTAGTGAAATGGGAATATCCCCTCCACAAGATGACTTGGTCATGAATATTTTCAATCTTACCTTCAATCAGTTGAAGAACAAAATAGTGCAGGAGAGGCGAAGGTACTTTCCAAATGACCTTGTTCTTCCTATTTCTATTCACACAGAGAGGGTAATTGTGCCAAACACTGGGAAGAATATGAGAATAGTTGCAACAAAAAATGAAACCTTTGCAGAAGCTATGAAATTAAACATTGTTTTCTTAATGAAAGAAAATAAGAAATTAGCAAAGGAGTTGACTTCTATAAGGAAACAAATCAATCATCTCCTCTTTGAGAATCAAAGGTTGCCTTCCGCTAGTTCTAACAGAAAGGATCTACAAGTAGTAATATTTGAGGAGATTCAGTCATTGGATGACACTATGTGACAATATGACCTTAAGGAAATGGAGATGACAAGTTAATACCTTACTGACTTCCCTCAGGTGCTACAGGACCTCCAGGAGAAACCCAACCCTTACAGGTGTCCAACCCCTGAGATAAATTTCTTTTCCACTAGCCTAAAGCCCCAACCGCTCCCTTTCCAAGGCATGCAAGCAGGGAAAATTTTAAGAACCACCCTAAATTTATATGTATAATAAATGGGCGAATCCCCATAATACATAGGAAAAATGGGAGGCGATTTTATCACTAATATAATATGTGTATATATATATTTTTTGGAAAATATCTCACCAGATTATATTATCTTGTAAAGTCATGGCGAATCTTTCACTGAATTATAAAATCTTGTAAGATCTTGGAAAATCTTTCACTGAATAATAAAACAGTGTGAAGTCTTGGTGAATGTTTTGTTAAAGTATGAAACTATATATCATAATAATAAAACATATTCATTAAACTGTAATATACTAACATACACGTTTGGAAAAAAGAAACATAATTTTCACTTCCTACAAACAATGTTGCAAGTTTTAGTGGCCATGTTTAACATGGTAAGAGAGATTAATGTTTTCTCTACCACTTTTGCCAAGCTATCAAATTTCTTTTTTATTCCATAGACTCCAAATGCGAGAGACAAAAAAAAAAAAAAACACATCAAGTTTGTTTACCCCAACATGCCAACAAGTAGCAAGCCCCAACTATATAATATAATGAAGTAGTAGGTATCTCAAAGGCCTGAAGGGGATCTAATGGAAAGAAGTGACTGTTGTCAGAAGCCTTCCAATCAATATATAAATATATAAATGTAGATTTATTATTATTTTAATTGGAAATCTTCAATTAAATAATAAAATTTAATTACGTCTCTCCCAATCTAAATTTCTTATTAGCATAATTCACTACCTTCATACCATTTTTAACAGCGTTGTAACATGTGGATTAATTTCCTTTTTGGTGCACAATCTCAGCCTTTTAGGACAATATGGTGTGGTGACCCAACCCCTACAGATCATTACGACGAACTAAGAATAGCAGAGAAGATGAAAGGTTGTACAAACCATCATATTTTTCAAACACCTAATCCAAGATCAGTACCTTAACTTTTTCATGAAGATATCATATTGAGAATGTTTGAAAAATGGTGGGAAATTTGGGCAGCAACTATCTCTCTTCTGCAAGGGTGATGCAGAGAATAACAGAGAAGATGAAAGGTTGTACAAACCATCATATTTTTCAAACACCTAACCCAAGATCAGTACCTTAACTTTTTCATGAAGATATCATATTGAGAATGTTTGAAAAATGGTGGGAAATTTGGGCAGCAACTATCTCTCTTCTGCAAGGGTGATGCAGAAAGAGTTAAGATTTCATTGTTTTGAATTTTTTTTTGTTAAATCAGAAAAACTAATATTAATGCAGATATCTGTATTTTTTACTAAATTTTGTGAAGTGACTAAATGTAGCTTTAACCATTCACCTTAAGAATTTTTTTACAATATAATTTCATAAGTCTATTTAATATCTTCATTATCATAAAAACCAACCTATATCCATCTTAACTCCATATCTACCACTCTTAGAGGGATGAAATCTATTTATCCCTCCCAGCACTTGGTAGACCCAGAATTAAGATGGATCTAAGCTAGTAGAATTTCCCCTTTAAATAGTCTATGCTCACATGAATACCATGGTATTACCATGGGTTATCATAAACCTGGAGCTTAAAAACTACTATTAGTAATTTATAAAAATTAAATAATTGATTTTTTTTTTTTTTTTTTTTTTATTTTAACCAAGTTAAAATGTTTAAGTGACATTAAATTACAAGATCCATTTTTACTCTTGATCTATCAAGCCCCGAGAGGGATCAAATATTTTTTCACTCTATGTTAGTTTGCATATCACGATATTTGATCCAGAGTAAAGATGGATCTATGCTAGTTTAATTCCCCCCTTTAAATAGGCTGCATTCCATGTGAATACCATGGATCAATACCATGTGCCATCTTTATTTTTATTAATACTAATAATGTTTTTTTGCATGGTATTAATAATAATTTGGCCCATGGTATTTGGCCCATAGGCTTCACCTAAATATAACACATTTTTTGAGTGTTCGTAAATATAAGGTGCCTTATGGAGTAAATATAAAAAATGTTTTATTTATTTACCATACCTCTCGTTTATTTATTTTTTTATTAATTTACCATACCTCTTTTTTATAAATATGGTATTTGGCCCATAGGATTCAATCAAATAAAACCTTTTTTTGAGCCTTCTTAAATAGAAAGAGGGTTGAAAGAGGGTTATGGACTAAATATAGAAAGAGGTTTTATTTATTTACTATACCTATAGTTTATTTATATTTTTATTTATTTACCATACCTTTGAAGTATAAAAAGAGATTTTATTTATTTACCATACCTCCACTTTATTTATATTTTTATTTATTTACACACTTGCGTGTTCATAAATATAAGGTGACATATGGAGTAAATATAAAGAAATGTTTTATTTATTACCATACCTCTAGTTTATTTGTATTTTTATTTATTTACCATACCTTTGGAGTAAGTATAAAAAGAGCTTTTATTTATTTACCATACCTCCACTGTACTTATATTTATATTTATAACTATCATAAATATATCTTCTTGAAAATGAGAGCGAATGGAAGATTGTAACTCCTAATTTCAAGGGCGAAATTTACTTTTTTTACCCTCTCCCTTAAAATAAGGTGGGCTAACCTCCATACCTAATTTTTTTTATAAAATAAATTTGAGGCGATTTGTAACAATGTACTATCATACAAAATATTCACCCAATAAAAATATAAAACCCCTTAATTTAGCCCAAGGGCGAAAATTCGCCCCTAAAATTTTCCATGCATGCAAGACTATATCGCTCCAGTTGCATTGATAATCTTGCCTCCATGCAAATTTGTACTTTTCCAATTAGTTCTATGCCAATGACCCCAAATTCTTAGCCACTTTTTCAAGGCTAGGACTCGGTCCTTTTCCCAGAACTCAATGAAACTTCCAGAAATGATAAATGACATAGAAACAAATATTATGAACCAAAAATTGTACCAAGACTTGACCTGGCCTCTCCCAAACAAGATTGACATTCCGTCAAACACATGGTGGGCATGCAACCTACAGGTCATGAATGCAAATATGAACATAATGATCTGAAAACTTATCTGAGGATAAACAAGAAGGAACAATGCCTTCTCACAATAGTGTCACAACACCAATTAGGTCTTGCATTCATTATCCATACATTCATTAATAGAAATGTGTTAAAATCCATACTTAGATTTGTTAATTAACCATTCTTATAACCATCGTATAACCATATAAATAACAATGAGAGAACAACCATTAAAGCCACATAATAACAAGTAAATTTACTCATCAAACGAAATAGAAACTTAGCGCTTATTAACCATATGCAAAATCCAACCAAGCTAGGGACTTCCACATACCACCCGAACATAGATTGGGCTGAACCAAATATTTCTTTCAGCCAATCACCCGCGTGCCATTTTCCAAGCATGAATGTGGGATCTCATGGGATAAAACTATAAAAAAAAAATCGAGGGAATCTAGAGGTTAAACCAACTCCACCCTCACCATACCATGATCTCACCTAAACTGGTCCCGAGATAACAAAACCAAACCGAGCTTAGATGCCTCAAGATTACTTCACCATCCCTTGAGGAATTTTCCTGTCTCCACCCACCTGTTAAGGGCTTCTCGAAGAAAACCATCTCCACCCCCAACCCTTGGTATTTTCCTGAGACAACCTCACCCGGATCCAAAACCTTCCGATAATCCAGAGCCCAATCAAGAAGGAATCCCATCATGCCATGAATATTCGGAAATGGTAAGGCAAGGCTAAGACCACTGTCAAAACCCAACAAAAGCCATGCCACCAATAGCAAGAAACCAAAATACACACATGCATATGCCATGCATGCCAAAACCAACTAGGAAACCATGCATGAAATTTGTTACCTGAAAGTATCCCTATTGAAGCTGCCCAATCCAACCTTTCCTTACTTGATGCTTGCTTTCCTTTACTTTCCTTCTCCTTCCTTTTCTTGCTTGCTTTCCTTCTCCTCTTGGTTCTCTTCTCCTCTCTGAGACTAACTCCAAAACTGAACTAACAAAAAACTACCAAATGATGCTCTGATGTATTTTTATTACTGATGCCTCCAATTTCTTCATTTTTCCATTATTTTCCTTCATTTTCCTCCTCACATGCAACCTGTGACCTTTCACCTCCCTTTTCTCCTAATTTCCTTTATTTTCATAAATAAAGTGCCAAAAACACATTTTTACCTTTTTAAAGCCTTTTCCACTTCCTTTTCTAATTTCCCCTTACCCATAAATACAACAAGTGATGCCACTAGGATATTTTTCTCGACATTAAGCTTGGAATAAGTGTCCCTTGACCTTGGTCTTATGTTTACTTTATTAACTTTTATTACATGAACTTTTAACTCGGGGCTGTTATAGACTAGGTTAGAACTTTGGATCTCCACTAGAACCATTAAAGAGGTTGGTCCTTTTCTTACTCAAGAGCTTCCAAGATGTGCCCCTTTGAGTAAGTATGTGAAAGAAGGTCGGGGGTGGGGTGCATTCTTATACAAAGTCAAAGGTGGGTATCTATTGAAGTTATGGTCTATTTAGTTGCCTCAACACTCAAACATTTTTCAAAAAATATGGAATAACAATGGATTACTAAAGAGTGTTAACATCTTGCACTAGATTTTTGTGCATGAGAAGATCTTAGGGAAGAAAAATTAAATAGATTAGGATTGTGGGACCTTCATGATGTGTAATGTGTGTTAAGTTTGAAGAATAAAATAACATCTATTATTAGAATGTGATTAGGACAAAGAAGTCTTTTTGCCTTCCTTTGTTGGGTTAAGCCTTAGAACTCATTAGCTTACTACTTATGAAGAGATGTTGTTGACCTAGAAAAAACTCTACCTTGGGACCTTCAAAAATAGAAAATCCTTTTAATGGATTTTAGATATCTTTTCCAAAATTCCCTTCTAGAAGATTTGGTTGGCTAGGAATAAAGTGATCTTCAATAACGAGTGGAATAGGCTAGCACAAAAAAACATCCAAGTAAAAAACACTCTTATTTGAATATCTTCAAACCAAATTCAAATTCAAGGATGAAGGGTTGGATTGTTATGATGGCCACCAATCTAAGCAATTCAATCTGATTTTTGAAGATTCTCACTTTTTAATAGAAAAAATAGGTTGTTTCATTTAATGGTAAGTTTAGAAGGAGAAACAAAAATTTCAACACTAGAGAATACAATGATTACAATTTCCCTATTTTTATATGGAGCTTCAAAGAATAACTTAGGGGTGTCAGGTGCAGGGGAGAGGGGGAGTCTTCGTGATACTTGAGTAAATACAATATATCAGTATGCTTATGGTGTATAGAATATCTCTGATAGTATGTTTAACACATATGTACCATGGTGTGATCTCTTAATAGCCAAGGAGGAAGGTGAAATTTCCATATTAGTATTTGGAGATTCAATGTTGGTCATCAAAGTAATGGTAGCTCAATCCATTATGAAAGGGTCCAAGTTAAAAACTCCCAAGAATCAGGTGAGATCTCTAAAAGAGTTTCATTCCTTCACATAAATAAATAGTTGAATGAGGAAGTAAATCATTGGGCTAAGTTTTCCTTTGAACTTAATCTTGCAACATTGTCAAAACATTAGGTTTTGGACTTTAGAACTATCCCCTAAATTCATAATCAACTCGTTATTAACTAGCATAGATCTGTCTTAAGCACGGATATAACATGAGTCAAGAGGGATCAAACTTTTCCAGGTGCAAACTTATTTTAGAGTGCAAAAAACAAAGTGTAATTTTTCATTGTTTAAATTGTATGTTTGAATGTTATAGAGATTACATTAAAATATTTTCTTTTAACATTTTTTCTCTATATAGATATATATGAAGTTTCAAATACCATGGGCAAATACCAACCTAGAACTCAAAAACCATCAATGGTAAAACTTCATATATATCTATATATATAAAAAAAATGTTAAAAGAAAATATTATTAATATTGTATATAATAAATATCCAATGTGAGTTATGAAAAAATATTTTAGTATGAATTAATATTGATGTATACTTAAAAATGTATTAATAACCAAAAACCATTTTAATGAGCTCCATTATCAATATGGAGTATTCAATGTGGACAAGCCATGGGAATGGTGATTGTTGTACCCAAATTTTGCTAGCCCTTATGCATATTTATACCAAACTTGTGGATATTTAATAATGTTCTTCGTCTTGACTCAAACAATGTGGGATTATGGCTGAGTTGAATTGCTTCCAAGGTGAAATTCATGTCGTTATGGATTGGTGTTTACTAGATTTTGGCCTTTGTAGAAGCTTCAGTGTTGTGTCTTCGTGTCCTTTTGGGAGGTAGTGTTATTCAATCTTCAAAATCCATCCCCTTTGGTTCTATCTCCATCTAGTGTGCTTGCAACAATTGAGTTCAAGGTCAGGTGGCAAAGCCTAGAGAAAGTCTCAATGTCAAATCAATTTGAAGGAAAACCTATGGGAAACATTTGTGGCTCCAAAAAAGTATTGATCTATAATGATGGTAGTACCTATTTCTATTTCTAATTTCAAAATTTGGGTAAAGCATATTTTGAAAATGTGGCTTTTTTAGCTTCGAAAAATTCATTAGTCATTTGGAGGTTCTAGAATTCTACATCTCTTGAAAAGTTTCTATGTATGTGTTCATGATGTAGTCGAAATCAAAGATGTTATAGGGCTATAGGGATTGCTTTCAACTTCAATGTTGTTAAACCCGACAACTCCCAGTTTCTAGAAAACTATTGTTATTAACAAGTATCTAGCCAATACCCTTGTGATTGATTTTACAAAACATAAATTTAGAGAATTATTATGGATAATGTTAATGTTAGATAGATCCATATAATTTTATGCCAGCATGAAGAGATAAATCAAGCTAATAGTAGAGCTTTGATGGTAGTTTATTCTAAAATTTATGAATCAGAATAAGCATGCACCTTACACAATGTCAATTCAATGAGCATCCTACTATGTTAGAAATAAAGATTGGATTCAATGGAAGTTGAGTGTAATACATTAATAATCAAAGAACTGAAAACTCATTTCACATTGTGCCAAAAGAAGATGCAGTGGTTCATTAGCTTCATGATCCCATGAAAATTGAAAGCCCAAGCTCTCCTCAACCTAATGAGAGAAAGAAGAAAAAAGTGATCATTTATGTCTCCAATAATATGCATTTTTAAGTAATTCATATTTTAAATAAACATATAAACTAAGTAATTTGTAAATCCATATGAAAACAATATTCAAAAGTAACAACTAAACTTTATGATATAATTTCAAATAGCAAGCTTTAAAGCAACTTATAATATTAAAAACAAAATTCATAAACTCTAAATAAAAAATTATTAAAAATAAATACTAAAAAACCAATAATATATACTTAAAAACTAATAATGTATATAGATAAATATATCAATTGAGTTTATCCCTCAATATCATATTTAAATGTAAAGAAACCCCTCAACATCACATTTCGAAAGTCAAGGAAATGTGATATTTTTCTTAAAAACGTAGCTCAGTAAAACCAAGTAATATGTGGTATTTTTCTCCAAATAATAAAGTTGTAATCAGTGAAGAGGGAAAATAATTATCTTTTCTAATTTGAATGTAGCCCACTTAAGCCCAGTAATAAAGTTGTAATCATTTAATGCGGATAAGTGAGCATGTGAAAATAATATCTTTTTATTATGATTATAGAATTTTGTGTCGTTAAACGAGGTTTTTGTTTCATTTAATGTGGACAAGTGAGCATGTGAAAATAACATCCATTACCTTTCATTATGAGTATTGACAGTTGTGTTGTTAAATGAGGTTTTTGTTTTTAATAGGAAAATCATGTTATTTAAAATTGTTTAATCTTTCTATATAACACACAGGTACACTTGATTCAATGGATTTATTTAATAATTATGATTACAAATTTCCTAAAATAAAAATAATTTACACTATAATTTTACCAAATTTGAAAGCTCTTTTAATAAATAAAATTATATATATAAATTTCTATTATCTCACATCTCTTTTAATACCATGAATTACATTCTATAATACCATGAATTACATTCTATTCATCTATTTTCATCATTTTATCATATGAATAGAACTAATTCAAGATTTTAATTTATTAAATTCATTTTAATTAAATAATCAGTTTTTATATTTATTACTCTGATTTTTTTTAATAGTTAATAAATTTAATATTGAAATGAATTTATAATTCTTATAAAAATATTTAATATAATTTGTATAGATTTTAATTATGTAAAGAGATATTCTATAGTGTAGTATGAGGAAGATGTTGTTTAAATTTAATATTAAAAAGAATTTGTAATTTTATTTTTTTTTAAATTTAATATAATTTGTATAAATTTTAATTTTGTAAAGAGATACTCTATAGTGTAGTATGAGGAAGATGTTGTTTGGTATACTATATTTAAAAATAATAAGATAGTGGATACATTAATAAATTAAAAAATATTAATAATAAAAATTCAATATCCACTAGAAATAAAATATTTCAATTTCTATTTTAATTTTACATCAACTTTATATAATCATAATAATAATAATAATAGGCGGAAGATACATAATTTCTTCATTATTTAATATGGATTTGACAAATGGTATGTTAAAATAATCTTATTAATATTGTATGATGTGATTGATTTTAGATGTAATATTTAAAACACAAAAATATTAATTAAAAAAAATAGGGTCATAAATCAAATATTTCAATATGCATTGAGTAAAAAATTTTAACACCAAATATAAATAAAAAGAGAAAGAGTGAGAATTCTTATTCCATTAATAGATCCTTCTAATTCAAGGCATGCATGATGCGAGAGATTTGTAATTCTTTTAATGTTTACTATGGAGTTGACATGTAATATTTTAAAAGATATTAATAACAAAAATAACATTTAAAAAAATATCCATAACACACACACATATATATCAATCAAGAGAGATCTTAATTCCAGATTTACTAATAGTTGAGAGGAATCAAATATATCGAGGTGCAAACTATTCTTCAAATTTTGCATTCAAAAAGGTGTTTGCATATTGATAGATGTGATCCCTCTGGGTCCTTGGTAGATTGAGAGTTAAGATGGATCTATGCTGGTTTAACTTATATATACATGTCCATCTTAAGCACAAATCTAACATGAGCTGGAGGGATCAAATTTTTTGAGGTGCAAACTTATTTTAGAGGGCAAAAAACAAAGTCTAATTTTTCATTGTATTTTTGAATGCTATAGAGATTACATTAAAATATTTTCTTTTAACATTTTACCATGGGAAAATACCAACATAGAACTCAAAAACCATCAATGGTAAAACTTCATATATATCTATATATAGAAAAAAAATGTTAAAAGAAAATATTTTTAATATTGTGTATTTTAGTATGAATTAATATTGATGTATAACCAAAAAACCATTTTAATGCGCACTGATTTATTTTCGTTATAACTCACATTGTCTTTCTATTCAGAGAATATTTTATTTTTATTTTAAGAGGGACAAATGTCAACTTCAAATTGAGCACGAACATACTTACAGATCACCTTCAATAAGCTTCTCCGTATATATATATATATATATAAAATTTAATCTAACATTTATATTATTAAATGATATTTTTAATTAATTATTTTTTTAAATGAGTATAAAATATTTTGACTTATAAAAATAATTGATAATAACAAACCTAAATCTATATAAATATGAATTTATCAAATATTTATAAGTTGAATTTCTTTTAATCATTTAAAAAAATTAACTAATTATTTTCTCATCAAATTTGTAAATATTATATTATAACAATTTTTAAGTCATGGGTGCAATTTTCTTTAGGTTCCCGAGATAAGACCAGAAGTAACATACAATTATAAAAAAAACATATTTCTAGAAGTGAAGAAGAGTCTTTTCTATAGAAATTATATAGGAGAAAATTTGGCCGACGAGTGTGGCAGTTTATAAAAATTAAATATTTTAATAATTATAATAACTATTTTAAGTAAAATACTTTTTTAATAAAAACAAATCATTGTTTAGATAATCTTCGGCAAAATCACATAATCAATTTTTTGTCCACGCGTTTCGAACCAACCAGTGTGGTTCATCATCAGGACAAGTTGAAGAACTAATCTGGCTAAGCTTGATTAAATAGAGAGTGCAGAGACTCCAACGGCTATATTGCAACGGCTAATTTTGACCTGATGATCATAGTCAAACCACTATTACTAGAAGCATATAATTCATTATTATTAGTTAATTGAATAATATAATAAATTTATTGTTTAAATATAATGGTCATTAATAAATTATTTCTTTATATTTATTAAATAACCTATATTTATTATTATCCCCAAATTATTTAAATACAAATAAATAGTATTAAACTACTATTATTCTTAGAATTTAGTTATAATAGTTAACTGAGTATTTATTTAATAATAATTGTTTAAATCTAAGGGTCCAATGGTAACTAGATATAATGGTCATTAATAAATTATGGTAAACTAGATAATGGTAAACTAAATATTTCTAATATTTAGTTTATGTTTAAATTTATTATCTTTCTTTTTATTTTATTTATATATGCATAAATGAAATCTTTCTCTTAAAATCTTTTTTCTTTTATTTATTTTAACTTTTACATAAAGATTAGTATATAATATATTCACACACTAATCACATATTTATATATAATATAAGATATTCACACACTAATCACATATTTATGATATAACCGTAGCAAGTACCCATGATTATATCAATATTCTACCCATGATTATATTAAATAGTGAGGGAAAGGGATATTGCCTTGATTTGGAGCCTAAAAACATCTAAAAACAATAAAGTCTATGCCTATGGATTACAAGTCTCATTGTTACAATTATAGTTATGAACTCAACTCCTACATATAATAACCTAGCCTTGATGATGACTTGAATCAACGAGGTCAATAGTATGAACATAATGTTAGACTTTTTATTTATTGAGAGATCTTAATTCTTAGGATGATTTGTTGGAAAACAAACCCAACTCTCTTAATCAAGAAGTTTTAGAAAAAAATGGAGGGTGATTTCATTTTTCATCCCCTAAGTATCTAAGGTATATGATTTCAAACCACATCACATCTGCATTAAATAACACATGTTCCATCATCTCTCTTATGAGTCTCCGAGTATTGGGAGGGGATATGCAAGTATGTAACCCCATCTTACTAGTGTGTGAGAATTAATCCTTGTCTTTTGCATTAAATCTTTGTTTATGGTTACTTGTTAATTGGGTGGGATAATGGAATAGACCTAGGTTGACTTTGATGCAACTCTAGGAGAATCCTCAATTTGATTCAATCCTGTTTGGTAAGGGTATCTTTTGATTTTTTATTTTAGTTGGTTTATTGGGAATTTGGTCTATAGTATTTGGGTGGAATGAATGGATAATTTCTAAATTGTTTTGGTTGTTTGAACATAGTAGAATTTCAATATATGGAATTTGTTTTTCGGTTCACACTCTCAATCAAAGTAATGATTTCGTGCAATATTTTTCTCTTATTTTGTTATTTCGTGGCATCTATTCCTTTAGGTTTTTGTATACCACTGATAATTAAATTTTATCATTCTATGTGTTGATTTTTATAGTTTTAGGAGATGTAATTTTCGTTATACTTGACATTACATGCGTTGGAACCCTCAATTCAAGTTAGAGAAATTTTGGAAGTGTAGTGTTCTAGTTATATTACTTCTACACTTGTGGGGTACAAAACCACTTTCATGTATTAGAATTAGCTTTGGTTGGTTTGGTTCCAATTAAAATCTGGCACCTTCAATGATCCTTGTCTAGGTTCAAAAACTATGGATTATAAGGATTTGGAGAAGTTTTGAGAATTTTTAAAGACATGAAAAGTCTATATAATATAATAAAACCTCTTTATTTTCAATGACTTCAAAAATCTCGTAACCCAACAAAGAAAAATATTGAATACTTCGAAAACACTTTCTCTCCATCACCTCAGACCACAATATGTCAAACAACTCTATTTTGTAGATTACAAAAAGAAAGTAAGAATACATCACATAAAAGATGACATGGAAATTAAATAGTAAAATTCTCTTCCTTCCAAAATAGAATTTTTTGAGGAGCATTTAGCTATCATAAATTCATCTTTATATTTTTCAAAATAAATAAATTACTCAATAAAAACAAAAAACAAAAACCAGTAGATAATATTATATACATTTGCAAATTCTCTTGCGGTTTATGAGAGTGCCGAATTTTATTAGTGTTTTAAAAGTAATATTTCCTCATATCAATTTAAAAAAAAAAATTATGCTTCTATAACATCGGGTTGTAAAGCTATCATATTTAAATCTAATAAAATATTTTAATCTTTCTTTAATTAATAAGTAAAATGTTGTGCGTCAAACTTTTTCATTAATTAGTTAGAGAAACTGTCAATATATGAAATGAAAAATGACACTTCAATTAATAAGTAAAATGTTATTCGTCAAACTTTTTCATTAATTGGTTTGAGAAAGTGTCAATACATGAAATGAAAAATGACATGGACATTAAATAGTAGGATTCTCTTTCCTCTCATATTGATTGGGGAGGGGCCATTAGCTATCATATATTTCAGTAATGTTTATATTTTTCAAAATAATTAAAATAATAAATATTTTTATTAAATAATTTAATTTAATAAAAACAAAAATTAGTGGACAATAATTATACATATTTGTAAAATCTCTTATAGTATTTTAAATATAATATTTTTTCATTAATTAAATTAAAAAATTGTAAATCTATAATTTTAAATTTAAGAAAATATTTTAATAATTAATTAGTAAAATATTATTTATCTAATATTAGTATTAGGAATTGTTTTTAGTGTTATTTTTTTGAAAGTTTTTCCAGACTAACTTCTAACATCGACAGGAATTTATTGAAATCAATTTTGATAAGTAACTCCTACATAATCCAAGTGCCCTATGGGTTTTTCAGTGTGTTGAATCCATATATATAGTCAAAAACATAGTTTAAATAACACAAATCAAGATTTCACCTCAATTTTTTCCACTGGATTCCAGTACCGGAAAGTCCAAAAAACCGCACTAAAGACAACTACCTAGTATTAAGTTATGGAGCTCTTTAACGGTATTTTGAGGAAAAATATATTCCACTTTAATTGTTGATTTAATTAATAAAAATATATTGAAAATTTATATATTTTTTAAAATTTATTTAAAAGATTTTATTGTATTAAAAGATGCTTTTTACATCGTAGTATAAGAGAAATGTATAATTTTTTGTGTGCATAAAATTTGATATGTAACATTTGAAATGTTATTAATAATAAGAAATTATTTCAATGTTCATTATAAATAAAATATTTCAATGTCTATCTTACTAAAATTTATATGAACCAAAGAGTAAAAAAAAGCTACCAATGTACAGTTTTTACATTCCAATATGAAGTAGATATCTACTGCATTCATTATTCAAGATGAAGTTGATGCTTGGTGTGTGTGAGAGAGAGAGAGAGACATCATTCTTCAATATCAAGTATATGTCTATAAAAAATTATTGAAGGAAAAAATTTATTATTAAATAATAAGTTATTCTAATATTCAATATGAAGTTAAAGCCTACTATTTTAAAAAATAACAAAAAAATATTTAAATGTTAGTCATAAATAAAATATTTCAAAGCCGAGTAATATATATGTGTGTGTGTGTGTGTGTGTGGAATATGTGTAATTTCTTTCATACTCAATAAGGAATTGACATATGGTGCACAAACACATACAAAACTAGATTAACTCCTTCTTAACTTTGGATCTATCATCCTTAGATAGATCAAATCCTGATCTCTCAAAGAAGGGAGCTTAAACTGGGAAGCCCTAAAGAGGTTGGGGATTCCCCTATTTTTGATCCAGAGCACAAATCTACCAAATTTCAAAGATTGTAGTATAGGGTCTTTTATTACCTGAATTTAAAGGCAGGAGGGGGTCACCCCTCCTTTTGGAACATTGTCGCTGGTAGGCTTTTTCAAGGAGAAAGAAATCCAGGTATAGAACGAGGAGTTGTAGGCTACTATCAAATGCCTATTTTGGAGATAATTGGTAAATGGGGCTAAATGGTCAGTGTATTTGTCATTCCCACAAGATGTTTAGAAGATCACAAAAGATGTGCGAGACCACGCCTTTATATGTAAGTTCATAGGCTTATGGCCAAGCGAGAAGGAGCTAGAGAGATGGATTCAAAAAATGTGGCAATCAAAGGGAGAGGTGGACTTGAGACTGGGATCGAACAGTTTCTTCACAGTTATCTTCTCCAACCTTGAATACAAGGTTAGAATCTTTGAAGGCGATACATACTTTTTGAGCAATGTGGGTCTCTATATTAGGCACTGGGAAGCTTTTTTCAGCCTAGATAAGGAGGAATTGACTGAAGCATCGATATGGGTAAGATTGTACTCTCTACCAGTAGATTTTTGGATTCCAGAAATTTTAGACGGTATAGGGTAGACACTAGGACATTTTTTCAAGGTTTCAGAGGTCAAAAACAGAGGGGAAAACATGTCTTATGCCAAGTTATGTGTGTATATGAACATATCACAACCATTACCAGGTTCTATTGAGTTGGACTATCAGGGGGAGGTTTGGAAGCAACCCTTGGATTATGAGTGTGTTATGTTTAGGTGTAGGCTATGCCATGAGCACGGTCACTTAATAAGAGATTGTCCACTGAAAAAGAAGGAACAAGGGTTTGGAGAACAAAGGTCAAATGATGGTCTTACAAAAGTCACAACATGGAGACAAAATCTCAGAAATTGCGCATCCTTTAGCAGAAAGGGGCTAGAGGAGAAGAATTCATTCTCAATGCTAAAGGATATGGAAGTGGACTCCCAACATTTGGAAGCCACCCATATGGATATTTTACCCCCTGAACAAACCCCAGACAAGAGTGTGTTGAAGAGGAAGTTGGAAGAGAAGGAAGTTATACAAGGCGGTTTTGACTTTTATGCCTTACCAGGGTTTGAAGAAGTAACACCTCTATTGCAACAACTGTCATCTGACATCTCAGAAGAAGAGAGTGTATTAGTCACAATGGTGAATGATTGGGAACAATAGGACCTAGGGGACCTATCCAAGGATGAGAGAGATATGTACGTAAATTCTTATCTTAAATGGAAAACAAAGCAGAGAAATTCCATAGTGGACCCAATAGCTCAGTCCTTCCAAGAATTTAAGGACAAAGGGAAATAAATTCTACTAAAATATCTTACTAAATAACCTAAGAAGAAGTTAACTAAACCAAAGAAGGAAGCGTAGCATAACACGGGAGAAAACCATGGTAATATGGATCAAGTAGCAGTTGCGATAGAAAAGTCATCGCCTTTTCTTAGCTCTTCATCATGAGAATACTTTCATGGAACATAAGAGGGCTCAAAAGAAAAGGAAAGCACTGATATCTTCGGGATAGAATAAAAAAGGAAAACCTTGTGATTGTCATATTACAAGAAAAAAAATTGATAGGAGAGGAGATGAGTCAAATAGCCAACACATGTTGGAAAGGATGTGAATCTGTCTCACTAGATGCTCGGGGTAATGCAGGATAATTAGTCATCTACTGGAACCCTCATGAGGTCATTTTTCAAGATTGGATGGCCTCTGCTCGAGTACTTACATGAAGGTTTATGTATGTAGGCACTCAAGATTTTTTGTATTTATTGGCGATCTATGGCCCCTTAGGAACGAGGGATAAGATTTTTTTTTTTGCAACAATTACAAAAGATGAAACGACTTATAGGTAATGCCTTTTGGCTGGTTGGAGGAGATTTCAATATCATCTGATCATTAGAAGAGAAAAAAGGTCGCATTTGCAAGTTAGATCAAGCATCTATTGATTTTGAGGGTGTGCTTGACAATCTGTACCTTGTAGATATTCCCACCATTAATAGGATGTTTACCTAGAATAATCGTCGCGGAGGTAACAACTAGATAGCCCGTCGTTTGGATCGTTTTTTTTTATCGAAGGAAATTTTACAAAAGGATCTCTTTATTTATGCTTCAATTTTTCCATGCATGGAATCATATCATTGTCCCATTCGATTATACATTGATCTTAAAGAATCCCCACTAAATCATCCTTTTTGTTTTGAAAGCTTCTAGCTTCAATCCAATAGCTTTGTAGATTTGCTAACAAGTTGGTGGAAGGAGTTGAACATAAGTGGTACAAATAAAATGCACATATTCCAATTCAAACTGAAAGCGTTGAAGTAAAGAATCAGATTTTGGAATAAGAATGTATTCGGAATATTTTCGAAGATAAGAAAGCGTTGGAAAATCAAATGTTGATCATCCAACAAATAATCATTCTAGAAGGTAGAACTCCAGAGTTGATAGCATAAGAAACTGAGACCCCACAACAATTAGAGCACAAAAGGCACCAAGAAGAGTCTCTTTGGAAGAAAAAGTCTAGGATACAATGGCTCAAGGAGGGAGAACATAATTCAAAATTATTTCATAATGCTATGATTCAACATCACCATAGCAACAAAATTTTCTACATCATCAGGACAAATAGAGTAAGAAAAATACAACATCAAGATATAGAAAACGAATTGGTGCATTATTATAAGGATATTTTGTCTAGGGATAACTAAAAAAGAAATTGCGCCATAAATACAATGAGTCGACAAATTCTAAGAGTGATCAATCTAGAGCAAAACAAGGCACTAATGAAACATGCCTAAGAATAAGTAACCTGGTCTGGATGGTTTCACGACGGACTTCTTCTAGGAAATTTAGGGTTTTTTAGGAAAAGAAATTCAGGAGGTAACTGAGGAATCAAGACGATCGGGATCTTTGCATCCAACACTTAATGCTACATTCCTAGCATTAGCCCCAAAAGCAGGTCGCTATGACAGTCTAGAGGATTTCAGAGCAATTGCTTTGTGCAATGTGATTTATAAAATTATTTCTATGATAATAGTTAATATATTGAAATTGATTCCTCCCTCATTAGTATCATAGTCTCAAACAGGTTTCATAGAGGGGCGTCAAATTTTTGATGGCATAATTGTAGTGCAAGAAATCATCCACTCTTTGAGGGTCTCAAAACGCCCAGATATGCTTATCAAATTGGATTTATCGAAGGCCTATGATAGACTGATTTGGGAATTTCTATTTCAAGTTCTCTGAGCTTATGGCTTCTGTGAACAATGGATTGAATGGGTGGCATCCCTTGTCTCATCAATTTTTTTTCTCAATTTTGATAAACGACTCACCTTCCCAGACATTCTATTCATCGAGAGGGCTAAGGTAGGGTGATCCTTTATCTCGTTTCCTATTTATCTTAGCTATGGAAGGACTTGGCTAAATGTTTCAAAATTTTGGAGAATCACGATACGTTTATGATCTTCGACTATATGGGGTAGATCTTCCTCTCACCCATAAACAATTTGTTGATGACATTATTTTATTTGGTTTACCAACCAAAAGAGAGGTTAAAAGAATGGGTTGGATCTTATAATTCTTTATGAAAGCCTTTGGTAATGTAGTGAACATTGATAAATCAAAAATGTTTTCCTTTAATGTTCCAAATATGCTTCATATTAGGTTAAGTAGAACCCTAGATTTTACCATAGGTCATCTGCCTTCTAAGTATTTAAGAATCCCTTTGGTATTATTCTATAATAGGGCCTCCACATGGGAAGAACTATTAGAAATATCTCGTCGAAAAGTGAACAATTGGACTTACAGGCCACTCAACTTCCCAAGTCGCCTAGTATTAATGAAAGTAGTCTTACAAGCATTACCAAATTATCAATTATCGGTAATGCCCATTACTATTTTGTGTGCCAACAATTAAGATTTCTATGGAGAAATTCCCTATGGAAAGGCTTAGCTAAAACTCATAAATGGGCATTGGTAGGGTGGAATAAGTTGATCTCTCCAAAAAAGAACGATGGACTGGGCCTCTGAGACCCCTTCCTTATCAATAAATCCTACACTATGAATTTATGGTGGCTTTGGATTAAAGGAGGTCCCCAAGTATGGAAGAAAATATGGTATCGTAAGTACTCGATTTTGTACTTACAGGTTGACAGATTAAATTTCGATGCAAAATTCAAAGGCTCAGGGGTCTAGAATTGGGCACAGGAAACTAAGGACGTGGTGAAACAACTAGCCTTCTGCGAGATTTGAAGAGGAAGGACAACATCATTTTTGGAGGATTCGTCATAGCAGTGTCCACCATTGGAGAAAATTGAGAAGCTACAACCTATTAGAGCACTAACACAATCCCAAGGAGCCTTTAAAGTGGCAGACTTCTGGAAACCTTATGATAAGGAGCAGGGTTGGAGACAGTGGAAAATAGTGGGTGATTGGGAACCCTCTAGGGATGCTCTCCCTTGGAAGTAATTCAAGCAAACCCTTCTCAATAGAATCATATGAGTTTATCCTAAACAATATATGTTGTGGTGGCCTTAGGAAATCAACCGACACATTCATGGTAAAAGAAGCATACTATGCCATAGAAGACTCTCTCTTACATTATGATACCACTTTGTGGCGCATAATTTGGCAAGATTGTGGATGGATATTATGAAACCAGCTCACAAAATAGAAGAAGAGATAGATCAACGATTTCAAAATTAGCCTCTTCGAGGGGGAACCTCCTTTACATTACACAAATGAAAAATTCTTCGATGATTCAAATGACAAATCTCCTTTCTATATATAGGAGTCTAAGGGGTCACAATATAATCAAAGTCGACATAATGATAAATTATAATGAAATGGCACAACAATAACAATAAGGGGGCTACACTGACAATAACAATAAGGGAATATACTAGTATTATAGGGACCTAACATGCCCCTTTCCTTCAAAAAAGTGTTTTCCTCAACACTTGAGTAGTTCTAGGTGTTTCTGTATAAAATTCTCATCCTCCCACGTGGAATCTTCAGTAAGTAAGTCCTTCCACTTGATGATATACTCTAAAATTGATCGATTTCGTAGCTGTCGAGTTCTTGTTTCTGTGACTGTTTCAGGTTCCAATATGATTTTTCCTTCCTCGTCAAGTTCCAACAATATTGTTTGAATTGGGATCTTATCACCTATAACATTATTTAAGCATGAAACATGGAAAATTGGGTGCACTCAGGAAGATGCAGGAAGCTCCAATTTGTATGCCATAGTACCAATCTTTTGCAACACCTTGTAAGGACCATAATACTTTGGTGATAATCTATTATCCTTCATAGCTTGCTTGAGGGACATTTGTTTGTATGGTTGTATCCGTAAAAATACCCAGTCACCTACATCAAAACTTCTTTCGTTGTGATGTTGATATGCCTATTGTTTCATTCTATTCTGCGCCAAAATGAGGTTATCCTTTAAGAGTTGGAGAACTTGTTGTTTATGCTCGATGTGATCTTCCACTGCTTGAACCTTAGAATGATTGTCCAAATCTTTTTGGAGATCCAGAGAAATAGACGATTTCGATGTTTGAACCTCTAGTGAACATAATTGTGCAATTATGCCCTGTTGTTCTTTCTTTGGAAGTTTTTTCATGCCATTAGAGCTTATTATATTTCCTGGTTTCCCTTTGATACTCCTTAATTCAACTTTCTTTCCTTCCCAAAAAAAATTCAAGAAAATTTCTTGAAAATTAAAAGCTATCGTACCCAAAGATTGTAACCATTAGACTCCTAGTACAACATCGGCACCACCCGTTGGAATGGAAGGATTTGGACTATTAAATACATATTATCCCATGGATAGCTTGATATTATGGCACTTTCCAGAGTAATTTATGGTTCCTCCAATTGAAACCATCACTTGAAACTCTAGTGTTGGATATAGGAAGCAATTCAATTACTTGGCTATATTACAATGAATAAAATTATGGGTAATACCCGAATCAATCAACACTATTACCTTTTTATTCTTGATATGTACTTCTATATTGAGAGTTTGAGGACTGGTAATTCCTGTCAATGCATTACAAGATATGGCTGGATTCATTTCTTCTTTATTTGGGGTTGGTTCTTGGTGTATATCCTCTTATTTTGACGATTCTTGTTCCTTTTCTTCCTCCTCTTGCCAATCTATTAATTTCTTCTTAGCACACTTATGGCCTTTATTGTATTTTCTATCACAAGTGTAACAAAACCATTTTGCTCTTTTTTCTTCCAATTGTTGTGGTTTCAACCTTGTAGGTTGTGGGAGGATAGGAGAAACAAAACTTACATCTTTATAGTTGTGAGTGGTAGGCTTCCTTGTTGCCATAATTTTTCTTTCAATTTTTCTTGCCAACCTAAATGCCATCTCCAATGAATCATGTTCCCAAAGGCGAACCTCATGTTGGATGTTATCCTTTAAAATCCCTATGAAGACATCAATCCTATGCTCCTCTGGAATATCATTTACCCTTATACTCAATTTTTGGAAGTCTTCAATGTGTTCCAACATTGAACCCTTTTGTTTAAGACTTATCAATTGGCTAAAGAAGATGTTTCTCTTTGTATCCTCATAATGTGCTATCATTTCCTCCGTAAAAATTGACCAAGTGACAATTTGTTTGCAAGAGCAAATCCATCGACGCCATACAAATTGATTGGGTTCTAAATATAAATTTGCATTGCGTACCTTTTCTGTGTTTTTCACGTTATGGAGATCAAAATATTGCTCCATCTATAGTATCCATGTTACGGGATCCTTAACATCAAACCTCCTCATATCAATTTTTGGAATATGGTGGGTCTTCAATCCAACGTTAGAGTCCATGAAATCATGATTAACATTTCTTTTGTTCTCATAATGAGTTTCCTTTACTACCTTTTCGCCATTAGCAAGAATTTCTTGTAGCAACTTTGTAAATTCTTTCTTCAAATATTCTATGTTGCCTTTCAGTTTTTCTTCTATACCATCGATCTTAGCTTCTGTTACTTTTTGTGAGAGCGAAATTTGTTTCACTTGGTCTCGCAATTTTGATATATCATGTTGCATTTCTTCCTCTTCTGCATGTGTCATAGTAGATATTTCTAGGTTTCTTACTAGGTTTTTCCATTTTATTTCTTTAGGGAATCAATTAATGATAATTGTGCTTCTCTATTCCCTTTGAATCACTTCAAACTATTTTTTCAAACAAATCTTATGCAAATTTTAAAAACTACACACCCTTTTTTTCACTTTGTAGGAACTCGATATTGAATTTGTTATAACTCTGTAATTTCAGATATTCAAGATATGAAATTGCGTCATGTGATAGCCCTTTGAGTCCTCTTCCAAACCCATAAGTCTGATCAAGATTGGATTCTTCAAATAGGAGTTATTCCCAATCTCCCACGATGACTTGATTATAGACTGGTTCAGTAGAGCGAACCTATACGAAGTGTTACATGTCAATGTTTCGATATTCGGACCTGAAAATGATACCCAACAAACTACAGTCCATCCTGTTTCTGTCATTTTTATGAAATTAGAATCCAATGCTCAGAGAAAAAGTTATGACAATTTTCCCAAGGTCACCTATTTGAGATGGAATTCTAGAGCCTGCAAAAACCCTAACTTCCTCGGATCATATCTCCAAAATTATAGAGAGAAAATATATGAAATTCATATACGCATTTCACCAAGATGTAGGCTCCACGTGGTTTTAATTTCAGGTTCTGAATCTTCGTACAAAAAATGTTATAGCCGAAATTCCACGATAACCTGTTTGAAGTAGCGAAACCCTAAAATCCAAAGCTTTGATACCAAATGTTATGAAACCAGCTCACAAAATAGAAGAAGAGATAGATCAACGAATTAAAAATTGGCCTCCTCAAGGGGGAAGCCTCCTTTACATTACACAAATGAATAATTCTTTGATGATTCAAATGACAAAACCTTCTTTCTATATATAGGAGTCTAAGGTGTCACAATATAATCAGAGCCAACATAACAATAATAATGTAAGGGCACAACAATAACAATAGTGGGCTGCTATGGGGCACAATAATAACAATATGGGGACTACATGGGCACAAAAATAAAAATAATGGGGCTACACTTATAATAACAATGAGGGAATACACTAGTATTATAGGGACCTAACAATGGGTAAACTTTTTGACCTTTTTATGGATGTTAGCTTGGGGGTGCACCCTAACTTGTGATCAACTTCGAAGGAAAGGTTTTGAGGTCCCCTCAATGTGTACGCTAATTTCACAAGTTAAGGAATCAGGCAACCACCTTCTTCTCACATGCTCTTATGCCAGGAAAATGTGGGAGTTTGTAAACCAAATCTTTAGATGTGCTTTACCTTCTTTAGTAAACATTAATACATGGATAGAAGACTGGTTTTGGAAAAAATTCAAAACCCCAGTTATAATGAAAGCGTAGTATTTCACTACAGGGTTCTCTCTCTTGAATTTATGGAAGGAGAGGAATATAATAATTTTTAAAGGAAAACAAAGGCCTATATCTATTTTACAGGAAATTACAATTAAAAATATTAGAGAATCAGTGTTGGTGTCTCTTCCTCATGTCGATGAAGGAGTAGTTGATGATAACGAGACCATAATCTTTAAGGGACTTGATATAGAACCTAATGTTGAAAAAACCTTCTCTCCTAGGACTTGTAGAAGAGAAACCTTTGTTGCAATAACATTCCACCCCCCTCCTAAAGCCTTCATCGAACTGAGTTTTGACGGTGCCTCAAAACGTAGCTTAGGAGATGCAAGTCTAGGAGGCATCTTCAAAGATGATAATTCAAATCCAATATATGCCTACATTTTTTCCGTTGGGATGGATTCAAATAACATAGCAGAATTCAACACATTGGAGGAAGGGCTTAAAATAATTGTAAGGAAAGGTTTTTTTGCTACAGATTCATGGGGATTCTAAAACAATGATTAATTGTGTAAGAAAGCTATTATTAGGTCACATGCCAGAGAAAGTGATTCATACTTGGCACTTATAGGAGGTGGTAATTAATATCAAAGACTTTTTTATTAAATTTGATTATGTTATTTCCAATCACACACGGCGGGAAGGTAATAAGGTGGCAGATATTTTGGCTAATTGGGGAAGCTCAAGAAGACATGTAGCCATTTACATGCCATGGTCGAAATTGATAAGTAGAGAAGGATTTCATGATGTAAATCATTGGGTAGAATAGGATAGATACCTATTTTCATCCTGAATCCTTGATGGGGGTGATATCACAACATCATATTAAGCATCAGCAAGAGATATGTCACATCCTTTCGGGAGCCATTTTTTGGTGGGGGTAATAATTCGCATGCAGGGAGATTGTGTAGAGATGGAGGTGGTGACCCTCGGAGTGAGAGATGGGATCTACACTTGGCTATGCATGGGTTGTGCATGGGAAGTCCTAGGTTCACACCATGGGAGCCACCAATTCGGGTCTCATTGTATTATCGTAGCCTGTAGGGGGTGAAAAAATTTGTTTTGGTCGTTAGTTTCATAAATTCAACTCATTTTTCTTACACATGCATGGAGCGTCCTTCCCATGACGGATTCATTATCGGAAGAAACTTCCCTGATAGCAGTAGAAAGTTCATTAATGGCTTCACTTTAGGTCAGTTCTTTGGGATGGTTGAATTTTGGTGTCGAAAGTACTCTTCGAAACTTCTATGGGATTTTTAGAGGGCATGTTATAATTCTAGTAGCTGATACCTCACACTCGTTGTTATTTATACAAAACTAATTTATGGCATTCAAGACCTATTAGAATGATGTCCAAAATTAAAGGCCTCTGACGAAAATGATTGGTTGCTTTTATTGGCGACCATAATAGAGACGTCTACTAAAACACTGTCATAGATAACTTTCACATATAAATTCTTTATCATTGTGTGGATTTTGAATAATAACCTTCAATTGAATAAAATTCAAGGTTCTTTCCAACAAATATAGGGATTCCTCACACAAGTTCAAACTTAGTTTATCTGTTTATATAGGCTTGTGGGCAGTGGCTCTAGGCTCAAGAGTTTAGTGGTAGTCTCATTGACTTGATCCAAGGCTTCTTAGTGAAAAGTAGTAGGTCTACCAATTCTCCTGATTAAAAAAAAAAAAAACACCACCACTTGAATAAAGTTTCTTTTTATTTTTTTGTTTTTTAGGTGGATGTTGGTGTATTCTTTCAACATTTAGGGTTTAAAGAGATAAGTTCCTTTTGGTAAATAATAGGTTTCATTTTATTTCCAAATTTTGGCATGGTTTGATGGGATTCTATAATGCCTTCATTGGTTTCTGATGATAGGATAAAAAACCTTACTTTACGAAGGCTCATACATTAAAGATGGAATATAAGATTTCCACGGCTAAATATCTTAGAGAGGTCTGACTAGTTTTCTTATATTTTGTTTGAATGTGAAGAATATGCCTTCAATTTTTGTTATTGCATGCTCAATATATAATTTCATGTGCAGTGATCACTTTCTTGTTCATCTTTTGGAACCATAGACAATTCATTTGTATTCTATCTATTTTGTAGGCTAATGAAGAGGTTGACTCTGCAAAAGTTGGAAAAATTGACATGGTTGGTTTAACATCTTTTAAAGCTTCTACATTCACCTTTTATGACCATCTTATTCTTATGATAACTTGTAAGATGATTATGAAATAGTTGTACTTCAGGCTGTTGAATTTTCATATGAGGACTACTTGTATGAACTAGAAGATTCCAATAATGAGGATTATGCATCTGAGTACTAGTCAACAATAGTTTTTTCAACAAACTACCCAATTCCACCAGGCTTCTTAGTAAAAAATTTGTTGGGTTCTTTTCCCTGATGATGACTCATGATCATTGCACATGTGCTTAACTATAGTACATTGAACATGATGAACCATTAAGAGATATATATTTGAGATAGATAGGTGCAACAGGTGCTACTCAAAATTTTGTCACATTTGTTGTTACATTTTTGGGGATGTCAATGGCATGAAATATCCTCACTAGATGGAAATATGGTATTCTCAATGAAGCAATATCAGAGCGTACATTGTTAATGTTTTCTACTGCTAAAGTTATACTTACATGCAAAGATCATATTAGAGTTTCACTTTGATATAAAGTCTGGAAAACATGGAGGTTATTTTGCATATATATATATATCTATATATATATATATATATATATATATATATATATATATATATATATATATGTTTGTTTGTGTCAAGAGGTATTACAAAAACTCATTCTTTCAAGCTATTTTCTTCCTAATCAGAATTTTCAGTGTATAGAATAATGTTGTGTTTATATCTACATTGTATTGTGAATTATGTGTTGTATAAGGTAATATTATTAGTCTCTACATTTAATTTTTATCACCAACTTGATATAGTTGTCAGGTCAACCATCTAGGAAGAAAATAACATATGTATTAATCTTATGTAGTCTTGTAATGTTAGTCTTTCAAATAGAATAGAAAACCTAGACGACGTGATGAGTTTGAAATAATTAAAAGATTTAACATGATAATAATTTGTGATATTCTATGTTTCCACAAGAGCCACAACAACCACAAAAGCAGTGACATTGCAATCATGTGGCTCTTGTTTAGTAAAAAAATTGCCAAGACTTTACAAAGTTTTATAATTTATTGAAAGTTGTAGAATTTACAATTTATAAAGTTTCAAGGTCTAATTTTTTAAAGTCTAATTATTTAAAGGGTGCTATCTCAATGGAAGAGCGCCTTCTCTACAAACAAGAGGTTGGTGGTTCGATTCCATCATGCCCTGATATTTATATAGAATGGTGACGATCAGTTTTTAGTGACAAAGACTCTTTTTACCATCACTAATGAGCTTACGGTGACATTTTTTCACCCTCACCAAAATATGAAATGTTGACAGTCAACCAATGCCACCATACATATGCATCAATAGTGACGACCATGAAAGGTCCATCAATATACATTGTTGTTGTTCATATGAAATGGTGATGGTTACTATTTGTCATTATAATCATTATTCGTGATGGACCTTGAACATCACCACAACACCTATACTTTTGGTGACAAAGGCTCTTTTGACCATCACAAATGAGCTTATGGTGAAATTTTTCGACTATCACCAAAATATGAAATGGTGACGGTCAATGAACGTCACCATATATATGCATCAATGGTCACGGCCATGAAAGTTCCTTCACAAGAAATCATTGTTCATATGAAATAGTGATGGTCACTATCCGTCATTAAAATCATTATTTGTGACAGAACTTGAATGTCACCACAACACCTATAGTTTTCATAGTGCCACCTTTGGTGACATTCAGTTTCTTGGTGACAGAGCCTAAGATCCATCATCATTGCTCATATGAAATGGTGACAGTCACTAACTGTCATTTTAAATCATTATTGGTGATGGACCTTGAATGTCACCACAACACCTATACTTTTGGTGACGCCACCGTTGGTAACATTCAGTTTTTTGTGACAAAGGTTGTTTGACTATCACAATGAGCTTATGGTGACATTTTTTGACCCTCACCAATGTCCATTTTCTTGTAATGCGTGGGGCCTCTTGTGGAGTTTTTTAACACTCCCTCCCACCCCCTTGTACTATCTGAGGATATGAGAGGTGTTACTTAGTGAATTAACCTTACCTCTAATGTTTGTTATGAAGATGGGGTTACAAAAATACTCCTTTTTCAAAATATATAGAATTAAATTCTAATACCACCATCATATCTAGTTCATTGAGAGCTTTCTAATGATATAAATTTTATCTCAATCTGACTTCTAGATTGAAATTTATGCCCCCTTGAAGTTTGACTCATCGGATAAGGACACATCAACATTGAACTACCACATGGCATCCACGTGGCACCCACATATGGCTCTGCGATGTCACCATAAGTGGTTCCACATCACCCATGTCCCAGACGTTCCATCCACATTGATTTGAATTTATGAAGGGAATGAAATGAAATTCACATTTATAACCAAAACACAAAGATATATTGAAACTTGATTTCAATCAATAAATGGAAAATGTTGAAATTGTATATATGTAGAACGAAAGCAAACTAGCTCAAACAATGTAGCATGTCTTTGAAGAGATGTGATAGATGCATGTCTTCCTAAACTATGTTACAATGAGGATCAGAGGCCTTTTTATCATGAAGAAGCAATGATAAACCCTAAACATCCAAAAACATAACCCTATGATATGAAGCATCAAAGGCTTATGGGCCTCGATGGGGTAAGTTGGAATGTCAACTTCCTACGGTCGTAACTTTGGCATACGGTCTCCATTTGGCATAAGTGATGACCTATTGGAAAGGTCTATTAGAGGAGTACATTTTATAATTACCAAATATAGTCAATATGAAAATCATACTATTATTTTTATTGGCCCATTTCCCAAAAAACGTCATTTAAGGCCTCAAAACGAATCTAGAAGTTCAAGACCTAAAAACTGCCAAAAATAGAGATTTGTCAAAATAGGAAAATTGTGTTGTGATCTAATGGAATAGGTGGTGGCCACAAATATCCACCTAGATCAATCCTCCCCATTAGGAAGAAATGGTCTACATTGTTTTGAGTGCCTCCATGAGATAGGGATGCCAACAAAGGGTCTAGCTATATCTAGTTGTAGCCTATTCCTTGCAAATTGTGTTGAGCACTATTAATGCCAATTGCTTTGTGATTGCTGATGTGTCTAACAATGGTGGAAAGTATGGTTGAAGGTGGTCCACATTTAACACTAGGTGTAGGCCAAGGATTGGGGGGATACTTAGCTCAAAATTGTTGTAACCCACAACCTCGGTGATGGTGTAAGGTCCATGGTAGAGTTTCCAAAGCTTCCAATGGGCCCCTGCAAGGAATTCCTTCTATAGACGCAACCAAAACTTGTCTCCCACTTGAAACTTATGTGACACTCCATGTTGATAATGGTGTTTCTTATCCTTAGTATCGGATTTTTTAAAGATATTATGGACCTACTCGTGGATGTGTTAAATCCATTCAATAAACCTGGTATATTTTCGGCTTCAAATTGGATATGTGTAGATTCTTCGTTTATAGTTGCAAGGGGAAATGCGACATCAATTGGACCTAATGGTTGAAATCCCAGGCACACTTGAAAGGGGTTGTGGATAGTTGAGCCATGGAGAGAATTGTTGTAGCTATATTAAACATAGGGGAGACTCCCACCGCATGTTCATGAATTCTTGGATTTGTACATAAGCAAGATGTGCATGATCATCCTATTGACGACCTCTATCTAGCCAACAGTCTAGGGGTGGAAGGAAATTTATTTGGTAAGCTTAGTGTCCAAAAATGACAATAGGCTCAACCAGATGTGCTTAGGAACCTCCTATCCTAATATGATATGATGGTCTTCCTAATCCAAAAATGTACCCACACCCGTTTGAATAATAATTTGGCAATGGTTTTTGTTGTGGTACTCTTGTTTTAGGAAGTCAAGATGGTCATCTTATAAAATCTCTAAATAACCACAAACACACAGTAATTACCATTCTTGGTAGAAGAAAGGACATACATATAGTCCATTGATATGGATTGCGAGCCTAATTAGGAGTTGGTAGAGGGGTGTATAAGCCTTTATTCTTAATGGTTGGTTTGGAAATGGCGTAGGTAGTGTAGGACATAATATACTTTCAAACATCTTGTCGAAGTTATGGCTAATAAAAATACTTTTGCAGTACTTCCACTATCTTCTCCACACTAAAGTTCCCTATTACCTAACTATAATGTTCCTCCCAAATCAACTTGTGTGAAGGAACACAAAGGTGTCCTGGGTAGCACAAAAATGCATCCTAGAGATGGAAGTCTAGAACTTGCTAGCCTACCATCAACATATATTATGTGGCAATGAATATTGATTCATTATTGTATAGTTGTGGCCATCCAAAGGTCTTGTGCCCATAAGAGTTGAGAATGGTGGTAAGTGCCACAACTAGGGGCAGATTGAGGTAGTTTATGATGTGATTGGTTCTACCCTTCTTGTCTTTAATGTTAAAATGTAATTATTGTAGATATGTGGACCATTTTTTATGGCATTCATTCTGTAACTTCCATTGTGTCTATAGAAATTGAAGAGGCATGTGATCCATGAGGATGATCATTTCATTCCCCATAATATAATGTTTCCCTTTGTGGTAGGGTTTCCCGATGGAATAAATCTCCTTTTGATAGGTGGGGTATCTCTGGGGAGTATCAGAGAGTGTATCACTATGATAGGCCATTAGATGTCCCTGCTAAATGAGGACTACACCAATAGAATAGTCAAAGGCATCTGTCTCAATCTCAAATGGCTATTACAAGTCTGATATGGTGAGGGTTGGTGTAGAGCAAGGCAATGTTTCAGTTCATCAAATACCTTTTTTGTGACTCGGACCAAAAAAAATTGTAACTTGAATTAAGGGCCAAGTGATATAAGAGAACCCCAACACAAATATTCAGTAGAAATTAGCAAGGCCCAAGAAGTTGTGAAGCTCTATTAGAGTCATGGGGCTCGAATTTTCCAAATGACTTGGATCTTGGTTGTGTTATAGCATCCATTGTCCTTTTAATTTTATTTTCCGTTTTATTACAAAAATGAAAAAAATCAAATATTATGTTGTAGCGAAATAAGGGGAAAAGCGGAAATTTGAAAGAAATCATTTATTTTATTTATTTGACGGCTTTTGAATGTGAGAAACCCACGAGAAGATCTGAGTCATTCGCTTGCAAGGCAACAGATCCGACGGCAATCGCATGGGTAACTAGAATGAAGTTTATTTTGGAAATCGGACGCGACGGTGTATGAAATTCAATTTAATTTGTTGAAGTCCGGATCAATCGCAATCGTCCATCGAAAGGGACGACATCCGACAGATATCGCGTTGAAAAGGAATCGGGTTTTAAAATTCAGACCCAATAAATCTTTAACTGGTAGTTTTATTTCTTATCGGGTCCATGTGACAGTCAAAGGGTTGTTGAAAAAACAGACACGATAAAGTTTTGTTCAGCAGGTTTAAAGTTTCATTGAATTCCGAAGGATCGGACCGTCCATTGACTGGGTGATCGGATGGCGATTGTGCACAGCTCAGGTGAACGTGATAAGTTTATGAACTAGAGTCTAAATCCTTTTCAGTTCCATGATTTGCCATATTTCACGTAAATCAACTAATTTCGTTGTTTTAGCAAAATAACCAAAGTTAGAGACGAATGACTAAAATTCCAAAGGCAATGGTAATTGGTCGAGTTTCTTTGTGTTTTTGCTAATCAGAACACTCCCAATACATACGTGGGCCCAAGTCCACACACGAAGTTTTGTCAAAATGCAGTTGGTTGTGTTAAAATAGTTTAACCATTATTAAAACATCAACAGAGAAAATTCATCAGCAGCCAAGCCACAGATCTGAACAGCGAACAACCATCATCAGTTTTCTAAATTCCATTACTTCCTGTTATTTTATTTTCTTGAGAATGAGGTGTTTTTACCCTCCATTGTCATATTCTGCAATAACTTTTACTTTAAGCAGTTAGGATATAGTTAAGTAGTTTGACATTTTTGGTGATTACCAACTGTCTCATAATGTATAAGAGGAGGAACATTTACAGAGAAAGGGTTGGAACTTTGGAGAACTTGGAGACTAGGCCACTGTATTCTTGATAAAACTGTTGATTAATGAAAGAATCAGAAGTTTTCCACACATTGTTGGGTACGATTTTGTGCCTTCTCTATTATGTATCATCATATGTTTTCTTCCTTTAAGTATGGTAATGAAGTTTCAGGTCTTTATTTGCTTATGTAAATGAAGTTAAAATCCCTTAAAAGAACACTCCTATACTTGAAGTTCCTACCTTTGCAATTCTTCTAAGTTACAGATAGTAGTTTCTGTGTAAGACATCATATTATCTTTAACTTCTCCAAGTGTCACACATAGTAGAATCTATGTAAAACAACATATTGTCTCTGAATTCTTCAAGCTTTCTTCATTCATCATTTATATTCAGCAATCAAATGGAATTTTGAGATTTTCATGTCACCTAATTATTAAGGGTTAAAAACCAAGTCTTTCAAGTCCTTCATTTGAGAATACAACATACAATTAAGTGAAAAACAAGTGGAAATAATTATAAACATTAATGTCTTAAGAACAATTTCTACACAGCCAGGAAATTGGTTTCTTAAGGGACAACATTAATTGGCACCGCTGCTGAGGAGAGAATACAAGAACACTTTTCCCTGGGTTTTCAATATTTTCCTCTGGTTGTTCAGTGAGGAGGAAATATTTGGTTGCTTTGAACAAAAGCAATAACTCTGGCTCTAAAGAGGCCTCATACAAGGTCTGATACCTCACAACAGAAAGTTCAAGCCCTTTCAGATCCTAAGAGGCTAGTTTCCAAGAGGGTTGGAAGGCCTAAAACTCCACTTACACCAAGTCCTACACTGTCTGCACCAGGTAGCAGTTCATCACATCTTTCACATTCATCTTTTATTGACCAAGAGTCACCTTTTACATCTAATTCATTTCAAGAACCCAACTGTCAAGAACAATCTTTAGAGTTTGTTTCTTTTTCAATATCTTCTATAGTTATTTAGCCTGAACCTATAACTACATTACCACCTCTGCACACTCCATTTACTCCTCAGTCAGGTTCCACATATGTTAGTAATCAAGGTTCAGTAAATTCAGGAGCAAACATGGAAACACATGCATTTTTGATGAATAGGTATGCACCTTTTCAATTGCCACAACAGTTGAATCAAATTCCACAAGAATACTTGAAGATTATTCCTCGTTTCACATGGGAGGATGAACAAACATCAGAGAATCATATATCGGTATTTTGTAATTTCGCATAAAACCTCAATGTTGAACACCTAGATGTTGTTCTAAGACTTTTTGTCCAATCCTTGGATGGAGAAGCAAGAAAATGGTTTAAAGGGCTTCCAAATAACTCTATTACAACATGGGAAGAGATGGAGCGCTTGTTCACCCAGAGATGGGGAGGGAAAAGAGACCATGGGTATTCACTCACAGACTTTAATGCTATCAAGAAGAAGTCTAATGAAAGTGTTGTTGAATTCATCAGAAGGTTTAATAAATTATACAATAGTCTTCCAATGGAGATTAAGCCCCCTCCTGCTGGTGCAAAAATAAATTTTGTAGGGGCTTTTGAGTCAAATTTTGGATTTACATTGAGGGAGAGAAGATCTGCAACCCTTGATCAGATCCAAACTGATGCATTAGAGATAGAAGCAAATATGGTGGCTGCAGGTAAAACACTAGAGACACAACCTATCCAAGATAAGGGAAAGGCTAAAGTAGAGTCCTCTCAAAGTCAAACATTAGAGGATATGAGTAATGTAATTAAAACTTTGTTGAATAAATTGATTAAATTAGAGTTGGAGAGTAAGAATTCTCAGAGGCAAGCACAACAGAATAGAAATTTTAATCCTCAATATAGAAGACAACCTCTGAAAATTTTGCAGAAGGAGAGAAAAGATCAAGATCAGATTCAAGCACCACTGTATATAGAAGTAGATCCTGATGAAATACCATAGCATTCCAGGGACCATGATGATCAGATTTCCACATTGTATGCAGTAGATGAAGATGAACTAGGTGTTGAGGGAGAAGAATATGAATATGTTGAAACATATGCCATTTATGATGAGAATGAAATTGATGAGTATTAGAAGCAGTTTTCTGATTTTATGCAGACAGAACTACATAAGAAATATGACTTGAGATCAAGGAAAAGATATAGAAGTCAAGAAGATGAAGGTGAGCAGCAAGTTCCAGCTCCCTTACAGAAGGAAACTCCACAAGAACCACAACCTGCAAAACAATTGAATAAAGGAAAGCAGCAGCAGAATACAAGTAGCAAGACTCAAATGCTTCAAGGTGAGTCTTCTCAAGACAAAAGTGAAAAAATTCCTTTAGAAAAACTTGTTTCCATTCCACAAGAGATTTCAGTCATGAAGAGAGGTGAAGATGAAAATGAAAGGAATACTAAACAAGGTCATGTGTTTAGTCTAACTAAAGAATTAGAGAAAATCAGAATTCAAGTGCCCCTCACAGAGTTGGTCAAAACACCAGTTTATCAGAGAGAGATTGTTGAGTTTATCAATCTAAGAGAGAATGTGAATGTAAATGACATTGTGAATCTGCAAGAAGATAAACCAGTAGTGGTTTTTGGTCCACATGTGGAGGAGGTGGATTCTTCAACCCCTCCTTTCTACATTTCTCTATTGATTCATGATTTCCTCTTGCACAATTGTATGTTTGATTCAGGAGCTTCACATAACCTTATGCCATTATCAGTGATGAAACAACTAAACCTACAAGTTACTAAACCTTACAGAGACTTGTATTCTTTTGATTCAAATAAAGTCAAGTGTCTGGGGGTCATTAAAGATATGGTGGTGTCACTAGCCCAGATCCTAGCTAGAAGCTTGGTGATGGATGTAGTGGTAGCAGACATGGAAAATTTTAGGGGCGAATTTTCGCCCTTGAGCTAAATTAAGGAGTTTTATATTTTTATTGGGCGAATATTTTGTATCATAGTACATTGTTACAAATCGCTTCAAATCTATTTTATAAAAAAATTAGGTATGGAGGTTAGCCCACCTTATTTTAAGGGAGAGGGTAAAAAAAGTAAATTTAGCCCTTGAAATTAGGAGTTACAATCTTCCATTCCCCTCATTTTCAAGAAAATGTATTTATGATAGTTATAAATAAAAATATAAATACAGTGGAGGTATGGTAAATAAAAAAAAACTATTTTTATACTTTCTCCAAAGGTATGGTAAATAAATAAAAATAGCAATAAACTAGAGGTATGGTAAATAAATAAAACCTCTTTTTATATTTAGTCCATAACCCTCTTTCTATTTAAGAAGTCTCAAAAACGAGGTTTCATTTAAGTGAATCCTATGGGCCAAATACCATATTTATAAAAGAGGTATGGTAAATTAATAAAATATAAATAAACGAGAGGTATGGTAAATAAATAAAACATTTTTTTATATTTACTCCATATGTCACCTTATATTTATGAACAGGCAAGCGTGTAAATAAATAAAAATATAAATAAAGTGGAGGTATGGTAAATAAATAAAAATATAAATAAACTATAGGTATGGTAAATAAATAAAACATCTTTCTATATTTAGTCCATAACCCTCTTTCTATTTAAGAAGGCTCAAAAAAGAGGTTTTATTTAATTGAATCCTATGGGCCAAATACCATATTTATAAAAAAGGTATAGTAAATTAATAAAAATTATAAATAAACGAGAGGTATGGTAAAGAAATAAAACATTTTTTATATTTACTCCATAAACCACCTTATATTTATGAACACTCAAAAAATGTGTTATATTTAGGTGAAGCCTATGGGCCAAATTATTATTAATACCATGCAAAAAAATATTATTAACCTTAATATTAGTATTAATAAAAATAAAGATGGCACATGGTATTGACCCATGGTATTCACATGGAATGCAGCCTATTTAAATGGGGAATTAAACTAGCATAGATCCATCTTTACTCTGGATCAAATATTGTAATATGAAAACTAACATAGAGTGAAAAAATATTTGATCCCTCTCGGGGCTTGGTAGATCAAGAGTAAAAATGGATCTTGTAATTTAATGTCACTTAACATTTTAACTTGGTTAAAAAAAAAAAAAAAAAAAAAAAATCAGTTATTAATTTTATTAATTTTTATAAATTACTAATAGTAGTTTTTAAGCTCCAGGTTTATGATAACCCATGGTAATACCATGGTATTCATGTGAGCATAGACTATTTAAAGGGGAAATTCTATCAGCTTAGATCCATCTTAATTCCGGGTCTACCAAGTGCTGGGAGGGATAAATAGATTTCATCCCTCTAGAGTGGTAGATGTGGAGTTAAGATGGATATAGGTTGGTTTATGATAATGAATATATTAAATAGACTTAGGAAATTATATTGTAAAAAAAATCTTAAGGTGAATGGTTAAAGCTACATTTAGTCACTTCACAAAATTTAGTAAAAGATATTGATATCTCCATTAACATTGATTTTTCTGATTTAACAAAAAAAAAATTCAAAACAATGAAATCTTAACTCTTTCCGCATCACCCTCGCAGAAGAGAGATAGTCGCTGCTGAGAATTCGCACCATTTTTCAAACATTCTCAATATGATATCTTCATGAAAAATTTAAGGTACTGATCTTAGATTAGTTGTTTGAAAAATATGCTAGTTTGTACAACCTTTCATCTTCTCTACTATTCTTAGTTTGTCGTAATGATCAGTAGGGGTTGGGCACCAAAAAGGAAATTAATCCACATCTTACGACACTGTTAAAAATGGTATGAAGGTAGTGAATTATGCAAATAAGAAATTTAGATTGGGAGAGACGTAATTAAATTTTATTATTTAATTGAAGATTTCCAATTAAAATAATAATAAATCTATATTTATATATTTATATATTGATTGGAAGGCTTCTGACAACGGTCACTTCTTTCCATTAGATCCCCTTCAGGCCTTTGGGATACCTACTACTTCATTATATTATATAGTTGGGGCTTGCTACTTGTTGGCGTGTTGGGGTAAACAAACTTGATGTGTTTTTTTTTTATCTCGCAGTTGGAGTCTATGGAATAAGAAAGAAATTTGATAGCTTGGCAAAAGTGGTAGCTTTACAAAAGTGGTAGAGAAAACATTAATCTCTCCTACCATGACAAACATGGCCACTAAAACTTGCAACATTGTTTGTAGGAAGTGAAAATTATGTTTCTTTTTTCCAAACATGTATGTTAGTATATTACAGTTTAATGAATATGTTTTATTATTATCATATATGGTTTCATACTTTAACAAAACATTCGCCAAGACTTCACAATGTTTTATTATTCAGTGAAAGATTTTCCAAGATCTTATAAGATTTTATAATTCAGTGAAAGATTTGCCATGACTTTACAAGATAATATAATTTGGTGAGAGATTCACCAATATATATATATATATATATATATATATATATATATATATATAGTGATAAAATCGCCTCCCATTTTTCCTATGTATCCTGGGGATTCACCCATTTATTATACATATAAATTTAGGGTGGTTCTTAAAATTTTCCCTGGTAGCAGATATCCCTGCTAGGTTTGGAATGTTGCTATCTAGGTCATGGGAGCCAAATTGGTTGGTGTTTTGAAACTAGATTTTACATCTGTTGTTATACCAATTTTTGGTGGAGAAGAAAGGAGGTTGTATAGAGAAACAAAATTTGTAAAAGCAATCACAAAAAATGGGGCAAGTAATTCACCTGTATATAGTCAAGAGAAAGATGATTTTTCTTGCTTCATGCTGCATGATAATGCAGAATTGGCTGAAGATAACCAGAGGTGGCTTGCTTCAGCCAGTGTAAATACAGAGCTGCAAACTGAAGGGGTGTGGAAGTGCTTCTTTGATGGAGCCTATTCTAAGGAAGGAACAGGTGTTGGTTTCCTTCTAATTGCACCTGGAGGTAATATGTTCCCTTTTTCTTTTAAATTGGAGTTCGAAGCAACAAAAAATGTGGCAGAATATGAGTCCTTGATCATTGCTCTGCAAACAACAAAACAAATGGGAGTCAAGTTAATTTTTGTCTTTGGAGATTCAGAGCTAATTATAAAGAAAATAAAGAACCACTGTTAGACAAAACACCCTAGGATTAGGGCATACAGAAACGAAGTGTGGGATTTGGTTGAGAACTTCTTTGAAGCTTTCAACATTCAGTTCATTCCAAGAGATGGAAACAGATTAGCAGATTCTTTGGCTATGGTTGCTAGTACTTTTAGGCCTCCTATTAATCTGAAGCTAAGATATGAGGTTGAAATGAGGCACAGGACTTATGTTCCTAATAATATAAAGCATTGGTATATTTTTGAAGATGATCAACAAATTAAGGAATTCTTGACTATGATTGAAGATTTTCAGGGCACAAACATGGATCAAGATGAAGATGAAGCAACAAAAGGTGCGAAGGTAAGTGGTTTGAAAAATTCTATAGTTGATCAAAAGATTATTCAATTGAAAGATAATACTCTGCCAAGGGGACTTGTCCCTCTTGAAAGACTTTTTAACTCCAATGATGTGGATGTTAGTTCACAAAAACTTCCACAGGATGAGAAGATTCAAGATTACAATATTGGAACCCAGGAGGAGCCCAGGTTAGTCAAATTATTCAATGGAGTTCCACCTAATTATAAGGAGAGATATATTAAACTTTTCAAGGACTATGTTGATGTTTTTGCTTAGTCCTATGAGGATCTTAAAACATATGATGTAAGTATTATTCAGCACAAGATTCCCTTGAAAGAGGGGATTAAACCATTTAAGCAGAAGCTCAAGCAGATAAACCCTTTGCTTTTACCATTGATTGAGAAAGAAGTCAAAAAGTTGCTTGATGCCAAGATTATAGTTCCACTCAAGTACTCTGATTGGGTGGCCAATTTAGTGCCTGTAAGGAAAAAGAATGGAGAGATGAGGCTATGTGTAGACTTTAGAAATCTCAACAGGGCTTCCTTGAAAGATAACTATCCGTTACCTAAAATGGATCATGTGCTGCAGAAGGTAATAGGATCATTCAGGATTTCAATGGTGGATGGGTTTTCAGGGTATAATCAGGTGGATGTGGATAAAGAAGATCAGAAGAAGACTGCATTCACAACTCCTTGGGGAACCTTTATGTATGCTAGAATTCCTTTCGGGTTGATGAATGCAGGTGCTACATTTCAAAGAGCTATGGACATTGCTTTTGTGGGAGATAAGTTTGTAGTGATATACTTGGATGACATCATTATTTTCTCTAAGTATGATGAGGAGCATCTGGACCATCTAAAAAAGACTTTTGAGAAATGTAGAAGATTTGGGCTTTCCTTGAATCCTAAGATGATCCAAAATGGATTTTGGATAGACTCCTAAGTCTAAGTGTTCCTCACAGAGGAAAATAAAAGTCCAAGGAAGTTCCTGGAAATAGCCCCATGGCGGAGATCTTTTCATTCTAAATCTATTACAACCCTAATGGGCAAAAATGGACTTAGGATGCAGAAGTTATCGCAGAAAGAAGATGCCCTTTGCTCTTTGGAAAAAGAGGCAAAATCCCCTAAAAATGGAAAAAAACCCTTATAAAGGGAAATCGCATCGGAGATGGTCCAAGAGGCAAACTTAAGCGGAGGCAAAAGAGACCCCGATTGCCGATCCCTGACATATCGGGTCGGAGGCAGGCACATGCATATGACATAAGGTAAGGACCCCAGGCCGATGCGATATTGCGATCGCCGATATCGGCGGATCGACATCGGCGATGGCATGAGACAAGGGATGGACCCCCGGGCCAATGCGACTTGCGATTGCGATATATCGCATCGCAACGTCGTGTCGCAGCGATATAAAGGGCAATAACATGTCGAACCTGATGGGTTTTATAAACCCGGCCTAATGAAATTTGAGTTTCGGTAAAAGGGATTTTTTGTGTATTAACGCTTTTCGGTGTAAAAACCGAAATACAAAGAAAAGACTCCCGAAGCGATAAAGCCGGACTCGAAGGGGAATTATAGGCATGATTTATAAAATTTCAGTTTCGTAAGCAAGATTTCGGGCGGGCCTTAGGCGGTAAATGGTATTGGGCTGGCTCCACCCAATCCCATACAATGAAAAACGCATGGCTGGCGGAGGAGAGAGGAAAACCGCCTTTTCGGGCGTGTAACCTCCGTACCCTTAAGCCACCTGAAATCACATATTGACTGTTGGATCGAAGATCCCGTAGATTGATGGTGGGCCTTGCGATAGTGGCCAAAGGTGGACCCGATGTGATTATAGGGTGGATGCGATAAATTTTCAAGTCCGATAGAAAGAGTTCTGTTGGGTTTTTCACGTATTTCCTGTGTATTTGGATTTACCCAAAACACTTATGCGATGCGATATGCTGCCTAATGGCAGACCCAATAGGGATTTTAGGGGCGATTGAATGGAATTTCATGTCTAGAATTCACGTCCAATAGTGTATTTTCCACAAATCTCTGTGTAATGAAATTTTCTCGGTTTTTGGGTTTTTGCCTAAGAGAAGGCCCCGAAACCTTTGTAACCACTCCAGATCCTCATGCCACGCTGCAAGCAAGAATTTTTACAGGAAATGATGCATTTTGAAGCCACAGAGCCAAATGGCCAGTCTAACTAACAAGGAGCAGGGAAGCCACAAAAGTGCAGAGAGATGATGATATCCAGAGAAATGGCTAGGGTATCCGAAAAGCTGGAAAAGTACCTCAAAGGAGCCCAAAGAGCACGATTGAGGGGAGGCCAGCAAAAGCTGAAGCGCAAAGTAGCTAAGGGAGGTTTCTGGAGTTGCTTGGAGGTCAAGTGAAAAACCAAAAAGCTGAAGGTTGCCAAGGGAGCTAGAGGACTGCTGAAAGCTCACAGAGCCAGAGCCGAAGAGCCAGAGCCAGAGTCAAAGCCGAGAGCTTCAGAGCCAGGGATAAGATGGTGTCTAAACCCATTGTGTTCTGTGTAAACCAATGGAGTTGAGCCGCAGAGCTTGTAAAAGGATTGTTGCCATAATCCCAGAGAGCCTAGCTGAGTTAACTAGAGCTCAAGGAGATGTAGCCCAAGAGTTTTGGGTGAACTCCATATTAAACTTGTTGTTTTATGTGTGATGCTCATTTGTTGCATTGTTTCACTGTTATATGTTTTATATCAGTTTAAGCAAATCAATTTACAACACATAAACAGTTTTAAAACAACCATAAGCATACTCCTTATTTTCAAGCACATATTTATTTCCACATTGGTTAATCATAAAGACTTGGGAATATTTAAGATTTGGAAGTGGGAAAGGTTCTTGTAAGTTAGACAAGAAGCCTTTAGGCCCCATTTTCAGATCAGGTGGTATCAGAGCTTTAGATTGATTAACCCCACCTTCAAAGAAGGTTATATCAGAATGCTTGATTGACAAAGAAAAGATTGCTTGTCTGAAAGGTGTTTAAACAGTCAAAGGTTGATTGTATGCTTGTTTACAAACTGACTAATGTTTGAGTTTGCAGAGGTGAAGGGAAATCTATTGATAGCTTAGTCCAGGAAGGACAAGAACAAGGATAATTTTAGGGCCGAATGTTCGCCCTTTGGCGAAATTAAGGGGTTTTAAATTTTTAGTGGGCGAATATTTTGTATCATAGTACATTTTTACAAATCACCTCAAATAGCCCACCTTATTTTAAGGGACAGGGTAAAAAAGGTAAATTTAGCCCTTGAAATTAGGACTTACAACCTTCCATTCGCCCATTTTCAAGAATAGGTTTTATTTAAGTGAATCCATTCGCCCATTTTCAAGAATAGGTTTTATTTAAGTGAATCCTATGGACCAAATACCATATTTATAAAAGAGGTATGGTAAATTAATAAAAATATAAATAAATGAGAGGTATGGTAAATAAATAAAACATTTTTTATACCTACTCCATAAGTCACCTTATATACATGTAAGGGTGTAAACAAATAAAAATATAAGTAAAGTGGAGGTATGGTAAATAAATAAAACGTTTTTTTATACTTACTCAAAAGGTATGGTAAATAAATAAAACGTCTTTTTATACTTACTCAAAAGTTATGGTAAATAAATAAAAATATAAATAAACTAGACATATCGTAAATAAATAAAACCTCTTTTTATATTTGGTCCATAACCCTCATTCTATTTATGAAGGCTCAAGAAAGAGATTTTATTTAAGTGAATCCTATGGGCTAAATACCATATTTGTAAAAGAGGTATGGTAAATTAATAAAAATATAAATAAACGAGAGGTATGGTAAACAAATAAAACATTTTTTATATTTACTCCATAAGTCACCTTATATTTACGAACACTCAAAAAATGGGTTATATTTAGGTGAAACCTATGGCCAAAATACTATGGGACAAATACCATGGACTAGATTGTTATTAATACCATGCAAAAGACCATTATTAACCCTAATATTGGAATTAATAAAAATAAAAATGGCACATGGTATTGACCCATGGTATTCACCTTGAATGTAGCCTATTTAAATGGGGGAATTAAACCAGCATGTAGCCTATGCTAAGATTCACTAGGACTTTACAAAGTTTTATTATTTAGTGAAAGACTCGGCAAGATCTTACAAGATTTTATAATTGAGTAAAATATTCGCCATGCCTGGTGAGAGATTTGCTAAAAAATTATATATACATATTATATTATTGATAAAATCGCCTTCCATTTTTCCTATATACCATGGAGATTCGCCCATTTATTATATTTATAAATTTAGGGGGGGTTCTTAAAATTTTCCCTGGACAAGAAGGAAGAAGGGTGTTACACTAAAATTTGTCACCATGACTATTTGCAGTCAGTATGGCTCCGTCAATAGTCATACTGTCCTCCTTGGCAAGTCTTATACCTCTGCTCCTCATGTCAAACTCCAAGAAAGAGAAAAGTCCTTAAAGTCAATATAACTCTGGTTACGCAATTTCTCTTACCCTTACCTGCGTGTACGCACCTCTTGTTCATAATACCTGCGTACTTGTACGCTCTGTCTGTAAAGGGGTGGGTGCGTACTCCTGTAAAGGTCAAAAGGCGCAAGTTTTACTCCAAAAAACTTACTTATGGTCAATTCTAGAGCATTCTAGAAGATGGTTTGACGTGTATTGAGTGCCTCCAGATGGTTCATGCATCCCAATGAAAGAGGAACTTATCCCATCAAGAGGGGAGTTATCCCATTGAAAGAGGGGCTTATCCCATTGATGGTGGACTTGATTAACTTCCTCCAAAGCACTATAAATATAGGCATTGGGCCAGAGGGAGAGGAGGTTGAAAGCTGAACATTCCTAAGGGTAGATGCTGCTGAAATTAGGACTCACTTTTAGAGCTTGAGAGGAGAGATTCCAATCCTTTCTTAGCTTCATTTGGAAGTGGGTGAGCTGATCAAAGTAAAGGAGAACTCTTGCTGGACCCTGGGAGGGACCTGCACAACACCAAGGCACTGGTTGTAATGGTTTCTTTTGTTTCCAATTAATACAATTAAGTTCATTTTTCTCAACAAGTTGTTATATATAATTTGTTTCATAAACTCCTTGGTCTTTATGATGAATATGTTTTATTATATGAGTTATTCAGGTGCTATGTAATCGTTTGCTTGTTAGTGAATGCAGGCTTCAAGGAGAAGGAGCTCATCTGGATCGAAGAGGCTTGGCTGCTGCAAACAAGCGTTGGACTAGAGGTAAGCCTTAAACACCTGGTTGCTTTTATTTTAAATGCATATTTAGGGAAAGATAGTGCTTGATTGTTTTGTTTGTCACTAGAAAGCCTTAGCTTCTAGGGAGGTCGGTTTTGTCCGCAAAATTGACTCTTTCCGCATGACAAAATGGCGACCATACTGGGGAATCCATGGATTTGATTGATTTCTCTTTTGATTGATACTTTGACCAGAGAAACTGTATTTTCTGTTTCTGTTTTTGACTTGATGATTGTGGGATTGGGTGAATTTAGTTAATTTTGAGTTAGTTTTTATTGTATTTTTTTTCATAGTTTTGGGAGAGGTACACACCTTCTGAGTTAAGCACAGTGCGTACCTGTACGCACTTTTGCTTTGTGCACAGAGCATGGACGCACCTGTGTAAACAGGTTGCCTGCGTACCCTGTCAAAAATTTGAAAATTTTAAATTTTTCTCTTTTTTATCAGTTTAGAATTTGTTTATAGGTTTTAGCCATTGCCCAGACCTGCTTGTTCCCTGTCAAAAAACTTTCCTTGGTTAATTTCATTGGCATTCCTACTTTAAGCTTTTATCAATTAGGTGTTTTGAGTCTCTTTTTTGAGAAATTCTTAATTTGATTTCCTTTGGTCATTACTTGGAGGTTTGTCCCAGTCTTTTCACAATTTTGCATCTTTTTGCTTTTGTTTTTGCAAAAAAAAATTCCCCTCATTCGCCGGGGGGGGGGCTAAATTGTGTATGAGTGTTAATCGCCTTTGAGTGTTTTTATTTTTGATCTTTGGAACTCTCACCCAATTTTCTCGAATTGCACTTGATTGGTTCTTAGATTACATTAGAATCGTCTTGTGTTTGAGAATTCTCTTGCATAGATCACATTTGCATAATTAGAATTCTCATTTTCAGAATATGAATGAAAAATGTGCATAGATTACATTTGCATATTTTTCAAGTGAATTGTGCATAGATTACAATTGCATGGTTTACATTCTGAAAAATCAATCGTAGATTTAGATCAGCGTTCTTTGATTTGAATTTACATATTTTTATGCTTGTTCTTTAACACATAAAAATAAAAATAAAAATAAAAACTATTTTGAAATTGATTTGCATTAGTTTTTCTTGATAAAATTAGTGCATTAGAGATTTTGTTATATTTTCTCTTAGTGATCAATTTTTTGCATTGTTGGAAGTGAATGGAAACTCTCTCCTTACTTTAGTTAGGATTCATTGAATTGAAAGGATTACATTATCATATTCGATTGCATTCAGTTTTGAGTCGGGTCATAACACCATTGGTTTCATATCCATTTACCCTTTTGAGTAATAACAGCCTAAATAACACAGCGCTTAATTAAAATTCATCTAGTAATTTTTACATTTCTAGGGCTCTGATACACCAACTTAGCTTAGGCTAGTGTCTTGGAGTAGGAGAGTAATTAACTCTCCAAGACAGTAAAAACAAACAAGTAGTTGTATCTTGCGGTAGGAAGAAATCCAATTGTTGCATTTATGCTCTGAGAAAGCTCCTCTTAAAGGAGAAGCACGAGACCGTGTCCGAACCAGTGTGGGAATCAATCCTTCCTCATTAGGAAAGACGCCAGATATTCACGTATTAAAAATGGTAAACCTCGAATTAACCATTGTCGAGGAGCCTGGGGTCACTTGTTGGTAAACCTTGGATTATGTCAAGGAGCCTTCAAGGGGATTGAGCTTGCTACTCTGCCCTTGCGTGCGTATCAGATCGTAGACTGTTCCCCCAGGTATATTTGTCTCAGTTGGTAACCTTAGTGGCCATATTCTTTAGGACTCTTCCTAAGGTGACAGTGGTGGGAAGATCCCACTGTACCTGGAGCAGACGTCGGCTAGACTCACTTGGATTTTCTGGGGGTTCACTTCACTCGAGACGGTTAAAGTGGAGGAACTTGGTCCAGTCTATTCATTAAGCAGGTTGCCGGGGTAACTGTTCCAACCGCCATTTCTGTACTGAATTCTGCGATGTTGGATTTCATCACCAACTAGTTTTTTCGGTACGAAAGTTACTGTTTTTGTGTGGTTTGACTCCTAGATTTGATAGTGTGTGTTAATTTGTTTATTTTTACTTTTAGAGACCATACGTGTGAATTGTGAATTGTTAATTTTAGTTTTAAATTGTTAATAAAATTCACTGAAGTTGAATATAATGGCAACTGTTCCAGAATTTACCAACCAAGGAACCCCTCTTAACGAGAATCCTAGTACTTTTCCTTACATTGGAAATGTTGGTCCTCCTTATATGGCTACTTTGTCATTACCTGGATTTACTATAGGTTTACCGATATGGTTATTTTCAACTTCGTTGGCCCAAAATGCTCCAATTGTTCCACCTCAACCGAATGCTTCACCTCAACAGAGTTCACCATCTCAACATCACCAACCTTCTGTTGACCCTTTACCTTCTTCGCCTAATTTTTCCTCCTCCATTTCTTCCTCTTCGCTTGGTAAAAGCCTTGATGCTAGTAACCAGGTGTCTAATAAGAAGAAGAAAGGGAAGAAGAAGAAGAAGAAGAAGAAGCAAGATAAGAAAGAAGTCAACCAACCAACCACGACTGTAAGTGTTAGTTGTGTTGAGGAAAACTCCGACATGCATCGTAAACCCAAATACCCTTGCAGGCTTTGTAAGGGTGACCACTTCCTTGTCAATTGTCCTGGTATTCCAAAGGTCTTGGAAGTATGGTCAGAAAAATCACATCAACTTTCCATTGATCCATCAACCAGTGATAGTCAGGTTCCTGGGAAAAAGGGTAAAGTTAGGTTTCCTTGTAAGTTATGCAAAGGGAGTCATCAAACTCACATTTTCCCTCACATGGATGAAGCCTCGAAATTGTTGGAAAACCTTACTGTTCCACAGCAAGAATTTCCAACTGGTTACCGTAAACTTTCTCCCAACCTACCGTCAACTGATGGAGTGATTGATCTAGTTTCCAGTACAGTCGATCACACTCTTCCATTGGAGAGTGAAACTCATGTCACTCAGGTTGATGATCCATTAGTTGATCAAGTGGTCGATTCAATTTCACATTCAGTCGATCCCACTTTCCCTTTAGAGAGTGAACTTCATACCGCTTAGGTTCTTCTTGTTACATCAGATTCTTCTATGCCGGGGGGCATTTCACCTGTTTCTACAGAACCCCCTCCAAGTACTGAGGTCTTTTCCTTTGATTGGAATAGACTGACAGAACCTCGTCTTCCTTCCTCCATCCCTTTCCAAATCATTGTCAAGGTTGGTGGTAGGGACATACGCCGCACATAGGTAGATGAAGGTGCTTCTGTTAGTATTTTATCCTCAACTGCTTGGAAAGCTTTGGGTTCCCCTTAGCTTGTGCCTATTACGCAGAATCTGAAAGCTTTTAACAGAACCATTAGTGAACCTTTAGGGATCCTTCCTAAGTTTTCTATTACCTTGGAAGGTAAAACTGTCTGTATTGATCTTATGGTAGTTCAAGGTCCCTTGGATTTTAATTTACTCCTTGGGCGAGACTATGTTTATGCAATGAAAGTTGTCGTATCGACACTCTTTCGCGTGATGTCTTTCCCTCACAATGGCAGTATTGTGACTGTAGACCAGCTTTCGTTCCCTAGTCTTGTTTCAACTACCAATAATATGACACCCCTAAATGTTCCTGATTCTAAAGTGGTATCGACCCCGCCACGAGTTAATTATGTGGCGACTGGTCCCATGTTTTCAGTTACCGATGTAAGTGAGCCTCCCACTGTTTTCTCATCTTCCTTTGATTTAGATCTGGTAATTGACATGGAAAACTCTATGGGATTACTTGAACATGATGTTCTTATCCCTTTTGAGTCCCTTGACATGTGTTCCTTCCAGAGAAGTATTCTTCCTTCTGATGAAGACCTCTTTGAAGCCATGATCAAGGTGTGTCCATTGACATGTCTTTCTTCCAGTTGGAAGCCATGATCAATGTTACGAGGAAAGTTCCTTTTACTGTGTCGACCTCATTAAATGAATCAGTGAGTATGAGGACAGTTCTTTTCCTGTGTCAACCTCGTTAAAAAATGAATCAGTTAATCGAGGATAGTTTTTTCCTGTATCAACCTCGTTAAAAAATGAAATAGGCTGTCGCGAGGATAGTTCTTTCCTGTATCAACCTCGTTAAAAAATGAAACAGGCTAGTATGAGGACAGTTCTTTTCCTGTGTCAACCTCATTAAAAAATGAATCAGTTATGAGCATAGTTCCTTGTCTTGTGTCAAGCTCGTTAAAAAATGAATCAAGGATTTTAGAGCATAGTTCCTTGTCTTGTGTCAAGCTCGTTAAAAAATGAAACAAGGAGTCTTGAGCATAGTTCCTTGTCTTGTGTCAAGCTCATTAAAAAATGAAACAAGGGTAGGTTAAGTAGGTAGATTGTAGAGAGTAGTTATGAGCATAGTTCCTTGTCTTGTGTCAAGCTCGTTAAAAAATGAATCAAGGATTTTAGAGCATAGTTCCTTGTCTTGTGTCAAGCTCGTTAAAAAATGAATCAAGGTTTTTTAGAGTATAGTTCCTTGTTAGGTAGATTGTAGAGAGTAGTTATGAGCATAGTTCCTTATCTTGTGTCAAGCTCGTTTAAAAAATGAAACAAGGGTTTGAGGATAGTTCTTTTCCTGTGTCAACCTCACTAAAAAATGAAACAACTCCCACGAGTCTTTCCAAAATTTTGAAAGTAAAACCTTCATTTCATCCACCTGGTTGAATGCAACGAAGCTGGGGGGCATGCGCTCTAGCAGTTACGCTTAGGGGACACCAAGCACAGTTTTCTCTCTGTTTCAAGCTTGTGTAAAAATGAAACTACTCTGAAGCATAGTTTTTCTCTGTTTCAAGCTTTTGTAAAAATGAAACCTATCTCGAGTCAATTTCAATTATTTTCAAGACTCGTTAAACTCATGAAAATATCGAGATTATTTTGCTATCTTTCATTCTCATAAAACAAATGAAAATGCCGAGTTCTTTTCGTCTTTTCCTGCTCGTAAATTAAATTTAAAGTCGGCCATATGAGTACATTTTTATCATTTTTTCGAACTCATTAAAACTTACGAAAAAGTGAAAACCATGAGTACATTTTTGTCATTTTTTCGAACTCGTTAAAACTTACGAAAAAATGAATCCTCAGAGTCATCTTTAAGCCCTTTTCTGACTCCTAAAACATGAAAATATTGCCGAGCGTTTTTTTTACACTCGTTAAAACGGAATTAAAAGACGGTCCTCTTACAGCCCTTTTCTGACCGTAAAAACATGAAAAGATTGCCGGATTTTTGTCGTTTCAAATTCGATATTGGAAATAAAACGACATTTCCTTGATCTCTTTTTACTTTTCAGATCAGAGACACTAATCATGAAAGTACTCCTTGGTCGTAAAGATCAATCGGTTCTCTCAAGTATTATTTTATACTTTTTCAGGCTTGGGAGACACAAATTTACGAAAAAGGTCAACCCTGGAGTCTTCTTAAGCTTTTTCAAACTCTCTAAAATTGAAAAACGCCGAGTTTCTCCTATACTGGACTCGTTAAAATTTCACAGTAAAGGACCTGTTCGATTACAAACAGGAACGGACCACTCCTTCTTAGGGTTCGAATCTAAACTAAGTTGGACTCATCCGAAGGATGAGCTTATAATCAAGCAAATGTTATCCTCCTCAAGCTTGTAAAAAAATAAAGAGGTACTTGCCAGAAATGGTGGGGGAAAAGAGAGAAAAATGAGCCTATTTGTTATCCTTTGTCTCAGAGAAACCTTATCACCACTCTTGAACACGACACTTTTCATTCACCTGGGTTGGGAAATCCTTTGCCTCACAGTTGATCAAACCACATTGAAAGTCTTAAGCCGGGTTCCGGGTATTAACTTTGGGTCAATGGTCACCAAGCCATCTGTTGTGTCGTTATGTGTTCAAGAGGTCACTGCAAATAAACCATTCATCTGCAAAATACCTGTCATACATCTTGACCATCCCTGAGTCAGTCCTTACAGCTACATTTCTTCAACTTGATCTATGATTTCGTGTTGTGGGCTTGCCTGCAACGGATCGCATTTCTATCGACATCAGCACATTATCTAGAAAGATGATCTAGGAATCATCAGTACCATTGACGCATTCTACGTCTGAGAACGTGACATGTTCGACATCACACACATTCATGGGTACTGGTATCTCTTGAATGAATGTGTTGAAGTTGTCATTGAGCGCCTCCAGATGGTTCATGCATCCCAATGAAAGAGGAACTTATCCCATCAAGAGGGGAGCTATCCCATTGAAAGAGGGGCTTATCCCATTGATGGTGGACCTGATTAGCTTCCTCCAAAGCACTATAAATACAGGCATTGGGCCAGAGGGAGAGGAGGTTGAAAGCTGAACATTCCTAAGGGTAGATGCTGCTGAAATTAGGACTCACTTTTAGAGCTTGAGAGGAGAGATTCCAATCCTTTCTTAGCTTCATTTGGAAGTGGGTGAGCTGATCAAAGTAAAGGAGAACTCTTGCTAGACCCTGGGAGGGACCTGCACAACACCAAGGCACTGGTTGTAATGGTTTCTTTTGTTTCCAATTAATACAATTAAGTTCATTTTTCTCAACAAGTTGTTATATATAATTTGTTTCATAAACTCCTTGGTCTTTATGATGAATATGTTTTATTATATGAGTTATTCAGGTGCTATGTAATCGTTTGCTTGTTAGTGAATGCAGGCTTCAAGGAGAAGGAGCTCATCTGGATCGAAGAAGCTTGGCTGTTGCAAACAAGCGTTGGACTAGAGGTAAGCCTTAAACACCTGGTTGCTTTTATTTTAAATGCATATTTAGGGAAAGATAGTGCTTGATTGTTTTGTTTGTCACTAGAAAGCCTTAGCTTCTAGGGAGGTCGGTTTTGTCCGCAAAATTGACTCTTTCCGCATGACAAAGGGATGAAGGCATTCTTCTATCCCAAAGGACCTCAAGGCAATCCTTGAAGCACAAGAGGTTTGTTGCAAAATTTTGTTGAATAAACTCTTTGTTAATCTTGTTTGAAGTTCTTTTGTTCATTGGTATAATGACAACTTCTACAAGTGAGTCCTCAAATTCTTCTTTCTTTACAAGAATCTTTGATGAAGACATGAAGGAAGATTTGGCCACCATGATGGATATGGTGAGAGAAATGTATGAGGATGGAAGGAAAAGCAACATACTTAGAGAGCAGTTGAATTCCGTGGAGGAAGAGAAGCAGATGCTTTCTGAAAAATTGCAGGAAATGGAGAGACAACTTCATATTGAAAATATGAACCTAAGAAGGATGCATGAGTTGGAGTCACAACTCTTTGTTGCCAAAGAAGCCTTAGTCAAGTATCAGCTTGAGGAAGAGATAAACCATTCCAGTTTGTCTTCAAATTCTTCTAAGAATGCTTATATTGGTTCTTTTGAAAAATATACCAAAGGCATAGGTTCCAAGCTAATGTCCAAGATGGGCTATGAAGGAAAGGGCTTGGGTAAACATGCACAGGGTATTGTTGAGCCAATAAAGATTGAGGAAAGGCCTAAGTATTTGGGTCTTGGCTATGGACAAGCTTATGGAGAAAGTTCCAAAGCTGCCATGAAGACCATTGAAACAACTCCAAGAAGGAGTTGCATTGTAGGTCTTCCACCTCAAGAGTGTGAAGATTGTATCCAGAAGGAATGCGATAGCTTGAAACATCATTTGCAGGATGCAGGTGTTCAGAAGCACACACTTGAACCAGAGAGCTGTGGAGACTCTAACAGCCTTGAAGAGATTGATGGTGTTCCAAAGGGAGCTACTTCTTCATTCAATTCACCTCCTCATGAAGGCAATAAAGGTGAAAGAGAAAGGTATAAATCTAGGTCTAAGCATCTTCCTTTTTATTTTGCAAAGCATGATAAATTTCCACATAGATATGGGAAAAGAATTGCTTGTTCCTTTTGTGGTTTGGGTAACCATAATGTTTCTAGATGTTGGAAGAGAATGGCCACATACATGAAAATTTTGAAGGAAAGGAAGCAAGAAGCCAAAGGTCCATTGGACAAGGCAAGTCATGTTGTCAAGAGGATGCACATGCAGTGCACTTACTGCCATAAGCAAGGGCATCTTGCTAAAAAGTGTTGGACTCTGAATCCAACAATGCTTCCACCAAAGCTGAAGAAAGTGGAAAGAGAAGATGGCAGAAATGGAAAGGAAGATTCCATGATTGATGTGTTTCAGGATGATTCACATGTTGATGCTGATGTGCAGACAAAGGTAGTACCTTTGAAAGGGATTGGTGAGGAATGGTTAGAGTTCTTATCCAATTAAGATTGCATGTCTATTGATGCATCTATTTGCATTTCTTTGTTAATGGAATGCAAGTTGCAGGATTTTACCAAGAAGGTGAATGGAGAAATTGGGTAGGAGACTCACTTTGTTGCTGCAAAATTATATGTTCATTTCAGCTTCGAAAGTACAGTGTGCTTAAGCGAAAGTTGAAGGATGAAATGCATGCATAAGTTTGATATGCATGAACACAGGGATGTTGATGGTTCCCTTGTATTTGAACATGTATGTGTAATTAACTTGAAAGGTTGATTGCTTTGTTGTAACATGCATGTGATATTGACTTGGGAGAAGTTAACTTGGTCTCCAAGAAGGAGATAATGATGAAGTGTTTCATCTTTGAAAAAGAGTCCTAGAGATCTTTTTCTACATGCTTGACTTGAAGGGTCATTTGTATTAAAGGCATGTTTTGTGGTCTTGTTATCTAGTCCATCATTTGTATGCAAATGTAAGACATGGAGGTGTTCACAAGATGTCAAATCTGTTTCTTTTGTTGAAGCAGGAGTTTGGGCCATACATTTGTTGTCTGTATTTCTGTTGTTGTTAACAATTGTTGTTGACAGCTTGTCAAACAGGTACAAATGAAAGTTTTGTGGAGCAGATGTACTTCACATTTGTTTGAGCCACCTTGGATCCATGATCAAGGTAGAGAAGTTCAAAGTACCTTCTATGACCATTTTAGCAGGAGTTCTGCAGGAAGGCAAGGAGGAAGGCAGTTCTTCCTAGGAGGACCAGCACATCCAGGAAGGAAAGTGGTCAAAGACTTTGGTTCAGAGGCACTATGCAAAGGCAAGTATATGGAGGCTGAAAAAAGAGGGTGATGTTGCTTTCATTTACTATTCAGATCAGTATATCAGTCTTTTGGAGACCAAAAGTTCTTTTAGTGGGAATGCGTGATCCAAAATGGATTTTGGATAGACTCCTAAGTCTAAGCGTTCCTCACAGAAAAATGAAAGTCCAAGGAAGTTCCTGGAAATAGCCCCATGGCAGAGATCTTTTCATTCTAAATCTACTGCAACTTGAATGGGAAAAAATGGACTTAGGATGCAGAAGTTATCGCAGAAAGAAGATGCCCTTTGTTCTTTGGAAAAAGAGGCAAAATCCCCTAAAAATGGCAAAAAACCCTTATAAAGGGAAATCGCATCGGAGATGGTCCAAGAGGCAGACTTAAGCATAGGCGAAAGAGACCCCGATTTTCGATCCTCGACATATCGGGTCAGAGGTAGGCACATGCACATGACATAAGGTAAGGACCCCGGGCCGATGCGATATTGCGATCGCCGATATTGGCGGATCGGCATCGGCGATGGCATGAGACAAGGGACGAACCCCCAGGCCAATGCGACTTGCAATTGCGATATATCACATCACAACGTCATGTCACAACGATATAAAGGGGCGATAACATGCTGGACCCAATGGGTTTTATAAACTCGGCTTGATAAACTTTGAGTTCCAGTAAAAGGGATTTTTTGTGTATTAACGCTTTTCAGTGTAAAAACCGAAATACAAAGAAAAGACGCCCGAAGCGATAAAGCCGGACCTGAAGGGGAATTATAGGCTCGATTTATAAGATTTGAGTTCCGTAAGCGAGATTTCGGGTGGGCGACCAGCTCCGCCTGATCCCATACAATGAACGACGTGTGGCTGGCAGAGGAGAGAGGAAAACCGCCTTTTCGGGCGAGTAACCTCCATACCCTTAAGCCACACGAAATCGCATATTGACCATTGGATCGAAGATCTTGTAGATCAACGGTGGGGCTTGTGATAGTGGCCAAAGGTGGACCCAATGTGATTATAGGGTGGATGCGATAAATTTTCAAGTCTAATAGAAAGAGTTTTGTCGGGTTTTTCACGTATTTCCCATGTATTTGGGATTTTACCCAAAACGCTTATGTGATGTGATATGCTACCTAATGGCGGACCCGATAGGGATTTTAGGGGTGATTGAATGGAATTTCACGTCCGGATTTCACATCCGATAGTGTATTTTCCAGAAATCTCTGTGTAATGAAATTTTCTCTGTTTTCAGGTTTTTGCCTAAGAGAAGGCCCCGAAACCTCTGTAACCGCTCCAGATCCTCATGCCACGCTACAAGCGAGCATTTTTACAGGCAATGATGCATTTTGAATCGACGGAGCTACATAGCCAGATGGCCAGTCGAACTGACAAGGAGCAGGGAAGCCGCAGAGGCGCAGAGAGATGATGATACGCAGAGAAATGGTTGAGGTAGCCAAAAAGCCGGAAAAGTACCTCAAAGGAGCCCAGAGAGCACGATTGAGGGGAGGCTAGCAAAATCTGAAGCGTAGAGCAGCAGAGGGAGGTTTTTGGAGTTGCTTGGAGGTCGAGTGAAAAACCAGAAAGCTAAAGGTTGTCGAGGGAGCAGGAGGACTGCTGAAAGCTCACAGAGCCAGAGCCGAAGAGCTAGAGCCAAAGCCAGAGCTGAAGAGCCAGAGCCAAAGCTAAGAGCCAGAGCCAAGAGCTAGAGCCAGAGCCAGAGCTAGAGCCGAGAGCCAGAGCGAGAGTCGAGAGCCAGAAAGCCGAGAGCTTCAGAGCCAGGGATAAGATGGTGTCTAAACCCATTTTGTTCTGTGTAAACCAATGGAGTTGAGCCATAGAGCTTATAAAAGGACTGTTGCCATAATCCCAGAGAACGTAGTTGAGTTGACTAGAGCTCAAGGAGATGTAGCCCAAGAGCTTTGGGTGAACTCCGTATTAAACTTGTTGTCTTATGTGTGATGCTCATTTGCTGCATTGTTTCACTGTTATATGTTTTATATCAGTTTAAGCAAATCAATTTACAGCACATAAACAGTTTTAAAACAACCATAAGCATACACCTTATTTTCAAGCACATATTTAAAATCATAAAGACTTGGGAATATTTAAGCTTTGGAACTGGGAGAGGTTCTTGTAAGTTAGACAAGAAGACTTTAGGCCCCATTTTCAGATCATAAGAAGTCCATTTTTGCTCTGGAGGAGGGCCAACTGCTAGGGCACATTGTTTCTATAGATGGAGTGAAGATAGATCCAGCAAGGGTGAAAGCTGTGTAGAAAATACCTTTGCCTAGGAGTAAGAAGGACATTCAGAAATTTCTGGGAAAAATAAACTTTTTAAGGAGGTTTGTGTCCAATTATGCCGAAATTATAAAAGAAATTACTAATATATTGAAGAAAGAGAATGAAGTGCATTGGACCAAGGAATCGAGAGAGTCATTCTCCAGGATTAAAGAAGCATTGCAAGCTGCTCCAGTCCTAATAAGCGCTGATTATCAAAAGCCTTTCCAAGTTTTTTCATTTGCATTGCCTAATTCAATAGTTGTTGTCTTGTTGCAGAAAAATGATGAAGAAAAGGAGTAGCGAGTTGCTTTCTTTAGCAAGATTCTCAGAGATGTTGAACTAAAGTATAATATTCTTGAAAAACGGTTATATGCTTTGGTAAAAGCCCTAAAGGCCTTTAGGACTTACGTACTACAGTCACATATCATTACTTATGTGCCAAATGATGTAGTAAAGGATGTATTAATTCAAAGTGATGTAGAAGGAAAAAGAGGAAAATGGATAGCCAAGATCCAAGAGTATGACTTGGAAATAAAGCCCACAAAGCTGTGAAAGGGAAAGGATTGGCGAAGACGTTGACAGAGTCAAACTTTCAGGCATTGGGAATCAACTTGCTGACACTTGTGAATGAAGAAATAATTGAAGAAGGTGAAGAAAAATCAAACTCGAGTATGAAGATCAGGTATAAGTTTTTATGTTCAGAATGGTACAAGCACATAGTCCATTATTTGTGTTTCCTCTCTTGTCCTCAATCTTTGGATAGAACAAAGTATAGAGCATTAAAGATCAAAGCCCAACCATATGTGATTGTTGAGGGCAGATTGTATTGGAAGGATCCTGTAGGAATTTTGTTGTTATGTTTAACAGAGGATGAATTTACAGAGACCATTAAAGATTATCATGAGAAGTTATGTGGAGGACATTATAGTTGGAAGGCTACTACACACAAAATCCTCCAGGCAAGGTTTTATTGGCCTACTCTATTTGGTGATACATATAAATTTGTCAGAAGCTATCAGAAGTGTCATCTTTTTGCTGAGAAGAAGAGGTTATCTCCCTTGCCTCTGATCCCAGTCTTCATAGAAGAAACATTCAAACAATGGGGACTGGACTTTGTTGGAGAGATTAACCCACCTTCAAGTGGATAGCACAAGTGGGTTCTCACAACTATTGATTATTTCACCAAGTGGGTAGAATCTATACCTACTAAAAGGGAAAATGACTAGGTGGTGATGAAGTTCTTAGAGGAGAATATTTTCAGCATATTTGGATGCCCTGTCAAAATCATAACAGATAATTCTCAAGTCTTCAATTCAAGTAAGTTTATTGCTTTTTGTCAAAAGTATAATGTTATTTTATCCCATTCAACAACTTATCATCCACAAGGAAATGGATTAGCTGAATCCACTAACAAGACTTTGATGAAGATCCTTAAGAAAACTATTGCAGAGAACCAGAAAGACTGGGATTCTAAGTTAAAGTTTGCTCTATGGGCTGCTAGAGTGACTACAAGAAGGTCTACAGGCAAATCACCTTTTGAGTTAGTGTATGGAACTCAAGCTTTCTTCCCAAGTCATCTTGTGAAACCTGTGATTGCAATGCTTCAGGAGGCAAAAGAAGAGCCCAATGCTCTGTTAAGAAGAATGAATAAGGTAGTGGAGTTGAGTGAAAACAGGGATAAGGTAAGAGACAACTTGATTATGTATCAATAAAAGATGAAAAGTATTTTTGACACAAAATCTAGAGAGATTGATTTTAAAGTTGGAGACCCAGTATTAAGGTGGGATATTAGAAGAGAAGATAAGGGTAAGCATGGGAAGTTTGATCCTCTCTGGTATGGTCCATTCAGAGTTATAGAAGCAAGGACAAATAATACATTCTTCCTAGAGAATCTCGATGGTGAATCTTTGCAACTACCTGTCAAGGGGCAGTACCTAAAACATTACTTCCAGTCCTGAAGCACAAGCATCATGTTATTGTAGACACCGGAGTGAATCCATTGTACAAATTCCATAGAAGTTTAATTGGCTAAGCAATATATGACTCCATGCCCGAGGTGAAGGCACTGATTTGCAGTTCTTAGTGCTTCTGTGACAAAATCACTATCCCTAGGTGGAGCCATATGTTGTAGCATCCATTGTCCTTTTAATTTTATTTTCAGTTTTATTACAAAAATGAAAAAAATAAAATATTTGTAGCGAAATAAGGGGAAAAGTGGAAATTTGAAAGAAATAACTTATTTTATTTATTTGACGGCTTTTGAATGTGAGAAACCCGTGAGAAGATCTGATTCATTCGCTTGCAAGGCAACAGATCAAACGAAAATCACGTGGGTAACTAGAACGAAGTTTATTTTGGAAATCGGGTGTGATGGTGTATGAAATGCAGTTTAATCCGTTGAAGTCTGGATCAATCGCAGCCATCCATTGAAAGGGACGAGATCCGACGGATATCGCATCGAAAAGTAATCGGGTTTTATTTTTAAAATCGGACCCGATAAATATTTTACTGGCAGTCTTATTTCTTATCAACACACTATGGGAGTCAAAGGGTTGTTGAAAAAACGGACGCAATAAGGTTTTGTTCAAGAGGTTTAAAGTTTCATTGAAACCCGAAGGATCGGACCGTACATTAACGGGGTGATCGGATAGTGATCGTGCACAGCTCAGGCGGACGTGATAAGTTTATGAACCAGAGTCTAAATCCTTTTCAGTTCTGTGATTTTCCATATTTGACGTAAATCAACCGATTTCGTTGTTTTAGCAAAATAACCAAAGTTAGAGACGAGCGACTAAAATTCCAAAGGCAACGGTAATTGGTCAGGTTTCTTTGTGTTTCTGCCAATTGGAACACTCCCGATACATACGTGGGCCCAAGTCCACACACGGAGTTTTGTCAAAATGCAATTTTTTGTGTTAAAACAATTTAACCATTATTAAAACATCAACATAGAAACTTCATCAGCAACCAAGCCATAGATCTGAACAACAAACAACCATCATCAGTTTTCAAAATTCCATTACTTCCTGTTATTTTATTTTCTTTAGAATGAGGTGTTTTTACCCTCCATTGTCATATTCTGCAATAAATTTTACTTTAAGCAGTTAGGAGATAGTTTAGTCGTTTGACAGTTTTGGTGATTACCAACTGTCTCATAATGTATAAGAGGAGGAAAATTTACACAGAAAGGGTTGGAACTTTGGAGAACCTAGAGACTAGGCCACTGTATTCTTGATAAAACTGTTGATTAATGAAAGAATCAGAAGTTTTCCACACATTGTTGGGTATTATTTTGTGACTTCTATGTTATGTGTCATCATATGTTTTCTTCCTTTAAGTATGGTAATGAAGCTGCAAGTCTTTATTTGCTTATGTAAATGAAGTTAAAATCCCTTAAAAGAGCGCTCCTATACTTGAAGTTCCTACCTCTGCAATTCTTCTAAGTTACAGATAGTAGTTTTTGTGTAAGACATCATATTATCTTTAACTTCTCCAAGTGTCACAGATAGTAGATTCTGTGTAAAATAGCATATTGTCTCTGACTTCTTCAAGCTTTCTTCATTCATCATTTATATTCAGCAATCAAATGGCATTTTGAGATTTTCATGTCACCTAAGTATTAAGGGTTAAAAACCAAGTCTTTCAGGTCCTTCATTTGACAATACAACATACAATTAAGTGACAAACAAGTGGCAATAATTATAAACATTAATATCTTAAGCACAATTTCTACAAAGCCAGGAAATTGGTTTCTTAAGGGACAACGGGCTACATCCACATGAAAACATTGATCATCAATAATGTAACCTAGATATTGGAACTTTTCCATTCCAAATGAGAATTTTTCCAAGTTAGCACATATCTTATGTTGTTGCAGAGTGTGAAGGACCTATCGAATATGTTGCAAGTTCTCTACCCAATTCTTGTTGAATATGAGGATATCATCCAGATATACAATCAGAAAAAAATTTGGTTAAAGGCTGCAAGATATCATCCATCATTCTCATGAAATTTATTTGGGAATTTTTCAAACCAAAGGGCATGACCAACCATTCAAAAATATTTTCCTTGGACTTGAAAGTGGTCTTCCACACATCAATTGGTTCTACTAAGACTTGGTGATAGTTAGACTTCAAATCAATCTTATCGAAGTACTTGGCCCCTTTGAGGCGATCACGAAGGTCACCAATATAGGGAATCAGGTACTTATTCCTAACAGTGATTTGTTCGAATCCTAATAATCAATGTAGAGTCTCCAGATCCCATTCTTATTTTGCACTAGTATAATTGGGCTTCCAGACGGTGAGGAAATTCATCAAATGTGCCAGTTTTGTAGCATATCTTAGATCTACCACTTGATTTCCTCATTTTCCAGGAGAGAGTAGCAGTATATTGTTCCATTGGGTAGAGGTGCACCAAGAATTAGATCGATTAGATGCTTAACCTAGCAATGTAGAGGTACCCCCGTTGGTGGGGAGAATATGTATATATACTCTTCCATGAACTTATCCACTTGGATCTATTATGTGAAGGAGCCATGTGTGGAGGAGATGAATGTGGCCATAATATTCTCCTTACTTTGAGAGTGAATCAAGATGAAGACCAATTTACTAGTCTATAAAATGACCTTACTGCATTGCTTAATAGAGATCAAAGAAGTGGCAATAAGTAGGGCTACCTATGGTATTTTATGTAGTTGTCCACCCAAAGTAATAATAACACTACAAGGTATAGACTCATACACAACATGATGCTTCCACAAGTATGATTGGCCTAAAAAAACATGACAAACTTCAAGGGGAACAACATCACACAATAAGTTGTCCTAAAAGAGTTGATGTTCTAGGGTAGTTGACACTATTGGTTGATGTGGAGATGGTGGAGCCACCCGATGGTGTATGGTTGTAGGTGTGGTGTTATCAGCAGGCCCAATTACTTAATGACCTATCATAAGAGGACATTCTTTTTACTCTCCCTATCGACAATGAAACAGAATGGAGCATCCTTCACCCACATTTATGAGTAAAATAGGCGCTCACCTTTGGGCTCACTTTGCTAGACCTTGGTGAAGGTAACGGTGGCATTGGGTTCCACTCAATAATTTGTTTCCCCTTGTCTAGGTCTAGTTCATATTCACAACCTACGTTTGACTCTGAGGTTTTTAGCTCAGCCACTAACAATTGCCTTGTGTGACATTCATTGACATTGTGAGTGGGGCTCTTGTGAATTTCGCACCACTTTCTCGTGTCTTTCTTCATCTTCTGATTCCCATTCTTTGTTTGTGGTTTCGATGGGTTGTCTTTAGGTGGTACACCCTGGCTCTATCCTTTTTTTCGTGATTTGTGGTTTCCCCTACCGTGATTCTTCTATGAATTATTTGTATATCCAAAGTCTTGGTTCTTCTATTTAAATATTTGCTCGATTTTGACAGAGTATTGGTATGTTGAACCAAACGAGGAGATGTCCAAGAGCTCCATTTTTGTCTAGATGTATAATTTCATATAACAATGGTACTTGATCACCAGTTGTTTCTCAGAGTCCTTGATACCCAACTTGGTGTGCAAGGTATGAAATATATTTGTGAACTCTAGCATTGCTTGGTCCCTTTCCTACCGTAGTGTGGTCCATCTCATGTACTGGTCTTCGTAGCTTTCAACAGGGTAATATTATTCCTTAACAAAGTCCCTAAAATATTCCCAAGTGGGTGTTACTAAAAATAGTGTGGATTCCTCCACAACAATTTTCTCACAATGAGTTTTCCACCAATCCTTAACACTAAGGGCGGCCTTAAGGAGTTGAAAGGTAATATTTTCTCTATCAGAAAATTATGGACCAGAAAATACTTTCTAGCATATTTAACCATTTATCTATAAAATCTTCATCTATCTGGCCTTCAAGTATAGGAATATCAAAATTAAATTGTATCTTAAAGGGCACAATGCCTCCAAAGTGGCCACTTGATGAATATGTGTCATTTATTGGCATATGTCGAAGTATTTGGGAAAAAATATCCATCATCTTGTTCCTTTGTCACTTGAGGGCTTCATCGAGCAACAATTTGATAGGATCTCATGCTCCTTCCTTTTTCTTTTCTTCATCCATGGGAGGTCACCAAGGTCTATAAGGATGGTCTTACAAGGGCTCAAACAATTCGAGTCCCAACTCCTTATACCCCAAACTCATCGGGGACATGCATAATAATAAAAATAAAGAGTCAACCACTTTGATACCATTAATCCAAATTTATGAAGGGAATGGAATTAAATATAGATTTTTAACCAAAACCCAAAGATACATTTAAACTTAACTTCAATTATAAATGGAAAATGATGAAATTGTATACATGTAGAATGAAAGAAAACTAGCTCAAATGGTGGTAGCTTATCGTTGAGAAGAGATGTGATGACTATGTTCCTTCTTGAACTACGTTAGAATGAGGCTCGGAGGCCTTTTTATCATGAAGAAGTAATGAGAAACCCTAAACATCGAAAAACCTAACCCTAGGAGATGAAGTTCCAAAGTCTTATGGGCCCTGATGGAGTAACTTGGAATGCCAACTTCCCAAGGTCATAAATTTGGAATATAATATTTGTTTGGTGTACGTGATAGCTCATTGGAAATTTCTATTCGAGGAGTGCATTTTCTGATATTTGTGACTAGCATCAATTCATTTCCCCAAAAAACGTTGTTTAGAGCCTCAAAATGGCTCTGGAAGTTTGAGACCTGAAAACTACCAAAAATAGAAAATTGCCAGAATATAAAAATTATTCTGAGCCAATGAAATAGGTGGTTGGCCACCGATATCTACCTGGATCACACGTGGTCATTACCAGGTATTATGGCACTTCCCACGTCAACCCAGGCTCATGGGCCCCACTAAGCTTGGGCCCACAAGTTATGTAATGTTTCCACATTACCCATGGTTCCAGGTTCTTGGAAACTTGAGTGGTTTATCACAGGAGGTTTTTTGTTTTAGACTCCCCTTGTTAACTCATGACAAAACAATGGGCCTCAAGGTGAATGAATGCCATCGATTGGACCCACATCTTGATCAATTTTCCATGAGGTAGCATCTTTTTAACATGGGACCCATGGTAGGAATCTCCACATCATACCCCCCCTTATGACTATCAACACAAGTTGAATCATCATTTAACATCCATCGCTTAGGTTACCTTCTCATCATATGAGGTATTCTTAAGTGTGGCAATGATTCATTCAATTCATAAACATATTAGATGGTTGTAAAACACTTGTAATAACAAGCTCGCTATGAGACCTCATACAACCAGGCATAATCATATAACAACCCTCTAGTTCACGAAAATAATAACCATCACACAATGCTAGAAGTTCAACATATCCATAAATACATATGATACAACTAATTCACCATGAACATAAAATGAATTCAATAACCTTCAATGAGTAATGTAGAACCATAAATTTTCTATTAACATATAAGAGGATTTCATTACCGATAGTTCGTTCATGCATAAGCCATTCTATTTATCTGAACAACTTGAAATGGCTAGCAACTGAAGGAGGGAATTCAACTCTTCACCCAACCATATACTATCTACGCTAGAATATTTCTTGCAGTTTAAAACCTCGATCCGGATCCAAAGTCTAAGGGGGTGGTTGCTCAAGGTATTCACCCAAGGCTCAGTTGGGGCATTTCTTAATTCCAAGAGTTTGAATCTACTATATAGTTGTTTTATCCATTGTATTTTCAAAGGAAGCACCACAAGAATATGTATCCCACTATCTAGGTGGTTTATCAGCCTCACAACAAGCACAATAGTGGCTTAGTTCACCCTGCCTAGTGGTTTATCAACTTTGCAGCAAGCACCAAAGTGGTTTATCAGCTCATTCAACAAGCTCTAAGTGGTTTATCAGCTTTATCAACTAGCATTTAGTGGTTTATAATCTTACTCAACAACCACTCATGGTTCAATCCTCGTTTGAGCCTCCCACTAGCCAGTCTGGCTTAGACACACACAATCCAATGGCCTAAACACATCAATATAGGGGAAGACACCCCAATTCTAAAGCACAGCGATCAGTTTCACTTTTAGCAATTCTCCTATGCTCCATGTCCATAATTATGTGCTTCTTTCTCTTTTTTATTTTCTTCTCCACTCTTTTTTCCTTCTCTTCCTCTTTTTTTCCTTAAGGTCCTTCATATCCTACAAGACTGCGCATTTTTCCTTCCCTCGTGTCACGAGACAAAAATTTCACACTTTCCTCCATCCAATCACATCTTCACCATGTTACAGGTGGTGGTTTGGTTTTTCATGCCACCTCCTCTATCTTTGAAGTTGAGGATGCTGTCTTCATTTCTCTCCTCTCCCTCGTACTTGAATCCATGTGTCCCTCTCTTCAAGCCAACATTTCATATTTTCATTATTTTCAAGAAAATATTTAACACTTGAATTGTTTTAGGATATGTCTTAGCCAATCATGGTTACCATGTTGGCCTTTACAATTATTAACACATATATAAAAATAGAGGGTAGAAAGGTGGGGTCATTACAAGTTTGCACATTATCGGCTCAATCTTTGCTAAAACTATTAGACCAATGATCATTCACTCATTAGTTGGAAACAATTTATTTTGCATATTCATTAAAATCATGTATGTTCTATTTTTATTCCATACATTCTGTGCCATTTTAAAAAAAAACTAGTGTTGGGATTCGTTATTGGATCTAGGAAACTCCCCTTTTGGTTTAGAGTGTATTTTTTGGGGGGGGATTTTAACACTACTCTACATCAATGAGGGACAAAAGGTGGATCTCTAGTAAGAGATACATTTCAACATACTATGGAAGACTTCATGCAAATCCTAAACTTATTGGATGTTAAACCAACCTCCAACAAGTTTGCTTAGAATAAAAAGAGATCTAGGCTAAGCCATATAACCACCAAAATAGACCACTTTCTAATTGTCAATTCCTTTGTGAAAAAAAATGCGATGGTTTCCTCATGTATTATCCCTTAGAACAGTTCCAACCACAACCCTATTGAACTGGAAATTTTACAAGATGGGGATTATGGCCCTATTTTGTTTCACTATAATCCACTTTAGCATAGAAAATAAGGTTTTAGCAACCTAGTAAAACAAGTTTGGAGACTATGAGTCATAGGTATGCTAATTTCAATTTGGGAGAAAAATATAAAGATCCTCAAGGAAGCCTTGAAGTAGTGGGCCTGCGAGAAAAGGATGGACATGAAATATGTTATACAAGCACATCAAATGAGAATGGATCCATTTCAGTCCAAAATAGAGGAAGGTATTGTTCCTTATGAGATGCTAACCAAGGAAAAGAGAGAATTTGGAGCCTTTCATAAGGCTTTGAAAGAAGAGGAAGAAGAATGGAGATCTAAATCCAATAGTCTATGTCTCCAGGAAAGAGATATGAACTAGAAGTTTTTTCATAATCAAGAAAGGAACAAGATAATGAAAAATAACATCAAGGAATTAGTTATCAATGGTAATAAGGTTTCAGGGTTTCAACAAACCAACGAGGAGGAATTTTGTCATTATGTTGAGTTGTACAACACTGCTTATCGCGCCAACCTTGAGACAAAACAATATATGATAGAACACATCCTGAAAATTATTTCTCATGGGACAATTAATGCTCGTGAAGGAAATTTCAAAGGAAGAAATTCAACATGTGGTGTTCTCATTTAATCCGGATAAAGATCCTAGACCAAAGGGGTTTTCTACTCATTGTTATCATTAGTTTTGGGATGTAATAAAATATGTTTTTTGTAGAATGATTGACTACTCATTTAAACACAATTGCATGGGTGGAGGAATCAATACTTCTTTCCTAGCATTGGTCCCAAAGGAAGTAAATCCATCTTCTTTTTCTAGGTTTAGACCAATCTCGTTGTGTAATGTTTCTTATAAATTCATTTCAAATATTTTTGCCTCAAGATTGAAATTTGTTCTCCCAAAATTAATCTCTAAGAACCAAGGTGGATTTGTGCATAAAAGACAAATATTTGATAATATTATGCTAGTGCAAGAAGTAATTCATCCTAATTAAGAAAGAGAAGACCAAGGATATGGATAATGCCTTTGAGAGGGTTAGACATGATTATTTATTCAAGGTTATGTCAAAATTTCGCTTGATGAAAGGTCTAGATATTGGGTTTTCCTCTGCATTAAATCGCCTTGGATAGCACCATTAGTAAATGGAAGGGCAGTGGGATTCTTTTGTGCTTCTTGTGGCCTCTGTAAAGGTTTCCCTTTGTCCCCCTTTTTATATATCATAATGATTGACTCTCTTAGTAGAAGGTTGGAGTTTGAAAGAAGTTATGAGTGTCTACACGATATCAAGTTTGTTCGTGGAATAAAGAATACAAATCATTCTCAATTTTTTGACGATACCCTCATTTTAGAAGGGTCTTCTACAATAATTGCATGAAATTTTAAATTGGTCCTTGTTAATTTTTTGGACGCCTTTGGAGGTCTAACAAACTCAGGAAAATCGCAGATTTATTTATGGAATGCCTCCTTTCAAAAGCAAAGACAAATAAAAAGTATTATGGGATTCCGCCTTGTGGAATCTTGAAAATAATTCAAATATTTAGGGATTCCAATTTGTTTGAAATTACATTCTTTGTGAGCATGGGACGGTGTCATCACTAAAATTGAAAGGAAATTTTCTACTTGGGGATCCTATTGGCTCAACATAGCTGGACACATTGTGTTGATTAAAGAAATTATTTCTTCTCTCCCTTTGCACCAATTCACTTCCGTCCTTCCCCAACAAAGTGTTCTCTTTGTGATGGCTAAGGAAATCGAAAAGTTTATTTGGGAGGGGGGCCATTCTAGCATACAAAACAAAAAACCATTTGATAAAATGGACAACTATCAAGTATGCAAAAACCCATGGGGTATTTAGCATTACAGATCCTAATTTTATGAACAAAGAAATACGAGAAAATTTAGTATGTAGGTTTATCACTTAGGAAGAAGATTGGTTGAAGGAAGTCCTTAAAGAAAAATATATTCCAAAAAAATGAGTACGTTGCTTAGATTCAATCCAAGACCCCAAAGGAGGCTCGATTGTTTGGGAACTAGTCACATAAAAAACCCATCTGATAAGCTCAAATTTCTTTTGGAATCCTCGAAATGGAAGAGACATTAATTTATGGAGGGAAAAAATAATGGATAAGCAGCCCTTGGAATGTAATTATGAGTTGCTACCTCTAAGGGAATTTTCCTATGCCCAAGGGAAATCAACATTAGCAAACATTTCATATTGGGATGATGAAGGAAATTCGATACGCTAGAATCTTAGAGCAGTCCATGTAAACCTGCAGCGTTTGGCTTACAAAGTTTGAGATAGTCTAGTTGGTTGTGCTCCGTGGCAGCTAGAAGAGGAAAATCAACTTAGATGGAAGCATTATTTGTACTCAATGAAGGAAGTTTATGCATCCTTTCTCTTCCCTCAACGAGCTCCCCCCAAATCGAGTACATGGATGAAGATATGGTGATCCAATGCCAATCCAAAGGTAAATTCATTTTGCTAACTCCTTGTGCATAAACAATTTTTGATTGCTAAGAATTTGAGAAACGGGGCATTTAAGGTCTTTCGAGCTGTTCTCTTTCCAAGCACCAAGAGGAATATATCGAACACATTTTTCTAGAGTGTCCATATACAAAAGCGATATGGATGGATGTGTCTACGACACTTTCAAACTGTTTAAAATGGCCAAAGTGCCTTTAGGAGTATTTTACATCATGGTCAAAAAATTATGCTAGGAGTATCTCTAAAAAATCCTTTTTTTCAAATTATTGGAAAGAACTTCCAAACTTTCATCTGTTAGAGGGTATGGATAGCTAGAAACAATGCATCGTTCAATAATTTAGAATTTTTTCCACTTTACAGCCATGAGAGCTATCATTATATGCTCTAAGTTTGGGGCTTTGAAGTTTGCTAATGTTTCCTGTCAATAGGGAATCATGGAAAATTTTAGGGGCTAATGTTCGCCCAATGGGCTAATTTTCCATGATTTTTCCACAAAAAAGATTCGCCAATTTCCAATTTTATAAAAGACGATTCGCCCAAATTTTAGAATATAGAATTATTTTACCTTAAAAATCGCCAACATTATATAGAGACTATATATAAAATAATTATAAATTTGAATAATTTTACAAATATATCAATAAACATTTATAATTTGCATATTAGGGATTAGTGAGATTCGCCAATGTTTTAAACTTCAAGAATATTTTCCATCCTTAAAATTTTCCTGGATTAGACACATTTGAAAGGAAATGGTGTTCAAAATTTGTTAATTTAGACAAACTACCTACAACTATGGACTGGACTAACAAAAGTTCTCTAGTAGTTTGGAAGCTAAGATTGAGAGAGGTGGAGTTACGATCTTGGAAGTGACAATGAGAAGGACTGATCCTCAATTTTTATAGGGATTCAGAAAGGAATCCAGGGGTGGCAGAAGGGGGAGGGGTGCTCTATGACCCCTAGGAAGTTAAAGTTGTAGAGTATTCATGGGGTTTAGGATGCATGACAAACAACCAAGCTAAATACCATGCCCTCTACCAGGGGATTTAGTTAGCCAAAGAAAAATAGGTAACTTCTCTCTTTATTTTCAAAGACTCCTTCCTTCTTATTCAACATTTGGTGAAGGGCTCCTCTCTGAGGTTCAAAATATTAGAAAGTCACATGAAAAGAATCAGGAAAGTAGCAAAAGGGTTCTCTTCAATAGCATATTTTCATGTTCTCTATGATCTCAATAAATATGCAGAATTATGTGCTAATGAAGGGTGTAAATTAGGATTGGGAGATTCACAAATCAATGGTTGAATATGTCCCTTTCCTATTCCTTAGAGCTAAATGGAATGGCATTACATAGTTATGAAGTATTGCATTATCAATTAGTTATAGTATGACATGTAAATTTTATTTTTTAGTGGGTCAGTTTTGTAAGATATTTACCTCCAAAACCCCATTTTTTGTTGTCCAGTTTTAAGTTCCTTCAGACAATTTTGTAGTTTTACTTAATAAAAGGGTTTAGGTTTTTTTTTTAATATAATTATATACTACTTTATGTATTTACTATAATTCATGTAAAAACTTACCTATAAATACAAAAACTTACCTATAAATACGAACTTCTCATTTTAATGATATATGAATAAATTTGGATTCACGTTAATTATAATAATAAAGAGTACACTACTATATTGTCTTATAGTGAAGTTGATTTTCATCACACTTAATAAATTAAATACACCACTATACTCTATCATATCAACACATCTTTGGAAAGTTTCAAATTTGAATTATCATGAACGTGTATTTTAGTTGCCTAGGTGAGGCATCCCACTTGGTGATACTCGAGTCAGCGAGGACGTTGATAACCCGAGGTCTTGGGTTCAAGTCTTCCTGGGTGAAATATGTACTCAAAAGTGAGCAAATGTAATAAAAAAGTGAACAATGGAAATATACAAAAAAAAAAAGGTGTATCTTGCTCATTCAAAAGACATTCTATAACATTAATACTAAAACATTGTTTTATTAAATATAACGGGAAATGATTGCTTAAATAATTAAGCAATATAATTTATTTATTTTTAAATTAAAATTGATTGAAAAGTAATTTTTTACTAGTGCATATATAAGTGGATCAAAGCTTACTTTTATGCTCTTTAAATTTTTAGACTATAGGGAGAGTTCACTTGGAAATCCCGTGAAATGTAAAGTGTATGTGAGTACAAGAATCCATGTTCAAATCCCCATATATTAATCTGTGGCATCGTGCTAGGGACAACGAGAACCCACCTAGGAGTTATCACCTAAAGGTTATAGTGATAGTGGTCGGATCGACCCCATATTACATGAGTACAAGATTCACCCAATTGTCAATTCCACTAGAACTAAAAAAAAGAAGAATATAAATTTAATGGTGAAGTACAACTAATAGACAAAATGGCTTTCTTGGATAGAACCAATTTCGAGCAAAATTGTGATTTCTTATTGTTTAAAATAAACTTTTGAAAACATGAATGGATTCAACATCCTAGAAAACCCTTGACGCACTTGAATTTTGCAAATTAAACAAGTTAAACTTATGATTCTTAAAAATATTTATCATATTTGGAAAACATTTGACTAGAAAAAATGCCTAGAAAAATGCCATTTCATCTATTAATTAGACTTTGTGTAAATTTAATTAGAAAATTATTTAATATGAAAATATTACTTATAATAATAGATATTATGTTTTATATTAATTATCAGTTTATTGCATCGAGAGGATCTCTCTAGCAAGTATGGTAGAGATGTTGTAATGTAATGTAAACATTTTAACTTGTCAAAATAAAATAAAAAAATGAAAATAAAAATTAATTATTATTTTGTATAAATTAGAGCTGTAGGTTTATGAGAAGCCATGGTATTCATGTGGAATATAGTCTATTTAAAGGGGGAAATTAAACCAACTTGGATCCATCTTAATTCTAGATCTACCAAACATTGAGAGGGATCGAATCTCTTGAGATGCAAACCTCTTTTAGAGTGAAAAAAGACCTGATCCCTCTCAGCCTATGGTATATTTGGAGTTAAGACGGATATAGAATGAATTTAATGTTTAATAACCATGAATCAATCGCAATGAGAGGTGTTCTCCAGCGCAATGTGGTAGAGATGTTGTAATATACTGTAATGTCTTGTAAACATTTAGACTCGGTCAAATAAAATAAAAATAATCCTGTATTAAAATAAAAATAACTTCAAACTAAAATAATAAGGATACAAATTATATGTTATTATTTTTATTTTTATTAATTTTTATTGGGTAGTTAAGGTAAACTTGACTTGGTGAAGTTACCAGTGGTTTTTTGTGCTCCAGGTATATGAGAACCTATGGTATTGACCCATGGTATTCATGTGGAATATAACCTATTTAAAGAGAGAAATTAAATCAACTTAGATCCATCATAACTCCAGATCTACCAAGTGTTGAGAGAGATCAAATCTCTTTTCACTCTAAAAGAGTTTTGCATCTCAAGAGATTTGATCTTTGTAGGGGCCTGGTAGATCCAAAGTTAAGATGGATCTAAGCTAGTTATCTTGCAATCATAATGATATTCAATTTTATCACCTATGACAGTAAGATGAGTTTCACATTGAGTAGAGTCATGGGTGTGATAGGTATTCATGGCCCAACTAGAAATATTTATGACATGAAAAAGAAAAACATAGGAGTGTTAAAAAGAATGATACATATTTAAATTATTATATACATAAAATTATAAGTTGTTGTGCCGAAAGGGGCTCTCCAACCTAGTATGTAATAGATGTTGTCTTGTCCCGTTATGTTATGTAAACATTTTGACTTGGTCAAATTACACAAAAAAAGAAAAAAATTAAAAACATTTTTACTCAGTCAAAATAAAATAGAAAATAATGTTAAAATAAAAATAACTTCATGATATTGACCCATGGTACCAAAACAAGTGGTATTCATGTGTAATATATCATATTTAAAGGGCTAAATTAAACTAGCCTAGATCCATCTTAACTCTGGATCTACAAAGGTCCAAGAGAGATCAAATCTGTTTTCACTCTAAAAGAGGTTTGCATCTCAAAAGATTCGATCCCTCTCAACTATTGGTAGATCCACAGTTAAGATGAATCTAGGTTGGTATAATAAAAAATGTTGTAGTCTTACTTATAGACGAAGTGATTTTTTCCAAAGCATTTCTTCTAGTTAATTTTAAGCAAAATATGGCATATATTTTTAAAAACTTGAGTTTAAATAGTTTATTCTATAAAATTCAAGTGTCCCAAAGATTTTTCAAGGTGTTGAATCCATTTATGCATTCAAAAATATATTTTAAATAACAAGAAAACACAATCTTGCTTAAAATTGTATCATCAAATTTTAGTAAAAGACTATTTCATCTATAAATTTTTAATTATATTTATTATATTATAAAATTATTAATTATAAAATTGTTAAAAAAATAAATAAAAATATATGAAATTGATATTGAATTTTGATAAATAAACCACTTGCAAACAATAAAACAACTAATGCTTTAAACTATAAGCATATATGGTGGAAAACTTAGAGTTAGGAATGTCTCTATGCCAATTTCAAAGTTAAAAAGATGCAGTGTTTTATATGTCTATTATATGGGGAGCTTGTTTAGAGGTGACATTATATTCATAAATGTAAAGGGGTAAATGTAGCAAAGTTGTGATCATTAAATGTGATGGATTTAAATAATTATGATCATTGTGGTTTTTTATGTGAGTATTTTAATTTTTTTCAATATTATAATAGTTTAGTAAAATATTTAATAATTTTGAATATAGAATGATTATATAATTGTATTTTTTTTGTTGTGTATACATTTAATTTGAGAATTTACAATTTATGTGATTTAGGAATATGGGAATAAGGTTGTGATGGTTGAATTGGTGGTGGTGAATGACACACAAGTTTTAAATATGAGTGAAGAATTTATATTGTTATTTTAAAGAAGATTAGCTTTTTTTAGGTGGAGGTGATTGTTACCAAAATCATAAGAAGTTTAAGTTGTCAAGACATTAATATTAATTAATTAATTTCAAGATAATCATAACAAAAATTCATAGTGAAGGCTCATTACCAATTTTGTCACTAAATCACTTTAAAGTGACTTGATGATGGCAAGTTAAGTTATGATGCACTATAACACACACATGAAGTAGGCTAAACCTAGTGAACATTTTCAGGAGTGTAAACATGAAGTAGGTTAAACCCAATGAGTGTTTTTAGGTGTGTAAACATGAATTAGGCTAAACCCAATGAGTGTTTATAAGGTTGAACTTCATGCTTACACTCTCGAAAAATACTTGTAGCAAAAGATCATAACTAACTCCATTTATGAATCACTTTAAAAGTGACTTGATGTTCGTGGGTTAATTCATAATGCAATGTAACACATGGACCGTATCAACTAAGCAAATTTGACACTAGTGAGGTTGAATCTTTTGTTCAACAATTAAACCCATGGCACAAAGGGGGATCATGCCCCTATGCAAAATAAAACTACTCAATGACTCAAATCATATATGTTATAGATAGACTATTCATACAAGCGACATGAACGAATCTTCTTCTTAACATCTAGTTCATGCACAGTAGTAACTGACTACAATGATGGCAAACAAGAAAAAATATGCATATCTTAGTACATGAATTCTACTTCTATGTAGAATTTTTTTCTTGATTAAACACCAAGTATATAAGCTTCATCTAGCCCAGTTTCTCACGCATGAGAAATTCCCATACTCATATCAATGCCCCTATCCAAAGACATATTAACCAACACAAATAATTCATTGACAAATATACACAAGGGATAATGTGGTTCATTTTGTAAATAATTAGATAATACAATGAAGGCACAAAGGGGTTTTCTCTCTCTATCTCTCTCAAAATCTCTCCATCTCTCACTAAAATATCGTTATAACCACTTGTTGGACTACTAGGCTAAATTCATGGTATCCTCAACTCATTATCCCTCAATCTCTTAAATACCTTAAATCTCTCATTCTCTATGGCAATTTATTTTATCATTCATTAGTATGTCTTCCCATCTTTTGTAGCACCTTGATTTTGGTAATGTGATTATACATAACTACTATATGGGCCAATGAGCTAGATAATATGGCCAATGGACAAATTATGTATCATACATAATGCACATCATATTACCAATAAAATCACTTTTTGATGTATAGCAGGGGGGACGAAGAAAGTATGGGGGACTATGAATCCATGAAAAGGATCATGAGAGGGGCAAGGGGGTCAAGCCATAAATAATGATTATTTTACTATACCCCAAATTGTATATACCTTAATTTATCTAAAGTGGAATCAAGCTTGAAAATTGTGCAAAAGTAGTTGGAAAAGTGTAATGCCCATAGCCACCTAGCTAAGGAACATCACCACTCAAACTCTATCTTTATTTCCATGTCTATTTGGGAGGTCAACTCAATTCATATAATCATTGGGAATGACATGTTCTTCTCCCATATACGAGAATATATTTCTCATCAACTACATTTCGAGTAAGCAATTAGTTTGTTGTCCATTAACTATACTCATGGTCAACAATTGTCAACTACATAAATCAGTTCATTGTACATCGACAATCCAATAACGATATGCATGTTTTTCTTGATTCAAAAACATGCCCACCAAGCTCTAATAATAATTACCATTATTTTAACTAGCTTGTAATATTTTTTAGGAACATTATCCTACTAATGTCCTATATTAAAGTAACCATATATCATAATTTGAAAGTATCATAAATATCTCATCCACACCTATCATGCTATGCATTAGTTCACAGGGTCATAATAGAAATATAAATATATACAACACACAAAACATGTAAACATCATAAACTAACACATCATTAAGTAATAATAGACACGCTTATCTTATATAATTTACTAACTAACTACCAACCTCAAATGTTCTGCCCATCCATGGAGCTCACTACTCTAAATCTCTGGATAATGAGTCACCTACAATTTGAGGTATGACCCACTGGATTAAAAGCTCACCTAGAGCCAACTCCGATCATACAAACAATTTGATTGAAAAACTTAATCATATTGATTTCGTTTATTGCAAAAAGATAATTAATTAAAAAAATTGATGCTCGTTGTGTGATCTGGATTTAAACAACTGTACTTGTGGAAATTTTTCACTTGGCAGGCATACATAGATATGTATTTAATTTCACACGTCGCCTTCGCAAGGTGACCCTGCCTTTTTTATGTGGAAATTTTCCACTTGGCAGGCATACATAGATATGTATTTAATTTCACACGTTGCCTTCGCAATATGACCCTGCCTTTTTTATGGCAGTTGGGATTTAATGCAGCAGCTCGTAGCAATGCGTTGGTCCCCTCTGTGGTATTAAAAGACCCTCTGCCTCACCTCCACGTCATCATCAGCGGTTTGTGTTTGAGACACATTATAGATATATATATGGGGAATAATTCCCAGTTTGTGTTTGACACATAAATTTGGACATAGATGGCGGTGAGTCGCTTTCATATCTATGTCCACATTTATTAAAGTCAAAGGGCATTTAATGTTGGAAGGAGTATTGATTTTGAGTTTGAGAAGGGTTGGTGTTTCATGAAGAATTTTTTTGGGGATGTTGTTGTATGTGTGGCATTTAAGTGGTCTCATTTTTAGTTAGGGTGGTTTTTGAAAGTTAATTATTTTTTTAATAGTTTTTCTGATATGGTTTTTTTTTTTTTTTAATCAAGAAAATTAGTTGATCTATCACTTATTAAAAATAGAAAATTAGTTGATCTATTACTAATTAAAAATAAGTTGAGTTGAAAGATTATTTTTATATTCTGAAGTCTAATGCCACTACTCACAGGTTATGTTAGGTGGGTTAATTGAGTTTTTCTGGGTAGATTTCAATATTGGTAATATTGGTTTGCAAATGATTTTTGAAGTACGATTTCTAGCCCAATATTAGTAATATTAGTCAACAAATGCTTTATGATACATGACATCATTTATTTGGCCTAGCCTAATGGACTAATTTAATGTTCCGAATTATTTTAATGCTAGTCAAAATTCAAAAGGAAAGTTTTGTAGACAAAGTTCCCAATAAAATTATGACTTCCAACATAGTTCTACCAAATTTGAAACCAATTTTATTTAACAAAAAAAAATGATGATGCTAATGATGATGAATGTCCACTGAGACCTATATGCTCTATCAGATCTTAAGAAAGTAAGAGATTAATTAGAATTCTTTAACATTTTATTTTATGCTCAAAAAGAAGTGACAAGTGCTCCCAAACTGCCATAGTTTTGCTAAGTTAAAAGGTCAAGAAGGTTGGTAGTATGACATATATTTTCAAAATTATATCAAATGTGAGTATAAGATGGTCAATCTAAGAGAGAGTGTTTTTCATTTTCAACCCTCCTAGGATCAAATAGGTGACAAGCTCTTTCATCCCATGGTGTTTTTGGAATTGACCAATTCTCAGTTTCACCATGAAACTCATGAGAATTAGTTCTAATTTTGGCAATGTTCATTTTCTTCTCAACACTAGTCAAAACAAAGAGATAATTTTGGTTTTTGATATTGGGGTTGATCACCTCCTTATAATATCATAGTTTCATTTTTCCCTCCAACTCTTTATTTCCTCACAATTTCTCCTTAAATTTGGAAGTAATAACATTTTTAATATTATCTAAATTTTGCAAGATGATCTCCTCCTTATTCCCCAATGGTCTACACAAGATTGTGCGTCATTATGCCACCCTCACTTAAGTCAAGCGTTAGAAGCAATTCTAGGAAACCTCTTGGCATCCATGTTGTATAACTTCTTCTTATACATAAGATACTTAGACATGGCCATGCTTTCAATGTGGGAAAAACTTGCTTCAATTGGGAGGATAGGGTAGGGAGTATTTCCTCTAATATTGAGGTTGTAGGTCATAAATTGCTTTTGGATTTGTTCAGTCTTCCTCCATGACTCTCTAGATAAACTGCAACCCAAAACCTCACATCCATATAAAATAACAAGAGAGACAAGAGTCTCAAAGAGGAGCTTCCTTTTATCCCAAATCCAAAGATTTGTCAACTTACAGTTGTTTTCAAGCCCATAGTAAGATTTCCAACCTCCATTTATATTTTTTCTCATATAAATTCAAATTGAGCTTATGGTGGATGTCGCTAGATATTTGTATGAAGGAATTTCTTCCAAGGAGTTGTTTCCATAAATGAAAGTATCATAGGTGATCCTTTTGGATTTAATTATCACGACTTTAGCTTTGTTGGTATTTACAACCATATCCATCTTGGAGCAAAAATATTCGAGGATTCTAAGTTTCCTTCCAAGATCATAGTGGTTTCTTGCCAAAAGAAAGATATCATCAACATAAAGGAGAAGATTTATGACCATGCGAGTGAGTGTGGGGCTAACACAACCTACATCTTCCGAAAACTTTTCTATCATATCAATTTATATGCAAAAAAGGGTAGGGGAGAGACACCCTTGCTTGAATCCAATATTGCATTTAATTTCCTCCAACCAACCCTTAATGGTCCTAATATTGGAAATAACATTATCGTATAGCCTTGTCACAACAACTCTCAGCTCGACAAGAACCATTATCCCTTCTAGCCTCTTCCATAACTTTATTCTGGGAATGATGTCAAAATATTTTCTAAAGCCAATAAAACAATAGAAGAGATTAGTTTTTATTATTGTGAAATTCCTTTACAATTATCATAAAAGTAACAATATGGTCCGCGGTTGAAAGATATCTCCTAAACCTAGCTTGGTATTTAGCTATTTTACCATAGCTTTTAAGTGAAAGGCTAATATTATTTCCCAAAATAAGCCCATATAGCTTGTATAAAATGTTGCTAATCATAATAGCCTTGTAATTAGAAGAACGCTTTTATCCACACTTTTAAAGATAGGCACAATAAGGCTCTATGTCAAAGGCTTGGGGAGGCCATGCTTCACTACTAAATTAAAGATCTTGTGTATATGCAAGATGAGGATAGATTCTCACATTTTAAAATTTTCATCTTAGTAGTCTTCAATGTCCTAAGCTTTCCCATTAGCAACCTGCTTGACCCCAAACTCAATATCTTCCAAAGAAAAGATATCATCTTCTATAGGGGCATTCAAATGGTTTCAATGGTGGGGATTAATAATAAAAATTAAGATAAATATTCCAGTTCTTCAAGGGAATCAAATGATTTTCTTTAGTCTTACAAATCAAAATTTGCATCCAAAGTTTTCTAGGATTAGACTTAGAGAGGTGCAGTAACTACTCTTGCTTTCTACTTATATATTTCCTTTTCTTGATTTTAATAAGAGCTTTTGTGCATATTTATCTTATCAATCTTTAAGTTTTCATTAGCCTGAGCATCACTAATTTCTTTCCTGGCAATTTTGTAATCATTATCATACCAATCATTGGTAGTTCTATTATTCTTTTTATGTGACACCTTGGTAGATAACTTGCTAATGGTAGCAAAATGATTTGTAGTAAGAGTATGATAGAGGTTTTCAATGTTACCCTTATAATTTAAGAGTTGTAAATTCATATTTAAATCCTTTAACAAGAGAACCATTTTTCTCTTGTCAAAAAGAAGGTAGCTTCGAATCTCTCAATTCTCATGCACATGCTTGTTTTGCAGAGAAAATTTTATATTTAAGGTAGAGGTCTATGATTAGAGTTAGGCTCATAGTAACTTAAGAGGTCAAGGTTTACAAGTTGACTAGAAACATGGATTTCACATATCACATAATCCACAACACTACTTCCAAGCCCATGAATACAAGTCATCTAGTTAACTTTTGGCCACTTGATTACACCATTGAAAATTATAAGGTCTTGAGAACTATAGAGTTTGACTAAATCGGTACCAAATAAATTCTCATACTAGCTAAATCAAGGTCCTCATAGAGCTAGAGAGGATTAGAGTTTGAATCATTACTTAGAGGAACAACTTGGTTAGATGCAATTCTAGCATTAAAGTCTCCTAATTAGAAGAGTACATTACCTTCATTCCTTACACTATGAATATATTGCTCCAATGTATTATAAGGGAAAATATTATCTAGATTATTTTTTTCTTAGACTATGAAGATCCTACTCTAAGACTATGAATACCCTTTTTTATATTACAAACATCCACCACAGAGTAAAAGAAACCCACCGCAGAATATTAGGAACATCCATTACAGAGTAAAAAAAATCCACCATAGAATATTACGAACATACCCTACAGAGTAAAAGAAATCCAACACAGTATACTACGAACATCCACTAAAGAATACTACAAGCAATAAAATAAATTCACTATAGAATATTACGAACATCCACCATAGAGTAAAATAAATCCACCACAATTGGATGTTACCTTAGATTATGAATATCCTGCTCTAAGGTGTTATAAGGGAAATTATTATCTATATCGTTTTCTTATATAAAAGTTAGAATTGATAGGTGCAAAATAGCAAATTTCAATATAAATCCTCTTAGTGTTAAAGTCAGAGATTTCGATCCAAATGTACCGATTGAGGGGGTTTATCTTTAAAGTCGAGTGTGAAGAGAAATACTCTTTTTTATATAATGGGTTATTCATCTAATTCCCTTGCAAGAGGATTTCTTGTTCCAAGTTGAAAACTAAATGAATCCATCTATGTGAGGGATCTTAGAATCATCATGCTCCCATGTTCAAACTCCTTCCAATGAAAAATACTATGAACATCCACCACAGAGTAAAAGAAATCCACCATAGTATATTATGAACATCCACCATAGAGTAAAAGAAATCCACCGCGATATTTTCTGAACATCCATCGAAGAGTTAAAAAATCCACCGTAAAATATTATGAACAATAGAAGAAATCTATAATAGAATATTATGGACATCCACCACAGAGTAAAAGGCACCAGGACAAGAGGATATTTCCTTCATTCCTTAGACTATAGATATCCTTCTTTAAGGTGTTATAAGGGCAATTCTTATAAGTTTGTTTTCTTATAAAAGGTAGATTTGATATGTGCGAATAACAAATTGTGATATAAATCCTCTTAGCAATAATATTAGATATTTCAATTCAAATGTACCGATTGAGGGGGTCTATCTCATGAATCTAAGTGTGAGGAGAGATACTCTTCTTTATATAACAAGTTATTCCTTCGATTCTCCTGTGAGGGGATTTCTTATTCCCGGTGGATTACAAAATAAATCTATTTGTGTTAGAAACCTTAAACTCAACATACTCTCTTATCCCACCTCTTTGAACACCATAAATTGTATTCTATAACTCCTCATTATAAAATATACACTATAACTATTCATCATTTTATTATATTACTAGACACAAAAATCTTAATTTATTGTAAATGTATTTTAATTAAATAGTGACATTTTATTTATATTTTTTAATATTTAATAAATTCAACAATAAAATAAATTTATAATAATTTATATAAATTTCAAATTTATATATACATATGTATAATATCATTTTTTTTATTTCACATCCTAACAAAGTATAAAGATGTTTTTGATTCGTAAAAATAATTGATAATAACCCACATAAATCTATGTTAACATAAATTTATTTATTTTTTTATAAAATCTATAAGTTGTATTTTTTTTTTAATTATTTAAAATAAATTTAACTCATTATAATTTTATTGAATTCATAAATATCATAGATGTAATATTTTTATTCATGTTTAAATTTAGTTTTTTTTATTTTTTGTGTATAGATAAAATATTTCTCTTAATATTTATATTTTAGCTTTTACAGAATTTGATTGTATATATAATTTAATAATGTTATTTGTTATAAGTATTAATACTATCATTTCGTCTAACTATCAAAGAGTTATTCATACATTGATCACATCTTTATGATATGGGGGTGTAAGGGTGGTAAGTATCGAGGATTATATCAAATGCTAAGGGAAAAATGGAAATTACTTTCATTGGGAAAGAACATTCAAAAACAAGAACATACATTTTTTTTTTCCTTGCAAACGAATCTAACTTAACAAATTGGATACTTGAAAAGAAAAATGTAGCATGCTTAGGAATTTCGTTATCAATCTTAACAAATAATTTCACTCCTGTAACCTCAAACCACAAGATGTCAATGCACTCTGTTCTTGTAGATTACAAAGAGAGGGTGACATCCACTTTGCTCTTCTAGATTACAAAGAGAGGGTGATATTACATGAAATGAAAGATGACATGGATATCAAATTATAGTAGAATTCTCTTCTTTCCAATACAGACTAGAGGGGCCATCTTATACTGCATTGGTCTTTACATTTTGTAAAATAATTAAAATAATAAATGTTTTTAATATGTAATTTAGTTTTTAAAAAATGGATAGATAATAATTTTACAAATTTGCAAAATTCGTTATGTCAGGCATTGTCAAGCTCAGTATGATAAAAATGTTATAATGTCAAACCCAATTAAATATTTTAATTTGGTCAAATTTGATGTAGGAGCATTCAGGCCTAGTCAGCAATGTGATGGCATGATCACATGTTGTGACTAACAAGGGGTTGGAAGATAAGAGATTAGTTAATTTTATTTATTTAAATGTGTAAGAGTGTTTATTTATTGTCAAATATGAAAAAAGGGTATATGTGGTTGATTGATTCTCCCTGTGTGGAGATCAGGCCAAAAAGTTAGATTTATTTGGTTTGAATAGGATATGAGGAATTTGAAAGCTTGATTTAACATTTGTTTAGAAAAGAGTGGAGTTGAAGAGATTCTTTAGGAGAGAGTGAGATATTTCTAGATCTGAACCAGAATTGGTTCATGAATCCACTTTTGTATAAATATAGTCCTTTTGTATAATTCAGGAGGTTAGCTAGGTTAGATTCAAATGGAAAGATAGGATGGATGAGCGAAGGGAGAACTGAAACAGTGGAATGTGACTATTTCCTTGTAAATATTATAACACCAAATAGTGTGAATTTGTGTGTATTATGTGTGAGAATTTGTATCTGTATGTGTTTTAATAACCCTATGGTTTATTGACTGAGAACCTGAGAAATATTGTGAATCCTGTGCTGAAAAGCATGAATGTATGATGGGATTTTCCTTTACGGGATTAGTAGTTAATCGTTTGATAAGCCCTGTGTTTAGGCATGTAAAAATCAGGATTCCTTATTGAATGAATGGAGGGATCAGCCGGGAGCGAGTGCAATTGGGTTTTACAGTAGCCAGAAGAAGATTGAGAATATCTTCTATAGCGGAGAACATAGGATTTTTTCTTTCAAATTCCTAAAGGATGATAAAGAAACAGTGAAGGCGAATGAATGGTGAGGATTAGATCGCATTGTTGGAAACGGAGGATGGACGGCTCAAATTTAAGCACAGACCGCATGTTTTATCATTTAATACCTGGTAAGTCAACAGTTGCAAGAGTGTTGTGATCGATGATCGAAGGAGATCTGCGGTCATCGCACGACAAAGGAGCATGGCGTTAATCAGCGGAAGGCGGTTTCCATAAACAGTAAGCGGAATATCAGGTGGCACTAAAGTGGTAAGTGGTATTTAGGGTTGGTCACCTGATACCATGCATTCATCAATCGACACGTAGCAGCGGAGGAGAGAGAGAAAGCCGCTTTATCGAGCAGTTAACCATCTCGCAAGTTATCCACCCGAAATCTCTGACAGTCGTCGAATCTAGCACGAGAAGATTAACGGTGGAAGATTGTCGCACAAGTTTAATTGATCGGCTAAGCGACAACCGTTGAATTGAGCCAGATCAACGGTCAAGATTTAATCGTAGAGGTGAAGGGCTGGCGGACAGCTCGATGATATGCGATTTAGTGATGTGTCGATAGCTGTTGGATCGGGAATGGAATGGACGGCGGAGATCAGGCCGACCGGCGATTGGAGATAATGAAGGACAACGAAAAGGTAATGGACTAGGAGTGCGAACCCGGCGATATATAGGTCGGGATGTATATGTATTTGAAGTCCGGCCTTAAGCGTTCGGGTCGGGTTTTCCGTGTATTTCCCGTGTATTCCGATAAAGTTGTATAAACGAGTTTTTAAAGAAATAGTGCATCAATAACGCTTCCGATAGATGATTGTGGGCATAGCCACAAGTTCCGGGGTCCGATAGTTTCTTGTATATGAAGGGATGTCAGTCAGCTGGCATCATTTGTGGTATTAGAGCTAGCTCAACACTCTGTAAAGATTGGTTTGGAAATTGAATTTTAATTCCAGCATATGTATAATTGCATTGAAGTGAATTTGATACAGATGGGGATCAGACTACAAAGAACACTGATATCAGAATGGGGGAAGCAGTGAATCTCTGATGAAGGTCTGATAAGAATGTTTATTTTGATGGTTTTGCAGAGATGTGTTTTGAACGTCTAAAGAGAAACAAGGAATTGAAATTTCAAAGGAGAAAATGTTTTTCTTTCAGGAAAATAAAATTTCTGTGTAAGTTGATTGCATGATTGATTTGACTTAAAAGGTAAATTGGAGTGAAAGGTTTATAATTTAAAGTTAAATTGAAGAGTGAATGAAGATTGCTCAAAGTATTGTTGAAGGCAATGATATTGATGATTGAAAGAACAGAGATTGGGTTTAATAGGACTGAAAGAAGAACCACTACAAGGAATGAATTTTGGATTTGTAGAAGCAAGACAGGATTTTCTTACAAACAGGTTATCAGAAGAAACTTATAGTGTCTTTCATGAATTGGCAAAAGAATTGAAATTCAGATCTAATCTTAATTGATCTTGAAAGCCGAAAAGTCCATTATGAAAAGTAAAATGGGAAATAGTTTTTGGTTGTATGGATTCTTTTGAATGGAAAGTCTAAATGAAAGAGTAAACAGATGAATCTTTTGGCAAAGATTTAACTGATGGAATGGGAATTAGTTTTAAGACATATTTGAAGAAATATTGCAGGTTTGAAATGCACTTTGATGTATCTTGAGACAAGATTATGCAGGTCTGTGGAAGCAGTGGAATTGCTGAAAATGAGTTGTACCAGCATCATAGCATATGAGCTATGTTAAAGAAGATAGAGCAAGAAGAACTCTCAGATGAGTAAAGGTGAAAGCACCCAACAGTGAATGAAATTACTGAATGAAAGAAGGAAGTGAGCAATTGAAGATGCAGAGCCTAAAGCAAGGAGTGTTCGAGAGAAGTTGAGAACAACTTCCAACTGTGGTTGGTAGAAGTTTGTGAGGTAGCTCCACAATTGTGATTGTGGGTAGAGTTGTCTTAAAGATAACAATTCCAGCAAGAGGAGTGCTGGGTAGAATTGTTAGTCAATGAAAGGTTTGGGAAAAGAACCAATAGATGCCAAAAGGATCAACTAAGGAAAGTTTGGTGAGGCATGAAGGAGACTTGTTACAGATGAAATGAAAAAGGTTAGTTGCAGCGCACTAGTGAACAAGAAAAACTCACCAGAGGAATAAATGGAATTGACTATTGATAGTCATGACAGGGGTACAGAGGAAAGTCAGAAGAGAGGAAAAAGAGTGCTAAAGCAGTTTGACTCAAAGGAATGAGTAAAGAAGAAAGGAACATAGAGTTGGCTGAGATGAAGACAGAACTCGTTCATTTGAAGAAGCTGGTATTCAAAGGAATTAGAGAAAAGTGGAAACAAGGATTTTATGTGGGAAAAAGAGTTAAATGGCTTGTCAGAGAATTTTTTGCTGAGAAATTAATATTCTGAACGGTTGAGAATGAGAGGAATGTGCTGGTAGCATGCTCACAGACAAGAGGATCTCATAAATTTGGGATTAACTATTTTTGTGAATGTAAAATTGTAGGTATGCAGCCTAATTAATTTGAACTTGTGTATGAAAAGGTGAAAGAGGCAGAGGCAAGAAAACCACAAAAGAAGATGTATAAAGACCTTCAAGACTTTAATTGGTGGAGTAAATTAAAAGGTATGGCTGAATGGTTGTGTCTTTTCTTAGCAAAAGCATATTGGATCATATTTGAAGGAATTTTAGCATGGATAGAAGATCAATGGGAAATGGAAATAGGAAAGGAAACAGATGCATTGCAGATTTGTGAAGTGAAGAAAAGGAAAGCTGACACAGAGAACTTAGTTGAAGAAGTTAAGTCAAGAAATCTTTGAAAGATCAAAGACTTATCATAGAGGAGGAGGAGACATTGTTGTCTTATTTGGATAAATTGAGTGTTGGAGGAAGTTGTGTAGAACAGAAAGGTATTCTACAAACTTACGATGAAGTTGCCAAAGATAGTCAAGAAGTTGCAGTCCCAAAAGTTTTCTTTAACGAGGAAGAAGTCAGAGATGTTGAGGAAGAATTACTCAATAACTTAGTGAACTATCAGAATAGTTCAGGGAAGCATGAGGAGTTGATCGCTGAGGCTTCAAATGAAGAGCCTTGTATTTTTGAAACTGACATGTTGTGTATGTTTTCAGGTTTGACAGGGGATGAATAGCAATTGGACAATGTGCTTATGCATGTTGATGAAGAAGTGAGATTACTGGAAGAGATGGCTGAAACAGAAAGATATTTTGAGCATGTATTTAATAATCTTGAGAATGATGGTATTGACAGGAAATTGTCATGATTAAAGAAGTTGAAGATAAGAAAATGAAAGATTGTGATGATAACCAGAATGAAATATTTTCAGTAGAGAATCAAAATGTAAGTATTATAGAAATTATGAAGGAATATATGATGATGTTGACAGATGCAGAAGTTCAGGAATTCTGTGATTTTAAAGTGGATTGTTTTTATAAATCTGTAAACCATGAAGAATCTTTAGAAGACCAGAATTTTGTTTCTGTTGTAGGAGAAGATAAAACAACATCATTTTGTTGCAATGGTATAAGTATAGAAGATGAGAGGATACTTCACAAAGATATGCTCCAAGAAATCCTAGCTATTGAATTGTTGAATGTTAGTCTTGTGTTAGAACAAGGAATACCGTATAATACAGAGGAAAGTATGGAAATGAAAATTGATGACAATTTCATAACTTTTGTAGAAGGACATTATAAAGATTTGATGGCAGAATTACCTATGGAAAGTGAAAACCATAGCTATTTTGAAACTGACAATTGCGATGGAAATACTGTTTTATACAGGAAGGAGAAGTCATATGCAAATGACATGCTTATTGAATATGAAGGAATTTGTATTTTTCTGAGAAGGTTATTAGATGAACCTGATAACATAGAGGAAAGGATTATCTTTAATGATAATGGAAGGGAAGTTGTAGAATACAAACAACAGTTTGTAAATGACAGAGGTGAAGAAGAATTGGACAGAAATTTTATAATTTATATGGTAAAGGAGAATGTACAGTAGACAGATGTCAGTGGAGTTCAGTTAAGAACAAATTGTAAAGAGGAAGTTGAGAAATTGTGGAAGATGAAATTAGATGAGAAAAGGGATAGCAAGGAAGAGAAATTAACAAAAGAAATTTGTATCAGCAAGGAAAGAGGACAACAACAAAATAAGATTTGGAATCCTGGAGGAACAGAAGTGACAGTTGCAGAAGAATTGAATCAGCAGCATGATGAAAGTGATGACTAGTTACAAAGTAAAGTTTGGGATACCGAACGATCAGCAGAAGAAACACATGACCAGGAGGTAATGAAAGCTTTCAACTTTGGGAGTCTGATGCGGGAGCATTCAGGCCTAGTAAGCAATGTGATGGCATGATCACATGTTGTGACTAACAATGGGTTGGAAGATAAGAGATTAGTTAATTTTATTTATTTAAATGTGTGAGAGTGTTTATTTATTGTCAAATATGAGAAAAGGGTATATGTGGCTGATTGATCCTCCCTGTGTGGATATCAAGCCCAACAATTAGATTTATTTGGTTTGAATAAGATATGAGGAATTTGAAAGCTTAATTGAGCGTTTGTTTAGAAAAGAGTGGAGTTGAGGAGATTCTTTAGGAGAGAGTGAGAGATTTCTGGATCTAAACCAGAATTGGTTCATGAATCCACTTGTGTATAAATATAGTCCTTTTGTGTAATTCAGGAGGTTAGCTAGGTTAGATTCAAATGGAAAGATAGGATGGATGAGCGAAGGGAGAACTGAAATAGTCGAATGTGACTGTTTCCTTGTAAATATTATAATACCAAATAGTGTGAATTTGTTTGTATTATGTGTGAGAATTTGTATCTGTATGTGTTTTAATAACCCTATGGTGTATTGACTGAGAACCTAAGAAATACTGTGAATCCTGTGTTGAAAAGCATGAATGTATGATGGGATTTTCCTTTACGGGATCAGTAGTTAATCGTTTAATAAACCCTGTGTTTAGGCATGCAAAAATCGGGATTCCTTATTGAATGAACGGAGGGATCAGTCGGGAGCAAGTGCAATTGGGTTTTACAGTAGCCAGAAGAAGATTGAGAATATCTTCTGTAGTGGAGAACATAGGCTTTTTTCTTTCAAATTCCTAAAGGATGATAAAGAAACAGTGAAGGCGAACGGATGGTGAGGATTAGATCGCATTGTTGGAAACGAAGGATGGACGGCTCAGATTTAAGCACAGACCGCATGTTTTATCGTTTAATACCTCGTAAGTCAACGGTTGCAAGAGTGTTGTGATCGATGATCGAAGGAGATCTACGGTCATCGCACAACAAAGGAGCGCAGCGTTAATCGGCAGAAAGTGGTTTCCATAAACAGTAAGTGAAATATCGAGCAGCACTAAAGTGGTAAGTGTTATTTAGGGCTGGTCACCCGATACCATTCATCAATCGACACGTAGCAACGAAGGAAAGAGAGGAAACCGTTTTATTGGGCGGTTAACCATCTCGCAAGTTATCCACCCGAAATCTCTGACAGCCGTCGGATCTAGCACGAGAAGATTGATGGTGGAAGATTATCGTGCAAGTTTGATTCATCGGCTAAGCGACAACCGTCGGATCGAGCCAGATCAACGGTCAAGATTTAATCGCAGAGATGAAGGGCTAGCGAACAGTGTGATGATATGCGATTAAGCGATGCGTCGATAGTTGTTGGATAGGGAATGGAATGGACTGCGGAGATCGGGACGATCGGAGATCGAAGATAACGAAGGACAACAGAAAGGTGATGGACCGGGAGTGTGGACCCAACGATATATAGGTCCGGGTGTATATGTATTTGAAGTCCAGCTTTAAGCGTTCAGGTCAGGTTTTCCGTGTATTTCCCGTGTATTCCTATGTATTCCAATAAAGTTGTAAAGTCAAGTTTTTAAAGCAATAGTACATCAATAATGCTTCCGATAGATGATTGTGGGCATAACCACAAGTTCCGGGGTCCGATAATTGTTTGTATATGAAGGGATGTCAGTCAGCGGGCATCAAAATTACATAAAAATAAAAATTAAATTAAATTAAAAAATATATAATAATTACAATTAAAATTAACATATATTAAAATAAATTAATTATAATGAATAATTAAACCAACATAGATGCATCTTAACTTTTGATCTACCAAGCAACAAGAGATCAAATCTCTTGAGATGCAAGGCTCTTTCAGATTGAAAAGAGATTTGATCCCTCTATGTGCTTGGTAGATCCAAAGTTAAGGTGGATCTAGGTTGGTGATATTTTCTTTAATTAATGGTTAAAGGATCTTAGCTCAAGTGTTTTGGTGAACAATTTGTTTCCCTAGGTGCATAAATAAAATATATTAACATCTAATAAAATATTATAATATTAAAAAACAATGAAGAGTATACAATATTATAATATTAAAGAAAACAATGGAGGACGTGTGTACGTGTTATATCCTCTTAATCATAAATGATTTGATATATATATATATATATATATATCATTTATTGATTAAGAGGTATATATATATAAATATAAAAATTATGTATCAACATGGAATTGACACATGATGATATTCATCTTAATTTTAAATATATCACATTTTCATAAGATCAAATTTCTCAAAGCATAATTTTTTCTAAATGTAAAATTTGAAAAGATTTATGGCTTAATAAATTTGTTTTTTTCCGAGTAATAAATTTAAAATTAAACTTTTTTTTTAATCACTAATTTTCATGGCCAGTACCATTTACATTTCTCAATTATATCACTTTTCTAACATTTCTCAATTATATCTAAAACCAAGAGGTATGAGGTATTACAATGTTACATTGATAAGGCCATTATATTCTACAAAATTGCCCCAAAATTAACTCACACTGGCAAAACATAGAACAAAATTATCTAAATTTCCCGAGAGGGGTCAGGGTCTGGTTTGTCCTCAGTTGAAACCTACCTTTGCTGGGTCCGGGGTCCCTGCTTTTCATCATCATTAGAGCTCCATGGAGTGTCTCGGTTCCGGGTCTTTAACAAAAGGATTTTTGTTTCAATGTCGATGAGCGTTTTTTCAACCGAGCATGCCCATCAATATTTTAAAAAACTTTTTAACTGATCTCTTCCAGCGGCCTAATTCCCCGGAAGCCTCTGGACTCCCCATCACTACTAGTGACCAAATCCTCAACAAATAATTCATGTGGGAAAGAAGACAGACGAACACAAATGCTTCATGGCTCTCACTGGACATTAATAATAATAATAATAATAAGGGTACACTACTATAATCTCTGACACCGAAGTGTCTTTTCATCACACTACATAATAATAAGTACACCATCGTACTCTTTGGAAACAACGCGTTTCAACGCGTCCTTGGAAAGTTTCAAATTTGAGTTCACATGGGGCATATCTTGCTCACTCAAAAGACGATCTACGTGACAATTTTTTTTAGGACACTAATGAGTAGCATTTGTATTAATTTTGTGCTTCGATGCAGCAAAATATTTGGGAAATGATTACGTTGAATTCAATGGAAGGGTCTTCAAAGAAATTAGGTCTTATTTCCAGCTGGGTCGACGACAGAATTCTAGATTTAATTTGGCGAGGTAAAGGTTTTAACACGATACACGACCAAAGACTCGATCTACGCTCTGGAACAATACTATGGCGTGTTCCTTCATGGACAAGACGAACCCCACCGCGCGTTCGTTCAAATCTCGACTTCCTGAGGTCTGTATACACATCGCCATTTCACCTTTCCTTTATTTAATCACAATTCCAAAGTACTCACACGCTACAGAAATCTCTTCCACATTGAATATCATTTATCTCCACCACCTTGGAGCCTTTAACGGATCAGGCGAAATCTACTTGCGGTACAATCCGAAAGGAGTTGCCACATGCAAAAATCTAAAGGACTAGGAGAGCGTGTGGCCAACACGTCTTGCGCCAGCCACATCCACCATGACGACAGGCACATCAATCAATACAATCTCCATATAATTTCCAATGTTTTGACTTATGATGCATTGATAGGCACAACTGAAACGATGCTCTCTTATAGACCTACACACAGTCACTATTGAAATTATGAGATGGAACATCTGGAAGAATACCTCATGGAATTGCTTTCCATCTTAATATACTATTGTTGATGAGTCGACCTACTTCAAGAAGACAGATTGGCTTGCACATCCACTTCTTTGTTTTGTCTCTCCAGGAAATTATGAGATGGAACATATGGAAGAATACCTCATGGAATTGCTTTCCATCTTAAAATACTATGGTTGATGAGTTGACCAACTTCAAGAAGACAGATTGGTTTGCACATCCACTTCTTTGTTTTGACTCTCAATTAGGAGGGAAGAAGTTCAAGATACTTAGGATTTGAGGAAGAAGTAGATTTAGAGGATTATGACTTCAATTAGGATTCAAGATGATTTGGAAGAAGTAGATTTAGAGGATTATGTTTAAGAAGTGTTTTTCTATGTAAGTGTTGAATGGTGAGAAGGGAATCTCTTAGAATTGTTATATTGGAGAGATTCACTCGATTTCTTAATTTTCTTCCGGATTCAAAAGAATCTCTCCCTCCTCCTAGTACCCTCATGATCTATGTGACATTAACACTTAATCATTGATTAATTAAATATAATGTCAAATAGCTAAATAATTAAGAAATATAATTTTTAAATTTGGTTTTTCACTGTGTACATGCACTCTAAAAATCTTGGGGGCACTTGGATTGTGGAGAGTTTAAAACTCAAATTTTTACATCCAATAAATCCAACATTCTTGGCAAATTAGATTGGAAAATATATCGGAAAACTCTCCAAAACATAAAATAGATAGACTATGACCTTTTTCCATATTTAATAGATTTAAGATATAAGATAAATTTAATTGAAAAATGGTTTTGTGACTTGTGTACACATAAATGGATTTGTTACCACTAAGATCAAAGCCCACCCTCATGTCTTTCTTCAAATTTTTAGCCCTTGAGGAGAGCTCACTTAGCAAGCCCATGAAAATGTAAGTATATGTCAGTACAAGGTCCCATGTTCAAATCACTTTTACGTTAACTTGACATCATGATGGGGTGTCAAGGACCCACCTAAGGGTTATTGTGGTAGTGGTTGGAATTGACCCTTATTCCCACTAAAACAAAGAAAAAAATTAATATGAAAATATTTCATATAGTAATAAATATTTATTTTTATATTAATCATAAAAAATTAAGTATATTTTTATTTTAATGTTTAATTACAATGCATTAATTATGTTCATACACATCTTTATTGGTGTAGTCTAACTAATATATGAAATGGTTTTTTGGCTCAAATCAGGGAATACAACTTCTACAAAGATTTTGATTTCTTGTTGTTTAAAATACACTTTTTAATGCATAAATGGATTCTACACTAGCACTCAATCTTTGCAATTAAACAGCTTAAACTTATGATTTATAAAATTTTGAACAATATTGACAAAAGAAACTCTGAAAAGAGCCATTTCGTTTATTAGTTAGACTACACTATGTCTATTTCGAATAGGGCTTTTAGAATTTTAATGTAATTATCAATAATTAGTTGGGATTTAACCTCCACAAAATATTCTAAAATATTCTTAGCATTATTCACTAATTAAAGGTTGAAATTTTTCTCCAAAAATAATTATGTCTTTTTTTCTTTTTAATTTAAATTGACTAATTAAAAAAATATCATATGAACAAGTTTCATATGAAATAAGTTATGCTTTTTTGGGCATTTGGTATTGATAAGTCATAGTATTGACCCACAATATTAAAAAAAAAAAGACTATTTACACATTAATAATCTCCATGATAAAATGGGGGTGAATATTAATGGTTAAGAATCTTGTTATATGTTTTTTTGAAATGTATATATTAATATTTTTTACCACCAATAACAATAATACAATTTAGTTTATTTTTATGATTTTTTAATTTTAGCAATACTAAATGTATTATGATAAATGTTTTGATGTTTATTATAAATTGATGTTTATCCACATTAACTATTTAATTTATATAGTTGTTGTAGTTATTGTTTAATTATAGTTATACTCAATTTGTCACTTATCAAAGTAAAATCAGTTTTAAACTCTATATATTGAATACAACCATGAACCTCATAGATATTATTAACCTAACTAAAAATAAAATACTTCAAATATAAAAATAAAATGAATTATATGTATTTAAAAAATATTATATATATGTATATATATAAAATTACGAATTATATAATTAAAAAAAAATATATTATAATATTATAAAAATACTAATATATATATATATATATATATATATATATATATATATATATATCATTTAATTTTCAGGATGGGGAAGCTCGTGAGTAGGGATACACATAAGGGAGACATATATAAGGAACACCAAATTTTAGGGAAATTTTGAGAAAATGGAGATGTTGAAGTTATAAAATTTTATAAAATTATTAAAAATTTAATATATAAAAATAAAAATAAAATTCCAACAGTATGTCGATAACTAAATAGTAAATCTTAATAATTATGAAATGTACATCTAAATTGAAATTTATCATTTGTCTGTTGAAATTATGCAATGCACATGTAAAAGTAATTCATCATATGACAATGCCATTATGTTGATGTCTAAAACAATGTTACTAGAACCACACTGATCATCGAATCAGTAGACCCCCCAAACTAGAACCGGTTAGAACCAGACCAAAACTGGTAAAAAAACCAGACCAAAAATTTGGTCAACTAGAAACACATAAGATATTCAAATTTTAAAGAAAAACATATATATCCATGTGCATCCATATGAGTCTGGACCATTTATACATAAATAAGAAAAAGCTCTCATTTATATAACATGTAAAGGTGCACATAACCAAAATAGCACCAAGTGCAATCCATCTCTAAATCCAAAATGCATCAACAAACAATCCTACATGGCCTCTAACATCCAAACAAAACACATGCTACAACAAATACCTACATATCATCAAAATCATTTCCTATATTGGGATATTTATCATCAATATCACCCTCTAAGCATTAAAATAAGATAGAAAAAACATAACATGTCAAGTCAATATTTTGTTTGTGTGATGGGTATTTTTTTAGTTGGTTCATGATAGAGCAGTTTGACAACCAATGCCACTAACATCAAAGTACATAGAGGGATTGGTGCTCTTGATAAAATACTAGTTCCATAACCTCGTACATGACAAAATCTAATGGAGCATTGCAATCCCCCAATCCTAAGATCCTGGAAAACTATTAAGTTTGTTGGATTTTGAGTGAGATCTAAAATTCTACTTTCTCCATATGAAATCCAATAAGGTTAGAACCACTCTCAAACATCCTGAGTCATTTCATGGTAATGTTAAAAATTTAAGTAAAAAGATGAAAATGAAAGATAAATGAGAATGTCACATTACCATGAATTACATAGCATTAATAGGGCAATATGATCAAATACTAGGATTTCTTGTCACAAATCATTGCCTTTTAAAAAAAAATTGTGTTCAACGAGTCTTTGGTAACAATGTACAAAACCATCATCCTCATGTGTCTTCCCGCCTCCTTACAAGGCAACGCGTTCCCTCACCAAGGAAACATTTCACTGACCTTTCCCTATGTTCCCAAAAAGACATAGAGCAACTTTTCCTCGAAATTTTCTTTGAAATTTTCCCAAAAACATGAAAAATGAAAAAACGAGCAAACGTGATCCCACCCTAAAAGATATGTTCCCCTAAAAATCTTTTATATATATATATATTTGATAATGTATTTACATTACTATTTAAAACCATTTACTAACCATAAAACATATGATATGTGATATGCTTTAACCAATAAGCATATATGGTGGGAAACTTAAGGTTAGGAATGTTTCTCTATACCGTTTTCAAAGTTAAAGAGATGAGATGTAGTCTATTAGATGGGAGCTTGTTTAGAGGTGGTATTATTTTAATCATTAAATGTTGATTTATGTCATAAAATAATTATGTCATTGACATGAATGTTGTTTTCGTATGAGAATATCTTAAATGATAATTTAATAATATCTTTTCCTCGCTTTAAATGATTTGGAAATTATTTTTTATAAGATTATATATTTTAATTTTTGGTAAACTATTTAATAATTTTGAACCTGGAATTTCAAAATGTGAATTTGTATAGTATTAGGGTAAATTGTATGTAGTTAGCAATTTATTTTATGTTGTGTATGAATTTGATTTGAACAAATTTGAGAATTAACATTTATATAATTTAGGAATATGTGAATAAATTTTGCGATGGTTGAATTGGTAGTCGTGAATAACACAAGGTTTTAATATGGTGAAGAATTTATTTTATCATTTCAAAGAAGATTGGTTCTTTTTATAGGAGAGGTAATTGTTATCAAAATTATGAGAGGCTTAAGTTATGAAGACATCAATACGGGTTTATTAATTCCATGATAATTATGACAAAAACTCATAGTGAAGGCTCATATCACTTTAAACTGACTCAATGGAAACGAGTTAAGTCATGATGCACCATAATGCACACATGAAGTAGATTAAACCTAGTGAACATCTATGAGGTTGAAGCTCTTGCTTCTCTTGAAAAATACTTGTATCAAAAGATCATAACCAACCCCATTGATGAATCACTTTAAAAATGACTCGATGGTTGTAGGTTAATTCATAATGTAATGTAACACATGCACCATATCATCTTTTATCACTCAAGTTTTCCTAAAAGTTGTAAGAAAGGGAAAGGAGGCCGAGGTAACCACAAACCAATCTTTTAGATACAGAATCTAGCCAATCGGTATCCAGAGAGGGCTCTCTCTTTATGATTTAGCTTTGTTTTGAAAGGTATTAGGCTAGTTATGAAGTTCAAGAGTTTTGTTTGAGTTTGGGTGGTGAGATTCGATAGAGCAGAGGGGTAAGACTGAGTAATTCAGGCCATTGGGCTAATGGAGTCAAGGAAGATGGCTTTCTGGATTGGGTTTCTTAATAGAGGATGGCTTCACAGAGCAAGGTAGTCAAATAGGGAACAAATAAAGACTTGAAACAGATGGAATGGGCTCAAATCGGGTGAAGGGCAGTTAAGAATCCTTCAACCTATTTAAAGAGGGAAATTGGATGATTACTGATAAGGAGCAGTGAAGTATTCTTTAACAAACAATCAACATGAAAGAACTAGAAAACAGGAGCAATCAAGACTTCACTGTTTATCCTAATTCAGAAGAAAACACAGAGAACAATAATGACTGAAAACAGAGTGCAATCAAGCATATTCTGAAATTAATCTTTTCCTTTATCATTCAGATAGTGAAACACAGATGATATAATAAACAAGAAAAACTTTAAAACACAAGATATAGAGGACTTATTGATCCGGTGGTTGATTCAAGAAGTCTGTGACAAGTCCTCTGCTTCAATTCTTCATCCAGTAAGCCATGCAATAGTTGATTCCAATAGCTCTTTATTCCAAAAAATCAATATTACAGCAAAGTCTAGGAATCCACACTTCAATACTCTAATTGAGGGGGTATTTATGCTCAAAATTGTATAACAAATATCTCATAATAGAGTGAGATAATATCTAGGATGACTAAAAATAGTTTTACAAGAAAATAGAAACAGCTAGTCTCGAAAATAGGAAAAAGATAAACTGATGTTGTGCTGGTCCTCTTTTTGTTGAATGTGCTGGAGGCAGGCCCTTTGATTCGACTTGCAGCTGTCCTCTTCAGTCACTCGGTGTTGGCTTCCCTATCTTTACGGATACTCTTTAACCCTGGTCTGATACACTTTGACCTGTTTACCCATGTTCATCTTTGTTCATCTTGCTCTGGTAAATAGCTCTGTCTGGTAAATAGCTCTGCAT